>BDSL01000025.1:0-600000 GCA_003116995.1 Yamagishiella unicocca | reverse complement strand
TGCAGAGCATGGTCGGGGCTCGGGACATGGTCGGGGCTCGGGACATCGCATATATTTCATCTTGTCCTATGCCACAACGTGGGCTGCGGGGGTCGGCGTCGGACGCCATGTGCAGAGTCGTCCCGGCACCTTACCCCGTGTTTGGCAGCCACACTACCGGTAGACCGGTCGCGTATTTTAGCAGCCAGATCCGGGTTTTAGCAGTGCGTTTTTACTATAGGTTTATGCCCAAAAACCTAAATGAGGCACTGCTCACAAAGGCGCCAGATGCATACCGGTACATTAAAGTAAGCGACGATAAATGACTCTTTAGGGGTCGCAAGTCCACTTTGGGGGCAATTCAGCTGTTCAATCGCCAACGGTCGAGTTGCATGCTCGTTGCGACGTTGCCGGACGCGTCAGGGGTCGGGCTAGGCCGCAGCCGCCCAGTCTTAGTTTCGATGCTTTACCGCAAGCGAAAATAGTTTCACGGCATGCCGCATTGAATAATGGGAGCGAGGTCGAGGCACCACCACGAACCAGAGACACGGCACCCAACAGACTAGATCCCCCCCCCGCGTACCATATAAGTCGCAAATACAGTGCCTACCTAGGGAAGAACATTCGGCAACATATGCCCCTGGCTGTGTTGGAAGCGCTGCCGAAGCTGAACACAGTGGACATAGCCCATAGCCGACATCGCAACCAGATGGGCCCACGCGATGTACGAGATCCCTCATACCACATGATAAGCTCCCTCCCGTTCGCAGGTTCCCGAAACGTACACTTGTGGTGCCGGGCAATGAAGTACGGTAGTAATGGCCCCATGCCGACTGGCTTGCAAGGGCCCAGCTCGGTCAGACAACCGCACGCTGAAATTGGTGATCAGTTATGAGTGTTCAAGCAATAACTCATAGGTATGCAAACGGGAGAGGAATGCCTGCAATCAAGCAAGGAGAGAAGTCCGGGTAAGCGTAACCAAACTGACCAGTCCCCCCCACACTGGGCTGCTCTCCACTTCGGTCCTCGCCACACTTCTTATTACGGTCATCCTACGCTTTTACGACCAGCGCCTCTTCCATCCGCCTTTTTCCGTTTATCACCTAGTCGCCTTCGTCGCGCCATACTTGGCTACAGTCAACGTTGCCTATCACTACGCCTCCGCACCGCCTCCGCTCCGTCTCCTTGCCGCGCCGCTCCGCTGGACCATCACCTTCACCGGCCTCGGTTTGTCGGCCGTGGAGTCGCGGAGACTCTTAACAAACCCCCACACACCACCAGCCGCACACTATCACCTAGTCGGTGGCGGCGCGAGGTGTCTGGGCTCTCGACCGACCCAGGTGCTCAGCGAGGCGACCCCTCCTTGCGTTGCCCCTCACGTGGCTGCTCCACCTGCCCTAGCCAGGTCTTCCCGTGCCCCATATCGTGTCATCCCAGCAGCTCGCTTTATTCGGGTGCGTGCAGCCCAAGCGACTTCCACCCACCCAGAAGCATGGCCCCGCCAGCGAGATGTGTCTGGCCTCGTGCTCCTGCTCGTCCACTACCCCGTACACCCACTCCACGGCGGCGCTGATGTACTGGTCTACGTTGGCGAGAAAGGCCAGCCTAGGTCAGAGCAGAACGGGGAGCCATCATCATAAGGGACGCGGAGACTAGGGAGGGGGATATCATATCGTTCTGGTGGTGAACTACTTGCTTGGTTGGGTTTCGAGGCGAGAACAGGTACGTGCCGATGTGTACGGCAGGTCTCCAGGGTCCTCGGCCTCCGTCCATATCGCTGATGTACGATGTTCCGAGCACCTCGTACACCTGCCGTTTCCAAAGCCCTCCACGCCGTGCAGCAGCCCCCCGCCCCCCGCCTCCTACCTATGTTGCCTCAAGGCTCTTCGGGTCGTCCGAGGGGACGCGCCGCTCAGCCCACAGCTGATCCAGGGCCGCCTCGTCGTAGCGCTGTGGGTCACCGGTCACGCCCTGCAGCAGCCTCCCGCCGCCCATGCATGCGTCGCGCGGTGGGATCCTGCACGGCGACCGCAGCGTGCGTTGACGGAGCTGTCGTGTGCGCCGCCAGGACGCTGCCGTCGTACATACATACGGGTACCCGCAGCAGAGCAGCCGCCGCCGCCGGAGGAGCTGTGCCCAGTGAGCAGGTGATGATCCACGTGGTCGAGGTGACGTAGCGGACTAGGTGGCGGTCGGGTGCAAGCCTCCTATCTAGAAGCAGTGTTTCATACCCGCCTGCTGGGGGCACGGGCCCGGGGGAACAGGGTTCACAGGGGCACCACCACCACCACCAGGCCGCCACACCCCGCCGATGCAGTCTCCGCCTTGTAATACGTATCTGTGGTTGACCGGTTTACGCTCTAACATTGATGCTGGCTGGGAGAGGTCGCTGATAGGACGTCGCCCAAACGTGCCGTGCAGGGTTGCGTCGTCCCCCGCCCCGCTCTGATCCGCGGATTTATCTTGTACCCCCCGCCCCGCCCCGATTCGCGGATTTATCTCGTACCCCCCGCCCCGCCCCGATTCGCGGATTTATTTTGTACCCCCCGCCCCGCCCCGATTCGCGGGTTTATCTTGTACCCCCCGCCCCGCCCTCCGTCCTGGTGGGTAAGCCCGGTGGGTGCCACTGCACCCACGCTGATCAGCTGGGTGCGCCCCACCGGCCACCACCGTGCAAGCCCCCAAGCAACACACGCGCACTCGGTAGCCGCCTAACTAACCACCCCGACACGATCCGCCCGCGTCGTCACCACAACGAACGTATGCACGCACGGGTCAGTGTTTGGGTGGGGACACTTTGTTCGGGTTGGTCGCAACGCCCCGGAGCTTTCGTACAAAGCTATTCTGCATCGCTCACTGACCGATAAACCCAACCACTATGCCCGCTGTGTCAGGAACAGCTGAGGTTCCCCAAAGTGGAATTGCAGCCCGTATACTCAACACAGCTGTATATGCATCTGGCGCTTTTGTGCGTGTGCAATCGGCGGGTCCTTGACTTCGCGCCATGTCAGAACCAGGGCCATGCCCACCACAGCTGTTGTAGGCATGTCCACTGACGTAGTATGTTAATAGCAAGCCGAGAACTAGGTTTTGCGAAAGCTGGGCCGCGAGTACATCACGGCAAGTCGCTACAGGTATGCGCTGGAGCGTGAAGCAGAGGCAAGAGCAAGTGTGTCGTCAGCATAGGTGGAGTACATTGTAGTGCAGTCAAGCTCTGGGATAGCTGACATAAATGCCGAAGCAAATCGCGCAAGTAGGCGTCAGCCAGAAGTAGAAGTGCATCATTTCAGTTTTATCAAAAGAGACTTGAAGGCATAAAGTCGGAAAATGTTCATGCTTTTACAACTGCCCAGAGCAGACGCGCCGACGACTCCTTTGCCGTCGTAGATTAGTCGTCTTGCAGCAGAGTGGGATGTGAGTAGGGGCAGTGAAAATCCGTAGGGATTGACAAAGCAGCATTGCTTAACATATGGCCATCATTTCAATGTGACAAAAACGGCATGCCAACCGCGGCACGCTACTGCCGGCGGTTTTTACCATCCCGTCCATATCCTTTCAATAATTGACGCATACCTGTAAAAAGCTATAGATATGATTGCGTGTGTTCTGGCCATTCCGCGTTCCAAACTGTTCACTTCTCACTTGTACAATTAAGGCAGTACAAGGCTCCGTCAGCAAGGGGTTCAGGGTCCAGATGATTTGCACGAAGTCAGGATGCGTTGATGTCAGACTTCCTGTACGGCGATAAATGTCTGAAATCCGCACCATTGAAAAACATGTCGATCCCGCCCAGGGTTTACCGTCCTCTCCTGGACCCGATCTTGCGCACATAGACACAACGTGCACAACCAAACCCAAGAGCATGTACGTTTTCGAGCCAGCGCGAGCCAATGGGCGTTGCCGGCCACCACTAAGCTGCTGCCACGGCGGCCGGCCGACATTACACGCCAGGGAAATGCCTCCCCTACTGGCGCCGGCACATGCGATGCTCGCTGGAGGTTAACCATAGCGGGAATTCATACATAGCTCGGCCGGTGCCAGACTTCGGCCACTTTGGCCAAATCACGCTAGGGCTAGATAGGCTTGTGCGCGCCAGGATTTGTGTAGCCTTATGTAATGGAGATATAATATAGGGGGTCGGCCGCGAGTAGCGAGGCCGCTGGGACGCGGTCGGGGCTGGCTCCAAAATGGCCGAAAGCCCGTACTTCGGCCAACCCTCCGGAGCGCTTTCTGCGTTGATCTAAGGCGCGCAACCACCATTTTCTGCATGTTCATTACAATTGTCATTCTCTAAGTTGCTGCGGCAAGTCCGCGCCGCTCCTCGCCAGCGGAAATGTACCGAGAGCGGATGGACATGTCGTGCAGTGGCCGTCACTGCGCTTTGAGGTGCACGCACGCGGCCCAGAAGGCGCGCTCATCGTACTGAAAGTACCCGCCACGCTTGGGTGGTGGTGATGCAGTCGCGGGCCGCGGGCCCACCCGAGGGACTGGCAGGGTCCAAGGCCGCTGCATGTCGCGCACTAGGCGTCCTGCCACCGCGACGCCGCTTTCGGCGCCCCATTCTAGGCTTCATGTATGTGTATTCAAAGTAGTCTGGCATGAGAGAAGCTTCGCGGATGTGATATATTGTGCGTCAGGGCCAGTGGCCGAAAATGGCCATGGCGCTGAATTGGGACTTGGACCTTGGACGCACCGCTACCGCCGCTGACAAGGCACAGCACCTAGGTTATGTATGTACATGTTATATGTGGGGCCATATGGCCTATCGCTGGCTGAAGGCGCCAATCAGCCGGGTGGCCGAAATAGGGGCACGACGGGGATTGGGCACCAGTCGAGCTAAGAGGGGCGAATACCAATTAGTCCACCCAATGTATATACTGCTAGACTCCGTCATGCATCGAGCTGAATCAGTTAGGTTATGTTCAGTTGCTGAGTAGTATCTGCGTGTCGCTCCAGAACCATCATACGTGGGGCGCCTGTGGGCGGGGGCCTTACATGAAGTGGCCAATCCTTACACACTACATAGGCGTCGGCGTTCGCATCGCCATCCAGGTGCTTCCCCAGCTTTCCTACGATACGACACCCACGGCAGTAACGAACGCAACATAGTCAGTGTGACAGTACCGGCGACGGCACCGCCTTCTGCTCGCGCTTGAACAGAGAGGCTCGACCACAAGTAAGGATATTTATTTACTTGACCATAAATGCGTCTCAGCGGAGGTCGCCTGAGTAGTTTTGGCAGCATGTAAACCATGCTGGAGCCTTCCACTGTAGCCCTGCTTCCTAATAATGAACCGCGAGGCGTCTGCTGGCAGGCACATGTACAGCTCGCTAGCAGTGGCTGGTATGATGAAGTCGCCTGGGGGCCAACCCCCAGATCGGTAGGCTGGGAGAATGACGTCTTGACATTCGTAGAACGAGTGCCTGCTGCTGACGCAGTAAGCCGCCGGGTTATACCCACCCAAGCCAGGTATGTAAGCGCTGGTAAGCGATATCCGTTATCTACTCATCACTCGCGCCAGCAGCAGGTGATGGCTTTTTCATTATACTGGTAGCAGGCAGCAGGATCGTCACGTATTTCGGCGGCCTGCGGCGGCACGCGGCTGCACAGCACGCACGTTACGGAGGCAGGCGGCAGGCTGGGGCCGCGGGGGGCTCCCAAGTAAGCAAAGTCTTGATGATAGGCGAGAGCAGCCTATGGACACACGGCGGTTTAGGTAGGCACGGACCCTGAGCCGGATTATTACGGACCCTACATGCATCAGTTTAGAGACGCACGGCGCAGCGGCCCTGCCTCCCTGACAAACGAGTTCAAACGAAGGCTGTGTGATAACTCAAGACCGGCGGCCCAGGTGCGGTTTAGGGAGCTGAACCGACAAGCCCCGTCCTGACGATTCGCATCCAATTTTCACAGTGTACCGGACGTATGCATGACAACTTTCATTTCCGACCACGCATAAACCAAATAACTGCCCACAAATATACATATATATAACAGTATCCATTATGGCTGGATGTGCGTGGGATGACGAACTCTGCTGAACACTAATACTGTGCGCAAAACTTGCTGTCGGCGTGCCGTCCTCACTGCCTTGTATTTCCTCTCAGGTTTGAAAACTCAAAGATTAAGTAACACTTTACAATCACTTCATGCCCAGAGGAGCAGGCACCTTTTTACCCGTCAACTGCTGCACTGCACGCGGTTACTATACGGCCGCAAGAGATTGACCGTTCTGGACAGTATAAAAGCGGGGAAACAAAGGAATGGTCTCATTATTATGAACTGAGCTTGCGATTTTCAGCACCCCAGACGAACATTTAAGTGGGCTCGAGGCCTTCTCTTCATGCCTTCAAGCAAGACCGTCCTCGATATAGTAACCGACCCCCAAAACCCGGCTAAATGCGGCGGAAGTAACGCAGAGGAGGCATCGGTTATCAAGGTGAGTTCAGTCTGGTCGACACTATCTGTCCTCGCGAGCGAGGACCGATATCCCGGACCAGCGCTCGACTGTGCTACGCTGCACTTCGTTCATGGCCTTGCTAGGATTATTGCTTCTATGCGGTCCGGCTCCTGCTTTTGCACTCAAGCTGAGGTGACTGCTGATTTGTGGAGCGCGCGGCGGCATGCGCGCAACTGAACGCAAGCTTGCGACCCCGCTTTCGCAAAAGCTGACTATACTTCTGCTAATCCTGCTCCTTTGGTCGTCTTGGACGAATCGCGATACCAGAGCCCGAGGCCTCCTCGTCTATGTATGTCTGCCTGCCAAGACCCAGTACAGTACAGTGGACCCCCAAAACCCGGCTACAGGCGGCCTGATTTTCACTGAAGAGGCTTCAATTATCAATGTGAGCCCTAGGGTTCAGCCTGGCCGACGCTATACTTCGCAAATAGCAATATGGCCCTGAATCAACGGACGAGCTATCCAAGCGCTCAGCGCGGCACTGCTGTCATGGTCATGCTAGGATTGCTTTATATCCGCCTTTGGCCTCTGCTTCGCGCTCGGGCTGATGTCACCTAATGTTGTGGAGCGGCATGCGCGCAACGTTTACTTGCAACTCGCTTTCGCAAAACTGATTATGCCCTGCAAATCCGTTTCCTTTATCGCTCAGGATGAATTGCAATACCAGGGCTCTTGAGGTCTTGAGGCAATTGCTGCAATTACAGACGAATATTGTGGGCGAAGCCGGAAGCCGCCGTAAGTGGTGAGTCCCTTTGGCCTGCTGCGCAACTTTCGAGAGCCCTTTCGAACAGTACAACAAGGGCATTGTACTCACCTATGCTCGGTTATAATCCAGGTGTATCTGGTATTGGTAGAATGCCTTACTTCCCGTCAGCTGATGTCGTCATCGATGGTGCTCTGGACGGAGGCAGGCCTCGACTTGAAGATGGAGTTACACAAGGAGATGTTATCCAGGAAGGTTGTACAGCATTCGGGGATGCATGGGAGGGGCTTTGGTCGGACAGGGGGGTCGGGTGCTGGAGTGGCTTGTATCAGAGTACGCGCCCAAGCGGCGGGAGCGAGGGCGGGACATCATACGGCTAGCGGGAGGCTCGGGTTAGACATGCGGGACGGCGTGCGCTGCCTCGGGGTTGGTGGCCGGGTGCGGAGGGGTCTTCAGACTAAGCCGGCTACCTCGCCCTCACGATGACAACTTGGCCGTCGCCATCACCGCCGTCGGCACATCACCTCCACCGAGCCACCACCTCCGCGAGCGACGCCACCGCCTTCGCTGCGCTGCCCCATCACCTTCCATTTACCCCGCCGTGCCATCGCGATCGCCTACGTTCGTCGAGCCATCACTACTTCCGCCGCCGCACCACCATCTCCGACACGCAACGCGCGCATCGAGACGAGCCTGCCTGGAGCCAGAGATATAAGAAGGCAGTCGATTGAGTCAACGTCAACAGAGCTCATCGTGTGTGACCTCGGAAGTGGAAGGCATTGAAGGTATGGAGTTGGGCTGGGACAGCACGCGCGGGTCGGGGCTCCCCGTTAGGGTAGTTGGGTCGGTCCTGCCTGCTGCTCGCTGCATTCGTCACCTGCTGCTTATGTGAACAACATGACTTGTGCGCTATCAATGCTGATGCTCACCCATCTTATTACCAACTCACACAATGTTAACCGAACCAAATTATGCTCCCCGCGGGTCACAGGCGGCGGCGGAGCTTCCTTCGGCTGCTGGTGATGCGGCGATGAGGAGACGCGCCGTTGCTGCTAGCTAGCTGCCGGTGGCAACTCGTGGATTGCTTCTGTGGCGGCGTCGTACATACGTTTTGAGAACATAACGGTCTAATGGTAAGGCCCTCCGATGGAGTCCGCGGGGGTGGGTGGGCTGGGAGTCGCGATGCACCGGGTAGTCACGTGCGTGGGGGCTTGACTGCCACGTATTGGGGCATGTGTATGTATGTGGGTTGGTTCATTCTCAGGTCCAGATATGGAAGGCAGGAACGAGCTGCGCTCGACTGCAGCGACATCATCGAGCAGGCGCGCACGACGTACGGCAACTGGCTCTTTGCCTGCAACTGAGGTAGCCCATTCCGGAGACGCTCTTGGCAGGTGGGTTCGTTCCTCCCGAGCTATACAGGATTTTGTTGACGTAATCGTCTCCTCGGATGGGTCGCGAACATCCGGGATATCATTGGGGCAAGGTATCTGCTGCACTGCTCAGCCAGCACTTCAGCCAGCCAACCAGCCAGCTCTTCAGCGTCAGCCATCCGTCAGCCACCCGCGCAGCCTTCAGCAGCCAGCTTTCTCACGTCAGTCATTCAGCCTTCGGTGCAGCGGCGGGTGCCTTGCCCCGCCCTTCGTCCCGGCGTTCCCTGTGTGCCAAGCCACATGCATACACGTCGTCACCGTTGTGCACCGCCGTGCACCAACTACTGCTGCGACATGACCCCACTTCCTCCCATTCCCCTTTTGCCACCCAACGTCGCCCGAGATCTCCTGCTCTTCGTCGCTCAAGACCTACGTGCGACTGCACCCCGGCCGGAGCTCCCTGCTGCGAGGACCTGCGCCTGCAAGGGCCGGCGAGGCCTTCCATCGATCTGTCCACCCGCTGCCCACCTGCTGGTGACCATCGAAAGGGTAAGGTATGTAGGTGCGGGTCCTGGGGGGAGGGCTGGATGAGGGAGGTGCAGGATGTTGACAGCGTAAACGGGGCTCACTTGCTTGTTCATGCACGCGGGTTGGAATACGATGCTGGCGCGTAAGATCACTGCGAATCAACTAACGCAGTCCTCGTCAATGTTGTCCCGCAGATACCCTACGCTCCAGGGGAGCTCCGCACCGGCGCTTCGGCGGTGGCAAGCAGCTGCCGCCGTCGTAAACTAGCCGCCACGCTTCTGGACAGCAGACGCCCACCATAGAGGAGCTTCTTTGGCCATCGCGGAGTCCTTTCACGGTACGTAGTGCTTTTGCTTAGGGATGGGCGGGCTTCGGGAAACATGTACGGCATGTGCTGGGCTGGGTTGGGGGTCAAGTACGGCATGCTTCGGGTTTGGGTTTGGTACAAAGTGCGGCATGCGGTGGGCTCGGGTTTGGGTTTGAGGTGTCATGCGCCTGGGGTAGGGCCCCTTCAGGAGCTTTGCGTTTTGCCTGCGGCGGCGTTTTGCCGGCGTTTTGCCGGCGTTTTGCCTGCGTTTTGCCGGCGTTTTGCCTGCGGCGGCACGGCTGCGTGCTTGCGGGCAGGTTCGGTTCGGCGTCTCCGGCCGGGGCGTGTGGATGAGGGCGGGGTGATCGCGTCATGAGCAACAGGACTCTGGCGCCCCCCGCCCTCCGGGGTGATTGCGCCAGCACGCCAGGATGCTGGCGCCCCCCGTATTCCCGCCTTCGTGTCATTTCCCGCAGGACTGGAGCAGCAGCCCCTTGCGGGCTGTAGGCCTCCTAGGTCCCCATGTGGGCGGCTCCCCGCGGATCACAGGCAGCGGAGCTTCTTCAGGATGCTTGTGATGCGGTGGTTACAGCATGGGTAGGGATTTGTTGTCGTAATCACTGGTCTCCCTGGGTCGCGAATGAACATTCGGGATGTCACTTACAGCGAGTGCTGATGCTCACCTATGTTCCATAACTCAAGAAATGTGAACCAAACGAAAACACTACTGCTCCCCACGGATTACCGGTACAGGCGGCGGAGCTTCTTTCGGGTACTTGTGATGCGGTGGTTACGAGCGAGGAGCGCCGTTGCTACCACTGCGGCCGGCGGCAACTCGACCCCGACTGCAGCGACATTACTGGGCAGGCACAATGTACGGCAAGGTACGCACAGTTGAGTCCGGGAACGGGGGTGGCCCGCTGGGTTTCGGTTTGGGGGTGAGGTATGGCCAGGGCAGGCAGGCCACTTGGCCAGTGACAAGTAAGGTCGGCAGGTTCGGGAAACCTTCCGACCTGCATTGCTCGCACCGCGCGCTGCTTCCGTGCGTGGAGGATCGATCGGTTGGGGCAAGGTATCTGCTGCACTGCTCAGCCAGCACTTCAGCCAGCCAACCAGCCAGCTCTTCAGCGTCAGCCATCCGTCAGCCACCCGCGCAGCCTTCAGCAGCCAGCTTTCTCACGTCAGTCATTCAGCCTTCGGTGCAGCGGGTGCCTTGCCCCGCCCTTCGTCCCGGCGTTCCCTGTGTGCCAAGCCACATGCACACACGTCGTCACCGTTGTGCACCGCCGTGCACCAACTACTGCTGCGACATGACCCCACTTCCTCCCATTCCCCTTTTGCCACCCAACGTCGCCCGAGATCTCCTGCTCTTCGTCGCTCAAGACCTACGTGCGACTGCACCCCGGCCGGAGCTCCCTGCTGCGAGGACCTGCGCCTGCAAGGGCCGGCGAGGCCTTCCATCGATCTGTCCACCCGCTGCCCACCTGCTGGCGACCATCGAAAGGGTAAGGTATGTAGGTGCGGGTCCTGGGGGGAGGGCTGGATGAGGGAGGTGCAGGATGTTGACAGCGTAAACGGGGCTCACTTGCTTGTTCATGCACGCGGGTTGGAATACGATGCTGGCGCGTAAGATCACTGCGAATCAACTAACGCAGTCCTCGTCAATGTTGTTCCGCAGATACCCTACGCTCCAGGGGAGCTCCGCACCGGCGCTTCGGCGGTGGCAAGCAGCTGCCGCCGTCGTAAACTAGCCGCCACGCTTCTGGACAGCAGACGCCCACCATAGAGGAGCTTCTTTGGCCATCGCGGAGTCCTTTCACGGTACGTAGTGCTTTTGCTCAGGGATGGGCGGGCTTCGGGAAACATGTACGGCATGTGCTGGGCTGCGTTGGGGGTCAAGTACGGCATGCTTCGGGTTTGGGTTTGGTACAAAGTGCGGCATGCGGTGGGCTCGGGTTTGGGTTTGAGGTGTCATGCGCCTGGGGTAGGGCCCCTTCAGGAGCTTTGCGTTTTGCCTGCGGCGGCGTTTTGCCGGCGTTTTGCCTGCGTTTTGCCTGCGTTTTGCCTGCGTTTTGCCTGCGTTTTGCCTGCGTTTTGCCTGCGGCGGCACGGCTGCGTGCTCGCGGGCAGGTTCGGTTCGGCGTCTCCGACCGGGGCGTGTGGATGAGGGCGGGGTGATCGCGTCACGAGCAACAGGACTCTGGCGCCCCCCGCCCTCCGGGGTGATTGCGCCAGCACGCCAGGATGCTGGCGCCCCCGTATTCCCGCCTTCGTGTCATTTCCCGCAGGACTGGAGCGGCAGCCCCATGCGGGCGGTAGGCCCCCTAGGTCCCCATGTGGGCGGCTCCCCACGGACGGATTATAGGCAGCGGAGCTTCTTTAGGAAGTAAGCACGGTTGTGCTTTTGCTCAGGGATGGGCGGGCTTCGGGAATCATGTACGGCATGTGCTGGGCTGGGTTTGGGGGTCAAGTACGGCATGCTTCGGGCTTGGGTTTGGTTCAAAGAGCGGCATGCGGTGGGCTCGGGTTTGGGTTGGAGGTGTCATGCGCCTGCTGGGGTAGGGCCCCTTCAGGAGCTTTGCGTTTTGCCTGCGGCGGCGTTTTGCCGGCGTTTTGCCTGCGTTTTGCCTGCGGCGGCACGGCTGCGTGCTCGCGGGCAGGTTCGGTTCGGCGTCTCCGACTGGGGCGTGTGGATGAGGGCGGGGTGATCGCGTCACGAGCAACAGGACTCTGGCGGCCCCCGCCCTCCGGGGTGATTGCGCCAGCACGCCAGGATGCTGGCGCCCCCCGTATTCCCGCCTTCGTGTCATTTTCCGTCAGGACTGGAGCAGCAGCCCCTTGCGGGCGGTAGGCCTCCTAGGTCCCCATGTGGGCGGCTCCCCGCGGATCACAGGCAGCGGAGCTTCTTCAGGATGCTTGTGATGCGGTGGTTACGAGGAGCGCGGTTGCTGCCGCTGCTGCCGGCGGCAACTCGGTCCCGACCGCAGCGGCATTAATAATGAGCAGGCACGACGTTCGGCAATGGCTTTTTGCCTGCAGCTGAGGTGGCCCATCCGGGAGTCCTTCGACAATCAAGACCCTCTTGGTAGGCGGGTTTCGATTGACGCTTCTTTGCAGTCGATTACCATGAGTAGGGCACTTGGCCAGTCGTATTTTCGGTCTGGTATCCTATCTCTAACTCTAATCGGTAGTCCTTACTACCACCACTCGGACGCACAGGTCCCGGGTGCACGGGGGATGTGAGAGCCCTCGCGGCCCACCCTCAGCGCTATGGAGCGCGGCCGACTTTCGAATCTGCCCTAAGGCGCACATTTGCTTTGGATAGAGGTACCATCCATCCGATCCGTCGGGCGCCCATGTCTTGGGGCTGGGGTAGGTGTACGCGGTTGTCCGCCTGCAGAGAAGCGTCTTCAAGTGTTCCATTTACCTTTTACCCAGTACGTCGATCTTTTTTTATAGCGGTTTACCCGTGCACGGTCAGGCTTGTTACCTGGCGCGGCTTGTTTACCTATGATACCGTCTTTCCAAAGTGTCATGCGCGCGTAGCTGCGATGTCGGGTCCGACCACATCGCGCCTACTGGCGTGCCTTCCTAAGATACTTGCGCAGGGATCACCATGCGCGCCGCGAAGCGCCTGCAGCTGAGCTCGGAGCTGACCCACTCGGCGCGGACCACCCTGGAGCCAACCATCGGCACCTCCATCATCCGGGAGACGGGGCGAAGAGAGATCCAGAAGACATCCAGAGGAGCGAAAGCCAGGAATACCGGTAATAAGTAACTACCACCTATCTAACAGATGCTGCCAGCAGTCGCTATCGCAGTGATGTCCAAGCAACCGGCCTGCGCAGGCACTGATATCAGCGCAGACCGCTGACGTGACATACCGGTAGTGTACGACGCGCGCGAGACGCACGTATCGTACTGCAACGGCCCCCGGAGGGACCCCGACGCCTTCCCACTTCCCTAAGATTATCATTCCTCCAGCCTTCCCAGTTTTTGCTCACAAGGAGCGCCTGACCACTAGCCCTACTTTCCCAGCGGCAGCACGCCAGCTCACACTGCCACCGCCACCCTCTTCTTCCTGTCGCGGCCAGCGCCACCGACCCCGGCCACCCCAGCCGCTGTCCACCGGCCATCATCCTCGAAGTCAGGAAGAGCTCTCGGAACCCCTCCGCGGCACCACGGGGCGGGGAGAGACCCCAAAGGCCGGCGGGAAAACACGCCTTTACCCATTTACAATATCGACCTGGCACCTTTACAAATGGCATCATTATATTTGTGGACTCTACAAGGTGTTACAATCACATGTAAAAGCTTTGGAGACAGCAGCAGTTGGCAAGGAGGACCTGAAACGGCTGTGGGCATGGCTGTGTCAGGAAAGGCGGGAAATACGTTTTGACATTTTGCAGTATAGACCTGGCATTTTTACCATATGCCGTTAGGGTAAAGTGGACTTCAAAATCTGATTATTATCATCTGTGAAAGGTTTTTGGGCCAGCGTTACCTGGCACACGGAGCTCGTTTTGCCGCGCTCGGCTCGGGAGGTTGCCTGGCTCGGCTCGGGGATTGTGTCACTCGGCTGGTGGATTACCTCGCTTCGTCTTAGGACATAAGGCCAATGGGGCCCACCCTGGTATTCCGTCGTTGCAACGTCGTGTCGCGCCCCCCTCACTCCATCTATGATCCCGTATAATGAAAGGTATGGTATAAATTGTAATTGATATTGCCAATGAGCTACCGTCCTACCGATATGCCGGTTCCACATCGCAGAAATGACGTAGACACGGACATGCATGATCGTTACACCGTAAGCCGTGTGCAAAGTGCGTATTCAAGTACTTATAAAGCTTAGTTGCTGATATATTGTTATGAAATATATGATCAAGCGTCGCGACAGTGAGCTGTAACGAGGGTACCTTACGGATGCTGAACTTGTTGGACTATGTGGCAGACAATTTCACGTCGACTTCCATTCTCGTGTTGTTGGCCATCCTAGTGCGCGTACTCACCGGCCTGTCATCCTACTCTGGTGCGTCGTCAGCGGATTTGGATTGGTTGCTCAAGTTGCTGCTTTCGTTGCTGGTTGCCGCTCGGCATACGAGGTTTGGGTTGCTATGCAGGGGCCGGTGATGCGCCCCAATACGGCGACTATGAGGCGCAGCGGCACTGGATGGAGCTAACTGTAAACCTGCCGGTGAAAGAATGGTACTTGTAACTTTAGCCATTTGTTACAAGGGCAGGGCCCTCCTCCGTGCACCTGCACATAGCTCACGGGTTCCGGGATCGGAGGAAGTAAGGGCTGCCATGACTAGGCATGGAGGGGGTATCATAGCCGGAAGCTGCTGCATATCGGTGGTGTACGGCGCCACGTCAGGGTACCCAGCCCATGGTGGTGCATGGCCCTGCGCTCCTGCCACCTTAGTTTGCCTTCGGAACCTGGAGATGGCAGCGCGTGGCTCCTTACCCAGGGCGGTCGCACATGACGCGACACACCAGTAACCACGGCTAAGCGCTTCTCTAGTGCGCAACACGAAACGGCCGTGCGTTGTTGTCATCCTCCCGGAGGCTCTGGACATCCGGTTCCGCCGCCATGCGAGCGTCACCTGTTACAGCGCTTCGTCTGGTGCCCCTGCCGCCGATGCTGCTGCTGCTGCTGCTAGTAATGCTGCTGCTGCTGCTGCTGATACTGATACTGATACTGATACTGATACTGATACTGATACTGATACTGATACTGATACTGGTGCGGATGCTGATGTTGATTCTGATGTTGGTGCCCGATAGGTACACTGACTCGCCGGTCAACAACGCGTCCTACTGGCCTCTGGACTATCCGCCCCTATCCGGCTATCAGGTGAGGTTAAGGGGGCGGCAGGGCTGTCAGGTGTGGCGAAGGGGGCGGCAGGGCTGTCAGGTGAGGAGGTGGTGGGCCAAAGGGGACTGGAGGTGAGATCGGGGTGATGCTGAAGTCACTGCGAGCCCCGAAGAAGGTGATGGAGGAGTGGATGGCAAGGAGGAGTGGGGGGTCACCTTGGCAACACCAGAGCGCCTGCCCATGGCCGCACGACCTCAAGCGCAAACCTCCCCTCATGTTAAGGACAGGGTTCGAACCGCCGACTGTAGGGGTTGCGCGTGCGTGTTGCTCCTGCTGACCTCAGCGCACCCAAACCCAAACCCGACCGTCGCCCCGGACTCCCCTGCTCTGAATCCGGATCCACGGATTCACAGAGCTGGCTCTGCGGCGTGGCGCTGCGGGCGGTTGAGCCGGCAGCTGTGGAGCTGGTGGCGTCACATGGCTTCGAGTCGCCCGGCTCTAAGATCGCGATGCGGGCCACGGTCATCGCCGCCGACGTGTTGGGTGAGTGGCGGGCACGGACATAAGTAACATTCCTCGGTGCTATCCACCGCCCTCCCCCTTGCAAATCTCCTTGCTTCTCCTGCAAAACCCCCTCCTGCTATCCGGTATCGCTAACATGACCTGCGCCGCCGCCTGCCCCCCATCATCACCTGCCCCCAGTGTACTTCCCCGCCTGCCTCGCCGCCGTGTACGTCTTCTATGGCTCCGCGCCCTCCGCCCGCCGAGCTCGCGGCCTCGCGCTCTTCGCGCTGCTCTTCAACCCGGCAGTAATCCTCATCGACCACGGACACTTCCAGTACAACAACATCAGCCTGGGCCTTACGCTGGGCGCGGCGGCAGCCATCGGCGCCGGCCGGCAGCTGCTGGGGGCGGTGCTGTACAGCCTGGCTCTAAACCACAAGCAGATGAGCCTCTTCTTCGCGCCCGCCTTTTTCGCGCATTTGCTAGGGTGGGCGCTGCACTCTAAGAACCACCGGGGCGTTGGAGCCAAGGTGCGGTGTGGGGGGGGAGCATTGCAGGTTATGGTTAGCTGGGAGGCCTTGGCGGGCGACTAACGGTACGGCAAGGTGGAAGCGGTCAGGACGGGCGGGGATGGGCTCATGCTATTCGAGGACCTGTGTGGCGGGAAAGGATAAAGTTGGATAGGAAGCGGTCGGAACGGGCGGGGATGGGTTCACGCGGGCTCCCGGGAGTAGCCAGAAAACAAGCAGGGCCCAGCCCCGCCCCCCGCTCATGTCCCCTCCCCTCCCCGCCGCAGGTGTTGGCGGTGGCCAAGCTGGGCCTCATGGTCATCGCCACCTTCGCCGTGTGCTGGGCGCCGTACCTCTCGTCCAAGGAGGCCGTACTCCAGGTACGGAAGGGGACGAGCACGATTCGGTTCCCCGGTGTGTGGTAATGCACAGGGGCGTTTGAACGGGACCTGATCTGTAATACATGAGGGGTGGCGGCACGCTGGCTGTCCCCAACCCCCGCGCCCTGGGGCGCCCTGCACCACCCACACGTAGTGCATCATCTAGCCTAAAACCGCTCACCGGCCGCAACCACACGTAAGCGCCGTAATCGTCGCACTCACCTTCGCAGGTGCTGACTCGGATCTTCCCCGTGCGCCGTGGACTGTACGAGGATTACGTGGCCAACTGGTGGTGCAGTACCTCGCTTTTGGTCAAGTGGAAGGCGCGTTTCGATGCGCCCACGCTGCTGCGCGCCGCCGCCGCCACCACACTCACTGTGGCGGCGCCGGCCATGGCTCACCAGATCCTAGGGGTAGGAGGAGCAGGAAGGGCAGCCGGAGGCGGCGGCGGCCGCCCCACGCGATGGGGCCTGCTGCGCTGCATGGCCAACTCGGCCTTCGCGTTCTTCATGTTCTCGTATCAGGTACGGCAGCTTGGGAGCTGGGGGACGGAAACGGAGAACGGAGGGGCGGGCGGGGGGGCGGCGCCAGGAGACCTAGGGGCAAGAGTTACGACGAGGCAGGGGGGAGGCGAGCGGGAGTACAGGTTTGCCGCGCGGCTGCCGTACTGCCTGTGCCGTGCGCGCATTGCACTCGTATTGTATGGCCAGCGGCGGCTGCAGTACTGCAGGTGACTGGAGGTGACGCTCGTCCCGGCTGGCTGGCTCGTCCTGGCCGCCGTACACCGCAGGTCCATGAAAAGTCGATTCTGATGCCGCTGCTGCCGCTGGCGCTGCTGGCCGGCGAGGAGCCAACCCTAGCTGCCTGGCTGCCCCTGCTGGCGTCCTTCTCCATGTTCCCGCTGCTGGTGCGAGATGGCGTGGCGCTGCCGTACGTGGCGCTGTGCTGTCTGTACGGCGCAGTCATGGCGGCGCCGGCCCTGGAGCAGGCCCTGAAGCTTCAGGTGGGGGGTGCAGGACGCGTACGCGCCGGGGAGGGGTATACAAGAAATCCGCCGGGGAGGGAGGAGTGTTGGGAGTAAGCCCGGGGAGGGAGGAGTGTTGGGAGTAAACCGGGGGAGGGGAATCAAACCAGTGCCAGGTTCACCTCGTCTGTTCCATTACCTTCGCCCGCCTTCCTATCGCGCTCCGTAACCAGGCGGAGCAGGGCGCCGCCAGGAGAGGCCTGCTGGCCAGGGCGGTTAGCGGGCTGGCGGGGTGGACCCTGCGCCGCTGGAGCCTCTGGTGCGGGCTGGCGGTAGCTGTAGCTGTGGGGCTGCACGTGGCCCGGCTGGCGCTGCCGCCTCCCGAGCGGCTGCCCTGGCTGCACGACAGGACGTTCATCACCTTCGCGTTCGGGGGCTTTGCGAAGGCGTTTGTGTACTTGCAAGCCAGTCAGTGGCTGGAGGAGCGGGCCGGCGCAAAGGCAGCCAAGGAGCGACGCAAAAAGGCCCAATGATTGGGAACGGAACGCTCGCTTTGGAGCTGGGGGAAGAAGCTGGAAACGTTTTGTGTTGCGTGGGATGGGCTGGGAGAGGGTGCGAGGATGGGGTGGCTGGGCTAGGGGGGGGGGGCGCGTGTGCCAGTGCCTGCGTGTCCCCCTGTGTGGTCGGGTGTGGTCAAGCTGTAATAATCGAATGCAGCTTGAGACGTGTACCAAGTGAGCAAGGTTTCGTGAGCAATGTTTAGGCAGAGCATCACTGTGACTAGGCTAGCGCACGAATATTTATGTATAAAGAGGGCCTGCTTTAGAGTTCGCGCATCGAGAGCATCAAAGGACTGAACCAATACGACACGTCAGTTGCCCAAACGACCAGGGAAAGAACACTCCAGGGCCCTACGGAACGAGAGTCCTTACCTAGCTACAGCGAACGGGTTTCTGTAACGGCTGCGTAACCGCGTT
Source organism: Yamagishiella unicocca (assembly GCA_003116995.1). NCBI lineage: Eukaryota > Viridiplantae > Chlorophyta > Chlorophyceae > Chlamydomonadales > Volvocaceae > Yamagishiella > Yamagishiella unicocca. The sequence continues at coordinate 581,500 of BDSL01000025.1, read as the reverse complement.
CCAGTCTCACAATGTACGCTTGCAGCGTCCCGACATCTAGCCTCAGCAGCAGTCCTTCGCTGCGCCGTAGCTATGATAGCAAGAATTATCGTTATTTACATGCGGCAGTCGCTAGGCCAGGCGCCGTTGCTAGAGTCTCTGCCAGACGCGGCGTGCTCGCCATGGCCAGTTCGGAGGACCGATGGCCGGCTCCGAGCTCATATAGATTATGGCCAACAGAAATGTAAGCACGGAAATGCCTGTGCATCGTCGGGCTGGGTCGCGACAATCCCGCCACGCAGCTGTGGGTGCTGGACCCAAGGACGCCCTAGCAGAAGCTTGGCCCTACTGAGCTCCCCTACTTCACTCCCCTTTCAAACTTCACCCGGTTATTCTGGCATGCAGATCCATCAGCAGCGGGCTGTACAACGCGGTCCAGGCCGCTGAACTCGTGGTGGGTTGTGGCAGGGGGCCAGGGTCGGGGAATGCGGATGCGCCCTGCTGGGCTGGGCGTTGAAGTTGGCGGCGTGCTGCCTGCAATGAGGCCGTGAGGGGCCGCTTGAGTATCGCAGCAGATGCCTCATCCTCACAGGTAGCCCCTGATTACCTCATTTCCTAAAGCCGCAAGCAGATGGCGTTGCACCAGATGCTGTGTCGTCCGTCCCCACGGCCCCCTAGGGCGTCCACTAGTCCAGCTGGCCACCCTGGATCGCCGCCGCTGGTATATGCTGTGGTGCCCAAGCAACCTTGCGCCGGCCCCTCTCTTGCCGTACAACCTGTACGGCCATGCCCGCAGTTTTTCGCCGGGCTTGTGGACGCCGGCTTCTCTGGCGACTGGAGCCGCATTGGCGTGCTGACCACAGGTGCGTGGCTCGGACAGTGCCCGGCGTCTTGATTTACAGCCGCTAAGCCGTTAATATCCGGGGTGCAGGCCCCGCACCCAGTGTGCCGGTGTGCCTACCTTTCTGACTAAGGGCCATTCCCACAACAGCGACACCTGCGCTGGAACCCCGCTGCGCCCCAACCGGTGCGATGGAAAACAAGCCGGTGTGATGGGAAACAACCGTGCCGCCCACAGCCGGTGCGATGGAAAACAGCCGCGCCCACTCGCCAACAGCAGCTCCCCACCTGCCGTGCCCCTGCAGGCCAGGAGCTGCTGCTGCAGCAGGCCTGGTGGTTCATCGTAGTGGGTCACTCGGTTGTGGCGGCGATCACTGTTCGGCTGGCCGTCCAGTCTGGCTACCCACCATTGCTGGCGGGGGTGAAGGTAGGAGCGACAGCGCAGGGCGAGGCCCTTTGGAGGTCCTAGGCTGGGGTTTGGAATGGGGCCTGGGCGGGCCGGGCCTGGCCACGGGACCCAAGATACGTGTGTGGCCGCGTGACGAGGCCTCTATTACAAGCACTAAGGCTGCAGCCATGCCGCTTCACGCAGCCGGCTTAGGCCTCAACAGGGTTGTTGATCGCACATATGAGCGCTAGCAAATGGTACAGGTCTACGAGGTCTACCTCATGATGGTCCTGGGGGTCCTGGGGGTCGCAGACCCCCCAGCTCCGAGAGCTTCTTGGGTGTGCACGACCCTACCCTATCCCACAGACGGCGGCCGAGCGGCCGCGAAGACCTGTCCATCTGTGTTCGAAGCATCTTTTCTACCTGCCTACATATTCAATGCATTATCGCGACTACGGTCCAGCCCCTCTCAAGGTGCCAGCGCCTCAAAGGGCTGGTCCCTACAGCTACACAATCGCCGTGTGGGACCCACCAAGCATGGCTCAGAAGCGCAACCCATCTTCAGCGCACGCGCTCTCCGCACATCACACAAGCAGTTTTGCGCATATGCTGATGCGGCAGAGCAGCATCACCCCACGGTTCCAGCGAGGGCAGATCCATTATGTAAATCACAGCCACGGTATGGTGCATTGGATCACACCCCTGCATGAGCTGCTGGTGACTGCACCCTCCCTGTCCACCATTGCCCACCACTTCACTCTCTCTCACCACCCCTAACCCCCTTTGGGGCACCTCGTGCACCCGTGTCCGCCCCAGGGCTTCGTGTTCGGAACGCTGGGGCTGTACGACGTTTACGTGCGCTGCCAGATCGACCAAGAGAAAAGCAAGTAACGTGGCTGCCGCAGCCGCGAAGAGCACCCCATCATCGGCGTGTGCCAAGCCTCCCCGACCCACAGCTATCGCTGACCCGGTTGGCCCTGTGGCCACTGTTACCCCTGCTGCCGCTGCTGCTGCTGCTGCTGCTGCGGCCCCTGCTGTGGCTGCCTGCGGCTGCGAGCGGTTGATTACCAGCGGCTTACAGCCGCCGAGATCCAGGCTTCATATGATGTATACACTTGTCGAGATCCACGCTTGCCGCGATCTACACTGACCACCCGGGGTTCCCGCCTGCCTGAAACGCACCGCCCCGCGCGCGTCAATGCTGCTGCGGCTTTGTGGGCATGGGCATCTTGAGGGGCTCCCCGGTGATGATGTTATGAGCGACGCTGTGGGACTTGGAGTACAGGTTCGCGGCGCGATCCTGCCGGTGCTCCCGGACAGCCGAGTCCTGGGGGGTGCGGAAGAGGGGCGCGGCGGGCACGGGAGGAGACGGGGGCAGGGTTCTGCGGTGTGGCGGGCGGTGCAAGATGGTGTGTGAGCTTCCCAGACGCGTGTGGATGATGACTTGCCAGGTCGTTGGTGGTTCGGACGAAGGGACGTGAGCCACGACCCACGCAATGCCGTACTAACTGTCAACGACAACGACAATGACCACGACAACGGCGTCTTGTAAGCACGGGCTAGCCCTCCTCCCTGCCATTGCCTCTGTTGCGACCTCCCTCTAGCCTCCATGTGCGGCTGGCTTTGGACCTGCTCGCAGAGCCAGGCCCAGCAGGGGCCGCATTGCCTCTATTCCTCTCAAGCCCGCCAGTCAGGCCGCACCTTGGACGAGAGGGCCTGGCCCCCGCTGTTCGTGTTGTAGTTGAGCGAGATGATGTTGTACGACTCCCCGCCCTGGTTTCGGCGCGCGCCCGTGCCCGCACTGCGCGCCGTCTCGTACCGCGCTGCCTCCCGCCGCTCCACCGCTTGGTCGCTCGCCCAGATGCCGCTCTCCCGCTGGTAGTTCTCCGCCCGTTTTACTGCGTACAGCTCCTGCGAGCGAACAAGCGTGGCAGGACACGGCAGTGTCAGGCGATGCGCCCGATGGCTCTACCTTTTAAGGTCTGGAGCCCACTGTAATAATTACAACAACAGCAGCACACGTCGTCAAAATCCATCAGCCATTGCAGAGCAGGATACGATGTCGCATACATCCCGCATTGCAGGGCAAGGCACACTTGCTGCGGTTCTGTGATGGTATCTTCTCCGTCAGCTCAGTGCTCTGCCGTGTGGGTTCGTTGCCGAACAGAGGAGGAGGGGGGGTCGGAGGATTGGGGGGCTGGATGAGGCCTAGCTCCCCGAATTACGCTGCGGCGTCAGCCGTCGGTGATGTGGGGGGGAAGGTGCTGCTGGCTGGCTAGATGGCTATTGGTCGTTAGTCAAGCATAAATTCTCGGTTCGTTGCATGCTTCCCCCCGGGCGTAAAATTCATATGCCGCTGCACCTCCCCCCCACCCACCGCGCCCCTGCCAGATCCTTACCTCTTTCTTCTGTAGCGTTTGCTGCTTTTGCTGGTGATTGTTCCCGGCCACGTCGCGGTTGAACCTATCGTGGTCGTCGCAATATGATGGCGCGTTACGCGGCGGCACTACTGGGTTTCCGACCACATTCTCCGGAGGCTGCAAAGGCCCTCTTCGACGAGCTTGAATACGAGACTTTTCGAGGTAGTCTTTGTCGCCCGAGGCCTGGCGCTGTTCACGGCTTACAGGCTCAATGTTGCGAAAGCCGCTTGGCCCCGCGTCACCTGGGCCCCGATTTTTATCCATGGCTTCTTGTGATTGTGCAAAGAGGATGATAGTTCAAGCTTCCACGGGAAAGTAGCGAGAGGAGTGAGGTAATCACTTTTGGGAAAGCAGGTACTTATGGTACTAGACACAATTAGGACAGAAGGCCTGAACAATTATTATGGAACTGTAGCTTCCTGGGATACGAATGTGTGGGTCGTGAGCTGGCAAGTCCTGCGCGGTAGATCGAAGGAACGCTGTGTCGTGTGGGCAACAGTAATACCTGGGACAAATCAAAATGCTACTGTTGGGTGGCATATTTACACCTGCAACTAGGTTGCCGTCAAGCCCGACGCAATACCGAAGCTCCTTAGACAAGATCAACGTCGGCTCTACCTTGAGTACGGTCCCGTTGCTGCTACGATAAGCTAAACAAATGATCGCTCATACATGTGCTACTGGCTGCGGCCGTCTGCCTGTAAAGCTGTAATGCCCCCTCTTACGGCCAACCGTTAACTCCCAACAGGCAAGCGCTTGTGCTAGCCAGGGGAGAGTCCTGCAAAATGATTAAAAAAACTCCGGTGCTAAGCAAGCCCCCGTAAGTTGCCCAAACCAAGGAAGGGTCGCATGCCTCACCCTCTTATCCTTACTTCTGGTATACGGATACGGCCCACCGTCTTACTTGCGTGTGGGCATCCTCCTTCCAGTGGCTTGCACGTATCATATCTGCGTGCGCATGACAATGCCAACCTCATACCTGTCTCCATGAGGCATACCATTCGAGCCCCATTGCAAGTAGGGCCCGTAAGCGTCATGCCACGCAACTGGAGACACAGGGAGACACCTCGCAAAAAGGGTGTAGAACAGCATGAGGCTGAGTGGCTGACAGGGTCGTGAGCAAGGGCGTCGAGGCGGCGGCGGCATGATCCAGGTACTGCGCGGCCGTGCTCATGGCTGCGTACGACGGTGTACGACTGTGTACGGCAGTGCTCCGCGCGACGTGCTGCTGTTGTAACACTGCCTGCTACTGCTGCTGCTGCTGTTGCAACAGGAGGCCTCCCGGCTGCTAACCCGGGAGCGGGTTCGGCCCAGGGTAGCGGTCAGGCAGCTCATGCTGGCTAAGGCTTTGGGTGTGCTGGTGGTGGAGGGACTGGTTGTGTTGGTGGCTGGGCTCGATGCAGGGATCCAGAGGGCCCGTCTGGGGCCCTGGGCGCAGCTGTGCCACCTCAGCGCATCCCGCCTCATGGGAATGCTCCTTCACTTCACCCCAGGCCAGAGCCGCCTGAACACCTGCGTGTTGCAGGCCGTCAAGCGCCGCTATATGCCCGGTGGCAACGAATGCAATAATTGCGTTTTAAGCACCAAGTACCAAGTACCAAGTACAAGATATGACGTAGGGCAGCACCCTGGAAGGCTTACGGCGCATGTACGACGCTCGTACGGCAAGTTCGGGTCACACCAGGGGTCACAAACATCCTCTCTTTCATGGCGGCAAGGACCAAGCTGCCAGCTGCACAAGCCTTCAGGCGGTGCAGGAAACGTCAGGTAGGTTGGGCGGGACTTGTCCTACGGCACGGCCGCTGCGAATCGCACTGAGCAGCTGGGCGGATGGATTGCCGAACTTACAGGTGCCAGCAGCCACCATACAGCAATCACCACGTCGGCTCGGCCGCACCCTCACACCTAAGCCGGCCTCAACACTGGGAACAAGCGCAGCTGCATCGCGCTGCAGCCGCGCCTCGGGCGTGGAGGCGGGGAAAATGTCCCGACAAAGGGCAACATGTAGGCCGCGCCTGTCTCGATGGCGGCGGGAAACAACACCGGCCCGCTGTCACTTCAGCCGGAACAAGCCCAGCAGAACTTGGGACGTTCAGGCCCATGACAGCAGGACGAGTTCCAAGTCTACCTCGCCCGCATCTGTTATTCGCACGCTTGGAACCCCTTCCCAGCAGCTGACAATGCAAATCCTTAGTGCTGATTAAGTACAGTCACAACACACCTCCAGTCCTAAAGACGCGCTCAAGGGGCTGTTCACATAAAGTGCTGCCACTGCTGTCGTAGAAAAGAAGCAGCGGCCAAGAAGCAGCGGCCAAGGAGCAGCGGCCTGAAAGTACGCAAAACAGTGCGCTAAAGAAATCATGCAGGCTGCGCCAGCAGTGGCCTCAGCCAATAGCCCTCGGTTGGTTGCCTCGGCTAATCACCGAACCTTATAACTTCCTCACCAACCAGACCCGTTCATACTACCACTCATCACAAGCAACCTCGAGTATGCCCCACGCTCGCGGATGCGACTGCCCTCGTTGACTCACCAAGCCGCACCAGGAAACCTCTCAACCAACCAACGTTTACAACCATCGGTATACCTGCACCACGCACACACGTCCGGCCCGGGAAACCATTTTCATGCCTCCCATTTTCATTCACGACCCCAGAGTGAGTAACTCTAGAAATCTGGCACAATAGTAGCATCCGGTCCAGGTCTGATGCAGAGCCGGGCAGTAGGCATACTAGCGAGGTCGGCTATCCACCCTTCTACAACTTGACACATCTTCCTCAACACGACACAACAGGCGAAGGCGCCGCAGGCGCACAAATGCAGCCACTTGCGGATCTTAAACGGCCGATCCTGACGGCCAAACAGCAGATACATCGCGTTTTATGTGCGCCTTCGTGAGTAGGGGCCGAGCGATCTGCCTCAAGCGAGAAGCGGGATGCGATCCAGCTTGGAAGCGACATGGCTTCTTCAGCAAACATCTGGGGCGCGCGCGTGCGCTCACGAAAATCGCTTAGCAAGTCGTTACTAACATGACCATCGCCGCGGCCGGCCGACAATCCCACATAAATCACTCCACCGCGGCCCTGCACTGAATGCGCGATGTCATCACACCGTACATGGGCTCCCTTCCTCATTAGTTGAGCCAAATGCGACAGCAATGTCGTTATGCGTCGGCCCTCAGCCAGCCGGAACGTGCAGGGATCCCAGAAACTTCAGCGACATACTTCAGCACCTCATGTGACCTCACTCGACCTCCTGACGGTCCACAGCCATGAGGGCAACGACGCTAGCATCGTGAAGTCAGCTGCACGCAAAACTTATTTCGACTGTAAGTGAGGGCAGTACATGTAAACACGGCGTCCCGCGTTCGCACATCACACCGCCAGGCACGGCGCGGCATCAGTGGCACGGCACGGCGGCATCGTGCGTGCACCAGTACCAAAAACTTATGAAACGAAAAAACAGTGCCCGACACCATGTTCAGCGCGAGTGTACAGTGTGGGGACGCCGACAAGTGAGGGTAGTAGGACCCCGCGTGCCTGCTTGACAGCAGGCGTATGGAACTCTCGCCCGCGGCCGTTTCAAAGTGTGAGAGCAGGGTGGCTTCCGTTGGGGGGGGGGGTGACCGGGCGCACGACGAAAGCGAGCCCTCCCACAGCCCCTTCATCTCTGCAACCTACGCATGCTCTGTCAGATACCATTTTTTTCCGGATAAGCACACGCGCGCCGCGGCAGCTGCACAAAGCCAGAGTGCCTGGCACCGGTCCTTCTCATCTCTAGCGACTTCATCCGCTACACAACCATCACAACAACCCGGTGCCCCCACGGCTTCATTCATGCGTTCAGCAGCAGGCACTCAACCTGAAGGCCCTTTTTCGGGGCGCCAAACAGACAGAAGGATTGCTGCAGGATTCTCGCCGAACCATCATGCGCATAAAACGTTTGTCCGGAGATCAAGAACACTTGATCTGCCGATATCATGAATTTATTGTCGGCCCGCTGGCGTCCATTCCCGGTGGGTTCGACCATCCCGCCTCTCAACGTGGGGCCCCTTCCGGGTCTTGGCGCCCACACCGGACGTAGCATCGGGGGAAGGAAGGCTACCAATACGGGCGGTCACCTGCCCCGAATGTACGACATCATCATGGACGAGCATTGACACAAGGTCAACGGTGCCGGGGTCGGACCATCCCCACCATCGGACGTCAGCGCGCCCCACAATCGAGGGTTGCCCGCCGCATGCGATGGCCCAGACACATTGAATGCGGCTATTTACCAACATCGCGACTTACTAAGACGTACGGGAGGGAGGACAAACTACATTACCACCTTAGTCCCCTGCGCCCCAACGGTCCGCCAGGACGGGCTCAGTCCTCGGCATACGCCGACTCATGCCTCATGCCGCAACAGTGACAAACCCCGTCCCCAGCCCCAACATGCTCCCACCGCCCGACACGCATGCTCGGCGCCGTCCTTCCCTCCAGACCGGAACTGTGGGATCGTTGAGATTTCGGCCCCGTCTCCCCCCCTCACGGGCATCCATGGGCCTTCCTCGAACCCCCCCTCAACATGTAGGCATCGCGAATCAATCCACGCTCGACCCCGCAGCCACGCGTGGGACGTATAAGGTGCAAGGAGCGAGCACTGCATCCCTGTGGCTCTGAAACCCAAAGGTACGGCCATCGCGCCGTCAACGAGCGACTGATGCGGGAAAGGCCGCCCACACTGCACCGGCAACGGCCATCGCGCGCCTTCATACAGCAACTTCCCATTCCCACTTCCCATTCCCACTTCCATTACCACTTTCCCTTACCACTCCCCTTACCGCTTTCCATTACCCCCTCTCCTTTCCACTCCCATTGCCCCTTCCCCTTACCACTCCCCTTATCCCTCCCCTCCGCTTCATTACCCCTTCCCCTTACCACTCCCCTTACCACTCCCCTTACCACTCCCCTCCGCTTCATTACCCCTCAGCTCCCTCACCCCTCCGCCCCGCCACTCCCCACCTCCCCACTGAAAAGGCGAAAGACGGAATTCGCGACGTTCGGTTGGCTGTTACTAGCAAGGTGTGTGGTCTCGGAGCCTTACCCTAAGATACCACTGTACGAATGCAACGGACATCTCGGCTCGGCTCCGCGTAAAATTGGCCGGCCGGGGGAAGGGCGAACACATCCAATCCAACCCAAGTAATCGACTGCTCTTCCAATTCTTCCCACGCGGCATGCGCGTCCCTCTTTCAGTAGCCCACCCACCCAGCCCGCTAGCACTGCCCAACTCGTCGCCTCCCACCCGCCTTTCGGGCGTGTCTGCGCCTCACTAATCCACCAACAAGCGCAAGCGAGTTTTGAAGGACGAGCTGCGGAAACGCAAGGCGCAGCCGCAGCCTGTCACTGCCACCACGGCGCCAGCTGGCAGCGCAACGGGTAGCTGCTAGCTCGTGATGCTGACAGCGCAGACGGGGTGGAACACCGCCTCCTCAACACCAACACCACCTCCGGCCTCCGGACTTGACACCAACACCAGCACCACCTCCGGCCAAGAGCGAAGCGAGCTGCTAGTGCTCCGGCATTTGCAACTGGAGCAGCTCAGTAGGGTCGTTGCCGGCTGCCGCTGCCGCCGCCGCCGCAACAGCGGGCTCGATCGCGACTGCAGTTGGCTCAACGGGATGAACGACTGCCGCCGCCGCCATCGCCGGCTGCTGCTGCGGCAGCGCCCGCACGGGAGCGAGGGCAGGAGGCGGCGGCTGCCTGCGCTGCTGCTGTAACGACGCCAGCGGGGACAGCGGCTGCTGCTGCGACGGCGAAACCTGCGCCAGCTGCTGCTGCGGCAGCGGCCTGTGCAGCTGCTGTTGCTGCTGCGGCTGCACCGCGGGCTGCTGCTGTGGCTGCAATACCCGTCCTTGCTGTTGCTGTTGCTGCTGCAAAGCCGGCGGCTGCAGAGGCGAAACACGGGTGCCCGAGCGCTGCAGCTTGCGCCCGTCCTTGACTTGCGCGTCCACCAGGAGGGCCTCAATCTCGCCCACCAACTGTACGGCAGTCGGCCGACGCGTCACGTGGCTCGACCAGCACCGTGCCGCCAAGTGACTGCAAGACAAAGGGCACGGTCCCACAGCGGGAGGCGGTTTGCGGTTAGCGGGGCGGCATGAGAAGGAAGGTACGGCAACAAACTGGGAGTTAGAGAGAGACGCGAGGGGTTCGCCCAGGTGCCCGGCCCGGCCACCCCCAGCCAACCGGAGTGCGGCGGAAGCAAAACCCCCGCGGGAGAAGCGCGCCTAGAGATGCAGTGTCGTATCCTCATGTCCTACCCTCATGTCGTACCAAGACAATCACTCACCAGTACTCTGGGGGCGCCAGAGGGTGGAACTCTGGTCGCAGGTGTTGTCGGAGGACAAGGCGGGGCAGCGTCTGGGAGTGGGGGGGAGTGAGAGGGTAGGGGGGTGAGGGGGAGTGAGAGAGTAGGGGAGTGAGGGGGATTGAGAGGGTAGGGGGGTGAGGGGGAGTGAGAGGGTAGGGGGGTGAGGGGGAGTGAGAGGGTAGGGGGGTTTGTGGAAACCGGCGCCGACGAGAGGGAGAGAGTATTAGTAGCTGGGGAAGGGTTTTGAGCACGCACTTTATGGTCGCAGTGCCGAGCATTTGGGTGGGACGACCGAAAACCGGAGCGCTTGTTGGGGCTTGGAGGATGGGTGTGAAGCCAGTGAGAGTATTGAGACAGCTTTTGGCCTGAGGCAGGGCGCATCTGCCAGCCAGCAACCTCACTGTGCGGCCCACGCAGCTTCCCGCCCTGCCTGCAGCCTTACCCCGGGTCTTCCTCGAAAGCCCTCCCTGCAGCCTTACCTGTGCGTCGATGCCGACGTACGGCGCCCTGCACATCAACAGCTCGTACATCAGGATGCCGAACGCTGCGACAGGGCGGCAGGGGCGCGGGGCCAGGGATTGAAGTAATTCAGCGGAGGATGAGCAACTCACCACCCGACCGACCGACACGCAACGAAAAACACATGCACGCTTTCCCGCAAACTTTTGAGTCCATAAGGCCTTCTCACGCCCCCCACTGCCGTACCGTAAATGTCGATGCTGGCGCCCAGCGTATGGCCGCGGATGAACGACTCTGGCGCCATGTAGGCAATCGTACCTGCGGTACGACAGGGATACGACTTACATGATGTACGGCAGAAACGTACGGCATGCAGTACATTGCGCGGACCGACCCAGCCCACGCCGCACCGACCCAGCCTTAACGAAGAGGGACGGAGGCGGACGTGCGGCCGCCGCCTACATGCATGTATCTGACCCACCGACCCACAGCTTCCCCACCCCCCACCCCGCGTCCACCTCCTACCGATCCACAGCTTCCCCAACCCCCCGGCCCCGTCCGCCTCCTACCTAGCGGCTGTGCCACCCGGAAGCCGACTACCGTCGTCGGCGGCGCCGGCTGCTGCTGCCCCGCCTGCCTGGGCGGCTGCGGAAAGGGGCGCTGCAGGTCCTCGGGGGTCGCGGGCAGCTCCGTCATGAGGCGCACGCAGCCGAAGTCACTCAGCTGGACAGGGGAAGGCGGGTTGGGTTGGGTTGGGTTTGGTTGGGGGGTGGCGTGCATCACGACTTTCGTAGCCGTGCTAGCGCCGGCAGCGAGGCAGCAGCGGCCCGCCTGCTCCCCCGCCCTCGCTCCGAAACCCCCTGCTCCCCCGCCCTCGCTCCGAAACCCCCTGCTGCCCCGCGCTCGCTCCGACCCCCCCCCAAGGATCTGCATTCCACGAGGGATCCCCACAACACGTCCCCTCCCCTCCCTTCCCCTGTCGCCCTCACACCTTGCAGGTCCACCCCCGCGGTTCCCTAGTGGAGCTTTTGAGCAACACGTTGGCGGGCTTCAGGTCACAGTGCACCAGCCGCCGGGAGTGCAGGTAGCGCAGCGCCAAAGCGACCTGCGGAGCGAGGGGCGAGAGGGGTTGAGCGGAGGGGGAGGGGGAGAGGGTTGAGAGGAGGGGGAATGGGGAGAGGGGGGAGAGGAGGGGGAGGGGGGGATTTGGGCAGGCGCTGGCGGGGACTGCGTTGGCCAACAACGGAGTGCGTTGTTCGAACATCGGGGTGCGGAATCCAACATCGGACAGGAGAACGGTCATGCGTAATGAGGAAGGGTAGCCCCTGTGCGCGATATCGACTAATGAGGAAGGGTAGCCCCTGTGCGCCGTTCCGACTCGCCTCACCCTCCCTCACCCTCCGAACTCTTCCTCCTGTTTGCCATCATTGCAGTTCCGTCCTGACATGCACACCCCCCGTACAGCGCCCCCCCAAACCCCACCCCACCCACCTCCAACAAGCTCATGTACAACGGTACGAGCGCCGGCCGTACGGCACCGCTAAGTACGGAGCTGGCGGGCGGCCGGAACGCGCCCGAGTGCGCGGCATCCAGAAGCGTCCCGGCATCGCAGTACTCCAGGCACGCCACGGTGTTGAGCGGGCCTAAGGGGGCAGGAGGAGATCCACAGGGCACACGGGAGGGTGGGCAGGAAACACAAGGCTTCTGGAATCCCCCCGTACCCCCTGGGAGGGTGGGCAGGAAACACAAGGTTTCTGGGATGCCCCCGTACCCCCTGGGAGGGTGGGCAGGAAACACAACGCTTCTGGGATCCCCCCGTACCCCCTGGGAGGTTGCCTGCAAAGTGTACTCATCAAGCAGGGCCGCCGTGGCGTTGAGCAGGGGACGTCGCGCGGGCACCCTTCAGCACACATGTCGTACTACAAATCGTGCGTCGTACATCTGTGACCGCGTCGTACATTCAGTACCGTACGCCGTACATCTCAAACCGTACATCGTACCTGGTGCTGCCCAGCTGGCGAGGATGGGGTCGTCCTTGGCGACTAACCGCAGTCGCGGAGTTGGCTCGTTGCGGTAGGTGCAGCGGACCATGATGACGTCAGAGAAGGAGGCGAGGACCTGTCGGCGGGTCGGAGGGTCGGTAGGTCGGCGAGTCGGCACCGAGCTTACACCGTCAGCAATGCATCTACGACACCCAGCGTAACCCACACAGCCCTGCTGAAGGCTCTAGTGCCGTGCAACTCCACCGGCGTCCCCACAGCGGCCTCCTGGGACCCCGGGAAGCCGTGCGTGTCGTACATCGGGTGCGTGTCGTACACCATGTGCGTGTCGTACATCGGCGTGGACTCACCTGCACTATGTTGGGGTGTGACAGAGTGCCGGTGACGACGAGCTCCATGGCGCCTCGCTTCGCCTGGTGGTACGACACGGTACGACACGGTGCCGTGACACAGTGCGGCGGGGTGCGGGGGTTGATCGGACGCGGGGAGAAGGCGGGGAGCGGCTGGGCGCGCAAACCCTGACCACCTGGACTTAATCCCACTGGCCGCGTCCCCGCCCCCCACCTCGCAGCACCACCCTCCACCAGCTCCCTCCAAAGCTACCCCGCCGCTCTCCTTTGTCGCTCCCATGCACTCTACCGGTTACCCCAGCCCAGCCCAGCCTTGCATCCGCGGGTATCCCTCGAAGCCCAGCCCAGCCCAGCCCAGCCCAGCGCAGCCCGTCAGCCGAGCTGACCCACCTTTCTGATCCTTGACAAGTCCCCGTTGCCCTCGCCTCCCTCAGCCCCCGCGTCCTCAGCGCCGACAGCACCGGCCCCAACAGCGGGAGTGGCGCCGCCGCCAGCCGAGCCCCCGCCGGCACCCGCCGCACCGCCCTCGTTGCCGACCCCCGGGTCGCCACCATCGTGAGCTAGAGGCTCGCCCTTGCCTCGGTGTACGATCACCTTGACTGCCGTCTCCAGGCCGTGGAGGGTGCCGTGAAACACAACGCCCTGGGGGGAGCGGGGGAGGAGGGGGGAGAGTGAGTGTGAGTGTTTGGTGGCGGGAGGGGTTTTAGGGTTTCGGGGGGGGGGTTCGGTCACTCGAACCCATACTGTTAGACGCGTGGTGAGCGACTGTGCTGTCCGCCGGTCGCGCTCTCGCATGCCACCACGATCCAAACACCCACACCCATGGGGTAACACACCGCAATTTCCCATGGAGTTTCGCGGCAAAGAAAGACATACATACACACACACACACACACCTGTCCTCCCCGACCAATAACATCAAACAGCCGTACGGCCGCGAGCTCCTGCGACAGCGCGGCCCTGTCGTACGGACGTACAAGTCCCGGAGCGGCGAGAGGGGGAAGGTGGGGAAATGGCGTGGGGGGGTGGGGGAGTGGGGGAGGGCCAGGGGGAACGGCTACAGGGAGGGGGCGAGGGAGCAACACGGCGCCACATGCAGCAGCAAGAAGGGAGGAATAAGTGTACGACGGTACGACGGTACTCCATAGGACTGCGGTCGTCAGCGAGCAGGCGAAGGCCGGAGGCAAGAGGAGATCCAACGTGCCGTACCCACGCGCATCCCCGCGTACCATACCCGCCTGTTCCCGAGCCCGCCCCGCACAACAAAGCCCGAATACCCCCCGAACGAAACACGCCGCGCCGTACGACAGGTGACAACAACGCACAAAAAACAGCCAACGACCCCAACGACCAACCGACCTGGCCTCGTCGCTGCTGTCCATGATCATCGCGCTTGACAGTGCGGCGGTTAGTCCCGAGCGCATGGACGACACCATCACCTGTGCGGTCCAGGGATGGCAACGGTTGGCGCCCAGGGGGGCAACGAGTGGTGTCCAGGGATGGCAACGGTCAGCGTCCAGAGAGCACCCATAGCGTCCAGGGAGGGCAACGGTTAGTGTCCGGCGGGCAACGGTTGGTGTCCAGGGAGAGCATCGTGAGTGGGTTTCGTTGGGCGCGGGGCTGGGTGCCCGGCCATCTGGGTGCCGCTGGGTGCCGTACGGCACAGTACGGAGTCGGTTGAGAAAACTGCTCCGTTTCAATGCCGGACTGGTGGCTTCGGAGCACCGTATACGGGAGCCGCACGGTCACCGCGCTTGCCTGCCAAAGCCAATGCGTACGGAACACGCGGCTCCGGACTGCGGCCTCAGCACGTGATCCGTTACACAGACACGTGGGGGGGGGGGACCGGCCGCGCCGGCCGCTCAGGCCCTGTACGGCTGCAGCCGGCTGTACGACAGCTCCGCACCAGCTGCCCTCAGCCAGGTAGTGTCAACGCCTGACCCGCCTCGGTGCCCCCCCCCGTTCTGAACTCTCTTATCAAACCCCCCCGTTCTGAACTGTTTTTTCTGGCATCCACGGGTCTTCCTCGAGACCCTCTTGGCCCTTTTCCACGTGCCAAACACACGTCTCTACGCTGCCATCCCCCAACCCCGCCCCACACACATCCCCCCTGGCCCCTGCCATCCCCCAACCCCCCCCCCTCCCCCACATCCCCCCTGGCCCCTGCCGTACCTCCAACGGTGATGGACCCGCCGCCGGCGCCTCCAGGAGCACCTCCGGTGAGCTCGCCAGCATCCAGCGCAGCGAGCCGCAGTCGCCGCTGACTCCTGAATCGGTCGATGAGCGGCGACACGGGAGGGGCGACGAGCCGTTGCCGGTACCGACACAAGAACGCCAACCACATCGGGTTCCCATGACCACGCGTGCTTGTTCCATGTCGTTGGTTGGTAGTTGTCAACCACCAACAGACGTCGGCATCGCGCCGGCAGGGTAGCATCAAGAGCAGAAGATCCTGCCGAGCTGGCTGAGGATCCCCAACCGCCCCAACCGCCCCAACCACCCCGCGGGTCCTGATCCCTCGCTGACACGCCCTCCGCCACACACACACACACACACACACACACACACACACACACAGCCCCCCCCCCAACCGCCCCCGTCCCGCCTCCCCTTGTAACCCCCCCCCACACACAGCCCTTGCATACTCAAAACACAGCCCTTGCGCCTCCTACCGTTCGCCACACCCGGCAGGCTGCCGCTTGGGTTGTTGGAGTCCCGCAGCTGGCTCAGCACGTGGCCCGTCCCGTGGGTCGTTGCCGACAGTTGCATCTGCGAGGGGGGCAGCCGCGGCGAGCCCGCCGACCTGATGCCGCATGCGGAGAGGTGGCTGCCGCTGGCGGCGACGGCGAAGAGGGATCTCGGCATGGGTCGCCCCTGGGCCACTGGCGGAGAGCAGATCCAGGGAGGGCGAGGGACGAGGGAGGGGGCGGGAGGCGGTGAGACTGGGGGGTTTCGAGGGAGACCCGTGGTTGCCAGAAAAAACCGTTTAGAACAGACGTTTTGAGATGCATGCTGGAGAACTGGGTTGGGGATACTAAAGCCGAAGGTCGTAATATGACCTTTGGCGGCTAAGCTAAAGCGGCTACGGCGGGACGACAGGAAGCGAGGACCCCACGCGACGCACGGAAATGTTTCGCAGAACCGGTTTTGGGCGCTAGCAGGAGAACTGGGGGAGGTGGTGAGCTATGGGGGAGCGGACAGCGCGTTCCGGTCCCAGTCCCGGTGAGACTGGGGGGGGTGCTAGGTGGCGGTGGCGGTGGTGGCGGTGGTGGCAGTGGCGGTGGTGGCAGTGGCGGCGGTGGCGGTGGTGGTGGTGGTGGCGGCGGTGGTGGCAGGAATAGTGGGGTGGGCATCGTTCTCGCTTTTCCTTCGTCTAATGCTTCCCCTGCCCGTCTTCACAAACCCTCCCCGCCCATGCCGCAAGCCCCATAACACAATTACCACCACCATCCCCAGGCACCGCCAGGAGCTCCAGCAACCGCGCCCCCTACTTCGGCTACAGTCAACGTTGCCCATCACTACGCCCCAGCAGCGCCTCCGCCCCTTCTCCTTGCCGCGCCTCTCTGCTGGGCCACCACCTGCGCCGCCCTCAGTTTGTCGGCCGTGGATTGATTCACGGATCCTCTTCCGGGGCTCCGTACACCCTTCCCCCCGGGCTCTGCACCCCTGCCGCGCCTCTCCTCTGGACCCCCACCACCACCTTCGCCGCCCTCGGCTTGTTGGCCGTGGATTGATTCGCGGATTAACCCCCCTCCCTTCCCTTCCCCCCCACCTCTGCGACTCAGCATGGAGGACGAGGGAGTCATCCCCCCGCGCGACACGCTGCCACCGCCAGCCGCCAGCGACGACGGCAGTCCCGGGCTGCCCATCATCATCGGCGGCGCGGCGAAGGAGGCGGCGGCGATAGCGTTTGCCAGGGACAACGAGACGGAGGTGCCGCCTGGGGTCGAGGGGTTGACCCCGAGCAGCTGCTCCTGCAGCGAGTACAGCTCCCAGGCGCAGCGGCCGCCGCTAAGGACCGACAGGGCGCCGTCACGACAGGCCCCCAGAGCCATCTGGAGCCGCGTGCGTCGAGGGCAAGTGCGTGGGGGTTACATGTAAGGAACCGGTAACTCGACTGGGGTAAGTGCGTGGGGGGGGGATGTGGGTGGGGGGGGGTAAAGCCGGCGGAAATGCGCCGGGGGGGGGGGGTTGTTAAGAGAACCGGTCCTTATGCCGGGGGGGTGTTAAAAGACCGGTTGCACGACATGGGTTTTAAAGCTGGCGCATTGAGTGCGGGGGGGGGGCGTGGAGCGGAGAGGGCAATGTGGAGGCGGCAGAAGATCGGTGGACGCGCGTGCGCACAGCGGGTGGTGGTTGGGTACGGCGCGGTGCTGGCGGTTGCGGTCGTTGTTCGGCCCAGTCCCAGCTTCCCCCTCACCGCTTTCCTCACAAACCCACCGCTCCCCGCCCCCTTTTGCATCCCCCCCGCCTCCGCCCCCTCCCCCACTCCCCCCACTCCCCTTTGCATCGGCCCCCTCCCAATCCCCCTTTGCATTCCTAACCCTCCCCCTACCCCCTCGGTCCCCTTTTGCACTCCTCCCCCTCCCCCTTCCCCTCCCCGTTCCCCTCCCCCTCCCCCTTCCCCTCCCCCTTCCCCTTCCCCTTCCCCTCCCACTCCCCCTTCCCCTCCCCCTCCCCCTCCCCCTTCCCCTTCCCCTCCCCCCTCCCCCCCGTCCCCCGCCTCACCCCCAGCAGCTGCTGCATCTCCGTCGCCACCGCCTGCAGCACCCCCGCCGGCAGCAGCTCCGTGCAAACCAGGTACATCCCGAACTGCCGCTGCGAGTGCAGCATCCCCAGCGGCTGCGACAACGCCGACAGGTTGGGCACGTTGGCCTGCGACGAGGGCGCGCGCTGCGTCTCCGGCGCGCTTAGGCCGCCGCCTGCTGACGTCAGCGCAGCGGCGGCCAGCGCCGCCGCCGCAGCGGAGCCGCTGCCGGAGTTGCCCAGGCTCGGCGGCGCCTCCACGCCCAACACGATGGATCCCATGCCACAACCAGCCAGGTTGGAGCACAGCAGCAGGTCACGACAAGGCGCCCCCTCCTCCAGCAGGTGGGCGGCAATGTTGGGGACGATGGTGGTGTAGATCTTGGGGCCGGGGGGGTGCGAGGGGAAGGTGGGGCCCGGCTGGGCGGGCTGCGAGGAGGCGGCGGCGGCGGCGGCGGTGGGGTCGGCGGTACGGTCCGCGACTACAGTTGGATCCAGGGTGGTGACGTCGGCACCCGAGGGCAGGCCCTGAGCGCAGAAAGGGCGGGGGCGGGGTGGGGTGGGGCGGCAAGAAGACCCGGGTAAACGATCCGGGTAAACGACCCGGGTAAAGGACATCGGAAGCGGAGGGTAGAAAGCGCGCCAGGGGGGGGCTTAAACCGGGGCTAATGTCGCCCAGCAAGGACCATCGCCCGCCCAATAAAAACCCTCCAACCCCACCTGCATCGTGCCGTAGTGGCTGCTGACGGCGCTGATGAGGCTCAGCTGGGCCGCAACAGCTGCAGATGCCGCGGGGCCGTTGCTGGGGGCTGCCAGCTGGGGGGGGCTCCCCGGCCGCACCGACGTCGTCTGTGCGGCCGCGGATGCCTGCTTGGTGGCGGACCTGGTGGGAGGGGGTTGCCGGGGGGGGGTGCGAGGTTCATGGGGGAGGTTGCCGGGGGGTGGTGGCGGATCTGGTGGGTTTCGAGGAGGACCCGTGGAGGGGGGTGCCAGGGGGGGTGCGGGGTTCATGGGCGAGGGCATGGGGGGGGAGAGGGGTGGCGCGGAGAAGATGTGGGGGTGTGGACGCGAGGAGGGGGTGATTGTGAATACACATACGCCACACGCACGCGTCGCAAAACACACCCGCCCACCGGGCCCCCAACCCACCGGACCCCCCACTCACCGGCCCCCCTCCTCCCCCCCCACCCCCACCCGCGCCCCCCTTTCCAGTCGCTTGTCCGTTTTCCTTAAGTGCCGACCAACAAATTGCCTCTCCCCCACTCCACTCCACTCTCCGGCCCAGCCCAGCCCAGCCCAGCTCAGCCCAGCTCAGCCCAGCTCAGCCCAGCCCAGCCCAGCCCGCCCCGGGGCACCTTAGCGCCTCCGCCAGCAGCGTGTGATGCAGTGATATCCGAACCGCGCGAATGCGGGACAGCCCGTCGCCCACATCGCTGTGGCCGTCCACCCGGAGGCTGGCGGCGCTCCCAAACTGGTTCACTGCACCCCCCGCCCAGGTGTCAAGGGCGCTCCCGCCTGACGCGGCTCGCGCCTCCACCTGATGCAGCACCTCCCCCACGGCTACAGCCGCCGCCGTCGTGCCCGGGGGGCCTTGCCCGTGTTGCTGCTGCCGGGAAGAGAACAGCACCGCGGGTCCGCCGGCAGCTAGGCCGTGCGTCAGCAGGAAGATAGGTTGCATGCGAACAGCGAACCTGGGGGCCGCGGGAGGCGGAGGGGGCGGGCGGGGGCGGGAGGGGGGCGAGAAGGCCCGGTTACAGGCCAGGGGAAACGGGGGGCAGAAAGAAGAAGGGGGGAGGAGGGGGGAGGAGGAGGGGTGGGACACGAGGGGAGGTTGTTGGGCTGGGGAGGGAAAGGGGTTGGAGAGGAACGTGGCGTGTGTATGCGTGCTTATCCGGTGGCGTGTGTATGCGTGCTTATCCGGTGGCGTGTGTATGCGTGCTTATCCGGTGGCGTGTGTATGCGTGCTTATCCGGTGGCGTGTGTATGCGTGCTTATCCGGTGGCGTGTGTATGCGTGCATGTCCGGTGGCGTGCGTGTATGCAGCGGAGGTCTGGAGTTGGGCGCTCGGGCTGCCGAGCTCGGGCGATGTTGCATGCGACCGTTGCGGGTAGTGAGCTGGAAGGCAAGATGGGCCCGATGGTACGGCACCCGCCCGCCAAAGCGAGCGCCCCCGCCGGCCGAGTCCCTGCTGGGTTAGCACGGGGGCGCGCTGCCGTACACACACACACATACACATATACACAAATGCGCCCGCCACGGGATCGCGCGAACCACCCAACCGAAAACCACCCAACGTCTTGACCGGTCTGCTGCCCCCCCCCCCGCCCCCGGCGACTGGTGACCAACGCGCTGATGACCGACCTCATGTACAGCAGCTCCGGTACGGCCTCCAGCAGGCACGTGACAAAGTCGTGCAAGCCGTTGACGGTTGGGAGCGAGGAGAGCCGGTGCGCCACCTGCGCCGGTTGCGCGCCGTTGGTACGTCAGCGCTGTGCGTTCCTCGTTGGCCCCAGGGCTGGGGTGGTTCCACTCCCAGCCGCGCGGCGGAGGTCGGATGCTGGCAGGTGCAGCTGGGGGAGCCTCCAGCAGGGACCTCGAAACGTCTGTCCTAAACGGCTGTTCTTTCGTACACGGGTCTTCCTTGCAACCTTCCCCATGCCCGCGCCTCCCGCCGCCAAACCGCGCCCTCTGCCCCATCCCCAAGACGTCTCTACCTCCGTCGCCGTCAGGCGACCACCGCTCTAAGAGCCCCGTCCGCCCCGTCCCGCCGACAACTGGCATGTCCCACCTCGGGCCAGCCACCCCCTTCCGCCGTACCGCCGTGCCGCCGCTCGCCCCACACCCCTCATGTGTATTATTCCTCCCCCTCCTCCCCCTCTGGATCCAGACCTCCATCCCGTGGATCCCAGTTCCTTCCGCGTGGACCTCGATTCCTCCCACGCGGATCCCGGTTCCTCCCACGCGGATCCAGGTCCCTCCCACGCGGATCCCATCTCCAATAACCTCCCGCCCACCTGTTCAAGCGAGCGCGCCTGCTGCGGGTCGCACGTGAGACCGAACACCAGGAACTGCGCCAGTCGCTGCAGCTGACCCAGAGCCTCCACACAGATGTCAATGCCGCCGCCAAGAGGGACCTGCGCGGTTGGCGCCGCCGGCGCCGTCTCCCATCCCACCATCATGGCCGCCGATAAGCGACCGTCATGGCGCACCGGAAGCGCGAGCATGTCAGCCGGATGCAGCCGCAGCGGTTGCAGCAGCGGCCGGCAGACCAGGGAGGAGGGGTCGGGCGCGCTGGTACGGCCCACGTGGTGTACGGCACTTCGGAGCGAGGATGGAGGCGTGTCGACGTGGTTTGGGGTCGTATCGCAGTCGCCGGGAGCTCCACCACGAGCTGCGACCCCCGCTGTGGCTGTGGCTGCGGCTTGGTGCTTCATTGAGGCGTCCAGGGAGGGGGGGTGGCCGGTGGGGGAGTGGTAGCTGCGTAACACGACCACCGAGCCCGCCTGTGCAGAAGGGGGGGTGCAAGGAAAAGGAAAAAACAGGTACGACGGAGGGGGGATGGGCGGGCGGGCGGGCGGTCACGTGCGCGTGAGGAGGGGGGCCGGGATAGGGAGTACGCGCGAGTGATCGCTGGGTGTGTGTTTTATAAATGCTGAGCTGAGCCGCGAAGTATACGTAGCGCGAGGAGACCGAGAAATCCGGAGTCAGTGCGGGGCGCCAATAGTTACCGAAAGAAGCCCAGACTGGGTCCACGAGAAGCCAGAAGTCCAATTATGTAGTCGGCGGCCGCGCAGCGCTCCGATAGCCAGAAAGACGGTTGCGCCCCAACAACCGACGCCGCGCTGCTGCGGCGTAGGCGTGGTGCGAAGCACCTACAACTACCTAGCCTATGTACCTATTTACCTATCCTAGTGCGCAAGGCAGAGGTATAGGTGACAACGTCGCGTGCAATGCCAGTAACAGACAGAGTGCCCGGCACAGGAATCCCAGCCCATGCCAAATGCGAGGAAACTGACCTGGGAAAGGAGAGGAAGAAGGACCAGGCGAAGCAGCAGAACGTTAGCGTTAGGTTGAAGGGCGAGAGAGACATGCGGGGCGAATGGAAAGGCAGGGACACACGTGAGCGCGCCGCGGCTATGGTAGAGTAGTTAGTAATGCGTTGTAAGGAAAAGAAGTGATGAAGAAAACGCGGAGATGTGGCATAAGGGCGCAAGCAGGCAATGCAGCGAGCCGTACAGGGATGCACGCAAGCAGGCACGCTGTGGCACAGAGGGGGAGGGGGAGAGAGAGGGATGCTGTGGGATGCTGTGATGCGATGGGGCCGGCGGGCGGGCTCACATAGAGCACCCCACCACGCCGGGTGTCCCAAGCGGGTCTGCGCATAGAGCCCACCGGGGGAAAACCCGGGGGACCGGGGGGTGGTGCGTGCTCGTGCGGTGTGGGAGGGAAGGACGCGGGTGGGTGGGTGGGTGGGCGGGTGTGTGTGTGTGTGTGTGTGTGGGTGGGTGGGTGGGTGGTTGAGGCGGGTCACTGGCACATGGGTAGGGGAGGGAGGCGCGAGGAAGGGGCGAAAGGCGCCGTCCGGCCGAGTGTTGCGGCGCCATGTACCCGTGAGAGCAAAGGCAGGAGGCGCGGGGGGGGTAGAGGTGTGGGGGGGAGGTATCGGCGAAATACCAGCCGCATCGTGCCAGTGGCGGCCGTGACCGCCCTTGGAGCCCAGCGTGTAAAGTTATCCGACCCGAGTCCTCTGGCCCCACTGTGACGCGATCATTTGACGCCGCTGCTGCAGAATGGGGTCAGCGACGTACGCAACTCGCCAACCACTGCTGATGACTCTGACTCTGCCAGGGCCGCTTTTGCTCCTGGCATTGCCCGTTTTCCGCTCCTAGCAAGCCTCGGTTGCCCCCTTCGCAGCGCGAAAGCTCCTAGAGAGAGGGCGTCCGTTGGGAAACGTGTTGACGTGGAGAGCGTTGGAGCTTATCTGTTCACCTGCTCGGCTAGGAGGCTGTACAGAGATGACTGGCCCCAGCCCGCCGCCCGTGGTGCAGTTTCTGGCTCCTCTGCTGCCGATGGCAAGAACACCCACGTCGAACCGTCCGTTGAGAAGAAGGCAAGCCTGAACGCACATCACGGGGAGGAGCAAGCCATTAAAGGGCATATATTACCTTTGTGGCAAGTACTAAGCTGAGCATGAGGTGTAGACGGCAGTGGATTGCGCGTGCAATGTCTCACCTGACATCGCATGCGCCAAGCGCGAGACGGCATGCCTCCAGCAATGCGTTCACTCGTCGGTATAACGGTTGTTCGCCTCCAGCGTTGCCGAGTCGAGCAAAAGCAGTGTTGATGCTCTGCAATGAGCCACCGTCAGCGTCAAAATCTACCGTGGTCCGACAATAATACGTTTAAGCGTGTTTCCACCTGCACTAGAGCCGACGCGGGCTCTTGATTCTGGCTGCCGCTTGGCGCTTGTCTCGGCGCTTCGTCCTTTGCTGGCGGCCAAGGGTCGGGTTGCGAATGTAAAGTATTGCTACCATCAGCGTGTGGCTTCGGTAGCGGAGCCGGCTCAGGCTCAGTCGGTGCGCAGAGGCAACGCAGCCAATACATTCGTAAACTGCAGTTGGACGGCCTACATGCCTACATTAACACACATTACTACGCTTCCGTTTAAATGCCACAATGGGTTTTGCATGGATATAGGCCGAAGACCCGAAGTACCGTGTCTGTGTACGGGAGTTTGCAATTTGCAATTTCCGTTTCCCTTACACCTCGTGATCCCAACAACATCACTGTGACAAGTATCGTTATATGTCGATTTGACAGTCAGTAACAATAGGGATTGTAGTCGGGTAGGGTAGACATGGGAGGAGGGGCAGGCGGATGCGGGATAGAGCTGGCACAGGGAGCAACCGCCAGCCTGTTACTTCTTACTATTATTAATGAAACCTGTTATTGCGTCGCATTACAGTCCTGCGAAACCGAAAACGAAGAACGGGCTCGTCCTCCGTGACTCCCATGCAAGTGGTGGTATGCAGAACGACTCTCCGTTATGATATGGGTGATGGGCAACAATTGGAATAACGGTGCAATCGACGCGTACGGGGCTTCACCTACCGTATCGTCAGTCGGATCGCCAAGGAAGGAAGTGAAACAAAGAGAATCATATATACATACATTACAGACCTGTATGTGGCATATTCTCCTTGTGCCTTTGGGGGATCCCTGTTGTCTGCGATCAGGTTGGCGCCCTCTGCCCAGTGTTACTTTTTCCGTCCTCGTGGCCTTGGTTGGTTGGGGCTGCCCGGCGTGTTGAAGCTCTCTTGGGTGGCCGGTTGTTCGGGTTGGCCGCCTTTTCGCGGGTAAATGGTGCTGCTGCGACACAGTACTGGCTCGGGCTAGGGTTTAAGGTTCTCTCGCATTCTGTATCCGACGGCTCGCCATTAACGGATTCCATGGCTTCCCTATGCGCGCGGCCCTGCTGGCGCGGGGGTCGCCCGCAGCCCCCTGCCCGTGCGGGGCGTCTATGGCCACAGGCCGCCGTCGCCACCATTTCTGGGGGTGCGCGGTGGCCGTATCACTGCGCGACGAGCTCGTGGAGGCGTTGGGGTGTGCGGTTGTCCTGCTCCCGCAGCATTTGTGGCTGGGCCGGCCCCCCTTGGGGGTGCACCCGCTTGTTTGGGACGTGGTGTGTTTGGCTGCCGTCCCGGACTTGGGTTTGGGGCTACGCCTCCTGTATCGGGTGCAGGCTGGGGCCCCAGGGGGGCGCATGCCGCTGGTGCGGGTGTATGTGTGCAGCGGTGACGGCCGACTACTGGGACCGCCTCAGTGCGATTGCCGAGCTGGGGCTGGTCCCCCGCGGGTGGGGGGCCGTCCCGGCTGACCACCCCTTCCTCGCCGCCTCGTTGGCGGGGGAGGTGGTCTTCACGGGCCGCCCGGGTGCCGAGGGGCTGCCCGACGGTTGACCAGGGTGCGGTTTTGTGGGTGGCTTTGGGTGGTGGGGCTTGGGGCCCCCGCTCTGGCGGGTCGCGCCCTTGCTCGCGTCTCGCTGCCGGCTTGGTGCAGGTGGTTCGTGTTTTATGGGCACGTTTTCGTTTCTCCCCGTGACTTGAGTTGTGCGTGCTGCCTTCTCCGTGTGTTCGTTCTGGCCGTCTTTGGCTTTTGCCCCTTCCCGGCCGGCGAGGGCGGATTCTCTTGCCCGGTGATCTGTGTCGTGGTCTGGCCCATCGGGCCCGCCTGGTTGCGCTTCCGTGCTCGAAGGTGTTCCACCTCCGTTGTAATCCTCGCATTCTGCTAAAATGTTCTTCCCCCTAGGGTTTAGGGTTCGTTCGTCCCCTGCGATTTAGGGTTCATACGTTCCTTTTCTAAATCGTCGGTCATCGAGGGTTTAGGTTTTTTATCCCCCCCGCCGATGAGCCTTGGATTCTTGCAGTGTTCATTTGTGTCGATCTGCTGGCTCCTCGCGCTCTTTGCCGTGCGGTGCGCTCTCGGTGTTATTCTTCCCGCTTGTCCTGGGCTCACCCGGCCTCTCTGTGCTTCTCGAGTCTTTCCTGTGTCCGTGGGGGTGTCTGCTGGGTTCAGCCTTCGGCTCTCGTTCCCAGGATGGAGCAGTCGCAACCAACGCATGTACATACCGACGGTTAGCGCGGGCAACAGGGTGTGCATCCAGCCCTGACGTACGACAGGACTGGGCCTTACATACGAGCATCTGAAATTTGGCTCGTGGCGGCGTTATAGGCATCCTCATCTATAAATTGGAGACGATGCAGGCAGCAGGAAACCTGATAAAATCACAAACTCAAAAATAAAGTGTCGCGCCTACACACATGAGATATGATGGTAAGCATTTTTCCTTTCTTATTACGTAGAATGTGCTACGGTTAAGGGGCACCGCGCGCAGCCGGATGGCTGTGCGCGCCTTCCGCCCTACATTCGGAAGTAGTCCCTGGCTTGGGACTTCACCAACTGCTTGGGACGACATCGCAACACAATAACCGTTTTCAGCGTATCGCTAATGATAATACTACGCCGGCCGGAGCCTGGCGCGTGTTATTAAGGGGGTGGGGAACAGAGGGGCGGACTCCGCCGCCTATATGCCCGCACCACCGTATCGCTATTGACGTGGGCAAGACGTGCGTACATACGCAGCTGCAACGAAAATAAGACGTACGTACGTACGCAGCTGCAACGAATATATAATACGTACGCACGGTTGGTCAACACCCGCGCGCGCACCAGACAGTTGCTCGTTTCAGCGCCATCGACAGGATCACTCCACAACGCCCGCCTGCCGGGTCGACACCGCAGCAACAGTTCCAATCCAACACGTGCAATGTAGGCCAAGTAAGGTAGGTTGGTCCACCCGCACGCAGCAGCAGCTAGCTAGGATAGAGAGCCGCGTGTATTTGCCACGCACGTTATTCGCCTAGCTAGCTACATATATCAAGATATACGCGCAACGCACGCTTCGTTCGCACCCCTATTATTGCAGCAATAACGGACTGACGACCTTCCACGAAGTAAGTGAGGGGCCGCGGGGGGCGACGGCTGCGGGCTCATTGCCAGGGGTCAATGTATTCCTGGGGGCCATTGTTTTCTTTCTAATGAATGGCATGCATGCCAACTAGCCAGCACCGCCGCCTCACTGCACCGGGATGCAAACTAGCTGCTGGTGCCTGCTGCGAGACACATGCCATCCTACGCCAGGCAACGTTTCCTTTCTTACGTACACGTGCCGCCCATCCCGGCTAGCGCAGCAAGCATCGATCCGCGCAGTGCGCACGAGCGCGCGGCGGGGTGCCGAGCGAGAAAGCCACAACTGTAACGGCGGCTAATAACGTACAAGGAGCGGCTGATTACCGTTTACTCAATGTGGGCAATTCATCAACAATGAGCACAAGGATATTTCTTCGCGAATCGAGACAGTGCGAATCGAGACAGTGCCACCGAGTCACCCACGCACATGCACATTGCTGCTGCAGTCTTTCCATGGCACGCAAGCACGCATGCATAGACTGAACGGAAACTAACAACCTTACGCACCTAACCCATATACGTATGCCTTCACCTACTTGCCTACATTTGCCATCATCGGCTACATAAGTAAGGCTACATACGTAGCTCAGAATTTTCATTAGCTTACTTGTCGACTTTAGCTTACTTGTCGACTACATGTGTAGCTCATCAGCACGCAGCCCGGTCACCCATGCAGCCGCATCGTCGGATCGTCGCTGTGAGCTGCAGCACTGCTGGAGTCCCCGATGGAGCAGTAAAGATATTCACGAAACGCGGCGGACGCCAAGGGGTCGGCGCCTTCGTCCCCAGACGAGGCCGTCTGCACCAGCGGCGGTGGCGATGCGGAATCCCTGTACTCGATGGCGGCAGCCGCTGCTTCGGCTGCTCCACCGGCAGACGTACTCCCGCTTCGCACTTCGTCATGCATCCAGGTGCGGTGCGGCTGCTGCGAGCGAGGCCGAGCGGCATGTACAGAGATGCAGCAGGGCAGGTCGGCACACACATACGGTAAGAAACCGGCTAAAGGGAATCTGCTGCTGTAGCTAACGACGGAACTACGTAAGCTACGCCATGAATGCCAAACAACTAACAACGAGCTAACAAGTACGCTGGCTTGCTAGTCAACTGACCAGGTTAGTTGATTGTTAGCCGAGAGGGTTTATTTTTGTTCGCAATTGCCTTGATGAGCGTTGAAAGTAGGTTATTTTCGCTTTCCTAGCGATAGTGATATGCTGATCATCCCAATCATCGCATATATACCGGCCCGGAAGAGGCAATGCACCCCCCCCCAACAGCACCTGCTCCCCATAAAAATGAAACCAGGGCGGGATAACATACGTACCCATAGATATGTTTATAGGGCTACCACGGCTTGCCAGCAGGCGACGCACGCACGCAATGCGTGCGTGCGTGCGTGCGTCGCAGGTTCCCAAGCGCCCGTAACCTGACATGAAGGCCATATGATCGGTTATGATGAGATTCTAAGCCAAACCCCACAGCTTGGTTACGTTTCCTTCCACATTTCCAGGAGCGGGCACGAGGCTCGGGATGATGTGTTATGCAATGAAAGATATATCATTTTTCTCTGAATACGAAGATGGTCGGTGTCTGGATTTAATTGTCCGAATTGTTCCCAGATGGCCTGTCGGCAGTCGTAATATTACGTCATAAGCGATGGGCACGTCGCTGGAATGGCGAACTGAAATGCGAGCGCGCGGTGTTTGCGTGAGGACAGCGCTTTCCTGTCGTGTGCCCGTGACGATGGCGTTGGCAGGCATGGTCGTCCAACGAGCACTTGACGATCGATCGTGCTCGGATGCTCGGCCGCTTAGTGCTTAAGCGCTAATGTATGTTTGTTTGTTACAGACGTAAGGCCGGAGTGTACCGGAGTGTAGCGGCGAAGCCCGCAAGCGGTCCGCAAGAAGCCCCCCCAACCTTCTCCCGGCATCCTCAGGGTCCGTGGTCGTACATCAGAAGGGCGTCCGACAGCTTCCGCTGTAAAAGCATAACGAGATTACACTAAAATTGTCACCGTCCAGGTTCGAACTGGAGACCTTTCGCGTGTGAGGCGAATGTGATAACCAACTACACCACGGTGACAGTTATAGATGTCGTACAACTGCTGATGACGACATTCTGATGCGGATGTATGTATACGGCCGGTAGTGCCTTTCGCGGCGTTCGCGGCCATGCCGGCTGAGGGGGAGCACACTGCCCTGCTGGCGTGGTGGCCGGGCTTCAAACGGCGGCTGGCGGCGGTGGCGGCGATTCTCAATCGCACCGCTCGCTCTCGGCGCCTGGCCTCGGGCGCGCAGGTGGAGGCAGCCCGAGCCGCCTTGCGGGCGGCCCACCTTGCGGCCGCGACGCCGTCGGCGGCGCCCGAGGCCGTGGGTGGTGTGGTGGCCGCCCAGGCTGCCTTGGCGGTGGCCTTGCGTGTGGCGGCGGCGGGCGAGGCCGCCCGGGTACGCGTGGCGTGGGTGCGCGAGGGGGAGCGCCCGTGCCCCGCACTCACCGCCATGATTCACCCGCCGCGGTCGTCCCAGGACATTACCGCGCTGCGCGACGCTGCTGGGCGCCTCGTGACCGACCCGCGCCAATTGCCCAATGTCGTCGCTTCTTTCTGGGAGCGCATCAGCTGCCTGCCGTCAGGCCTGGACTCGGCGGATCAGCAAGCGGTTCTGGCAGCTGTCGACGCCCACTCTACTCCGATCTCGCCCGATCTTCGCCCCGAGTTGGGCTCCATCGCAGTCTCAGCAGCGGAGGTGGCGCGGGCCCTGCAGCAAGCCAAGCCTGGCACGTCCCCAGGCTGGGACGGAATACCTGTGGATCTCCTCCGGACCTACAGTGGCTGCTTTGTGCCGGCACTGGCCCGCCTTTTCACTGCTATCGGCCATCTGCGCGCCGTCCCGACGGGTTTCCTGAAGGGTGTTATATCCGTCCTTTACAAGGGCCATGATGCGGACCGGGCGGCGGCCGGCGCCTACCGCCCCATCACCCTGCTCTGTACTGATTACCGCATTCTGGCGAAGGTCCTCGCCAACCGCCTCAGCCCTGGCCTTTCCGCCGCCATCCCCCTCGAGCAGTCCGCCTTCCTCCCCGGCCGCTCCATTGGCGCCAACACCCGCTTCCTTCGCTGCCTCCCCCCCCTCCTACACCAGCAGCAACGGAGTGCTCTCATCGCCTTCTTGGATTTCGCCAAAGCTTACGACACCATTGACCGCTCCTTCCTCTTTGCTGTCATGGAGCGCATGGGTGTTGGGGCCGGTTTCCTGGGATGGACGCAGCTCCTGTTGGGCCGTACAGTGGCCATGGCGTCCGTCAACGGCTACATCTCCCGCTCTGTCCCTATCCGGGCCGGCGTCCGGCAGGGCTGTCCCCTTGCCCCGCTCCTCTACCTCTTCGTGGCCCACGCCCTCCTCTGCTGGCTGAAGCGGCACGGTGTTGGCGTGCCGCTGGCCCCGGCGGACCCGGCCAGCCTGGTTACCGGCGTGCAGTTTGCTGATGATGCCCAAATCGCGCTCCCAGATGCAGCTGCAGTACCGCCATTTATCGCCCTCATGGCGGCGTTTGCCCGCGCCTCTGGCCAGCACCTGAATCCCTCCAAGGTCGAGCTGCTGTGGGCTGGTCGCCAGGTGGCGCCGGCGCCCGCCGCCCCGGCTGCCGTCCTTGCCGCTGCGGTGGCGGCCGTCGCCGCCCCTGCCGCCGCGTGGACCGCTGCGGGCGGTGCCGCCGCTTCACCCGCCGCCCCGAGCGCCGCTGCTGCCGAGGCGCCGGTGGAGGCCGCCCCGGCAGGCGCTGGCGCCGCCGCCGTACCTCCTGACGCCCCGGCCGCCGCCGCTGCTGCCGCTGCGCCGGTGGCTGCCGCCCTGGCCGCCGCTGCTGCTGCCCCGCAGGCGGCTGCCGCCCCGGCCGCCGCGGCTGCCGTGGCGCCGGCGGCTGCCGTCCTGGTCGCAGTGGCCGCCGAGGCGCTGGCGACCGCCGGTTCGGCTGCCGCCGGTAGTCCTCCTGGGGCGGCCGCGGGTGCCGCGGCCACCACGGTGCTGACGACCGCAGCCCCGGCCGCCGCTGGCGCCGCCGCAGCGTCTCCCACGCCTCCTGACGCCCCAGCCGTCGCGGCTGTCACTGCCGCCCCCACTGCCCCGGCCGCCCCAGCCGCTCCAGCCGTCCCAGCCGCCCCTGCTGGCGCCGCCAGCTCCCCCGTCGCCCGTCACCCGCCTCGCCTGGCGCGCCCACCAGGGCTGGCTCGCCGCGGTCGTCGGCGTCGTGGCCGCGGTGCTGCAGCTGTCGAGGTCGTGGGCGCCCTCGCCGCAGCCGCTGGCGCCCTGGCCGCCCCGGGTCCCTCCACATCGCCGTCCCTTGCCGCCACCGCTCCCGGGGTGCCTCGCCCCTCCCCTTCTCCCCCGCCCCCTGCCCTCGCTGGCCTTCGGATCGTGCCCGCTGCGGTGGCGCTGGGCATCCCCTTCACCAATCCGCCTGCCGCCCCCGTCCTCGATTGGGCGTCACGGATGTCGGAGGCCCGCCGCCGTCTCCAAAAGATCTCCCGCATGGCCCTGTCGATGTTCGGCCGTGCCACTGCGGCTGCAGCTTATGCTCTCCATATGGCGACGTACCACATGGAGCACTCGGGGCTGCCGCCGGCGGAGGTCCTTGCTGGCATCATGGCCCTTGTCGCAAAGCTGGTGGATCGGGAGCTAGGCCCTGATGACGCCCAGCGCCGTTTCACTGGTGTCCCCCTCCGCCTGCTCTCCGGTCATCCCACCATCGGCGGCTTCGGTGTACTGCCCCTTCGGCTGCATGTCCTCAGCCGGCATGCCAAGTGGAGCCTGACGGTCGCCCGCTCCGCGCTGCAGCCCCCGGCTGCCCGCGCGCCGTGGATCCGGATTGCGGTCTCCTTCCTCTCTACCCTCCACCCTGCCTTCCGCCCGCTGGCCGTCACCACAGCTCGCCCGGATGGCCCGTGGCTCGGCGCCCCCTTCAGCTTGCCCCCGGACATCCACCGGCTTGCCACGAGCCTCGGTCACCTCCCCCCCCTGTCTGACGTCGCGGACCCCCCCCTGGAGCCGGGCGTCTGGTGCTTCAACGCGCCGCTGTGGGGCAACCCGCTCCTGCCCAACGCGGGGGCGCCGGGCCGGCGGCCGGGGTTGGAGGCTATCCATGGCCCCCTCACCATGTGCCGCCGCCTGCTGACCGTCGGCGACGCCGTCCGGGTGCAGGACGCTATGACCGCGTTTGAGGTGGAGCGCGCCCATGCCCTGGCGACGACGCCGGGCATGGCCGTCTTCAGCCGGCTGGCTGAGCGCTGGACGACGCTCGTACGGCACGAGCTGGCGCCCTCCGAGCTGGCCATGGGTGCGCTCCAAGATCGCATCGCGGCGCGGGCTGCGGTGGCCGCTCTCCTTTCTGACATCTCGCCCGCATGGCTCGCTGCTGCTCGCCTGGCGCCCGATGGCCCCGCCCCGCCGTCGCCTGACGAGGTGGATGCTCTCCTCCTTGCTCGCCTGGGGTGGCGGCTGGGTGTGGACGCCGTGCTGCCCCTCACCTCCTTCACCGTCAAGCTGGGCACCCTGCTCCAGGCGGCGGAACTGGAGCGCCCCAGGCAGGCCTGTCATGCGGCGTATGTGCGGGAGGCGCTCGGGCTGTCCCCTGCTGTGGCTGCCACGCCCGAGGCGGCCCTTGTGGCGTTACGCGCGGTATGGCGGCGGTTGTGGAAGCGTCTTAAGTGGGAGCCGCGGTGGAAGGAGGTCCTCTGGCGGCTGGCGGTTGACGGGGTGCCCATGCCGGGCTCCTCTCACCTCCCGCTGGTCCCACCCGAACCGTGTGCTTGCGGCTGTTACCCCGCTGCAGCGGGTGTGGCCGAGTCGCCGCGCTTGCATCACTTTTGGTCTTGCCCCCTCGTCCGCCCGCTCTGGGATGAACTGGAAGTCTGCTGTGGGTGCGGGGTCACGCGTGAGCATGTGTGGTTGTGTGTGTCGCCGGATCCGACCACTGTGCTGCAGTGTGTGTGGGATGTGGTGGCGTTGGCGGCGCTCAACGCGATGGAGTGGGCGCGCCGGTACATACACTCTCATCGGCTCTCCGGCACCACCCTCCCTGCTGCTATGCGTTCTGGCCTCCTTGCTAAGTTCTGGGCCTTGCTGCGGGACTTTGCGGGCTTGGGTTTGCCCCGCAAGGACTGGGGTGACGTGGGGGTGGACCACCCATTTTTGTTCGTAACCGGGGGTCGGCTCATGTGCGCCGTGCAGCCCTAGCTAGCCTGCCTTGGCTGCTGTTTGTTCTTTCGTTCTTTCTTTCCTGGTGCCACCTTTGCTGGTTCGAGATACGAGTGGTGCGGGTGATGGGCAGGTGAGCCAATGGGGGCTTTTGTGGTGGTTTTGACGCGTAAGGGTGGCCTGCATGGGGCCGTGTCCTGCCGTCGCTTGTGCTGACTTTGCATGCTGCTGTTTGCCTGCTGTTGCCCGTACCCGACCTTGGTTCCGTGTCTCTTCCGCAGTGCTTTCCCGCCGGGATAAGGGCGGGTGCCGCCTGTCGTGCGGCCACTGTAACGCGGTCTCTCTCTCTCTCACAAGAGCCCGGCTGCGAGCCCGGCTGCGCAGGTATACTCCCGCGACACGACCCTCGAAAAGGCGGGTGCTAGAGCGCGAGGGGGGTTTGATGAGGGCCCCGCGTGGGCGGGTCGATTGAGGGCAGGCAGGGGCAGGGCCGCGGGGGGGAGGGCACGCAACATCATGATCGTCAGAAACGTAGGCTTCAAGGCTCACGATCGCCAGCGGCGCCACGCAATCGACAGCAAAGAACGACAACAACACCTGTGACGCCCAGTCACAGCGATGCTTGACAATCCGAGCTAACCCTTGTCTACGTAGGCGCGCCAAGCCTCGACTTCACGAATGTTGCTCGAGTGGGCCCAAGTCCCGAAAGCATTTCTTGGTGGTGCATGCCGTACAGACAATGGACGAGGCGAGGCGCCTGTCTGCCAAAGGAGACTGCTCCCTGCTCTCCACAACATGAGCCGTTCACGACTGTTCCCTATCACTCAAATGGCTGTGCCCCCACCGCCGCCACCGGCTCTGTCCGAACGCGACGTCCATTGCAACGTTAGGCCACTGCAACTCCCTCAATTTAGTCAGGTTCCGCCCCCCTGCCCCAACTCATCAGTCAACGGCTTTCGGACGTCCGGGCCGTACGTGTACGTGTCTGAATAAGGACTTCGCGGCGTATGGAGGATGCTCGCTCGGATCCCACGTCCAGGGCTTGGGGTCCTCCGCAACCTTTCTTTGTAAAATACCATAGCATGATCATGCATGCCTAGTAATTGACACGCAACCCTTGGACCAATAGGTTGGGGCACAGGGGGAAACCTAAATATGTTGGCGTCTGCTCTGCCAGGCAGAGAAGGGGCAACGCCCAACCCAGCGCCAACCGTTATCACTTGACATGCCAAGGAGCTGCACACGCCGCCGCAGCGCCCCCCCTGTAATGCTCACGCTTGGGCTATTGCGCCATAATGCAGACGGCGCTCTGCGACCGCCTTCGACTGTCGTCCAGGGCGCGGGGAAACCGTCCCCACTTCAAGCCACCAGGACGTGCTGTAGGCTGGATATTCATATGGTGGTAGCTGAATGCTGCGCACATGACTTTCATGCAAAATGCACCGGGGGGGGGGGTAGGTTAGGAGCGGGAAACAATGTGTGATCATCAACAGCTGTGGCACCTGTTGCAAATATTCTCTTGTAATACCCGAGCTTCGAAGATATATAGAAAGGTTATCAGCAATTGATATGCGTCACCCATGATTTCCGTTGTTTTGCGCATACGGCAAGTGTGCCTTTCAAGTACTGCTTTGCAGAACGCTGTAATGTTATTCGGGTGTGACTGAAAATACACAAAATCGATAGCACACAGACACAAAATCGACAGCGCGGCCGCGACGGGCCAAGGGTCCGCACGATGACAATCGACAAAGTGGAGCCATGGCGTGTGCCCCTGAATTCGCTCGGCAACACCCTCTCCGAAGCACGAGAGCTAGCTGCATTGCTTGAAGAGACACTGGGCGTGCGGGTGGACTATGGCACCTTCGTCCCGCGCTCGGCAACGACCTCCCTGCCCCGAGGCCACTCATTCAAGGACAGGCTGCTATCGGGGACGCCAATTTTGATAGGTGCGCGCTTCTTCTGGCACGGTAGGCCGACCACGAGGGGCCCGAAACCGGGCGCGACTCCACAACGCGCCCAGACCCCCATCCCTCTACCAGCGCTGAAGCCGGCCATTCGCCCATGGGGCCGCCGACCTAACCCCTCCTGCGTTCCAAACCTCGTATCACTCTTTGGCGGCACTTTGCGGACTTCCGACGGCTCAGCATTGTTAGCGGAATCCTCCGAACTTTGACGTCACGCCGTACGGTAACTTGCGCGGCCCATCGTTACGCAGCCCCATGTCAGTCGCCCTCCCACGGGAGCCCCCGTCTTCAGCCCCACCCCCCCGTGTCCAAACCCCCCTCCGCTTACCGCGCGCTGCTGCCCTCAGACGACCGCAGCGTCAACTGGTCGCTGCTGCGTTGCGTGGTATCCACCGAATCGCTCAAGGAGGGGGAGACGGTCCCCGGCAACCACCCAGGCCACGTGCAGGTGCCGTACGAGCACGTGGTGGGGGTTTGAGAGGATATCCGTAGGTCAGGCACTAAAAAGGAAAACTGAAATACAGAAACGTTTGGTGCACTCGATTTGGGTATTGCAAGCTGGAGGATTCGGCTTAGGTTTAAGCAAAGCCGGAGGTCAAGGTGTGGAGAGAGGGGGCTGCACCGGGGGGGGGGGGGCGCGCGCGTAGGGCCCCGGGAAGAATTGGGTCCTGCAGGAAATGCGGCCGGGGCGGGTGGGAGTACGGCAGCGGAGCTGAGCGGCTCGAGGTTTGTATACTTGGGCGTGCAGAAAATCCACAACAGGGGAAGCGAGCGGCCAGCGAGTTCCCACGTCGTACAATCGCGTGTTTGAATAACCCGATCCGTGTGCCAGGCTCCGGGGGACAAGCTACGCGGTCGCGCCGTCAAGCTGGAAAAGAGTCATGGGCCATGCCATGATGCGCTTTCCCGAATCCAACCCGAATCCATCCGAATCCAACCCAAATGCCTCCTCCATTCTCAAGCACCCAGCTGCCTTCCCGCCCCAACTCGGTGCTGCTCCATCCCCATGTCCCCGCACGAACCCAAATTCCTCTCCTCCCACGATCGTCCTCTGACACGGCCGCCCCTCAACCAGCTTGAGGTCAACAGCGGCGGGCGGGTGTTCTTCTGCTTCTTCGCGCCCGTCAACCACGGCGAGCCCGAGGGGGTCGCGGTGCTAAAGTTCGGACCGAGCCGCCTCCTGATGCAGGCAGAGCAGTGAGCATTAGGGCGGTGTGGGTGTGGTGTGGGTGTATATGGGGGGGAGAGAGGAACTGCATTCGGCGCGGGGCAGGAAGGTGTTGTTGTATTTTGGAACCACGAGAACAGGTCGTTGATGTGCCTGCTGTGTGTTGGTGTGTGGAGAGGGTGGGGGTGGCAAGGAAAACCCGTGTACGAAGGCGCACCGTGGGGGTTAGGGCGGCAAGGTTCCCAGGTCCCTATGCGGTGTGCGCATGTGGGCGCGGGGGCGAAGGGGCCGGACATGCGTGGTTTTGTCGAGGCGAGTCCCCCACGGCTCCCACCACTCACCCACCGTGGGCCCCCTCCTGTTGTCCTCTCAGGTTCGCCAATGAGCTGACCCGCCACCTGGACATATGCGCACCGGACTGCCGGATCATTCGGCAGGTGTGTGCCGGCGGCGGCGGCTTGCAGCTTTAGGCGGTCTGAAGGAGTGCATCTGCCCCCAAGGCTTCCAATCCTTCCGGCTCGGAAGCCAAGTCCCCGCCAGTGGCCATCACGGGCATCACGCGCATGTCATTGCGAATGGTGTTTTTAACTATATTGTTTGTTGTATCCTGAATGCAAGCTGAAAAAGCGGATAACCGGGTCGTTTTTGCAGCCCTGCACGCTTACGCTCGCACACGTTGTTGTCGCCTCCGCCCCTTTCCGGCCGCGGCGCCCCAGGCGGGTCCCAGCTCTGAGGAGTGGCGCGCGTTGAGTGAGCAGTGCCACCGGCTGGGCACCGGCGGCGGTGGCGCGCAGGAACTGGCGGCGGAGCTGGCCTCGCTGCCGGTGCTGCTGCTGATGGAGTACTGCCCGGGCTGGCCGCTGCTGGAGTGCGAGGGGGCGTTCCTGGTGCGTTAGGGAGGGGAGGAAACCCGCCGGTGGGCACATGCGAGAGAAGTAAAGAGCGACTAGAGAAAGGTTTGGAACCCTTTTTGCGCCTTCATGCTGGAGGACTTTGGTGCGATTGCGTTCCTGGTTGCCAGGGTTAGAAAGGGAACTGGGTTTTAGCGCAGTGCGTGTTACACATGTTTTGCGGTGGATGGGGTCGACTGCTGACTGGCGGGGAAGACGTCGTTGCTTTGATGTGTAAACTGCCGCTCCTCGTCTCTTCTGTGAGAGCGAACAGCACCTCTTCCCTTTTTGTCCCACCACTGTTTCCCCCAGATTCCTTTTCCTATGTCGCGTAAACGGGTTCCCTCGCGGCCCTCCCCCTCGCAGTCTCCCCAACCCAGTTCTCCAGCATGCATCTCAAAACTTCTGTTTTAAACGGGTTTTTTCGGACATCCACGGGTTTCCCTCGAACCCCCCTCGCAGTCTCCCGGGCCCCAGCTGGGAACCTTCGAGGAGCTGGGTCGCTTGTTCCTGCTGGACGCAGTGCTGGGCAACGCGGACCGTCTTCCCTGCTCCGACCTGTCATGGAGGGGCAACCCAAACAACATACTGTTCGGGCGCCCGGGTGGGTTCGGGCTGGGGGGCTTTCGAGGAAGACCCGTGGGGGGCGGGGGCCGGAGATGGGGAGGGGGCAGCAGACGGGGGTGGGGGCGGGGGCGGAGATGGGGAGGGGGCAGCAGACGGGGTGGGGGCGCTTGGGCGGCGCACGATTTCGGTCTCTCTTCTCGCGTTGATCCGAAATGGGTTGCTAATGGGCCGCCCCGCATTTGGCGACAACGAGGACTAGCTGCCTGATTTCTCGGATTGCAGTCCGGGGCCCGCTTCCTTGGTAGCTGCCCTCCCCCCTTCCCCCTCCACGCGCCTCGCTCCCAAGCTCGCCTGAGCTGCTTGCCTGCCAGTTGTCACACCTCAATTAACAACGAAATCGTGCGATAAATCCGATAATCCCCAACCCCGCACCCCATCAACCCCTCTCGCCGCTCTCTCTTTGCGTCATTCGCACTCCACCTCTTACCGAACGTCCGCAAACACACCGCCAGCGCACGGCCAGCACGGCGTCACCTTGTTACCCGCCCACCGCTCCCGGGCCGCAGGCTCCCGCTACGCGGCCCACATCGTGGCCATCGACTCGTGCGTGCAGCGGCGGCCCCCCGCAGCGCGGCTCAGCGCGGAGGACGCGGGGGTGGACCGCCTGGCGCAACTGCTGCTGACGGATCAGGTGGGGGCTGAGGAGGGATCCGGGCTTGGTGGGAAAAGTGCCACATCCACGTGGGGCAAGGGCGCTCGATTGCCGCCTCTTCTGCCAGCCCCCCTCCATGACGCCGCCTGGGCTCACCTCCTGCCCCTGCGCCCCGTCTGCCCTCGCCTGCCGCTGACCCAAATCCCGCCGGCCCCCTTACCGCCTCTCCCCCAACCCACCCCACGTCGGATAACCGGCTCTGTTTTGCACCCCCCCCCCGCCGGCCCCCTTACCGGTTCTTTACTTGTAACCCCCGCCTCCGCAGGACTTCGCCCTGGAGCTGCTGCGGGGCAGCGTGCTGGCCCACAGCCCCCCGGGTCTGGAGGCGCTGGCGGCCGCACCTGCCGCCGCTGCGGAGTCCTTCCAGCGGGGGTTCCGGGAGTGCCTGGGGCGCGTGGAGCGAATCAAGGTGGGAGCTTCGAGGGCGGGGCGGGGCGGGGCGGGGCGGGGCGGGGCGGGGCGGGGCGGGGCGGGGCGGGGTTCGAGGGAAACCCGTGGATGTCCGAAAAAACCGTTGAAAACAGAAGGGCGGGGCGGGGCGGGGCGGGGCGGGGCGGGGCGGGGCGGGGCGGGGCGGGGCGGGGCGGGGCGGGGCGGGGCGGGGCGGGGCGGGGGAGGTAGGCAGCGGCGTTTGGAAAGTGAAACCAGTGAACTGACGAGAGGAGGGCAAGCAAGGCCCTCCACTCCCCTCCACGCCCGTCGC
Organism: Yamagishiella unicocca; assembly: GCA_003116995.1. NCBI lineage: Eukaryota > Viridiplantae > Chlorophyta > Chlorophyceae > Chlamydomonadales > Volvocaceae > Yamagishiella > Yamagishiella unicocca. Next base: position 543,242 of record BDSL01000025.1, on the reverse strand, counting down.
CCTCACTCCGGCCCCCGTGAACCACTCATCTCCCTTCCTGCCTCTCTTCCTCCCTTCCCCCCTTTCCCCCTCCTCTCGCGCCGCGCCGGCGCCCAGGGGCTGCTTGAGATGATGCACACCAAGATGCACGACTGGTCCATGGACTTCATCACCGACATCAAGGCGCTGAGACCCGAGCTGCCCATACCCACACCAGCCGTCTCGGTCCCGGGCAGCGCGGGCGGTGGCGCGCGTGTCGTGGCGCGCTACACCGGGCTCAACATCCGGGTCAGCCCCGCTGCGGGCCCCGGCGGCGGCAGCGGGGGGCGCAACCGCGCGCAGTGGGCGACCAACGGGGCGGTGAGCGGTAGCAGCAGCGGATTGGGTGAGTGGGTGCGCTTCGAGCGCGGACCGCCGGGAGTTGGGCTGGGGGCCGGGGGACGGGGCGGCTGGGAGCTGGGGGATTGGGGGCTGGGAGGCAGAGGGGCGGGGGCCGGGGAGCTTGGTGGGCTGGGATCGTGGGGATGAGGATGGCGTCCGGTCATCTCGACCGGGGCCCCGGGGCGGCGGGCGGTGCTTGTAAGCCTTGCTTGTAAAGTAGAGTAAAGTAAGGCCCACGTAGCTCTGTCCTAGTTTCCATTCGTGTCCTCCAGCCCTCCTCCCCCTCCTTGGCGACGACGGCAGCAACTGAAACAGCCACCGCCGCCCGGCCCTCCTCCCTCCTCCCGCGCCCGCAGGGAGCCCCGCCCGCCCCCGCCAGTCCCCCTACCTCGCCAGGGCGCCCAGCCGCAGCCGGAACTCCTCACTGGGCGGCACCGGCGGCGCGCTGCCGGACGGGCTGCTGTCCCTGCCCTCCTCCATCAGCCGCCGGCGCGGCAGTCTCGGCGGCGCAACCGCGCTGGCGGCCCCAGCTAAAACCAACGGCGGCGGCGCCAGGGCGTCGACAAGTAGTGGCGCCGGCGGCGCCGGCAGCGCCGACGGCGGCGGCGCTGGCGCGCACTGCAGCGAGAGCGGCGTGGCTACGGGGTCGGCTGGCGGCGGCGGCTCGTCGTCTCCCTTCCAGGCGGCTAGCGGTGGCGGCGACTTGCCGGCAGTGCCCACAACACCGACGGGGGGGTCCAGGGGCGCGGGAGCCAGTGCCGGCGGCGCCGGGGGCAACATCCGCCGCAGCCCCGCCACCAGGCTGGGGCTGCAGGCGCAGCGCCAGAACTCCGATTCGCTCAGCGGAGGGGGCAACCGGGCTGGCAGCTCCGGCGGCGGCGGTCGCGGCAGCGCGGGGGGCGGCGGCGGTCGCGGCAGCTCCGGTGGCGGCGGCGGTCGCGGCAGTGCCGGCGGCGTGGGCCAACAGCGCCTCAAGCGGCGCGGCGCCGGAGCCTCACCTTCCGCCGCCTCAATGCCCGAGTGGCTGGCGCGCAGTCCGTACATGGTTTCGGGGCCGGGTGGCAGCGGCGCCGGCGGGCTCAGTGCAATGTCGGGCCGCTGGCGGTTCGTTTCGTCCTCGGGCCTCACCAGGTCCCAGTCCTCAAACTCGCATTCGGGAAGCAACAGCGGCGGCTCCGCCGCCGCCGCCATCGGCGGCGGTGGCGGCAGCAGCTTCCGGCTGGCGCCGACTCCGCAGTCACGGCTGGCGGGATCCAGCCCAGCGGCGGGATCCAGCCCAGCGGCGGGATCCAGCCCGGCGGCGCCGCTGCGCCGCAGCAGCGGCGGCGGCGGCGACGCGCCGGACACCCTGGCGGGGGCTTCGCCCAGCAGCAGCCCGCGCCTGCCGCGGCTACCTCGCACTTCGTCTCCTTCGGGATCCTTCGGCGGCATTGTGACGCCCGGCGGGGCTGAGGCCCTGACGGCGGCAGGGCCGCCGCCTCGCCGCATGTCGGATCTGGGTGTGGCCGGCGGCAGTGGCCTGGGCCGGGTCGCGCTCAGCGCGTTCGCCGTACCAGCGTCGGCGGCGGCGGGGCGCCGCCAGCAGGCGAGCTCCGTGGAGTTCATCACGCCGCCGGGGCGCGCCGCCGCCGCCGCCGCCGCCGCCGCCGCCGCCGCCGGCGGCCGGTCTGTCGGCAACTCGCCGTCGCGCCTTGCACTGAGCCTGCGTGTACGCAGCCTGGCGTACAGCGGCGAAGCGGGGTCCGGCGGCGGCGGCGGCACGCAGTCGCTGCGCCACAGCCGCAGCTTCGGCCTGGTGCGCTCCCCCCGCAACGCCCTGCGCCGCAGCAACTCGCCGCGCAAGAACCTGAGCCCCGCCACGCCCAAGTTCCGCTCGCCGGTGCTGGAGCCGCTGGCGCTGACGCCGACGCTGCCGCCTTCGGACGGCGAGCCGGACGCGGCGCTGGTGATGCAGCGGCCGTCATCGCCGCTGGACCACGTGCCTGTGCGCAGCACCGGCGGCGGCGGCGGCGGCGTTGGCAGCTCCCATCTGCAGGGGCCCGTCTCCGAACCCCACAACCACCACAACCACCATAACAACCACATCCATCAGCACCCGCAGCAGCAGCAGCACCAGCACCCGCAGCAGCACCTCCACTCGGGCCCGGTGCCCTCCGCGGCGGCCGCCCAGCAGGGCAGTGCTTCCTCGCTGAAGCCGCACGGCAGCGGCGGCGTGCATGGCGGTTGCGGCGCCGCCGCGGCCCACCCCACGGCTCCCAAGCCACCGCTGCCGCGCGCGAGCTCCGCCCGCTCCGGAGCGTTCATGACCCTGGCCTCCAGCCAGCCACTCCACCCGGTGCACCCGCCCGGCGCACAGCAACCCCAACCCACACCTGGAACCACCAATCCCTCAGATGCCTCCGGCGCCGATACAACCACCCACTGCTCGCTGTCCTCGCCGCCCTCCCTGGCGCCGTCCCCCGACTCGCCCGCCGCCGTCGCCGGCGCGCCCGCCGCCGGCTCCACCAGCTACAGCCCGCTTGGACACCAGCTACAGCCGCAGCTGGGCTGCGGGGAGGCCTCCCCCAGCGCCGCCTCTGCCACCAGCGAGACGCCCTCCACGCCCTTCTCCTTCCACATCACCGGCCAGCACCTGGACACCCCCAAGTCCCTCCACGCCCTAAGCGGGGCGCCCTCCACGCCCCTCACCACCGCCTCGGGCGGCGCCGGGTCCTCGGCGACCCACTCGCCGCTGCGCGCCGTGCCGCACTCCTCCTCCGCAATGACGACTCCGCACACGCCCACCGCCGGCCCCTCCGCCGGCGGCGCCGCCACCTCCACCGCCACCTCCACCGCCAGCCCTGCCAGTGGGGCCTCCGGCAGGTCCGGCTCCACCCAAACCGCCAGGAGGCTCGTCGGCCATCCGGGGGGGCGAGGCGCCGCAGGCGCAGGCGGCCTCGCGGGTGGCGGGGGCCCGCGGGGAGCATTCGGGTCGACGCGCGGGACGCCGGGAGGCGCTGGCCGGGCCTTATTGATCCGTGCCAGCCCGAACCACGCCAGCCCTTACGATCAGGTCGGTGGGTTTCGAGGAAGACCCGTGCATGCCAGGAAAAACCGCTTAGGACAGACGTTTTGAGATGCATGCTGGAGAACTGGGTTGGGGATACGAACGCCGAAGGTCGTAAGTTGGGGGTGGGTGTTAGGTGCCCGGGTAGGTGGGTGGGTGGGTAGGAGCCACGGGTGTTCCTCTCTTACCCCCCCCCCGCCCCTAGTTGTACGGTCTCAGCGGCCACCGGCAATACCCATCTATTGGACTGATCGCCCCCCGCAGCTCAAGTCGGACATGAGCCTGACCTTGGCGCTCAAGAGCATCAGCAACGAGGCCCGCAAAGACGACCTGCTGAGCGACCGAGTGCTGCACTGGAAGGAGCTGTTCAGGTGGCCGGGGCGGGGCGGGGCAGGGCAGGCGGGGGCAGAGGACAACGGGTGCGGTGCCGCGTGCTTAGTTTTGCAGTACGAGCACGGCTCGGTTTCGGAGCGCCGAGCAATGAAACACGACGTCTGCTGCTGCCGTGGCACCGCACGCCCTCCCTTGCGTCCTCCTCTCTTTCTTCGCCCTTCCCCCAGGACCCGGGGCGAAGAGCTGAAGGCCGCAGTGGGCGAGTGGCAGAGCCGCCACCAGCTGGAGCGGGTGCTGACCACCGGCTTCTTGGACGGTACCCACCCCATTGTGGACACATACGAGCTCAAGGCGAGTCGGGGTGGGGAAGCTGGCGGGTTGCAAGATAATACCGTGTACGAAAGGAAAACCGTTTAGGAAGTTGGCGGGTCGGCAGGGGTGAAAACACTTAAGAGCTAGCAGACACTCGAACTGCGGCTCCTGCCACCATTGCTACCCTTCACCGCAACCACCACCGCAATCATCGCCGCAACCACCACCGCAACCACCACCGCAACCATCATCGCAACCACCACCGCAACCACCAGCATGACCACGGCTACCGGACGCACGTGTGTGCGCGACGCAGGTTCGCCTGGAGCACATGCTGCGGCGGCTGCAGGTGCTGCAGGAGGCGGCGGCGGCGCAGAAGCCTAGCCGGGTGCTGGAGCCGCCCGCGGGGCTGTTCGTGGGCGGGGCCGTGTCCGCTGACTCGCACCACATCCTGCGCCACCTGGGCATCACACACATCGTCAACGCGACGGAGGTAGGTGGGGGGCGGCAAGTAGACCCTGTTACATGAGGCAGGTGGGGGGCCCGGCGAGTAGACCCGGTACGCGAGGTAGGGTTTCGAGGAAGACTCGTGGATACGAGAAATACCGTTTACACGAGGTGGGGCGGTTACCGAAAAGAACCGGTAACTCGGCATGGGAAGCGTAGCTGGTGCATAGCCTTCGGCGACTGGACGCGCGCACATGCTATTGTGCTTGGGTTGACTGCCGCAAAACTGGACCGTCGACGGTCGGTTAAGGTAAGAGAAAGAAACGAATGTGCGGTAGAGTGAGGTGCGCAAAACATAGAACCGGGGTGGCGAATGGGGACATGGCGATGGGGGACGCCCTGACGCCTGGCGACCTCCCAGCCCAGCCCATCCCGGAGGAAGGGGGGAATAGAGCGAGGGGGCGTGGAAGAAGTTGCTGGCACCGGCGATGGAACGTGGAGGAGAACGTGGGATGGGGAGGAGAGGCCGACGACAGGCTAGAGCTGCGTGGATGAGCGTAACTAGATGATGGCTGCAAGGTGGAGTCTGCTTGTTGAGCTGGCTGTGGGGGTGCCGTGAGTGCGGCCTCCGGGCGTGTGGGCAGCGCACGGCAACCGCACCTACTCAAGTATGGCCGGTGGCGAGTAAGGCACCTGTAGCGGCTGCAGCGCCTGGCGGCTGCAGTGGCTGGCTGCAGCAGGTTGCGCAGCCCCCTTCCGCCCCGTGACGCCGGTGTCGGCGGCAGTCACTGGAGAACGCGCCGCAAGCCGGCAGAGTCCCTCGCACTCCCCCGGGCCCGACCCCCACGCTCGGAATGGGAAGTCCCACACGTTCAATCCGCTCAGCTCAGCTCCCTGACTGCTGCGATCGCCCCTCCCACCCCCCCACCCCCCCACCCTCCCACCCCCCCAACCCCCCTGCCGCCCTCCTCCTACCACCCTCCCACCCTCCAGGAGCTGCTGCTGCCGCCCGCCACCACGGGCTTCATCGTGGTGCGGGTCCCGCTGCGTGACGTGGACGACGAAGACATCTCGCAGCACTTCAGCGACGTGTCGGACTTCATCGAGGTGGGGACGAGGGAGGGGGGCGCGAGAAGACCCAGTTACGCGGCACAGGAGGCGGAGGGCGGCGAAAACTAGCCGGAGGCGAATAGGTTTGGGACACGCATGTGACCGTCGGTGGGGGAGCCGCAGATGGGGTCGCGAGGGGATCGCGCAGAAGTGCGCGCATTGCTCAACGAGGAATCACTAGGCTCGAAGGAAGGCCTGGTTGGAGGCCGGTGCTTGGGACACGTAGCGTGCTGGAGAAGTTCGCGAGGGGTTGGTTGCGTTCGCTTTGCAGCGGGGGCGTCTGCCCTTTCGCGATTGGATTGCCATCGGCGCTTCGGTAGCGCTGCATGCACGCGCGTGCGAACATGGGCTAGCTCGTACCTAGCGCACCGATGTTCGAAGTCGTACGTGCGGTGTGCCGGCAGCTCCATTCCCGGACCCTCCGTTCCTGAATACTTGGATCGTCCCGACGGCTCCCCGCTGCCTCCCACCTCGTCGGGTCCTCCCTTGTCCTCCCTGGAATATTCAGTTTCCTCAGTGACGCCCATCCAGTCCTGCCCGGCCCACCTGCCCTTGTTGCTGACCTTTCCGCGCTCTCCCCCCCGGCCCCCCAGTCCTGCCACGCCTCTGGCGGTAACGTTCTGGTGCACTGCTCCGAGGGCAAGAGCCGCTCCGTGACGCTGGTGCTAGCCTACCTGATGCGTGTCAGGCGGTGGCGCCTCAAGGCCGCGTTCGACCACGTGAAGTGAGTGGGCAGGCAGGGGCGCGGCAGGCCCGTGGCGGGGAGGCAGGGCGCCGCGTGCGGCCGTGTTATGTTTCGTGTGCGCTGGGCGTGTGCGTGCGCATGGCTGGCGGGGCGTGTGCATGCAGATGTGCGCTGCGTAAACAAGTCGGAACAGGAGGGCAGGCGTGAAGCCTGGGTGTCGCGCATGTTGGTGAATGCGCAAGGCAGGTGGGTCACGCAAACAGGCGGAACGGCATCACGTCAACATTGTACGGACAAGGCAGGTGGGTCACGCAAACAGGCGGAACGGCATCACGTCAACATTGTACGGACTAGCCCGGGAATAGCTTTTACGTAAACAAGCGAGCCTTCCAAACCCAAATCATCACGTCAGGGGGGCGTGTGGGTCACCGGGGTTACGCCGCGCGGCCCCAGGACTGCGCCTGTACAGCGCATCGCGAGGCAGGACCCTGGCCTCACATACACACATACGCCGTTCTTGAATTTAAATGGTTTGCCAGCCATGTAACGGTATGTACGGCCCGACACGACTTGCCCTCCTGCGCTGCGCGCCCCCAGCTCTCCCTCTGCAACTGCGCCACCACCCCACCTCCACCACCCACCACCACTACCATGTCGAGTCATCGGTTTTCTTTTATGTAACCCACCACCACCACCACCACCACTATCCCCCCCCCACTTCTGTTTTAAACGGTTTTTTTTCCGGACATCCACGGGTTTCCCTCGACCCCCCCCCCCACACACCACCCCGCCAACCCCCAGATCCTGCCGGACAGTGGCTTGCCCTAACGCCGGCTTCATGTCCCGGCTCTTATCGTACGAGCGGGAGCTGTACGGCGACAACTCTTACGTCCCGCAGCAGCTGAAAAAGGCCAAGCCGGAGCCGGTCATGTGTCCCGTGTGCGGCGCGGCGGTTGGCATTAGCTCGGCAAGCCTCGCGGTGCACATGAAGCGGGCGCACCCGGCTCCCGCTCCCCAGCCGGCCTCTGCCTCGGCTCCTTCACCAGCTCCGTAAAAGGAAAGGGGGTGAGGAGGAACCCGTTGCTCCGTAGGGGGACAGGCGACTCTTAACCAGGCACTAGCCTCTAGGTTAGTGGGCGTGGTCTGGACAGCCCTGGCGGCGTTCTTGGCGCGGGCCGCACCACCGGGATGATGCTGGCGAGGTGTGCACATGAGCTGAGAGAAGACTGACGGCGGCGATGACGACGCGAGACGCTCAGCGCGGCACGTCGTCTTGAGGGGGGTCGCGCGATGTCCTCCTGACGTGCGGGTTACCGTCGCACATCGCGGGTACAATTACCGTCGTACATCGCGGGTACAAGCGGCGTACGGTCAGCCATTATTTTCGTGTCTGTCTGCCTGTCTGTCTGTCTGTCTGTCTGTGATTTTTATTCCAACAAGGAACGGCAAATAACGCGCCCATCTCTGCAGTACCCGGCCGACGGTAAGTGCAGGGCACGGGGGTGCAGGGGAGCGCGGCGGCAGCGATACGCTTCGCTCGCCGTGGTTGTTCCCGGGTGCGAGGTGCGCGCGGTTTGGGGCAGCGCCCTAGGCTGTTTGAGCGGCGGCACAGCATCCAAGAACGGCGACGCGCTTCCCTAGGTCGCGGCAGCGAGCGCGGAGGGTGCGTGCGGATCTCCCCACCGACGGTGAAGTGAAGAGGGCGACCTCCGGGTGATTTGGTTTGGGAGCGCGGGCGCTGAGGAGTTGCGCGCGGGATTAGGACATGGGTTTGCGCAAAACGGCTTTTGGGTTGTCGTTGTTATCAATCGTGGTGGCGCCTAGATTGGGCGAAGGGTGGGCGAACTTTGGGGTCACGCAGCCAACATGACAATGTGAGCAGGGGGGAGAATAGCTCATCGCTTGGGCGGGCGTCTATCGTGGGTTCCCACATGTATGCCTGGGCTGCCATTCCCGTCGTGGGATACCGCCACTCGCAGTACACTGCTGTACATATCGCCGTACGGAAGGGGGCCTTGAGAGGAAAGGGCGCACGGAAGGGGGGGTGAGGTGCGCGGTTTTGGCGAGGCGTCGTGAGCTATTGCAGCTTGGCAGGGTCGCAGGTCACGCCGCCTCGACTACTTTTAAAGTCTCACGAATACAGAAGCCGAGACGGCGGCGCCACACATTGGCATGAATTTGGCGTGTATTTATTACACGCTCGCTGTGGCGATCTAAAAAGCCGGCGGCGCTTCCCTTTCCACCACTTCGCCCGACCGCGCATGGAGGCGGGGCTGTCATGCCCCAGCATGTACTAGTGTTACACCTAGTGTCCGCGACAGGTGAAGACTGCTGTGCGGCATGGCATGGCAGCCAGGTGGTGGCGTCCTGAGTTCCGTGATGTGGACGGCGGGAGCCCGGCCATGCCGGCCTTTCCAGCCTTGCATGTACGGCAGCGGGAATCTGTACGGTGCCCGCCTTGACCCCTCTTCGTACGCACCCACATTGGCTTCGATTTCGATGCTTGGGGGGGGGGGGCCACGGCGCCGCGCGCGACAGTGCGGTAGGTAGCAACGTGTAGCAGCCCGTGAATACAGCAGTGATCACCTACCTCGTCGCCAGTTTTGGGCTGTCGCCTCGTCTGCGTTGCCGCGCTCGGATGCTCTTGAACAATGACTTCCAACTTCATGGCGGATGAGAGGGCAGTACCGGTAGCAGCACACCGTCACCATCATGTCTCAGCGCGTGATGGACTTCCGAGCGTGTTCGAGCCCGCGCAAATAGCAGCCTGTGCGAACCACCTTTACGACGCCCATACATCACGCCGACCGCAGAAGCATGCTTCAAGTTGATCGGATTCAATCGGGGGCGTTTCAGCGGGCCGTTGCGCATAATTCTGTACTTGATTAGTCGCTGCATTGTTCAGGACCTCTGCCCGCATTTGCCCTGCGCTGGGCCGTATCTCACATGGACTAACAGTTACAGTGGGCCCAAGACCAGAAGGTAGGGCCATCGGACGCATTGCTTAAGACTGAAGGAGGCGCAAGAAGAGTACACCAGTCGACCGAGGTACGGTATCCACCAGAAACCCCAAACGGACAGGGTCCCAGCGGACAAGAAACGGCACCAACCACCCAGGGGGAGTACCCAAATGGCCCCCAAATCAGTAGCACACCAACTGCAGCCCAAGCAGCCTCTCAGCCGGAACAAACGGCCTTCAATAAGCCGAGCAGAAACCCCTCAACTGAGACCCAAGAAGATCCCTACCCGGAACGGGCCATCAACCAGCCCGAAAGGAGGAGGCGTAAAAAGGGGACACTGTCGGCTGCGTGCCCCCTGCCCCGCATACGGCGCTTCTCGCCCTGCAAGCTGGCTGGCGATTTCGCGTAGAACAGGGGATGCAAAATTGCGTGCACCTGATGCACTTCGCAAAAGGAAATTCGTTTGTCTCGGTCTAGCCTGCCTGCCGAACATGTGGAGAGGTGCCAGGACAACTCCGTACATAGCGTCCGACGCCAACCAACGTTCCCATCCTCTCTGCTGGCATAGGATAAGACGCAACTGATGCGTCGGGGGACAGGTAAAGCGCAAACGCATTGTCGTGCCAATTGATGAGGCGTTAAGAAACACCGAAACTATGTTACTGACGAATTCAGCACCTCTTCGGTGCACTGCCAGGAGAGTGACGTGAAAGCGTGCAAGTTACGTCCCCGTAGGGCTATACGTAGTCGTTGTTGCAGCGTAAGTGGTGACACAGCACGCAGTAGGTGAGTAACGTGATGCGCACAGTGCGCACAGTGCAGCCTCTCCTCCAACCGATACATGCTGCCCCTTGCACCGCTGCTGGTCCCGCCTATAAGCAATTCGCCGCCCCACAGTGGGCCCTTGCCTCCAGTGTAGCACCTTGCTGCTGCTGCGGTTGCGCCCTTGCCGGTACTGTACCGGCATGCGCTCCAGAGCCCAGGCCATGCTCCGCAGTCGGGGGCCACTGCGGTTGCTGCTGTGGTTGAGCCCGTGCTTTCAGGTGGTTGGGTGGCTGCTGTTCCCCGTGCCCTAATGCGCGCCGCAGTTGGCCCCTCCCCACGGTGCTGCACATAAACTGCGATTGCGCGCTTGCCGGTACAGTAGGCGCATGGGCGCCAGAGACCCCGCCTCGCTACGCACTTGGGGGCCGCTGCACCTGCTGCTGCGGTTGCACCTATGCCACTCCATTTGGTAACTGTGCAGGCATGTCTAAGACCCCATACTCCGCGGTAAGCTTGCATCAATACCGCAGGAGCTCGTCGCCAGAATGCAGCGCATCCGCAAGCGCCAGTCCAACCTCCTGCTGCATGTAATCGCCAGACACAGCGCGCAGGGATTGCAGAGCCACCTCACACTCCTGCGTCGCAATAAGCGAGGGAGCACGCAGGTCCAGAATGGCGGGGCATCAAAGAAAGCAGAGGGGGATTCGACTGCACCCGTGTAATAGGTTGGGGGCACAGGGGGGTACCCTTGGTACCGACGTTACGACTTTCCACGTGCCTTTTGCTAGCTCCTTTAGTGTAGCAGTCAGAGCCTTCCCCATCACCTCGTTGATCAGGTACATCATGCGTGCAGTGACGCTGGTAATGGAAAACGTCGGCCGCTGCCGCCGTTTGTACCGGTAACTGACGGTGCTGTCAGCTGCTGTGCAGACCTCCGGAATGACGTCCTCTTGTGAGGTCATAATGTTTTTGCTTGTATTCAGTGCTTACAAGGGTAAGCAAGTCAAGTTAATGACTGTTGCCCGTGTGCGGCAGCGGTGCTGGCCGTTGCGTCAAACAAAGTCAACCGTAAGGTCGTCGAGAGCGACCCGCGGCCACAGCGTCGCGCCAGCTACAAGAAGTTCAAGCGATAAATCACTACCGAATATCGTGTGCCAAGAGTAGCTATGCATGCCCTAGTCGGCAAGAGCCTGGCCAGAGCGTAGCAGGCAAAACAAGACGGTACACGTATTTCGTCTGTAAGCGTATTAGGCATATATAGGCCTGATAGGCACATCCACAAGTTGTAGCGCAACAGGATAATCGCGCCGTATTAGGTGAGTAGGAGAGTAATAGGTCTATACGTATTTGAGCTTAGTCTACCTATTATGCATACTCCTTACCGTGAGGCGTACCGGGTGAGGCTTAGCTGGTACCGGCATCGCAGCTTTGGACAGGGACTGGTCGTCTACCTGGATCCCATTTTGAGGCCTTCCCGGCTGTGCCGGCTGATACATCCTCATTGCTAGGGATGCACAAAGCTTAGCTGTGGCGCCCCGAAGCTGTGCTGATCACGCGCAACTTGGCGGGAAATGGCGCCTCGTGGGAGCAGCTCGGCCCAGCCGCCTTCCAAGCCGCAACAGCAACAGCAACAACAACCACAGCGGCATCATGGCGCGGCATTTTCATCCCTGCATATTGATCAACAGGCGCGACAGTGCGTGGCGTGCCTTCAGGCCGCGGCCTCCAACGCAACCGAGACCGCCGCCCGCCGCGCCCGCCGCCCGCTTCCCTTCCACTCGCTGCTGCCGCTGGAGCAGCTTGCGGACGCCGCCACCTCGTCAAAACAGCTTCTTGAAATAATGGTGTCGGCAGTGGCAACAGACATCGAGGCCGTCGTGCGTGTTGTGTGGGTTCCGCCGGCTAGTCGCGCCGCGATGCTCCAGCTGCACGCCTTCCCGCTTCGGGCGCTGGCGGAGCGAGATGCCGAAGCCAAGGCAAAGCTGGTGGAAACCGGCGAATGGCGCGTCTACGGGAACCTTCTGGAGCACCTCGGATTGCTCATCTGCCACCTCCTTCGGATCAACACGCTGGAGACCGCTGAGGGCGCCACCCTGCAGCTAGCCGCCCGCAAAGCAGCCACCCTGGCGGTCCGTATGGACGTGCTGCCTGCGATCAGTGCGCTGATGGCCGCAGTGCGGGAGGACGAGCAGCAGCTGGCCGACTCGTATTGGATGCCAGCGGCGGCGCTGCCGCCGCTGATCGCCAACATCGCTTGGTTGATGCCCTCAGACGAAGACGACTTGTGGCTGGGGCAGCGGATGAGCGGCGCCGCCATGCTCAAGGCCGTTGAGCGCAGCCACGTGATGGAGCACTGCACCAGGTCGCTGGTGCTGGCGACGACGATGCGCGCCAACGCCAACAGCGGCGCACAGGGCCTACGCCGCCGCAACCTCCCAGGCGACGACGGAACCTCCTGGCTCGCCGCCCAGGAGCCAGCGGGGTCCGAGCAGGGCGGCGGCTACGGCGCCGCCTTCGCAAGTCGCACCCTGTCGTACACTTTCGAATGCCTGAAGGTGATGCTGGGATCGGCACCCTCGGACGCTGACAGCTGCTGCTTGCCCGCGATGCAGCCGGTGAGGCACCGCACCGCCGGCACCGCCGGCAGCGGCGGCGGCAGCGGCACCGCCGGCAGCGGCACCGCCGGCACCGCCGGCGGCGGCGGCGGCGGCGGCGCAGGTGACCGCATGATGGCGAGTGCCCGCGCGCTGCTGTCCGGCCCCTGCGTCCAGTACGCGATGGCGGCGCACGTGGTTGCGCAACTGGCGGCGGCCGACGGCGGTACGCGGTACGGGCTGACGGAGGCGCAGGCGCTGCCGCCGCAGACGAGGACGGTGGACGCGACGTGGGTCCTGTGTGGCGGCGCCGCCGCCCCCATCACGGGAGAGCTGCCGTCGGAGCAGACTTTGGACGCCTCCATGCTGCCTGTGCTGGGACTGTGGATCTGGTGCGCCCGGCAGTCGCCGCCAGTACAGCTTCTGCCGTACGACAGCCATGCCGTACGGAAGTTGTGCTTGCGTGTTCTGCGCGTGGCAGTGCGGTCGGCGGAGCACCATGTGGCGGCGAGGCGGCGGGCGATGGCGCAGCTGGTGGGGACCGCTGGCCACCAGGAGCAGCACCCCCAACCCCAGCAGCAGACCCAGAACGCCCAGCAGACCCAGCAGACCCAGCAGCAACAGCAGCAGCGGCCCCTGGCAGTGCCCCTGGCCGAGCGCGATTGCGTGCCAGCTGTCCTGGTTGCCCTAACCTGCGCCCCCGAGCCGTTCGAGCCCCTCAGTGCCGACCCTGGTGCCGCCGCCGCCGCCGAGTGGTGGGCTGCTGCGGTGCCGGCGCTGCACACGGCAGTGACCCTGGGCGACGCGTCGTTTAGCGGCAGGGGGCCCCTCCCGCCCCTGGCTCTGCAGGCCATCACGGTGCGGGTGGACTGCTGGCCGGGTACGTGACGTCGCGTTGGGTAGGGTAGGGTAGGGTCAGTAAGGGTAGGGTAGGGTCAGTAAGGGTAGGGTCGGTGAGGGTAGGGTCAGTAAGGGTAGGGTCGGTGAGGGTAGGGTTGGTTAGGGTAGGTTAGGGTAGGGTTGGTTAGGGTAGGTTAGGGTAGGTTAGGGTAGGGTAGGGTAGGGTGCTAGGGTCGCGATCGGGTCGGCCGCCGAGGAGTGGTGATCCGCCCGCGGGTGCTGCATACGGCACCTGCGCGCTGCGTCGGCCGCCGGCGGCTGTTTTTCCCAGAACATATGTTTTAACCCTTCTCAAGCCATAAAAAAACATATGTTCTCGTACCGCCTTTTGCGGGGCCCGTCGCTGCTGGAGGAGCTGCGGGTTCCGGAGCTGGAAAGGGGCTGAGGGCGGGTGATTCAGGCACATGCCTGCTGCGTGCAGTGACACCTGGGTCGGTGTGTGCGAAGGAGCAAGGCCACGGCCGCACGGCGATCAGGCACATCCGTGGACGCCCGGGGCACCCGGAGGACATCAGGCCGGGGAGGGAGGCGCGCTCTTCATTCGGAAGTTTCTGGACCCCTACCTAGCGACCCAGCCCCTCCCGTGCATCCACCACCTTATTTGCAGTACCTGCAGCCTCCATCTCCTCTGCTGTCGCCCCTGATTAACACGGCCACATCCGCCAAACCCCCCTCCCGCCCACCCACCTGCCGGCATCATCGCTCCATCCGCCGACAGCCACCGACCTTCCCGCATCGCCGCCGCCCAACCTCGCCGCCGCCCTGGCCGCCGGCTACCTCCCCCTCCTGGAGCGAGCCATGCGCGTCACGCAGCGCTGTGTCGACACCCCCGCAACCGCCAAGTACTTGTTGGAGACCCTGGAGTCATGGCCTCGCCTGGGCCGCCTGCTTGCGTACGGCGAGCCGCGCCAGGCGGCCGCGCTGGTGGCCACGTCCGGAAAGCTGCTACGGCGCTTGTTCGCGGGGCAGGCGGTGACAGGTCGCAGCGGCGGGCCGTGCTCCACGGATTCCGCTGTGGATATGTCCCACTTCGTGCGGCAGATTCCGCTGACCGATTTGATGAGCGCGCTCTGCACGCTGGCCTTGGTGCGGCGCATGGGCTGCGTTTGGAACGCCGCCGCTGGGATACCGCGGTCGCAGGTGGGTCGGCCCGGGATGGCGGCGGCGGCGGCGCAAGAGGCGATGAGGGGGGGGGTGAATGAGGCGGTGGTAAGGATTCATCGGGACCAGGCCGCGTCGTTGGGCATCGACGTGCAGTGCAGCTGCAACGTCTGCGGCGGTCGCGACTGCTTCCGCCGCTGCAGCGGCACGGCAGGCGAGGCATCGTCCACCGGCCGCCTCGGCGGCGGCGGCGGCGCCGCCGCCGCCGCCGCCGCCACCCTTCAGTGGGCACCGGGCCCGTTTCGTCAGCTGCTGCAGCTCTCAGTGAGCGTCATCCATCAGTGGCTGCCGGCGGTGGCGGCCCTGGCCTGCACGGGGCCGCCCGCGGACGCAGCCCAGGGGGCGTCGGTCCCGGTGCCCCACATGATGGCGGCAGACTTCGTCATGGTGTGGATACCCGGCCTGGCGGCGGCGCATGCGCTCGCGGAAGGACGGTTGCCGCACCTGGACCGGGCGCTGCTGGACAGCCTCGGCGGCCGCCGGGACGCCGCCTGGCGGCGCGGCGCCGCCGCCAGCTGGCGGCACCTGCTGCTGCATCGGATCAACGTGGTGACGCTGCTCGCGGTCATGCTGCGTTGGCACCTGCAGCCGCGGCCGCAGGCCAGCTTCGCCGACGGCTTCTGGCGCAACCGGCGCGAGGGGTCGATGCACGACATAGCTTACGCCTTGGAGTGCGTGGTGGCTGAGTTCCCGGGAGCGGTGGCGGCGGCGCTGCGGGACGGCCGGCTGCCTCGCGGCCTCGTCGTGGCGCTGGCTGCCGAGGGGGGCTACACGTCGGCCAACGACGCATCGCAGCGCCAGTGGCTAGTGAGCCGGCTGCACGGGCTAGCGGCGGCGGCGGCGCCGTCGGATATGCCCGCCCAGAGATGGTACGAGCCGCCCGCTGGGTCGCAGGCGTGGGCGCGCCTGGCTGCGTCGTACGAGATGGGCGCGACGCTGCTGTCCGCAACGCCCGTGGTTCTGGAGCAAGGCGACGAGCCGCCGCTGCGGTGTTGCTCCAACCCGGGCTGCAGCAACCTGGCGGGGGACAGCGAGGCGGAGCTCCGGCTGCTGGAGTGCAGCGGCTGCGGGCGGGCGTGGTACTGCGGGGCGGAGTGCCAGAGGGCGCACTGGCGGGCGGGGCACAAGGGGGAGTGCGCGCGGCGGGGAGGTGCCGGCGGCGGCGGTGGCGGCGGTGGCGGCGGCGGTGGCGGCGGCGGTTGATTGTGCGGAAACCGGATGAGGAGTGAGGAAACCGGGGGAAGCCGAGGGGAAGGGGCGGTGGGGTGGGTTTCAAACGAAACCCGTCGGCGGGAAACCCGCGGTGTGTGGTTTGGGAGCAAATTGCGATGCCCGCGTAGCAAAGGGGTTGAGGCGCGGTGAGCGCGGGAGGGCGGCCGAGGAGCAGCCGCTGCGATACGAGGAAGGGGAATTGCAGGGCGCCAGGTGGGGTTCGAGAGGAAACCCAAAAGGTCGCAACGGAACAAAAATTGTTTTGGGGACAACTTTGAGGGGGTGCATGAAATACCCGTTAATGCGACGTTGGGGGGGGTTCGCATTAAAAACGTGGTGGGTCCCGGTAACCATGGCAAGACTGTTGTTGTTGTAACGGTTACAGTGGGTTCCAGGCCAAGAGGTAGAAGAGGTAGAGGGATGAGGTGGTGCGTGCATGCGATGGCAGGGTGGCAGAACAGACGTCTGGTAGTGGAGGTGAGAGGGTGACGCCGGCCGCCGTCAGCCAGTGCAGAGCCGTCTCGGGCGTGCGTACGGGCGGTCCTTTGTGTTGGTGCCACACCGTGTGTTGGCTCCTTTTTGATTGGGCCATGGTTTTAGAAATTGAAGGGCACTACGCTGATAATGCCTCGCCGCAGCTGCGGGATCCAAGCGTCAGAAACCTCTCCACGGTACGGGAACGACCAGCACTCGCAACCAGATGCACGGCATGTCAGGCACGCAGCCGAGCGCGTGCGGCTCGAACACAGCCTGACGGGCGGTTGAGATCCCACACGCGCCCCCATCCTGCCCTCCTGGTTGCTCGCCACGCGTCCCCCGCTCCTTGCGTTGCTGGCCTGTTGAGTGCAGTCGGCCCGGTGCGGTGCCTCGTCAGCTACATCGCGGGCAAGCAGCAGCCGCCAGCGGCCGAAGGGGCGGCCCGCAGCCCCCTGAACACCACGAATACAGATCCGCACCACCTGCAGTGCGGCTGACCGTGTGTAAATTTTCCATCCGCCGTACCAAGCTGCACGAGCATAACTGTGTCAGCTGCCGGCAGTGGATGCCAGTTCGTCGTACATTACAAAAGCTGCAGCCACTGTAATACAACTGACGGGCACGCCGGCGGGCGCAGTTGGTGAGCGTCTGTCTGCCTGCTACCGTACCCGCGTGAATGCTGCTGCGTGAACCACGTCTGCCCTGCCGGTTCAACCTTACTTTGACACCGTTCAACGCCGGAGTATTCCCCCCCAGAATCGACAGCCTCCCCCCTGAAGCTACCGCAAACACACTGGCGGCTACATGCAACACCAGCCGCCGATAAGGCCCCTCCTACAACACCCAACCCCTCAAAATACCGGGGACACTGTTTGCTCCCAGTTACGCCCGCGGGCGAGCAAACCCCCTCGAATCCTGTGCTGATGGGAAATGATAGCTTGCTGCACTCAAGACGCGAAAGCGCGTAAATCGTGCACACTAACGACACGCCCCATCCCGCGCCCGGTAGCGCGTTGCTTGCACAATAAGACTATGCCGTACTAGCGCAACACTCGATTGCTGCTGCTGCGGCTGCACAGCAACCCCTCCTCTTTGCAACGCATGCCGACGGTGTCCTGTCATTCACTCAAAACACGGTCACGACGACGGCAATGGTGGGTTCGCATACGGCGTCGATTTCGCTCCCCACCAAATTATTTCCGCGCACTGGCGCCTTCTGCAGCATCCTCGGTTTCCCCATTCCCAAACCATCGTTTGTCGACAAATCTCACACCGTTCTCTGGACAACGCTTCCCCTAATATACACAAAGACACACAACGCACACACACACACACACACACACACACACGTCCTAAAGCCCAACCTCTCTCCGCATCAATCGCCAGGCTCAGCCGCCAGCCGCCTCAGCCACCAAACCCACCAGGTCACGGGACGCCTAGGCACACAGACCCGCGCCTGCAGCCGCTGGCACCCCTCCATGCCGCCGCCCACCATGCCGAAGGGGAATACGGCATGCGCACGGCCCCCCTCACCCATCACGCAAGACGCCAGTGGTCGAGTCCTTGCACGGCCCAATCAAATGTGCACAGGAGCCCAAATAATAGCGCGCACCAGGGAAAATAACGCATCCCACCGTTCATTAGCTTTTCTAGCATGCCAACACCACCGCCCCCCCCCACCGCCGGGGCCTACGCTTTGACTTATCGTGGTCCTACCTGGAAAAAAAGAACCACATCCGAAGCAGCAACCAACAAACTTAATCGCACCGGTACCGCGAATGAACCCACGAGCCGACGCTGTCTTCGGAGCACAACAGCAAAACTGTGTTCTCGACAGGACCACGCACCTCTTCTCACGTCCGGTCGCATTCCAACGCTTTGAGCATCAACGAACAACGTTCCCAGGCATACGAAGGCGTTCCAATGCCTGCTGCAGGCACATGGCACTTCTAACTAACTGCCCAGCCGCCACCAATGACAACGAAGGGATTCGTCACGCGAGTGAACCAACCAAACGTACAGCAACCGTAGTTCTACCACACCCGCCGCATTGCAGCTTGACAATAGCATAGATACGACAATCCCATCGCAGCATCAACTTTTGGGTGGGATGAATGATTGAACCCAACATCGCGCGCATTGGCGCAATATTGGGCCTGGGCCGCCTTTGCCGGATGCGTCTCTCCACCCACCGCTCCCTTCATCAACTATAAACCTTCCCCCCGTGGGCGGGGCTTGCGGGGAGCCAAGCTCTCAGCACAGGGCTGGCTGCGCGCAGCGGCACCGAGGTGGCGGCTTGCGCCGCCCTTTACCACACGGGACAATACGAAACACGATGCGATGTATGTTGTTATCCAGCGTCGCCGCTGTGAGGCACCGCTCGGCAGCAGTGCAGCACTGCGCAACCCCACCACTAGCCCTGCCTGGGGGCAGGACGCCATCCGCAGCGCCCGACTGATCGCGGCCCAAGCCGCGCCGTTACCGCACTACCCCACAATCCAGGCCTTCCCTGCCCTGCCCTGGTCGGGCCCGGCAGGGAGGGGGCAGCAGCGCTGGTGGCCACCGCCGCTGACGCCCCAGCGGCCGCTGCTGGCCCCCCCCCGCCGTCCCCTCGACCTCCGCAAATGCTTGTAAGCTACCCCTCCAGCTGCCCTGCCGGACCCTTACCGCGACTGCTATCACATCACAGGCAGCCACCGCACTCCCTCCTCGGCCTGCGCCGCCCTGCCCTCAGCGCCCCCCCGGCGCGCGCGCAGCTTCGGCCACGCTCCTCCCCCTTTTCCACGCACCCACCAAGACCGGTACGCACGCGGACCCGGACCCCTACGCGAATCGTGTCGGCACGTGGGGGGGACCGGGGGGAGACAACGTCGGTGCGGCGGCGAACCCGCCGCCGGCGCCGTTGGGCACGTTGCCGCTGTGGATCACAATGCGGAACGTGGGGGACCCGGGGAGCGTGTTGGAGGCCAGGCCGGAGATGGCGGCGCTGGAGGCGGGGCTGCCGAAGCCGAGGCGCCCCGAAACCAGATCTCGCAGCCCGGTGCCGCTGAGGCTCTGGACGCCGCCGCTGCCGCTGTTGATGTCATCCGGGAAGAGCCAGCTGGGGTTGAGGGAGAAGGCCCGACCCGCCGTGGCGGTGGTGGCGCGGCCGACGGCGCTCGAGCAGCTGCCCAGGCCGCCACTCGCCAGGTCGCCGGTCCGCGTCGCCGGCGGCGGCGCGGAGGCGCTGGCGGCGACCGCCGCCGCCGCCGCCGCGGCGGCGGCGATGGAGAGGCTGTTGACGTTGCTGCTGTTTGACGCGGTCGGCAGCGGCGCGCTGGCCCCCGCGTTGGTAGCGCCCGCGTTGGTGGCGGTGGCGGTGTTGGTGGTGTTGGTGGTGAAGAAACCCTTCGCCGCGTAGCCCCCCCTGGCAGTGACCGCTGGGCGGCCGTCGAGCGGCCTGGGCTGCTGCAGCCGCGCGCCGCCGACGCCGCCAACGCCCAGCGCGGGCCGCGCCTCGCCCGCCGCCTCGCCCGCCGAGAACACCAGCTGCGGAGCCGTGGCGGCGGGTCGCTCGAGAAGCCCGAAGAGGAACCGGCGCGAGTCCTTGGAAGGCAAGGCAACGGAAGGCGCCGGGCGCGGCGCCGCAGGCGCCGCCTTTCCCCCCGCTCCCCCTCCGCTGCCGGCCGCGGTCGCGGCCCCCATGGCGGCCTGGGGCGCTGATGCGGGGGTGCTCTGACCGCCGGCACGTTGGGCCATTGCGAGGGCTGCGGAGCGGGCGGCGACGCCGCCGTCGCTGAGGCCGCTGGCCTGTGGGGCGTCGTCGGCGGCGTCGGCAGCGCAGTCGGAGGAGCCGGCCGGCAGGGGAGCCGGGTTGTAGGCGGCGGCCATGCCGAGGAGGGCGCCGGAGTCGCAGTCGGCGCCGCGTACGAGGGGGAAGTTGAGGGAGGTGGCGCCGGGGGGGAAGAGGCAGGGCTCGCCGTCCGAGGGCGTGCGGGTTTCGGGCGGGGTCCACAGGTGCGTCTGCATAAGGCCCTTGCCCTTGACCTGGGAAAAGGGAGAGGTCGGGAGGGTTCAGGGGAGGTCAGGGGAGGTCAGGGGAGGCCAAGGGCGCGCACAAAGCATTATCCCCATTTGCATTATCTTTCGTTCTTCGCCAGCTCAAGGGTTTCCGCTGCGCCCCCTTCCACCCTGGCTCGATCCCCCCCCCGCCCCACTCCCCAGTCCCCGCTTCGGTCCCCCATTCCGAAACCTTCCCCCGCTATAGTAATTTCCTCACTTCCCTCCCACGTTGGCCCACGGGTTTCCTCGCCCCCTCCCCCCGCCCCGCCCCGCCCACCTCGATTCCCCCGGTGGCCGCCCAGCCGCCCTCCGCCGCCGCCTCCTGCATCAACGCGAACGCGCTCTCACTCGCGTGCACGCAGCCTGCCACGCCGGTGCTCTCCATGCGGCTGGCGGTGTTGATGGTGTCGCCGAAGAGGCAGAAACGCGGCATGCGGGTACCCACCAGGCCGCTGACCACGGGGCCGGTGTGGAGGCCGACGCGCAGCCGCACAGGCGCGCCGTTGCTTGGGAAGGTGACGGTGGAGGTCGCCCGGATCATCGCCTGTGGATCAAGGCGGGGGGGGGGGTTGCAAGGAAAACCCGTGTGCGAAGGGAAAACGGTTTTGAAGGGGGGAGGCCCGACGACCCAGCCCGGGGTTGTGGCGAGGGGGCGACGGACGACTACGCAGTCAACATGTCACCGCCTTCCTATCTATACACCGTACACGCCGTACACGCCGTACACGCCGCCGCGGCAATGCCGTCGTCCTCCCATAGCGCCGCGAGCGCCAGCAACACCGACGAAACAAGTACCCAACGAGCCGTCAACCCGACGTGGAAACCGTTTCTTACGGCCATCTGTTGTCCAATCACGGCCATGCACGGGGGGGTTCGAGGGAAACCCGTGGATGTCCGAAAAAAACCGCACGGGGGGGGGGTGATGAGCTGCCCAACCGACACGGAGGCAGCGCACCTTCGCGAAGGAAAATACGTTCCGCGCCTGATCCGGGTCCGCCCCTCCCTGGACCGCCGCCATGCCGTCCTCGTCCTCTCGTATGAGCCCCCCGGCCACCACGTAGCAGTCGCCGATGGTCTCCACCTGCGGACAGGCGGTCCAGGGAGGGGAGGAAACACATCACCACGAGTTACGAGAAGGAGGGGGGGGCCAGGGGCAGGGACGTGAGCCGGGTTTTGTTTTACGGAGAATCCGCAGGGGTGACAGGGACATGAGCAGGGGGGGCGGGGACGTCAGCAGGGGGAGGGGGCAGGAACGTGAACGGGGGGGGCCCAGGAACGTGACGGGGTTCAGGGACGTTAGCAGGGGGAGTGGCATGAAGACCCCGCTAGCAGGGGGAGGGGGCAGGGGGGTGATCAGGGGCGGGAGGGACGCTAGCAGGGGGAGGGGGCAGGGAGGTGGTCAGGGGCGGGAGGGGCGGCGCCCCGCCCCGCCAACGCCGCGCCGCCCCCCGCGCACCTTGTACACCTTGTGCTCGTCCAGCATGTCATCGAAGGACGCGAACAGCTCGTGCAGGAAGCTCATGACCACCTTGGGCGGCAGGGCGCCGCACATGGGCGCGAAGCCCGGCATGTCGGCAAACAACAGCGTCACCTGGGGCGGGTGGGGGCGGGGGTGGGGGAAGGGGGAGGGGAAGGGGGGATTTGAGAGGAAACCCGTGGCGAGGGGTTTGAGAGGAAACCCGTGGGTCGGCACTTGGTGCGTGGGCGGGGTGTGGGTGGCGGCCACCGGACCGGACCGGAGCGGCGAGGTGTCGATGGGAGTGAGCACGGTATTATTGTTTGCAAGCAGGCGACTGCGCGACAGTCGCGGGAGTGAGTCCGCAGCTCCCAGCGAGAGCTGGTGGCTGGGTGCATCCGCTCGCAGAGGGGGTGAGGAAGGGGCGGGGGGAGGGCGGGATCCGTCGAGGGATGGGGTATCCACACGGAGTGTGCCGGTACGTTATCCCGCCAAGCCGTTATCCGGTATACACACGGAGTGTGCCGGTACCTCCGAAACCCACGTGCGTTGCCGCAAGAAGCCGTTCCAGGCAGCGGGATGAGCGTCACGACACCCACCTGCGGGTGCCACGTGGCCAGTTGGTTGTAATCCCGTACGTACGGTCGCCAGTCGGCCGGCATGTTGGCGCGCTCCTCGGCCTCGACGCCGTCGTCCTCCATTCGGTTCGCGTCGTTGACCGTTGGCGAGGCGGCCTTGCCGTTGTGGTTCTCCTCCAGCATATATTGCAGCACTGCGGGGGGCCAGCAGGGCGAGTTGGGCCCCCGGGCGGTGGCGTGGTGGGGTGGGGTGGGGTGGGGTGGGGTGGGACAGCGTGTGTTGGCCCACCGCTGAGCCATGAATGGCCGCATGGGGCTCAAGGAGATGAAGTCCCAGCCCAGCCCAGTGATGTGCGTGTGTGGGTGGGTGGGTGGGTGTTACATAAAGGACTGTGTGTGTGGGGGGGTACATAAAATAACAGTGCGTGTGTGGGGGGGGGTACATAAAAGGACTGTGTGTGGGGGGGGGGGGCCCGGTCAGGTCATAGTGCGTGTGTCGGTATTCGACTCTTTCGCTCGCTCCCGAATGTTGATTCGCGCGTAAGAGACTCCCCAGCCCATACACACACACGAGGCGGTGTCCACGCAGCCGCGGGGCTCGCTTCCAGAACGCCAACGAGGTGCGGCGAGACCCCCTCCCCGCCGCCCCCCAGCTTCCCCGCGAAGCTCCAGGACCACGGCCACAGCCCCCTACCGCCCCCCACGCTCCTCAAGCTACCCCCGATGTCTCACCAAGTCCCGCCCGCTCAGTACTGTTTTCCCTCCTTTGCCGCTCCGCGGTCCTCCCTGCTACCCTTGCCACCCCTGCCACCCCTGCGCGAATGGCGGCGAGTGCAGGTGCGCCAACGACCTCGACCCTGGTCCCACTGGTGCATGCGGCACGCGGCAAATACCCAACTCGCATCCACGGGCCTTCCTCGCCCCCCCCGCCATTCGCGGGTTCTCTTATACTCCCCCCCCCGCCACTGCCGCCGCCGCCGCCGTCACCGCTCCCGCCGACCCAAGGCTGCCGCAGAGCCCGCAAACGGCCCCACCGTGTCGCGGAAAGATCTGCTCCAGCAGCAGGTGCTCCGTCTCCGAAACCTGCGCCATGTGTCGCTCCGCCTGCACCCTGGCCGTGACGTCACGCTGGACGAGCACGATCGCGGGCGCTCCGGTGGCGGGGTCCAACACCCCCGTGCCCGAAACCTCGTGGTAGCACTCGACGTCGAGCGCGGTCGCCGCCAGGGGGGCGACCACGCTACCAAGCGTCGACCGCATGCCGCCGCCGCCGCCGCGTTGCAACCCTACGTCTTCCTCCAGCAAACAACCGCCGCTGTGCGCGGTGCCCAGCAGGACAGCGGCGGCGACAGCCGAGGTGGCGGCGCCGCCGCCGGTGTCGCGGCTGCGTGTCGTACAGGCCGGCGCGCCGTCGCCGGCGGAGCCGGCTCCAGGCACCACCGACCGCGCGGCGTCTACGCTGGCGTTGGGCCCTAACCACTGGCCAAGGAAACTGGAGCCGCTGGCGCTGCCACTGGCTCTTGGCGCGCGCCCCAGCCGGCTAGATGCCCCAGCGGGGCTGCCAGGCCTGCCGCCTACCGCCACTGCCGCCTGGGAATGGCTCCGACCCAGATGGCCGGCGGCGGCTCCGCGCGGCTCCTGCTGCTCCCAGCTGCCGCCCGGGGCCCCCGACGGCGGAGCCGCCGCCGCGCCCAGCGGTAACGTCCCCGCCGAGCCGTGCACGCTCCAGTCGTGGCTGGGGCGAGGCGACGCTCCAGCCGACGCCTTGCGGCGGGCCAGCTGTAGCTGTAGCTGCTGTTGCTGCTGCTGCAGGGCACCGGCCGGGGCACCCGGCGACGACGGCCCCGAGGACGCCGGGTTCAGCTTCGGGCTGTGCGCCCGGGAGCCAGCGTTCGGCTGCAGCATCAGGAACTCGCCGCCCAGCTCCTCGCCGTAGGACGGGCCGTCGGCACCGGCTGCCGTACTGCCGTGCGACTGCACGTGGGACGAGCTGCGCAGGACGGAGCCTGAGGCCAGGCATACGCCCAGCCCAGCCGCCATGGAGTGCGGCGCCGTGCGGAGCCCCGCCGCGAAGGTGAGCATACGGGAGGAGGGCGGGCGAGCCACAGCCAACCGGGCGGCAGTCATGCTCTGCGACACCGCGGGTTGGGCGCCGTACGCGCCGTACGCGCCGTAGCCGCCAGATGCGGCGGCTCCGCCGCCTCCCGCAGAGTCGCCCGGGGCGTTGGATCCGCCGGCGGAAGAAAGGGCCGGCGGGAAGGCGGCGCAGCTCCGAGTGCGGGGGATGCGGTTGGCGGCCCCGTGGGGGCTGCCGCCGCCACCGCCACCGCCGCCGCCGCCCCGCGGCGCGGCGGCCGATGGACGTACGACAGGCGCGCCCTCGTGAATGCAGCAGACGCTGCGCGAGCGGCCCACCATGCCCATCATCTCCGCCAGAGTCATCGAGCACCCGGTCGAACCCCCTGCGCTGTCGTGCGCGCCGCTGCACGTTTGGCTCTCGTCAACGCTGCCCAAC
Organism: Yamagishiella unicocca; assembly: GCA_003116995.1. Classification (NCBI taxonomy): domain Eukaryota; kingdom Viridiplantae; phylum Chlorophyta; class Chlorophyceae; order Chlamydomonadales; family Volvocaceae; genus Yamagishiella; species Yamagishiella unicocca. The sequence goes on along the minus strand of BDSL01000025.1, from coordinate 518,290 downwards.
ATCACGCTCCTGCCGACGACTTCGGCACCGGCCTGCGAGCCCGGAATGCCCAGCAGGACCATGAGCTTCTGGTGCGCCTGGCGCTCCGCCGCCTGCTCGTCCAACTCCGCCGACACGTTGGCGTGAGGGGATCTAGGAGGCGTGGCGCGCTGGTGGGTGGCGCGCCCGCCGCTCGACGCCCCCGCCCCCGCCGCCGCCAGCGCCGCCGCCGCCGCCGCCGCCTCCTGCTGGCTGCTGTCGTCCGTCAAATAGCTGTTGGCGGTGCTGCGGCGCGGCTGAGGTGCGTCATATGTACGGCTGATGCGCAGGGCGCATCCGGAGGGCGCACGGTCGGCCGCATCCAGCGCCGGCGGGTCGAAAGCCACCTGGGGGCGGACCGCCGTGGAAAGGGCGGGCGAAGGGGGTTTTAAAGAGAATCCGCGGATCTACGGCCGACAAACCAAGGCGGTGAAGATGGCGGTCCAGAAGGGACGGGAGGCGAGTAGACGGGGCGGAGGCGCTGCTGAATCGTGGGGCGAAGGGGGGGTTCCATGCGAGTACTGTTAAGCTCGCCCGCTGTGCGCTTTGACGGACAGCGGTGACTCGACGCGGGGGAGGCGAGGACGCGCGACGCACGAGGCGTCAGGTGGGACGTTAACCGCCCCTGCCTGCGGCGCCAGGCGGCATGACGCAGGCGCCGGGGTGGGATGTGGACGTCCCAAGCCACGCCTGCACCCTCACCCTCACCCGGCCCCAGCCTATTCCCCCCCCACCTCCTTCACCCCCTGCCTGTACCCCGCTTTCACCGCCGTATGTGGCCCGCAACCACCCAGCGGCGCTAACGCAGCCGCAGCAGCCAGCAATAGTGCATGCCCGTCGCACCGTAAGCCCTGCCGTACCTGCCAGGTGCTTGTGGAGGAGGCAAGCGCAGACACCATAGCCGCGCGCTTAGCGGACGGCTGCCGACTCCGCAGCTGCTGCGCCCGAGCCGCAGCGTGCGCCGCGCCCGAGCAGCCGTTCGCTGCGTGCTGGTTCTGGAGCGGTGACTGCGCGCGCGACTTCACGCGCGGCGTCATTCGCACTTGCGACTCGCTGGCCCCCCGCATCTGCAGGACGTTGTGGTGGTTGCTGGTGCCGCGCTCATGACCTGCAGAGCTGGCGGCCGCCAACGCCACAATATTGGGAGCCGTTATCCGAGAGCAGCGCGCCGACGGTCCGCTGCTGTCCACGGTGTCGTTTGTTCCATACAGCAGCTGCAGCAGCTGCCGCTCTTCCGGTTCGCCGGCGGCGGCAGTGCCGGCGGCGGCAGCGGGAACGACTCTGTACCTGGGGCTGCCCCAGTCGTTCGAGCCACCTCCTGCGCAGAATTGCTGCTGGTGGGGGGCCCCAGCGTGCCCACTGGCTGCGCGGGCAGCGCCTGGAGCCGGTCCCTGGCCCTGGCCTGGGCCGTGGGGCAGAGGCGAGGTGGAGCGGGCGCCGGCGGAGCCGTCTATGCTGCGGCTGTGTTGCGGCTCCACGTCACCCGATGCTATGAGCGGGAAGGCCTCAGCGGGGATGCGGATGGTGCCTGCGGTCAGTAGTGGGTCGATGTGGGTCGATGTGGGTCGATGTGGGTCGATGTGGGTCGATGTGGGTCGATGTGGGTCGGCTTGACGAGGGGCCGCAGGGGTACGAACGACGGAAGCCGACACATTGACACCCCCTCCCGTTTAGCGCCGGCCCCGCCGCCCTAGCTGACAGCGCACAGCGCGACGTCTTGCCTTCACAAGGCGCACAAGCGAACCAGGAAGTGGCGCTGAGTTTCATGCTCCCCGCGCAATCACGCCCTGCGCAGGCGCTGCGAGCTGCGCCAGCCTGCCGTGGCCTGGTTGCATGCTGTGCCTGAAATGCGCGCACCTTGCCATGTCCCGCCCTCAACTGCCGTCGCCTCCATCAGCGCCGCGAGCTTCGCCGGCTCCAACAGGAACATCTGTCGCAGCACGCCTTCGCACGCGCTGCCGTTGCTAGGAGCTACAACGGCGTCGGCGGTCATGCCCATCCGGCTGCGCTGGCGGCATAAGGATGGTTGCGCTGCTGCAGGCTTAACTTGCGCCAACGGCCAACCGGCGACCCTCTGGATGAGGCGACCCAGCAGGAGCTCGCTGGCGGCGTTCTGACTGAGCACCGCACCCGTCTGCCGCGACAACACAGTCACGGCGACGGGCAGCGCGGCAAGTGCGAGCAGGACGTGACAGTCAGCGGGCCCCGTGCGCGATAGCCCTCGCTTGCCGCCACCACTGGAATATGCGCCTAGCATGGGTGTGCCGGCGCCCGCTCGGACGTTCGCGGCAACCGGCTCCTCGCCGATGCAGACCAGCAAAAGTGCGGGCCGCGGCTCATTCGTTTGTGAGTGAAGCTTAGAATCCGGCTCTGACGAAGTCAGCCGGTAAGGGTCGCTGCGACCTTTGGAAACCCCGCGCCGACGGAAGAGTGGAAAGCAGCCGCAACCTGTCTCTTTGATCGCGCTGGTACTTAATCCCTGCATTCGATCCCCTGTATCAATCAGGCAGGCTGTTGACGAAACCCGTAGCCTGCGGCCCGTTGTCGCGACCAGAACGTGCTCTGCCACATAGGAGGGTTTAAACGTAAAGAGTTGTAAGAGCTGTTCATAGAGGCTAACGTTCTCTTCTGAACGAACCGCTGGCTCTTGGCCTTTGCCGACGCACAGAAGCGCTTCTGCAGCATGATTGGACCAAACAAGAGCTATCTCCGCTGTTGGCACCCCGTACTGCGCAGGCTTAACTGCATGAGCTGCACTGGTAGACCCAGTAACGAGGCTGAGAGCCAAGACAGGAGCGCTTGACTTCGCCCAGCGAGCGTCAAGCAACGATGTCGTCGTCAATACACAGCCTGGAACTTCATGATAGCTGCGATGGATAGGAGCTGTTGTCGCGCCAATGCAGCCGTTCCGCAGGCTTGGCTCCACTCCTTTACACTCCTCTTCTGCCATTAATAATATTTATGGCTATTAACACCGTCGTCACGCCAAGGACTAGGGCGCCCCTAGAAGCATCCACGAAACATTCGCTTAGAGTGTGGTTATTACGTCAAAGCGTACATTGACTCGTTCGCATGCCGGGAATATAAGATAAAATGCTGCAATGGGAGGTTTCACGTCGGTCCCGGAGTGCTTTTCCAGCCTGACACGAGACCACGAGATCAAAAGGCTGGTTGCTGTACAACTCGGCACGTGGTACCTGATGCACCGGAATCCTCTGTTTCCATAGGTTCGCAATGTATCCACTTGTTTTTAAAGTATCTGTAATTATGCGAATTATTCCGGAGGATGCGCAGCCATGCCCTTGCTTGCAGCCACCCGGACTGACGAAGGTACGCCTCTCCGCCGATGGCTTCAGGAGTTCCAAATCAAATACAAACTTAAATCCTATACGGCTTAACGCTACCGGTATTCGAAAAACTTCCTTGTGATACAATTTCTTACGCATTTCTGAGCGCACCGTGCCCTTTTTAGTTCGAGGACTTCAGGACTGATCCTGCTTTCCAGGAATGGTGTCATTATATTCCGAACGAGTTGAGTTCGCCGGTTTGTCTGACGCAGTTCGCTAATCGTACAATGCACTTTCCGCAAACACACGTTTCGTACAGAGCTTGCGCTCGGTATTGCACATTATGCCTTGTCTTCTTGCACGGTTGCGCGTTTCCTTCGCTCGCCCAGAACATGACGCAACTATAGTCTCTAACATTTGTGTGACACGAGGAGTACGGATAACGGAAGATGAGAAGCGTGTACTGCTTGAATGCCCAGCTTATGCCGAGTTGAGAGCGATGTTGGGAATAAATGTTGGACAAGGGACGCTGAAGGCTATAAATTACAAAATCGGCATACGTTGGCTTACGTAGGAATAGCGCTTGAAAGGGTGGACGATATGCAGATTCGCTCGCTGGCCACACCTGCGAAAACGGTAGTACCGGTATAATCAGTCAGCCAGGGCTGTTGACTGGTCCCGCCTTTTTTCCGGCGGTGGGCCTTGGGGTGCCAGGGCTTTGGCGTGGGTGTTTTTTTGTTGGGGCCCAACGGTCTTAAGCGCTGCGGGTGTCCTGTCTTCTTCTTTCCTGTGCCTTTAGGGGACGTCTGCTGGCTGCCAGCGCTGGCTTGTCGTAGGGTGTGGCTTCGTTTTTTCCTGCGGCCCCCGCTTGTCCTGGTTTTGCCTGGCGTCTATTGTGATCATCGAGGCTTGCATGTGCCCTTGGGGGCGCCTGCAGGGTGGGTCCAGCTAGGTTCAGCCCAGGCTCTCATATGGTGAGGCCCGGCACTGGGTCCCTCTTCTTGACCTGGGTTCAGCCGAGCTTGAGGACACTGCGTGTTGTACTTGGTGCGCCTCTTGACCGAATGGTTCTCGGGGATATGGACAGGACCAGGGAGGGTCCTACTTCTGTAACATGCAGTCATGCTCGGATGCACGGATGCACGGTGTTGACGAGCATTCTCCTTAGTTGTCAGTTGCCAGTCCTTCGAGCGTACGAAAACCGGAAGATGTAAAAAAGTGCATTCCGTCGCTATGATGATGTCGGAAGGTGTCGGATGATGGTCACACGACATGCTTGAGTAATACCGTGTTTCGGGGCTCATGCTATGCTACATCACCTCTAAAGACACTTCGCTGTGCTGACAGGGAAGTGTGATAGCTAAATCCTAAGATTCGAATTCGGAATGTATTACGAATCGCCTGCAGAATCATGTTATGTACGAATACACCTCCGCTTGAACCATGTGACGCGATGCTTGTATGTTGGGACGTTGACATATTAAAGAACTATCGTGAGACAAGGCCCAACAAGGCCTGCTTGCATTGACGCGAAACCGGTTTGACATCGCATGATGGAGGTCCTGGAGGGGGTTCAGCTCTTTAAGGTTCTGCTTGCAACCACTTAAGGCGACGAACTGAGGAACCGTTAATTCGAGGATGTCGGTACAGACAGTTCCACGTGCATGGGCAGGCGGCAAGCTAGGCTGCCGTACACTGTCTTTGGCTGTCTTCAAGGAGCACTACCGCTTCACCGCTGCGCCGCCGCCATCGTGGCACGGAGATCCTGCGCCGCCAGTCTCTGCAAGCATGCGCAATTGACAATAATCAATGCCGGCTGCTGATGACCCCAAGGGCGATATCGGTGCCAGCAGGTGCCAGCAAATGCAAAGTACCAGGCTGGACAGGTGCGACCGCTACGCTTGCCTAGCTAGCTCTTGCTGCCTGGTGTAGCTGCGCGATAGGCCAGGACAGAAAGCGCCAAGCGGCGGCCTCCCTCTATACGAGCAGCACCACTGAAACCGTTACAACAACGAGCAGCACACCGGCGCTGCTGGTGCTTCCAGGGAGTGCACCTGCGAGCGTGTCTTGGGGCATTGGCAGTTTGGCACACGCATTGCTGTACGAGCGAGCTGTAGATCTGCCCGTCCGTGCCTGGCGGTGCCGTTGCGGTCCGCGGGGGTGGCCTTCTCGAGCGGAGCTGGCTCATCGAATGCGACTACAGGTAGCAGCCGAGGCGGCGGCGCCCGTTTTATATGAAGCGAAAGCCGCAGCGCGCCTTTGCAACATCTACGGATACCGGTACAAAGCCTGGCCGGACCGACAATGAACGCGAGGACGTTTACATGCTGGATTGTACCCACACCTTGCCATCACTCAACTAAAGAAGACTGAAGAAGAAGCGCGGTCTGCACCTACCCCTCGCCTACGAGCCCTCACCGGCCTCGGCATCACCCAACCTGGCCGTTTGTCACCCTGCTTCGCCCAAATTCGTTCTACCTTGCCTGATTCTCAAAACTGGTCAACAGTGCCACCGGTATGGAATGAAGTGCGAATGGGTGCCTGGGTCCGTACCGAATGGCTGCGAGTATCATTACTGCGCTGGGAAGGCCGCAGTGTGCAGCTTAAAGCAGGCTAGAGCCACCGCACGGTGCGCCCCATCACTTCGACTTCGCGATCTGCGTCATCCTGCACGAGCCAAAGCATCATATGCGGCCATTCCGTGTTAGGACTTGCTTGTTACTTCCTGGAACCAATTGCAAACGGCAGCTGGAGCGCTTGACGGTTGTCCGAGGTGTGCAGGAACGGTGGTGGGTGAGGGTCGGTGTCGGGGAGCAAAGGTGCAGATGCTGTCATTGTTCGTTGATCTCTGATGTAGAGATGTCAACATCGTAGGTTCCCCCGGTTGAAGGCTCCAGCTGGAGTCTTGTTCATAACCCTTAACCTTTGCCAACCGCGTAGCGCCAGGTGTGCTCGCGTCTTTCATCAAACCGGGGACGTGCTAGCTGGTTGTAAAGCACACATCCGGAGCACTACAGCATGTCTCGCAATCACGGATCGCGACAAGCATTGCAGAATCGGTCAGATCGATCCCGCTCCAGAACCGTGATCGTAAACGGCGCGGACCCCATTTGCAGAGACGAGGAGAGGACGGCTGAAGGCTCGTTTGAGAGATAAAACCTATCCTTGCGCCATTCTGTTTATCCTATCTTGTCGCAGCTGTGTAGCCTAAACCCTACGCGTGCGCTTGGGTGGCAGTCAACAAAAAGTTATGGACGCACACCTATCAATTGCTGGTGGAGCTTGCAGCCTGACAGGGGTTCCCATAACATCGGCGCTGCGGCTTTTTCATACAGCTTTTGATGGAACAACAGAGAGTTTTGTAAACATCTTCGACAACGTCTCCGAGCGCCTTTCCAGGCGCCAGGAGTCTTTCGCAGAGCCCCTGCATGGCACGGTGAGACGTAGCGTCCTTATAGAGTGGAAGCGCGTGTCCTTACCCGTGTCAGGGACGAGCGCTTTGATGCAAGGTGTCCTGAAACGGCGTGCAAGGCGCAACTGTCTTATCCGCTTGCCGGACCGCTTTTGACTGCCACCTTAGTTGCGCCTGTTTCACCGATTACAATTTTGGACTCCGAAAACGTGGTGCCGGCCCTAGCAAACCGGTTTTGTCTTGCGATCGTGTCTCCGCCCGCTGCTCGTGCAGGTAGCCATCGTCACGGGCGGCAACGCCGGTATCGGCTTCGCGACCGCCCAGCAGCTGGCTCGCCGGGGGGCGCACGTGGTGCTGGCGTGCAGGGACAAGGCACGCGCCGAGGCAGCTGTGCAGGTGGGGGTGTGCGGAACCGGCCCCAGGGCACCCAGCCAGCCGTCCCGTGGGTCGTGGCGCCGAAGCGCGCGCGGAGCTTACTTATAGACCAGCTCCCGCGTCCTAGATCACGTGGGCGACCTACGCCATTCCAGACGCAACGTCATCCCAGATCAACCCACACGCCCCTTGGCGCAGCAAACCCTCCAGCCTTGCGCCGCGCACTTGGTGTTGCCGTATCTTCTAGCTCACGCCCCCAGCTTTACGACTTGCTGTCGGCAGGTAGAGCGGACGATGCTCACCCACGACACCCTCGGACGCTAGCCCGCATCCTGTCACTCCCGCCTCCCCCCTGGTTTCATCGTCTGGTGCTCGTGGATCCTCCCCAGGCCATAGCTGCGACCCCTCCGCTCCCCGGCTGCTGTGGCGCCCTGCCCCCCTCCGGCCCCTCCATCGGACCCCCTTCCGCCGGCCCTGCCCCTCCGCTGCGTGTTGAGGCCATGGAGCTGGACCTGGGCCGACTGGCCAGCGTGAGGCGGTTCGCGGAGGAGTGGCGCCGCCGCGACATGCCGCTGCACCTGCTGGTGTGCAACGCGGGGGTGATGGGCCCCCCAAAGCGTCTGGAGACGGTGGATGGACTCGAAATGCAGTTCCAGGTGCGTCGTTGCGGGGCCCTTCGTGGTGGGGTATGAGAGGAGGACAGGTCGGCATTGAATCACTCCCTTCGTGGTGGAGGGCCAAGCCGGCGTGAGGAAAGGAAATGATAGCTGGCTGCAATGCTGCACTGCAGCAGCGCTGACGCGCCCGCCACTGCTGCAGCATTCGAGGGATTAGGCCACGCGGGTTGAAGAAGCTCGCGCCGTTTGGGTTTTGTACTAATGCGCCAAATATGGGTTATGGAGGGATTAGGCCACTCAGCAGAAGCTTGTTTGCGTAATTTGGGTTTTCTACCGACGTTCCGGTATGGGTTCCTGCTTCACACGGCGTCCAGGCTCCGCCTGCCCTCTGCCGGGTGACTTTCCCTGACCGACAACTAACGGCCCTCCCTACTGCCGTACCCCTCCCTGCTGCCGTACCCCTCCCCTGGTTTTGCTCCGCATTGGGTTCCACTGCGCTCCCCCGGCCGACCTGCAGGTCAATTTCCTGTCGCACTGGCTGCTAGCAAACGAGCTTCTTTCCATAGAGCGGGACAGGAGGCTCAGCGGCAGCCGCGCCGCGTCCGCCGCGTCCGGCGTTGCCGGCGGCCCGCGACGCCTAGCGGCGCCGCACTCGCCAGCCTCGAGCGGCTCCACCGCGTTTGTTGCTGCTGCTGGTGCGGCGACTACAGGTGTTTTATCCGCAGCTTCCCCTGGAGGTGCTTCCGTGGCGTCCGCTGCATCCGCGGGCGCGACGGCGACGCGTGTTGTGATGGTGACCAGTCTGACGCACCGGGCGGGGGCGCTGCAGTGGGGCGACAAGCAGAGCCAGCGAAGGTGCGTGCGGAGCCGCGGCGGGGTAGCGCTCGCGTGGCGGGCAGGGCCTCATGGGACCATGGCCGCCATGAGCCTGGTAGATACCCGTGTGCGCCTTATTATGTGCCACTGACACGCACGTCCATCCCTGCGGTAGTACGCTTGGGCGCCCGCGCGGCTGCTGCTCGGCGACGCTTGCACCCAGGGGTGGCTATAGCTCTGGCGCAAGCGATTTCGCCTGCTCGCTTGGAGGGGCCGCCGCGCCGCTGGCCTTCCATTGTCACGGCCTCGAAGTAAATGCGGCGCAAAGTGTCGTATGTCGTACATTCTGGTACGATAGCTGGCAGCCCAACGACCGTACTTGTTCGTCCGACCACGTACGTACCCCATCCCATCCCACCGTCGCGCCGTGTCGTTGCAACCAATGCCCCTCGTACGGCAGCTACGAGCCGTTCCTGTCGTACGGTCTGTCCAAGCTGGCAAACATCCTGGTTGCCAAGGAGCTGCAGCGGCGGTTCGACAGGTGAGGCATGTACGGCAGGAGCGATGGGTGGGTGAGTTCACGTGGCTGGTATGACGGCGGCGGCGGGGTCAGCGTCAGGCAAGGGGACAGCGAGCAGTGCGAACGCCTGAAGACGTGGCCGCCTGTTAACTATTTAATTGCGCCCGTTGTATCGTTCGCAAGTCATCCCTACCGAGCGCACGTGTCCCTTCCTACTCAGCTCATCAGCAGCCACAACCTTTGCGCCAGATGACTCCACCATATGGTCTCGGGCCCACTGTTACAGTTACTACTACGTTTCGGAGCAGGTAGCATCGATACCCCAATGCGCCTCTAGATGAGAGCATGCGACAGCCCATGAGCCCAACCCGCTTTTGACGCCCGCAGGAGTCTGTCGTACGGCAAAGATTCGGCCGTTGCCGTACACCCAGGGCTAGTCAGCACCGACCTGGCCAACGGCTTCTTCGCTGCCCGTAGTACCGGCTGGGCGGCGGCGACGCCGCTGCAGCCGCTGGTCGAGGCGGCAGTGGGGGGCATCAGCCAGGTGGTGAGTGGGGGCTTTGATAAGAGAATCCGCGAATCCACGGCCGACAAACCGAGGGCGGTGAAGGTGATGGTCCAGCGGAGCGGCGCGGCAAGGAGAAGGAGCGGAGTGGGGGCATCAGCCAGGTGGCGAGTGGGGGCATCAGCCAGGTGGCGAATGGGGGGAAGGGGCGCGGCCCGCGGGTTGGGGTTTCGTCCTGAAAGGACAGCGGGCGGGAGGCCAATGAAAAGGGCACATGCACTGTGCACATGTGCAGTAATGTGACACAGTTATGAAGGCCAGTGGGCGACTTTGGCATTGGCCAAAAGCGTTGAAGCCCTCAAACACGACCGCAAGCAATCAAGCATTTGCGGACTCGAGCACGTCGCCTGCATTGGTCTGCGTCTGCACTGTGAGCCAAGGTTGGTAAACAACCGAGCTGCAACAACCCCTGCCAATTGCAAGCCCTCCGGAGACCTGCCGCGAGCTAGCACCGAAAGTCCGAAACACAGGACCCCGTCGCCGTACAACACGCCTATGTAGAGGTAGGTCCCGTTGTTGGTTACTGGGCATACTACACCCGCCGTTGGTTACTGCGGCGCACTGTTACTCGGTGTTTCTCGCCGCTGCCTCCCCCTCGTGCCTCCTGCTCCTGCCTGCTGCAGGTGGGCCCCCTGCTGATGCGCACTCCCGACCAGTCCGCCGCTGCCATGCTGCACGCCTGCCTGGCGCCGTCCAGCGGTGTGGCGGGCAGGTACTTGGCGCTGGGCAGGCCGGCGCAGCCCGACCAGGTGGGTGCGAGGTGGCGCGTGCGGAAGGCCGTGAGCGCAAAGGGTTATCGTAGAACCGTACGTGCGGCGTACATGAAGCCGACAGAGATGCTGATGAGGGTTTTGCGCGTGTGGGTGCACTTATGCTTGGAGTTAGTTGTAACGACGTACGTGATTGGAGGTATGTGAGCCCATACACGGTAATTCTGACTGTTCGAGTGGGTTGGTCGGGTAAGGCGCGCGGTAGGATGACGGACAGAGGTGCGAAGCAAGGCGGTTCAACCTATCGCCCCCACGTGCCTACCACCTACCGAGGCTCTCAACCAGTCTCCTACTCCTCAGGAGGGCCAGCGCGGGCGAGCGGCGGCGCGCCTCTATCTGTCGCCCGCCTTTTCCGCATACCCCTTGCGGTCCACGTGCCGGGTTTGCCCGCTCCTTAGCCACCAGCTGGCGCCCATCGTGCGCACGCAGGCCGCCGACGACCCCTCCCTGGCCGGGGAGCTGTGGAGCTACGCGCAGCAGCTCACCGGCTGCACCCCGCACCCGTCACTGCTGGCTTGAGGCTCCGCCGATGGCGGCCCCGCTGGCTGAGGGCCGAGCGCTGGAAGGGGAGTGGGGGCATACAGCTGGGTCATGGGAATACAGCTGGGTCATGGGAGCGGCAGTACGGCACTCACGTAGGTGTTTCGTGCTGGTTGGAGGGAATCAAGCACTGGTGCTCTAAATGTCGTGACGCGCGCCTTCACCGGCTGGTGTTCTGTCTACCCGGTTGGCGCATCGACACACGCACGCATGTACCATTAGGCAGGTGAGCGGCCAAGGCAGGTGCGTGCTCAGTGAGCGTTCCACTTAGCTTGCGCGCATTCCGTGCATGTGCCTTACACCCTTACTGGCATTTCGATTACCCGATATGCGACCTGTCTGGTCGCTAGTGCGTTCGTGCTGCTCGCGCGTTCAACACGTGGTTGGGCGGCATGAGGTGCGTCCCGTGAGTGGTACCTGCCGGCCTGGGTGCCTTGGTTAGGGGACCGCACGCACAGTCATCGATATGGCCGCGGGCCGGCGGCGGCGCCACGCACAGGCAGGTAGACAGGCAGGTAGGCCAAATTTTGCTTTGGTGACGATGCGGGCAACAAAGAAGTGAGTGGTCACAGCAGTGAGCAGCACAAGAGATGGTATGGGTAATGGCATGGTGTCCCTGCTGGGGGCGCGCGCGGCGTTAGTCGCTCGCATGGCACCACATGCAGAGGCATCGCAGTGGGCGTATGTACGGGTGAGCTATGTGGCGAGTGTGCGGGTGGCGGGTGAGCACTATGCGCTTGTGTGCGTGTTACAATAGGCTGAGCTAGCGCTTACGCTCGTGAGTGGCCAGAATGGAAATACGGTGCCAATTGTGAAATGCTCTTCGTCATCTGGCTGCCAGGCCAGTTGCTGGGAACTGGCTTGGCCAGTTTCCTCCAGCATCCCATTATTGGGAGCAGGGGTGTGATGCGTACGTCTCAATGGCCGTGACGTTAGTGCAGGCGTGGAGCGCTCATTTGGGAAGGTTTGGGTCTGGTGCTTCTTTCGAGGTGCGATGTTTTGGCAGTTTTGCACGGTAGGTATATAATTTTCCCAGATGAGGCTGCATCAGGTACCGTAACACGCCTGCATTCAGAGCCTTGAGAGCGACTGAGCTCGGACGGCATGGGTCATGTCGTACACCCCTGTACACCTTTGACGCCTGTCCTTCCAGGTATCCAGTGCAAGCCGCTGTATACGATTCGGCGAACTATAAGAACGCGTTAGATTATTTAACTCCATCGCGCTTGAGTAGCTGCATCTGTAGGTCGAACTGACCTCCCCAAGGCCTTGGTACGCGAACCAAGCTTCACGATCGGGCCGCAACACCCAAGTCGCAAGATTCCCCGTGCCACAATGTGATTTTAATTTTCAATTAGCAACCCCATCACGGATGTTGCTGATTGGAGCGAGTATTTTGACGCGCTTTATAATGGGGAGGCCAATGCGTTTAACGACGTTAGCGCCGAATCCATTCTTAGTTTCATTAATGGGCAAACTAGAGGGGAGGACGGAAGGGGATGGGAAAGAGCAGAAGGTTCAGTACGGCAAGCCAGGGTTTTAGCCGCTGCTGCACTTAACTTGCCGTTTACACTTAATGAGGTGCTGGCAGCGCTGCGAGCCCTCCGCAATAATAAATCTGGAGGTTTGGATAAGGTACCGGCCGAATGCCTGAAATATGCAAAAAAAAGCGTGGAGATCGATGGGAGATGTAGGGACATTAATCTTCTTGCGCCCTATTTGCTCACTTTACTCGAGCACATTCGTGCTACGGGTGACTACCCGGAGCAGTTCTGCACGTCGTCTCTTACGCCAATATATAAAAAAGAGGATGTCCTCGATAAGCGGAATTATAGAGGTCTAGCTGTTGGTGGTGCGCTGGCAAAATGCTATGCGTTCATCTTGGAGAAGCGACTCAACACCTGGGGAGAGCGCTTTGATGGGCGACTGCCATACCAAGGCGGTTTCAGAATAAAGCGTGGAACCTTGGACAATCTGCTGGTGCTTCGTCATTTAACTGATAAGCATAGGTCCGCATTTGGGGTCGCTAAGCCGCTTTTCGTGTGCCAGATCGATTTCGAGAAGGCTTTTGATAAAGTGCCCCGACATCTGCTGTGGCTCAGGCTTCAGGAGAGGGGTATACATGGAGAGATGCTCGAGGCCCTCAAGAAGTGCTATGCGCAAGTTATGATGCGGGTGAAGGTTGGGGGCCAGAAGGGGCGACCCTTTGAATCCAAGCAAGGAGTTAAGCAGGGATGCCCGCTAAGCCCAACACTTTTTGGTTTTTTCGTAGAAGCGCTGGGAGATTATATCATAGCTAAGGATAGGATCATGCCCATAGCCATGGCAGCAGAAGACTGTCCGATCATAGATGGCACTCGAGTACCACTGCTGTTATATGCAGATGATTTGAGTTTGTTTGCCACCACTCATCGACGCTTGATGTGCATGTTAGGTGCGTTGCGTGAATTCTGTGAAGCATTTGGCATGAAGGTACACGTGAAGAAGTCGGAGGTGTTAGGCTTCCATCCGTGGCAGCAGATGAGGGATCAGTTCCGAGATACGGGCAACCTGCTTGTTGATATGGCTCTGCAAGACCCGACTGCCGGGTTGGGCACCATGCCCTGGCCCAAGCGAACACGCTACCTAGGGCTGCATTATGGGGCTGATACCCCTTTCGAATCATGTACCAACGAGCTTTATGCGGTGGGGAGACGTGCTGTTTATGCGTTAATTAATAAATTACGAAGACAAGGCCTAATGCTGCCAAAAATAGGTATTAAGAGCTTCGCGACCTATGTGAGGTCAGTGCTCTCCTACGGTGCTCAAATCTGGGCGCCAGAGTACATCTTACAGGTCACACGATCTAATAGTGGTGCTAACCAGAGCCTACGGTCTTGCTACTTTGAGCGGGCCCTTGAGGACAGGATGGTTAAGCTGCAGAGAGATTTTCTCCGGCAGGTAGCAGGAGTGGCTACGGCCCCAAATAGGTTGCTGTTTAAGGAGCTAGGTCAAGCTCCGCTACATGTGCACTGGTCTGAATTGGTGTTTCGCTATTGGAATAAACTAGTGAGAAGTAAGGGGTCTATTTACCACCATGTTTTCAGGGAGGAGATCAGGCTTGCCCTAACGTCAGCGCAATACCATAATCACTGCTGGGGCGTCAAAATGCTTCGCCTGCTGAGTAATCTAGGATATAGTTTTGGCACTGAAATTGTGTTAGGTGGAACAGACGGTCTGGTGGACTTCATTTCGCAACACGAGCTTAATGTGAGTTCTCTCATGGAGACCATTACAAGTCGTTTTGATGATGATTGGTCCAATGATAGGCTTAATAGTGACCCACGGTTGTTTGCATCTGATGGTTTACAACCTGGAGTCAAAATGTGTAGGCATGCGTGCTGGATGGGTAAGGAGAAACATCTGAAGGGGTATATCCCACGGAAGCTGCAAACATCACTTATGCGCTTCAGGTTATGTGTCTGGGACATTGAAGTTAATCGCCCAGGAGGTAGGGACCGAGAAGATAGATGGTGCAGGGTCTGCATGGATAGGAGTGCCGTTGAGGATGAGAAGCACGTTTTGTTGGAATGCCCGGAATACGCTGCTGAACGGGAAGAGCTTTGGGCACTTGGTGTTTCCCCTACCTCAGAAATGGCCGAAGTCATGGGCGTTGAGGACCAACGAGCTCTGGCACGAGTCGTACATGGGATAAGGTTTCGCAGGTTAAATAAATTGGGAAGACTTGCGTAATGTTTTGCCTATTTAGTTTAGTGTTGTTTACTGGATAAGAACTAGGCGCGCTTTTTTAGCGGTTCATGAGCCTCTCGGCTCGTCTGAACCACACAAGCCTCAGCTTGTAACAACAACAATTAGCAACAACGTATTGAGGATAATAATATCAGCGCGCCGCAGCAGGGCGCACGCGTCCCGCGGAATCAACCACCAACGGAACGGTTTCTTCTCCTTGAAGCTTGATGCTGGAGCACATGATCTTCTCAGCAGTCACATTAAATATGTTGCGGCCAATAACTTAGTGCTGTGGCGGATGCGGTGCGAAACTCGCAAAGACGGTCCATATACCGACCTTGTTGCTCTTCGGGGGCGGCCCGTCGCGTCCGTACCGCGGATGATGTGACAAGGCGGTAATTCCAAAACCTGACCTTCAAATTACTAGTATTTTCTCTATGTTAAATCTACACCTAGCTGCCCAAACATCTGGTCGTAGCAGATTGCGCATCCCAAAACGGGACATCGGCGCGCAGCGGCCCTAGCGCTTTCCATTTTAGCTCACGAAACATTTGTAAAACTTTATGCACATTGCAAAACGAGACATCGCCGCACAACTCCCTCCGCGCGCAAGCACCACCGAATATTACAACATGCAGCCTCAGGTGCGCCGTGGTTCGCTCGGACTGGCACAGCGCCCGGCCCTCGCACATTTTTGGCTCCAACATCAAGCTGAGAACACCCTCCCGCTGCGCCAGACGCCCAATCCCAACCACCTTCCGCCCAACGCGCCGTACCGTTCCACAGGCCGAGCTTGCAGGCCTGCCCTGCTTTGCCTCGCTGCCCTCCTGGAACACACCAGCCGCCAACACCGCAAGATTCTCACACCAGCCCATGATGCAGTACCAAAAGGGCCCATTCAGCGACCTCTGCCTCGACGCATTCGCCGGCGGGACTGGCGTCGCCGCGGCCGCAGCCACCATAAGCGACACGCCCACCGCCGCCGAGGCTGCGGCTGCAGCCGCCGCAGCGCTGACAGCTGACTTAAGCATCATGGACCTCGATTTCGACAAGCTTGGTGAGGAGGGCGCCGAGCTCATGGGCGATTCCACTAGCCTGATGGACACGGGGGGCATCATGCCCTGGACGACGGCGGGCGGGCCTTCAGACTGGCCGCCTGCCGTGGTCCACACATGGCTCGACGCAGCCGCGCGAAAGGCCGACCAGCCGCCGCATCCGCATCCGCAGCAGCAGCAACAGCTGTCCGCCGGCGCCTGCGCTGGGGCTGCTGGCGGCGGTGGCTGGGAAAGGGGCACCACGCCGGGCGCGTCGTCCGCCGATGAGCTGTGGTCGATGTACATTGGCTCCGGTGCCTACGGTGGCGGCCATGCCGCTGCCGGTGCACCAGGCCTCGGGCAGGTCAGTCTTATAGCGCGGGCGACACGAGGGGAGCGAACGATGGGGGGACCGATCAAGCGGGAGGTGTAGGTGGACATTGCGTAGCTGCGCAAGCCACCTCCGCAATCGTTGTCTTGCTGGGATGTGCTCGTCGGCTGCTTTCCACCGCACCATCCTGATCGTGTCTTTGGAAGCCTCAGACCCACCGCACCATCCTGATCGTGTCTTTGGAAGCCTCAGACCCACCGCACCATCCTGATCGTGTCTTTGGAAGCCTCAGACCCACCGCGAAACCTGCTACGTGCCACTCCTGAAGTCCTGGTGGGCTGCCACCTCGCAGGCGTATGGCCTGGCAGGCTGCGGGATGCTACTGCCGCCAGCCGGTGGGCACGGAGGCGCGGAGGCGGAGGAGGGGGAGGAGGGGGAGGAGGAGGTGACGCGGTTGCGGCTGCTGCACCACCCCCGTATGAAGGACCTCATCGACGCCGTCGTCGCATGTCGCAAGGTGCGGGCGCGACTGCGGGGTTTCGGGGAAGACCCGTGGATGCGCGACTGGGGGTTACAACAATAGAACCGGTAACGCGACTGGGGAAATGTAGCGTGTGCATAGCCTTCCGTCGGACACCGGGACTGGGGGGGGCATCAGGATAAGGGAAATGATACCGAAGTGCGCGTGAGTTGGGCCCACAGCTAACAAGGGGGGTGCTTTCCGCCATATGGGGATTCGGTGGCTGACTCTAGCTGCGTGATTGCACCCATCATCGAGCGGACGGACAGGGCGCCACAGCGCCCGTGCGTGGTTTATATGGATGACTTACAGGCGTCGCTGGCGACGCAAACAACATGTTTTTACTTTAATCATGTTGCCGTAACGATTATGGCACCACGAACGAAGCGCAGCTGCCGCAGCCCCACAGCAAGCATCGCATCGCCGCAGTGCTGTTGGCACCTGCTGCCATCACCGGCCACCGAGGACCGCCAGTACCAGGACCAGGACCTACCTGCCGCCACCGCACCCGGCTCCCTCCCCTCCCCTCCCTTCCTCGCTCCCTCCCTCCCCTCCCTCCGTCCGCACCCACCCACCTGCACCTGGTTGCTTCGCCTGCACCCACCTCCTGCACCCACCCCCTGTACCCGCAGGCCGGTGTGCGCAGCCGCGAAGCCTCCGACGATCTGGACGCCGCCCGGGACGCTGCCATCCGCGACCTGGCGACTCTGCGGGCGCTGGCGAGCAGCAGAGGCACGCTGCTGCCCGACCCCGACCCAGCGCTGAACGCCTTCGTGGTGAGCCGCAGAGGCCGGGGCCCGGGCAGCAGAGCGCAGCAAACCCTGGGTGTTTGCGGGCGTTTTAACCCGTTAGTGACACGCATTTGGCCGCCGGAGAGGGTACTAGTGCGGCGTCCGGCAGGCGCCCTGCCCCAAACCCCTTGGTCCGGCGGGTGATGTGAGGCCCTCCGCCTTGCCTTCCCGCACCCTCCTGCGCTGTGCAGACCAAGTTCATCGAGCTGTGCGAGGGCTACCAGGCGGAGGTCGGGATGCTGTTCAAGGTGAGCAGCCGGCAGCAGGGGGTGGCGGGAAGCTGTGTCTGGCCGGCCGCTGCTGGCTCGAACCGAGGCTGCTAGCTAGCACGGAGCACGCGCACTGCTGGGCGGGCGGCAGGTAGCGGAAAGTGTGGCGGCGGCGGGACACGGCACGAGCGGCCTGCACCCCCTTCCCGCTGTGTGCTGGCGGCGAGCCCGCCGTGCGCCCTAGGACCGGCCATGGTTGCGGTGGTTGAACAGGCCATGGTTGCGGTGGTTGAACAGGCCATGGTTGCGGTGGTTGAACAGGCCATGGTTGCGGTGGTTGAATAGGCCATGGTTGCGGTGGTTGAACAGGCCATGGTTGCGGTGGTTGAATGCACAGTGGGTACGGGCGCGTGCCTGGCAGCGTTGAGGTCGAGGGTCAGGCCTTCGGATGCAGGCCAGCGCTCGAGTCAGCTCGTATGTCACCTTCCGACCTGCTGCCAGGTCCTCCAGTACGCTGCGTGATGCGGGCGCACCGACACGGCAGCCAGCAAGCATGACTCGTGGCGCAGCTGCTGCTGCATCGATTCGGTGCAACCCTGCCGTGTCATCATGTGCGTTTGCTGCCCCGGTGCCGCCAACCCGCTCCCTACTGCGCAGGACGCGGAGGCGCTCATGAGTGACTTCGAATTGGGGGTAGGCCCAGACGGGGGGTTGTTCTTGCAACGGTTACGGTTGCAACGGTTACAGTTGTAGCGGTTACAGACGGGGGGGAGGGTGTGGTACGAGGGGCGGTGCAAGAGAGAGGGGGGCCGGTGGGATGTGTCCTCGGCCTAGGGTGCTTCCCCGCGTACGTATCAACGATACACATGAAGCCTAAGGCCGTGGAATCAAACCGTCGTACGTGTCCGCGAGGAAGCATCGCCTCCGCCCAAAACACGCCCGCGCAAGCGGGCTACAAAACGCAAACCGTAGTTTTGTCGTCCAGGCTTTACCTGTGCTTTGGATGGAGGACGATCCCACTCCAGATCAAAAACACCATGTGTTCCCAATTAAACAGCCGTGTGTGTGCGTGTGTGTGGTGTGCGCCGGCAGCTGTCCACGGCGCTACAACGCTGCGTCGACGCGCGTGCGCAGATCACCATGTCGCCCCCGGGGGCGGTCCGGGCCGCAGCCGGTCGCCGGAACGCCTCCCGCGAGACCTGCGGGGCTGCCAGCGGCGGCGGCGCTGATCCCGTCTGCGGCGGCGGCGACGGCGGCGGCGACTGCGACGCGGATGGCCCCCTGGAGCTCCGCAGCGTGTTGAAGCGCAAGTGGGTGTGCAGCAGGCAGTGTGGGGGGCCGCACGGGGGGGCGCAAGGGGGGGGCACGGGGGGGGGGGGGGCGCAGGGGGGTTACAATAAAAGAACCGGTAACGCGACTGGGGAAATGTAGTGGGTGCATAGCCTTCGGACACGCCCGCACGGGGGGGGGGAGGGGGCGCACGGGGGGGAGGGGGCGCACGGGGGGGAAGGGGGCGCACGGGGGGGGAGGGGGGGGCACGGGGCCCCGCAGGGCGGGGCCGCTGCTGTCTGTTCCGTGCGTGGACGGAACGAACGTGTGGGGTGCATGAGTGTAGCGACTTGGAGCGCCCGAGTGTCATGCTGTGTGGATAGGGAGCGCGGGCGCAACCACCCGGCAGCACTACTACGACTGTAGGCCCCAAGCTGGCCTAACATGTCCCGTCGGACAGCCGTCGAGACCCGGCGTCGCACACAGCCAGCACGCACCCGCCCGCGGCTCTGTCGCGCTCACGCCCAACCCCGCCTTCTGCGTGCCCCTACCTCTCCTGCCCTCCTGCCCTGCCCCCAGGTACCACACCCAGATCCGACAGCTCCAGGAAGAGTTCTCCAAGCGCAAGAAGATCAGCAAGCTGCCGGAGGACGCCACCAGCCTGCTCAAGCACTGGTGGGCAGCGAACTTCGTTTGGCCCTACCCCAGCGTGAGTGCGGCCCAGGCTGGTCTGGCCGGGCGGGCGGGCAGGCGGGTGGGGAAGGGAAGCGAGCTGAGCCCCAAGCAATGTCCAGCTGTAGCCTGCGTACCATTTGAGGAGGCGACGCGAGCAGGCGAAGGTCATGCCAGTGCCTCCACCCACCCACACATCGAATTCATGGGTTCGTGTGTGTTTCGGCCCCACTCCCACCCCCACCCCCACCCCCGCAGGAGGACGTCAAGCGGCAGCTGGGTGTTGCTGCAGGGCTCAACGCCACGCAAATCAACAATTGGTGGGTGGGGATGGGGGATGGGGGCGTCCCATCTTTGGATGGTCCGCAGCCGCGGGGGCGATGGACCTTCGTGGGGCGAGGGCAGCGCCTTGACTTGCAAGGGGCGCGCCTTTGCTACCCCAGCTTCCCCCCCCCCCCGCCTGCCACCAGGACCCTCCCCGCCCCTCCTCACGATAACGGCTCGTGACGTAACGACCGCACGCGTCCGTACACCCATGCGCAGGTTTATCAACCAGCGCAAGCGTCACTGGCACAAGGTACGGCTTGCGTGCGTCGTACGGCCGAATGGGCCTTACCATTGCGTTTTTAAGGGGCTATAGACCCGCGGGTAGCTGGGCCAGCAGGTGTCCGAGGAACACACCACAGCAGCTGATCAGGGCAGTCCTCCACACTTCTTCTCTCGTGTCCGGGGGTGGTTGGAGCAGCCAGCATGTGGGTCGGTGGGTCGCTCGGAACGCGCAGGAACCGCGCAGCAGACCCCTCCCAAGTCCCAACCTGACTGCGCCGCTCGACCTGACGCGCTGCCGCCCCCCATCCGCCCAGTTCCCAGCATGCAACCTCAAACGAGTGTGTCCCAAACGTCTGCCCGTCGGTTTACTGATCTGAAGCCGACCCACGGGTTTGCTCTCAACCCACCTGCCGCCGTGTGAAAACCACGCACGTACCGACGCTACCCTCTGGCTATCTCTCGCCACCACCCCTCGCACCAGCTACCCTCTGGCTATCTCTCGCCACCACCCCTCGCACCAGCTACCCTCTGGCTATCTCTCGCCACCACCCCTCGCACCAGCTACCCTCTGGCTATCTCTCACCACCACCCCTCGCACCAGCTACCCTCTGGCTATCTCTCGCCACCACCCCTCGCACCAGCTACCCTCTGGCTATCTCTCACCACCACCCCTCGCACCAGCTACCCTCTGGCTATCTCTCGCCACCACCCCTCGCACCAGCTACCCTCTGGCTATCTCTCACCACCACCCCTCGCACCAGCTACCCTCTGGCTATCTCTCACCACCACCCCTCGCACCAGCTACCCTCTGGCTATCTCTCACCACCACCCCTCGCACCAGCTACCCTCTGGCTATCTCTCACCACCACCCCTCGCACCAGCTACCCTCTGGCTATCTCTCACCACCACCCCTCGCACCAGCTACACTTCCCAATTGGAGCAACCGGTCCTTGCATGTACCCCCTCTCCCCCCCGCAGCTGTTCCATGGGCGCCAACCCGCATCCAAGGAGGAGGCCGAGGTGATGCTGCGCAATTGCAAAAAAATCCCCTGATGACTGTGTTATTATTTATACCATGGGCGGTCGGTACGGCACGTGCAACAGCACGGCATCCTGGGTACGGCGTTTATGACGGCACCCGCTCAGCTGTAAGATTGCTGGAACCGGGGGCCGGATGGCGTGGCCCCCGCGCGCTGCGAAACGGCTGTTGGGGTCCTCGGCGGTTCTTTGAGGGCGGCATATGCGGACTACTGCGGGGCGTGCGGCTTCGGTGCTGTGGGCGTTGGCATTGATGTTGCCCCAGTTGCGCTAGCTGATGGCCCTTCCTGACACGCATTAAATCATTACTGTATACCCGACGGGTTCCGCGACGTGACCTGGATGCGAATTGCTGACTTAGTTGTTCTGTGACGACATACTTATCAGCGGTAACGCGTGCTAGCGCATGAGGGCGGCACAGAGGGTTCTGGGCTGCCGTATATGTACAATAAATCGATTTCGGGTGCTCCAACATAATTAATTTTGTGGCGTTGACTTTCGGCAATCAGACTGCCGCCAAATTTGGAACTTCAAATCCAGGCAGGGTGGCAGGCTGCCTGCACGTGCCCTGGCCACACATGCAGCCCTAACGCAAGGCTGTGTATGTATGTCTGCCTACTGGTATATGCACACCTACCTATGAACCCTATCTACACAGTAAGGCTGATTGTACGAACTGTTGTGATCCACGTCCGCGCGCCGACGGCCCTCCGCCCGCGCAATAAATGCGGTCATTTTGCAACAATGTAAACACACGACGGGGCTTCATACGTGGCCCGAACATCGATTTGCCCTGGCGGGCGCAGTCTTGCGTGCAGAAGCACCACGCTAGCTCATGGCGGCGTGCTGACCGCAACGCAGTGACAACCTGCTCACTCCTGCTCCTGCTTGCCTGCCGCTGTGTGTATGCTACTATGTGCGGCACCTCTCGTGCACCTATTGAGTCGAACAGGGCAGACGCGCCGCGCCAGCGCTGCCTCTTTGTCTGTGGCACAACCGTCGGACGTGCATCTGCATGTGCGCGGTAGCCACCTCCCGGCATGTGCTCACGTAGACCACAGGCCGACACATACACGAGCCACTGTACCCGGGTTCCCTGACCTCTCGCTCCAAAGTCCACCCACATGCATACACCCCCGCACCCCCGCCTCCAGTCTCTTCCAGGCCCCCCCCACCCACACACACACGTCTCTACTTCCCCGCCTGACACCTTCGCCACGCACCCACCCGCGACCCACTGTACTTACCAACCAGCACACATGGTCACCGCGACCCCGGTGCATACACCCCCGCCTCGGTTTCCCTTCCTACGCCATGTCCAAACCCCCCCTGCAGGCTGTACACGTGCCCCCGGGGTCATCGTGACCAGCATACACACACGCCGTCACGCCTTCTCCCGCCGCACCTGCGAGCCCGGCCACGCAGCAGGCCGCGCCAGCCCCCTAGGTGAGGCAGGGACTGCCAACCTCGCGCAGCGCCTGCTTCCCCCACTACGCCAGGGAGGGCTGCGGCTTGTGTTCGCACAAGCGGGTGGCGGTGTCCCACAGCTCCGCCGCGTATGCAGGGTCGTCTGTCGACTGCTCGGGCGGGGGTGCAGCGAGGGGGGGGAGGACGGAGGAGGGGGGTTGTGAGGAAAGCCCGCGGGTCGGCACTGAGTGGGTTGATGTGGGGTGACGTGGCATGATGTGGCGTGACGTGGGGTGATGTGGCGTGACGTGGGGTGATGTGGCGTGACGTGGGGTGATGTGGCGTGACGTGACGCGAGGGGTTTCAGGCGGTTTTAAGATTTGGGGGAGAAGAATGGAATCGGGAGCTACTTGTGAGTGCGTCGCCCCACCAAGCGAGTGCGTCGCCCCACCGAGCGAGTGCGAAGGGTACGGGAGTACGAACAGGCCAGGGGGGCTTGCCGCACCTTGTCGGCGTGGTACACGCGGCCCATTGCCACGTACCGGCCCGCTAGCTGCTCTGAGGGCCCCAGACACGCTTGCAGCATGCGGTGGGAGGTGAACTCCGTGGTGGCGAGGATCATCTGGCCCGCCTGAGGAGTGAGGCGGGGTGAGGGGGTCAGTGGGCAGAGTGCGAGTGATCTAGTTGGTTGGATTCGTTAAGCGGTGGTTTCGGAGGGCAAGGATGGCGTTTTGGAAAACGATTTTGGAAGCTGCTGACATCTGATCCGACATCACCGCGACAGCAAGTTGAAGAGGAGGAAGCAGAAGAAGAACCACCCAGCTGCCCGGTGGCTGCCAGAAGCCCCTGCCACGCCCCCGCCGGGGCCCCCCCCCCGGGACCCCAACTCCCCCTATGTGAGTGGCACCCACCGAATTCATGAACCGGCGCCACATGTGGTGCAGCGGCTCCAGGGGGGTGCCCACTGCCGAGCTGAGGGCGTAGGTGTTGAAGAAGTTGTTCGCTAGGTAGGTTCGGGCGACGCCAGGGTGTACGGCAACGGCTGTATCGTGCAGGCCGTACTCGGGATGCCTGGCAGGGGAAACAGCGGGTGGATGGAGGGCAGCGGACGGCAGCGCGGGCGGGCTGGAATGGTTATTAGGGAGAGGGTCGAACCGATCGGTGTCGTCCTAGCGTAGGCAAAGGTAGCTGACTGTAGGTTTTTGGGGCTGCACAGGGGCCCTATGCGGGGTGGCGACGTGCACAGAATACCCTGGAGCGATGTGTGACCCCGGAAAGCGAAAGCGCACCGCCGCGGCGCGATCCCCCTGCTGCCGCATGCCCAGTGGGCCGCGCAGCACAGCACAGCGCGCGTGGCAGCGACAGCGTGTGTGACAGCAACAGCAAGTTGGGGTGGCAGCCCGGGCTGGCAGCCCGCAGGCATTCACCCACACAAGCCCCCCTAAGCGCAGGGGGGCTGTTCCGCGTAACCCTGTCCAAGCCACCACCCACCCACCCGCCCACCCACCGGTCGAACCGGCGCTGGAGCTCCTTCACGGCAATGACCCCCGCCAGCTTGGACAGCCCGTAGGTGATGTACGGCTCGTAGCTGTCGGGGGGAAGTCCAGGGAAGGGCGCAAACCGCCAACCGCCCAGGCGAGGTGACGTGAGATAAGCCCAGGAAAACAACGCCGAAGCTCCATGCGGGTCCCCTGGTGTGCGGCTGGGAGGCTCCCAGGTCACTGGGTCTCCGAGGGCTCAGCCCTTGGGCTTATGATGCCGTGATACGTGCGTCCACGCGAACGTGTAAGTGGACTCGAGGAACCCAGTACCCTCACCCTCACCCTCACCCCGCGCCCCGCCCCGCCCCGCCCCGACCCCACCCGCCCCGACCCGACCCGCCCCGACCCGCCCTGGCCTACCTGCGCTCGCTCAGAAAGTCCCCCCACTGAAGCGGCCCCGCGCGATGTACGACACTGCTAACCACCACCACCCGCGTGGCGTCCGAGCTACCGGCCGCCTGCTGCTGCTTCCCTTGCTGCTGCTGCTGCTGCTGCTGCCGGCCCCCCGCCGCGGCTGCAGCAGCGACTCTGCGTCTGTCTCGTTCGTGCCCCATCAATAGTTGGGTCAGCAGCCAGTGGGAGAGGAAGTTGACCTGCGAGGTGAGGTGAGGTGCGGAGGAAGCAACCCGTGGAGCTCAAGAGGGCGGGTGAGAAGACCGCTCGACACGGCATAGTAAACCTAGGAGAAAACCCGAAACAAGGGAGTGGGGGTCATGAGAGGAAACCCGTGGGTCGGCACTGCACACTAACACCGGTTAAAAAAGGTTTGGTACGCTCGGGCAGCGGGGCTGAGCAGCAGAAAGGTAGAAGAAGCCGGGGCTCACCGGGTGGTGGTAGCTAGAGGGAGAGCTGGGGGGAAGTGGTTTCACCCGGGTCATTCCGCCGGCGAGGCCGTGTAGGAGCCGGCCACATCCGACAGATCTACCCGAATCGCAGGACTGCCGATGCCGGGGGTGGCGCTACTCCCCTCTTCCAGACAGGCCTCACTCCTAGGCAGGTTGGGCTACGCCCCCAACCCAGCCGCCGCGTCACCACCTCCAGCCGTTACTCTGCCGTTACTGCCGTACAACTGTAACAGCCACCGCAGCCACCAGGTAACTAACTACCTCATC
This sequence comes from Yamagishiella unicocca, assembly GCA_003116995.1. Lineage (NCBI taxonomy): Eukaryota > Viridiplantae > Chlorophyta > Chlorophyceae > Chlamydomonadales > Volvocaceae > Yamagishiella > Yamagishiella unicocca. The sequence goes on along the minus strand of BDSL01000025.1, from coordinate 493,168 downwards.
ACAAGTGCCGCCGGCCTCCACGGGGCTCCGCACGAGAAGCGTACGGCTGTGTACGCGCGCGCGTTTGTGTATGTGTGTATGTGTGTATGTGTGTATGTGTGTATGTGTGTATGTGTGTATGTGTGTATGTGTGTATGTGTGTATGTGTGTATGTGTGTATGTGTGTATGTGTGTATGTGTGTATGTGTGTATGTGTGTATGTGTGTATGTGTGTATGTGTGTATGTGTGTATGTGTGCGTGTGTGTGCGTATGTGTGCGTATGTGTGCGTATGTGTGTGTATCTGTGTGCACGTGTGTATCTGTGTGTTTTAAGTATGCTGAGCTGAGCCGCGAAGGAGAATGAGCGTGTATCTGTGTGTGTGCGTGTATTTTGGGGGAAGGAGGGGGGGCTACGCACCTGGAACTGCACCTCTATGCCGTCGGCCGTGAGGGTCTTCGTGAGCGGCGCCATCACCCCCGCGTTGCACACCAGCAGGTGCAGCGGCATGTCGCGGCGGCGCCACTCCTCCGCGAACCGCCTCACGCTGGCCAGTCGGCCCAGGTCCAGCTCCATGGCCTCAACACGCAGCGGAGGGGCAGGGCCGGCGGAAGGGGGTCCGATGGAGGGGCCGGAGGGGGGCAGGGCGCCACAGCAGCCGGGGAGCGGAGGGGTCGCAGCTATGGCCTGGGGAGGATCCACGAGCACCAGACGATGAAACCAGGGGGGAGGCGGGAGTGACAGGAAGCGGCCTAGCGTCCGAGGGTGTCGTGGGTGAGCATCGTCCGCTCTACCTGCCGACAGCAAGTCGTAAAGCTGGGGGCGTGAGCTAGAAGATACGGCAACACCAAGTGCGCGGCGCAAGGCTGGAGGGTTTGCTGCGCCAAGGGGCGTGTGGGTTGATCTGGGATGACGTTGCGTCTGGAATGGCGTAGGTCGCCCACGTGATCTAGGACGCGGGAGCTGGTCTATAAGTAAGCTCCGCGCGCGCTTCGGCGCCACGACCCACGGGACGGCTGGCTGGGTGCCCTGGGGCCGGTTCCGCACACCCCCACCTGCACAGCTGCCTCGGCGCGTGCCTTGTCCCTGCACGCCAGCACCACGTGCGCCCCCCGGCGAGCCAGCTGCTGGGCGGTCGCGAAGCCGATACCGGCGTTGCCGCCCGTGACGATGGCTACCTGCACCGGTGGGAGGACGGCAGGCGGCAGCGAGCCCGTGGGCGAGGGTTTAACGACCGGGGAGATGCGGGGGGCGGGTCAGGGGGAGACCAAGGCTGAGAGTACACGGGGGGAGGTGGGCGGGCGGGACGGGGTGAGAAAGCGTGAATCCAGGAGGGTTCGAGGGAAACCCGTGGATGTCCAGGAGGGAGGGGGGCGGGAAGGGGAGGGGGGCGGGGATGGGAGGGGGGCGGGGAGGGGAGGGAAGCGGGGAGGGGATGGCGCCCTTTCGACGGCCTTTGCAAGCCGGCTACACCACGTGGCCCCAAGCCCTGACCTGACCTCCCACCCCCCACCTTGCCGCTGAGGTCTTCCACGTACGGCTCGCTGTGGCGGCGTACGGCAGGGGGCAGCATGTCTATCAGGTTGTTGTACACGTTGAGCAACCCCTCCACGGCGCCCTCCGTGAATGTGTGTGTCAGCCGCAGGGCGTTGGAGGCCAGTCTGGCTGTCCGGGAGAGGACGCCGCCATCCTGCAGCGCGGGAGGTGGCGAGAGCAGCCGATTGCAGGACGCAGGAAATGGAGGGCAGAAACCAGCTGGCGGGGGAAGGGGGGCAACCGTGGTGGTGGTGGCAGGAGATTGACGGGAAGGGGGGCTGCGCGGAAAACCCGTGTACGGACAAGGAGACGTTTGGGCCATAACGTTTGGGGATGCATGTTGAAGGACTTGGTTGAGGAAATTTAAAGTCGGAGGTCGTAGGACGGGAAGGGGGGCGACGTGTAATTGGGTTGTGTTTTGGGGCCAAGGGGAACCGGCGAGGACGAGCTGAGGCCGCTCCGGCGTGTGCCAAGGCTGCATGCGCTGTGACCAAGCGGCGCCCTGTGTGCAATTGTCTTTGCAAACGACGCTAACCGTTTCGTATTGGGGGTGGGGCGCATCTGCCGTGGTCCCTAGCTGGGCCGTGACGTGCGCCCTGGCCGCGGTGTGGGCCCTACTGTGCGGGCTGGACAGCGAAAGCTCCAGGGCAAATATGGCTGCACGTTGGGGTCGGCGCGTGTACCAACCTGCTTTGGCTTTGAATCACCCCCGCTGTTTGGGCCATTGTCTCCGTTTTTGTTGCCACCGCGCGAGCTGCAAGTCGCGGTGTTCGTCATCGCGAAAGCTTGTCCAACACCTTGACAGGAAAGCAGATTTTTTACGTGTTTTGACAAACTACTCTAGGTGCTTGATATTTCTCATCAAAGCTGCGGCTTCGGCATGGCCAGGAGCAGGCCTAGAGTTGGGTTCCAGTCATTATCAGAGCGATCCCCGACGCGCCCGTAAAGAACATCGGACATAATAATTGTTGGCGCACGAATTGATAGGAGAATGTGCGCTCAACACTTTCTTCTTGCCGAGGGGCACCCCGTGCATCGGCAGTTTGCAGGATCCGGCCACAGAAAGCCCCCCCATCCCCTTCTCCGTTCGCCCCTGGCCATCAAACCATAGCAATCATGACATACTAACGCAAGCCCGCTATATAACATGCTCTGATACCTGCTCCTGTTTCATTATGGGCACCCCGCATCCCAACCGTCATCAATGCGTACTGTAGATGCAATCACGTTACAATCAAGACTTTTTCTTTTCTTCCGCCCGGTCAAACCATGCTTCCAAGCTGCGTCTGCGACATCCATATCACGCAGATGGTAGCACCAGCGAATGTTGCAATTGCAGATGGTACCCTGGTAACGCATCACCACCCACGCAAGTAACCCTGCGACAGGGGTCTGCACGGCAGTCGGCCGCCGCATACCTGTGTTACATCCTTTAGTCACGCCCTCCTCACACCCCACCTGGTCGTCGTCCGACACCCCAGTGTCGCCAGCCGGCTGCAGCACCTTCGTCACACCGACAGCAAATGACGCAAGCTTACGGCGCCCTCCCTTCCCCCCGCCGCCGCCCGTCTCCTAGCCTATCTTCGCTCAACACTGCCTTCATCCCGCCCCTCCCTCGCCCCTCCCTGGCCCCTCCCCGGCCCCTCCCCGCCTCCCCGCCTCCCCGCCTCCCCGCCTCCCTGCCTCCCTGCCTCCCTGCCTCCCCGCCTCACTGTCCCTCACACGAACAGGTGCAGTGCGACCGCCACCCCATGTGCCGCAAAGTCCGGCATCATCACCTCCGCCACCCGCCCCTGCGACACCAGCTCCACGAACGCCTCCTCGCCCCGCCCCCCGCCGGCCCCGTCAGCCTCCAGCCCTAGCCGCTGGCCCGGCTGCTGGCCTCCCCCTCCCGTCCCCCCAGCCACACCTCCAGGACCCCCAACGGGCAACCCAGGGAAGGCAGCTGCGGAGCTGCCACTGGACCGGAACGGCGCAGCGGCAGCCGGCCGGCCGGCCCTGCCCCCCGCTGCCGCAGCGCCCATCGACGCCATCCCGCCGAACGCCTGCAGCAGCAGCGCCGAGTCCGCCTGCGCGCGCAGGCTGTTGCCCACCAGCGCCACGTTGGACAGCGTGCCCGCAGAGAGATTCTGCCGTACGATCTGGTCGTACACTTCGCGCGGGCAGCACGGCGCGTAGAAGAGCGTGGGCGTGTGCGCGACGAGGGCCGCGGGCGGCGCGGCCGTGGCGGTGGCGATGGCGGTGGCGGTGGCGGTGATGTCGGGGGTGACGTCGGAGGTGATGGCTGCAGTCGCGGAGGCTTCCGACCGGGGTACGTCGGGGGTGCCTCCGGAAACCCAGAGGCTGTGTATGAGCTGCACATCCCAGGCTAGGTACTCGGGGTCAAAGTACAGTACGGCGGGTTCCGATGGTCGTACGCTTGCCGCAGGCCGCGGCGCTGCAGTCGCTGCGTTGTCGGCGGAGGAGCTCCTAGGGGCTCCAGGGGGGGCCAGTGGTGGGGCTGCTGGTGATGGTGGTGCGGCGGACAGGGAGGAGGCCGCGCCGTCCGGGCCCGACTGGCCGTGGTTACGATGCGGAACGGATTGCACGTCCCTGGGCGGCTGATGTGGGTCCGTACCACCCACAATGGGACCTCCGGTGGTGTCGGCGCTGCTGCTGCCTCCGGCCTCGCTGAGGCCGGGGAGTAGGGCTGGGGAGGTGAGGATCAGCGACAACGCCAGCTGATAGAGCCTGGGGCGGGGGTGGCCGGAGCGCCGGTAGAGTGGTGCGGTCAGGGCGCAGACACAGGAGGAGGGCCAGCGGGCGCTAGGGCAGGTGATGTTGGATGGTTGGTTTCCGTAGGGCCCTACGGGCCAGGGCCGCATGGCGGCGAAACGAGGAGGCGCGCCGCGACTGTCAACTGCGGTCCAAATGGTAGCGGACGGGAGCACACCGGGACCCAACGCGCCACCTACCGGTATCCCAACCCAAGGCAGATTAACCCAATCCAACCTCACCCCGAAACCACGACAGCCCTCTCTCCCCGCCCCCCACCACCAGCCCAGAAGCAAACGTGCCCCTGTCCCTGACCCTGCCCGTGCCCCCCCTTTCCCTCGCACCCTGCCCGTGCCCCCCCTTTCCCTCACACCTTGCAGCCGCCCGGGTGCTTTCCCGCTCCGTTTGCCGGCCGCTGCGCAGCGCCCCCTGGTACGACGCCAGCGACCCTAGCCCCACAACCACCACCCGCCGGACTCGCCGCCACTCCCACTCGCCGGCGGCGCCAGCAGATGTCGCCGCGGCCGCCGCGTCCACCTGGCCCGCGGGTTGTGGGGCCTGCGAGGGGCGCGCGCGCTCATCCCCTGGGGGCGTTGAAGGCTCCAGGGGCGGCGGCGACGCTGCCGACGAGGGCTGCGGCGTTGCTGACGCCTCCCGTTTGGAACCCAGTGGGGCTGTAGCACCGGAGCTACGGCCCATCCCGCTGCTGCTGCTGCTGCTGGTACTGCTGGTGGTACTGCTGCTGGTGGTACTGCTGCTGGTGGTACTGCTTCTGGCGCCCCATCCGCCGCCAATTCCGCTAGTGCCAAATCGACCGCCTCCGAAACCGCCTCCGAAACCGCCTCCGAAACCGCCATCTCCGCCTAGCCTTCCAGAGCCCGGCACGCCGCCCGCCTTGCCGCCGCCGCCGCCGCCCGCGCGCGCGGCGTTCACCTGCGCCTGGGCCCTGTCCAGAGCCTGGCGCAGCACGGACATGTCGCGGTGGGACTGCATGAGCGCCACCACTTCCCGCACGAGAGCCACGGCCTGCTGCAGGGACAGTTCCGTGTCAGCCACCGTAACTGTGGGCGCCGTCGCCGTCAGGGATACCGGTGTGTTCCCTGGGTCGGCAGCGGCGTCGGTGGTGGCGGGTCCCTCCGTCTGGGCCGCGCTGCGCGCCGCCACGCCTTCGACGCCCGGGGCCTCCTGGAGGAGCTTCAGGAGCTGGAGGCCCATGGCCGTACGACTGCCGTACAGGCTTCGGATGGGGCCAGGCGCGACGGAGGCGTCGCTGCAGCCGGTGGTGTCGGAACGTCCGAAGCTGGTGGCGGGTGGTACACTGATGGCGCCCGGGGCGCGGGAGTCCGGTGGGTCGAGCGGCGCGGCATGGCAGCAGGGGGCACGACGGCGGCGAGGCGGGGCGCGGCAGCTCGAACATTGGAGCTGGCTACTGGGATGAAATGGATGAAATTGGTCTGGCTCTCTTGGCTTAAGAGTGTTGTCCCGGGTGGTGGAAGGGTGAGGTGCCTCAGCACGGGCTGGCGAGTGCGATGGGCACACGACAGGGGAGCCGCGACCTCGCGCTCCCACGAGTACGCTGCGTTGGTACAAGCACATTGGAGAGCCGCGTTGTTGCTGCGGTGTGCGAATCGCAGTTGGGCTCGGGCTCGGGAGGAGAGGTGTCGTTGCTGCAACGGAATTGGCCCAGGTCATGAGCTCATGACAAGCGTCTTACCGGAGGAGACGTGAGTGATTGCAATGTCGAGGCAAGATAACATGTGCAGTGGGCGTGGGACCTTTTGGTTGCACAGCATGTGCGTCCCAAATCGGTTCCGTTGCATGATAGCTTTAGTGTAGGCTTCAACTGTAAAGTAATACACTACATTATTTCATATTAATATTGACAATTTCTGATTGGAATTAGGCTCTACGTGGGTGCGCACCTACCTGACACTGAGTCGCCTGCTCGCGCGTGCCGCTGCTCCTGTTTTTACGACACTGCCGTCCTAGAATTATTAAATCAGCTGTTACCTCAGCAGCGCTCGCCCACAACTTGACGTCAGCCGAGAACATTGCAGCTAGTGGAGCAGTCCTGGAGACAGGAGGAGTCCCGGACACATGCCGCGTAGCATTTGGAAGGGTCCGTACGTGGCCGTCAGCCTTCTTCAAGACATCGTAACCCTTGCGCGGAAGCATCCCGAGTGGTGGAACAAGGGGCGCTTTCAAGGCCAGAAGGCGCCGGATGTGATCAACACATTTAGCAGAGCGTCTGTTATCTTGCCGGACTTCCTGGCCTGTCGGTTTGGTGTCCACAACGGCAAGAGCTTCATCAACATGGAGGTGCAGGAGGCGATGGTTGGCCACCGGTTAGGCGAATTTGCGCCCACGAAGGTGCAACCAAAGCATAAAGCCAAGGACGTCGGCCTTAAAAAGAAGATCAACCCCAAGACCGGGAAGGCTGCATAGTTTTAGAGACCCGGCGGGTCATTGCAGGGGTAATCGAAACAAGGGTGTGGCCTGGTGCTTTCTCACGTGGCCTGCCCTTCCAATCAGCAGCGCTGACGGGTGTAATCACGGTGTTAGGTCTGCGCAGCTATGGTGTGGGCATGTCAACCGCCGAGCCGTGCACGATGTGCAGATGTGGTGGATGGCCAGTTGGTCGCGACGCTATATGAGTTGGTCTTTCCACAGTTTGGCGGCACGAACTTTGACTGATGGCAGGATGCCATGTGAACACTTAAAATAGAATGGACACTTACACTTGTGCAAGTACAGGAGGCAGACTGTCCCGCGCTCTTCACCTAAAGTCTCGGTCCAGTAGCCGCCACAGCAATCCTGCCGCCTCAGGGGTGAGAGGACGCAGTCTCGTACGCCATAGACCCGCAGCGCAGCGCACATCGTGCTCCCCCTCCGAAACCCAGCCCCAGCCACGGCCCAACGCCACACGGGCGCGGTCCGTTTGCGCGCGCCCTCGGGCATGCGGCCTTGCCACACCGGCGCAAAGCCACGCTCAAACCCAGACACGATGCACGCAAAGAATACAGCGCCACTGCGTAGCAAAGACCACCAGCAGGCTAAGGTGATTGCTGCGACAAAAGCCGAAAATCGTAAGCTGCTGCCGTACCGCACGTCTGTGTGTCGCTACACGCGTTTCCCCACTACCTCGCCGCCCAGCACCGGCACTGAGTTTCATCAGCGCGCCACCCACAAGCTACGACCACACAACGCCAGCCGGAGCCCCCTGCAAAGCCATCAGCCATCAGTCATGCATCTACTTCCATGCATCTACTTCCAGCGCCCAAAGACACAACCACAGGCGCACACGCACGTTTCTCTCGCCGGCCGCCCCGCCTGCGCATCAGTGCATCCTCGGGAGCCTTCGACAGCTCCCACCCACCACCCATCTACCATGGCCTTCTACGCTACCCACCCACCCATCTACCCACCCACCAGCAGCTCGCCCATCCCATCGCTCTCTGCCAACACTCCATAGTCCATACACGCCGCGGCGCATCTGTTTTTTGTTATTTACCCAAAACACGCAGCCGCTGCTCATCGGGGCGCACCTCGTCTTCGATGACACCGCCACGCCGCCCCCTGCAACTGCTCCCGCCGCTGCACTCCCCACACGACCCAGCCGCTTACTTCACCCACTCTCGACACCGACCAACGGCCAGCCGGTAAGCCGCCCACTGCGCCTCTCACGAGAAGAACGACTGCACCTTATCCCCCAGCGACCCGGCTCCAAACAGCGACTTGATCGGGCCCACCCCACCCGCCGCCGGGTCACTACCGGCGGCGGTCCTGGACGCCGGCGGCGGTACCGCCGCCGCCGCGCCGGAGCCCGTGCTGGTGGACACCACCACCGCTGCGCTTGCCGCCTTGCCGCGCTTGCCGCCGCTGTCGCCCTCGCCGTCCGAGTACATGGAGTAGAGGCAGTAGGCGCCCAGGCCGGCGAGCGCCACAGCCACGGCTCCGACCACGAGCCGGCGCTGCAGCCGCCGGCGGGCTTTCCGGGCCGGCGTGTCTGGGACGTGCGCCTCGGGCGCTAGCAGGGAGGCGGCCAGGGTTTGTCTGTGGCGGCGAGGGGGGGAAGGAGGGGCGTTGGGGGGGGGGGAAGCAGCAACAGGGCGTCGTTGGCAAAGTGGCGACAGGGGCAGGCGCGATTTAAGGCGTGTCGCGAGCGGGGTGGAGACGGTACACCTGTCCACCGAGCCAATGAGGCAACGGAGCTTCGTGCCGGTGGCTAGGCGGTCCTCCTCTCCTCGCCCGCGCCGTCAGCACCCTGAACCCAGCTGCATCTCTTGCCTCCCAGAACACAGCCTGGTGGGCCTGTACCGTACGGCATGCGGTGAGCGAGAGGCCCGTGCGGGGCTTCGCTAGAGAAGCCGCCTCACTGTTGTAGGGCTGCTTGGTGTTTGTTTGTTCCAAACCCCAAAGACCCCTGCTGTCGCTACGCATCCCGGCATCACAAGTCATCGCAACAGCTCCTGAGCTCCGTATGCAGAACCAACAGTCCATGCTCAACCCACGCGACATACCTGAAGACGCCGCCCATGGCCGTCATGTCGGCGGCTGCCACCGGCAGCGGCTCCGGCAGAGACAGGTCCCCGCACGCCGCCGCCACCCGCTCCCTCAGCTCCCCGCACATGCCCACGTCGTCCTTGGTCGCCACCAGCAACACCGGCAGCGTCTCGCAGCTGAGAGGGGAGGGGCGGGCGGGCGGGTGTGTGTGTGTGTGTCGGGGGGGGGATATGGGGATAGGCGGCGGGAAGAACGGGGCCAAGGGCGAGCAGGATAGCGCTGCTAGGTAACGCCGGGCGGGGCTGAACATGCACGTGAAACAGGAGGGACGGGTCGACAGACGAGGCAAGTATGGCCAAACATGGGATGGCGTAAAGACTTGGTGCATCCCATCCCAAACATGGGATGGGATAACATGGGATGGGATATATCGGTACGCGATGTACATGAGAAGCAGGTGTGGCCAAGATGCTACTGCTGCGGGGCGGCTCCAAGGCTACATCGCCGCGCCCGGTGCTCCTGTCCTGCGGCACGCGCGCCTCGCTCCCGGCTTCTCACCCCGACAAGCTGCACAGCGTGAGCATGGACTGGTGTGCCCACGCCCACGAGTCGGCGCTGGTGCTGTCGAACACGAAGATCGCGCAGTCACAGCGCGAGAGGTCGGGCAGGCTGTACACGGCTCCGGAGCTGCCGGCGCCCTGTGAGAAGAGCCCCCCCGGGGTGCCGCCAGCGGCCGCTGTGGGCAACGATGCGGAGGCCGGCGAAGCTTGCGCCTCAGCGGACGCCGCAGGGGCGGTGGCGGCGCCGGCCGGTGGCAGAGCCCCGGACGAGGGCCCAGCAGCACCAGCCTGGGCTGTGGTGCTGGTTGAGGGGGCGGCTGCGGCGGCTGCGGCTGCGGTGGCGGCTGTGGCTGGTCCCAGCGGCTGCAGGTGGGCTGCCGCTGGGGAGGACGAGGTGGAGTGGCTGCCGGCGGAGGAGCTCACGGCGGGTCGGCCGGAGAGGGTGGCGGCTGTGAGCAGCTCGTTCGTGAGGTCCTCCGAAACCTGGCGCAGGGTGCCAGGGTGCAGGGGTTGCGAGCGCGAGTGCTTGTCGGCAAGGGACGGAGGGCGCGCGCACGTGCGGCTATAGACGCAACCTAATCCCGCCATGAGTTCCTTCTTCTAAACAATACTCGTTGTTGGTAGCTCGCGATTGTCTTGTTGGGATGTTTGGGAATCTGGACCTACTGAGGTCCGCTAGCTTCGCCAGCAACCCACCTCCACCATCGCTAGGGTGCGGTCTCGACCATCGTCGCACCGCACGGTGGCTAGAGCCGTCAGCGGCGGCGTGCCGGAGGAGCGACTGGGGTACGACGACGTGCCGCCGCTGCCGCCGGCCGCCGCTCCGCTGCCGCCCCCCGGGCCCGCCGTCGAGTCCTCTGCCCGGCGCCCCGCCAGCGCGCGCAGCAGAGTGGACTTGCCGGCGCCGGCCGAACCGAACACGTAGCAGAGCGCGGTTGTCCTGGGGTAGCGGGGTGGCGGTGGTGGGTTGGCGGTGGTGGTGGTGGCGGTGGTGGCGGGGTGGCGGTGGTGGCGGCGGTGGTAATGGTAATGATGGAAGTGGTGGTGTTGGGGGCAGGGATCCACATGTCGAAGAGAGGTAGCGCGCGGGTGGCGCGCGTGCGGTGAGGCCACGAGGGGGTTCGATTGCTGCTGCAACCGTCCTCTCTTGGGCACCACCAGGCAGACTACACCGCCGCCACAGGCCCCACCGCGTCGGCCCTTTACAACACCGCCCGCACGCCACCGGCTTCCTCTCATACCCCCGGTTCTTCCCGCCCTCACTTCCTTAAGGGCCGCCCCCACGGGTTTCCTCTCCGCCATAGTCGCTCCACCGGCTTCCTAGCGCTCTCCCCTGCCAAGGGCTCTTCGCTACATTCCCCCCCCTCGACCTCCCCGCCGCCCGCCGCTGCCGCCCACCTCTCCGACATCTCCTCCCGGTGCCGCTTGTCCGCCCGCCGCCGCTGCCGCCGCACCAGCAGGTCCGCCGGGCCGCCCTCGTAGCCCAGGTACAGCAGGTGCGCCAGGGTGGCCCGCGGGTCGGTCAGCGCGCAGTAGCGCCACCGCGCGATGAAGCCGTCGAGGCTGTGTACGGCGCCGTACGTGCCACAGACCATGAGCCGGTTCACCCTCTCGTTCTGGTGTTGGCGCGAGGTTTGGCGAGAGGCGGCGGAGGGCGAGAAATGGTTGAGAGGCGGCAGAGGGCGAGAAATGGTTGAGAGGCGGCACGCAGCTGACAGCCTTTGCGTTTTGTTATCATATGAATGCCAGGACAAGGAGGCTGGCCGCGACTGCAATATCCCATATGCGTATCCATGGACAGCATCCCGCCTGGTGCAAGGTGGCACGCGGAGGTGTCTCTCTACCCGGTGCGAGGTGCGCCTTGTCCTTGAATCCGTTAGCCGCCCCCGCAAGGCAATTACCCTACACCACGATCCACCTGGCCGCTGCTCTTCGGCGTGTCACCCCGCACATCCCACCCGCTCCCTGACCTCACCCAACCTCCGCCTGCCACTGAGCTTATCCTACCCCCCCACACACACACCGCTACTAGTGGCGAACCGTAACCGCCCCTCGCATCGCGATGCTCTCCACCGGTCCACCGGTCCCACAACCCATCCAAGACCCTCCCCTACATACCTAGCCGCCCTATCCTGCCCTGCCCAGACCCTGCCCCACTGTCCTGCCCTGCCCAGACCCTGCCCCACTGTCCTGCCCTGCCCAGGCCCTGCCCCACTGTCCTGCCCTGCCCAGACCCTGCCCCACTGTCCTGCCCTGCCCAGACCCTGCCCCACTGTCCTGCCCTGCCCAGACCCTGCCCCACTGTCCTGCCCTGCCCAGACCCTGCCCCACTGTCCTGCCCTGCCCAGACCCTGCCCCACTGTCCTGCCCTGCCCAGACCCTGCCCCACTGTCCTGCCCTGCCCAGACCCTGCCCCACTGTCCTGCCCTGCCCAGACCCTGCCCCACCTGCCACTCCGTGGGCAGCGAAGGCGCCGTGCTGAACAGCCCCTGCAGCTGCTCCCAGCTCAGCATGCCCTCCTCGCGGGCGTCGTACAGCGTGAATTGCTGCTGCAGGAAGGACACCGCAGTGTCGCTCAGCTCCAGAACCTGTACGGCACCGCGGGGGGGGGGGGGCCGGTTTGACAACTGTCAAGCCCCATCGTCGCCACGGCATTTCGTGGGGACATGTGTCGGAAATGGGCGAGTTCCTCCCTTCAGCAAGGGGCTGCCGCGCTGCTGATGGTGCTGATGCTGATAGTGCTGGTGCTGCTGCTGCTGACGCCACCATGCAGCAGGAAAACGGAGTTGTCCAGTCGCTGTAACCGCGCCGTGGGCGTCCCAAGCCAGCGTCCAATTCCAAACCATTTGAGGCGGGCATCATCGGCAGGCTTTTGACGCAAGACCACCTCCACCAGGACCAGGCCTCCGGCCTCCAGGCGTCGTCACGAACCAGGTCCACCGAGCACCCCTTCCTCCTCCTCCTCCTCCTCCGACGGCGCCGCCTGCGGCCGCTGCGGATCGCGGTCCCCCTTGGGAGACGCCAACCGCTGCGCGCCCTCCGGTGCTGATGCCGGGGATGGCGACTCCATGCGGTTCAGCGGTCCCCTGGCGGTGTCGCCCCCCCCCCTCCGTTTGCGGGTGCCGACCCACGGGTCTCCTCTCGTACCCCCCTGGCGGGTGTCGCCCCGCGCCCACCTCGTGGGTGTCGCTCGCCCCCCGGCCCCACCTGGTCGGGTGGCAGCTGCACATTCACCCGGTCCAACAGCTCGTCGCTCAGCCGCAGCTGGTCGTTGTAGCCTGAGGCGGGGGCGGGTTAGGGTTTTGAGGAAGACCCGTGGATGCGAGGTGGGGGGGGGGCGGGGGCAGGAAGGGAAGGGAGCGGAGGGGCGCGAGGAGGGAGGGGGAGGAGCTTGGCGACGCGCCCTTGCCGGACGGCACTCGGGCTGTGGACGTGTATGCACGCCATGTGTGGTCGGAGGGCATAACGATACCCCCCCCCTCACACACACACACACACACGCACACACACCCGGCCGAAAATCAGGCCCTTCGCGACACCCAGCAGTCATGAATACGACCGATACAGCCTGGCCTAAGCTGTCAGCACCCCTCCTCCCGCCGCCGCTGCCGCCGCCGCAACAGCAGCACCAGTCGCTCACCAAAGCGGCGAAGCACCTGCCACACCGTCTCCAGCCGCCCGCGCTCAATGAACAGACCCTGCGTGGGAGCAGGGGCCCAGGAGGGAAGTGTTGCCCAGGAGGGAACGAGTCAGTTGAGCGCCGCTCGGTAACAGGCAGCAGCCCTATCGGTGCGCAGCACATGTAACGATGCACCTGCTGCTGGACGGGCGCTGTGCGTTCAGGGTGGGGGCGACGGCGCGTTCGCGGAGGGGTTGCGTGCAGCTCGGCAGGCTCGTTCACCCTATTCCCAGGCTACATTTTTCCTTTGGGTTCCCTTTCTGCTCCCTCCGTCCCTGTCTTTCTGCCTCCCCTCTTCCGTCCCCTGCCTCCCCTTTTCCGCCCCCCCTTCCCATTTCCCTCCCTCCCTCCGTCCTCCTGTCCCCCCGCTCTCCTCCCTCCCCCGCCCACCTGCAGGAACAGGAAGCCCTCCAGCGTGAGGCCCGTGTCCGTGTACCCGCCCGGCACCTGCTGCCGCACCACCTGCAGGACAGAGACCCGGGGGTGCTGATGAGCAGAGGCGGCCCGACAGTACAGGCGGCGCGACAAGACCGGCCCGACCGTAAGGTCGGCCCGACCGGAAAGGCGGCGTGCCAGAGAGCCCGGCAGCATCGCGCGTGCATTGATACACCACCCGACGAGCAGCATCGGCCCTACCGCTGACGCATGATTCCACGACCGGCAGCGTTGCCGTCCTCCCTTGCCCCTACAGCTGGCCCGCCCGCTGCAGCCCCCCGCCCCCCCCCAGTCGAGTTACCGGTTTTTTTACTTGTAACCCCCCGGGCCGCACCTGCTTGATGCCCCGCAGCTCCTCAGCGCTCAGCGAGATGCCGAAGCACGTCGACTGGAAGGAGTTGATTTCCGAGTCCGAGAGAGTGCCGTCCTGGCCGCGGCGCAAGTGTTGGGCGGGTGAGGGCAAAGTCGGCGGCGCGCTTGGGGGATGGGCCGGTCCGTGCGGGGTAGCGCCAGCAGACCAGCCAGCCCCAACGGCTCCTTGACCAGCCGACATCCCCGAAACCCGCAGCACTGACTCCATACGGCAAGCCGATGTCCCGTGAGAGCTGCTATGTGGTTGGGAGCTTGAGACGTGCCTGCCGATGCGCCGGTCTCGCAGCTGTGTGCTGCTAGCACCAGGACGCTTGCTACAGGAAACATGGGTTGCCCGGCCCCCTCCCCCTCCCGCCCCCTGCCCGCCGGGCTTCCTCGCCACTCCCCCCGCCGCCCCCGTCCCCCACCTTGTCCTGGTCGAAGATGATGAAAACGCGCTTCAGCGCGCGCACCGCCGCCTGCCGCATGACGCGGTCGGTCCTGTCGTACAGAGGCTGTAGCGGGTACAGCACCGCCTTGAGCGCGTAGTAGAAGACGTCTGCGGCCCCGGCGGGAAGGCAGGAAGGGAGTGAGCGAACACACCATTAGAACACACCCAATGGCAAGGGAGTAACTACCACAAGAAGGGTCCTTTGAAGGACTGGCCCCAGGCACTTAAACGAGCTGTTAGCTCCGTGAGCAATACGCTGGGTAGGCGGCAGCCGGCGACACGCGACAGACTCCGCCACTGGCCGAAGCGAGGCCGCGGGGAGGGTGTCCAGCCTTTGGGAGACGGCTGCTGGATCGCCGGGCTTGCATTTCCAACCGGCTCAAGGGCGGTTCACCAGGAGGGATCCCCCCCACCCCCTCGAGGGGTCTCCCTCGAAACCCCCTCGAGGCCATGCACTTGCTCGCACAGTTTCCTGCAACACAAGTGAGGAAGCCCCACCCTCCCAGGCCCGGACGCACCGTGCACCATTTTGTTAAACTTGGACGAGCAGTTGAGGCAGCACTCCACGTTGGGCAGGTCGCGAGCCACCCGCTCGACACGCTGTATGTGGGCGCAATAAACAAAAGCAGCAGCAGCGGCAGAAGCAGCGGCGGCAGCGGCAGTTGCAGCAGCAGCAGTATCAGTAGCAGCAGCAGCAGCGGCGGCAGCAGCAGCGGCAGAAGCGGCGGCGGCAACGGTGGCAGCGATCCGGTGGAAGGAATCATCGCCAGGTAGGGACATTGGCGCCGGGGTTCCGGTGTGTGGTGGATCTGGGCTGTGACGTGGGCTCGTGCCCCCTGCCGCAGCGCCCCGCAACCTCCTGTCGCTCCTGACACGCCTCACTCACCACCCGCCACCGCGCCCCGCATGAGAAGCCTCACGGCCCGCAACAATCAGCTGGTTGGCAACGACGCATGCGCTGAGGGCAGGTGCAGGTGCAGGTGCAGGTGGTGCAACCCGCGCGAAGGACCCCGGTGCGGTGACCCCGGCTCCGCACCTCGGCAGACCCAGCCCGTGGCGTGGTGGGTGCTTCCGCCAGGGCCCGCCAGGTCCGCGGGCCGCCCCGGCACCGTGCCACCCTGGCACCGTGCCACCCCCGCACCGTGCCACCCCCGCACCGTGCCGCCCTAGCCTGAGCACCCAACCTTTCATGTCGCACACATCGCGCAGGGCCCCTGTCATCGGCTGCTGCCCCCTTCCAGCCTCTCGCTGTGTCCGATCACCCCCCGTGTGCGCCCAACCCATCAAGGATCCAGCACCCTGCGCCGGCCGCTGTGCCGCCCCCTCGCGGCCGTGACTGTTTCCCAAGCACCCACCCTCGTGGCACACGACATCTCCTCTCCCAGCTAAGAAAAACCTCACTCAATTTGTGGTCCACAGGCTGCCTTCCTAACCGGTTCCGGAGCACCGTGAGGATGCACGAACGCTATCCCGTGAAGCACGTACACCCCCGCCCACATAAGTGGAGATACGCGCATGAAGGGCCACATGCTGGCCCCTCACATGACCGCCCCACTGTGAGGACGGTCTGAAGCCCTGCCCTACGGCAAAAAGCCCAGGCTGTGCGTCCTACGCACCTCGCGTACACTGGGGCTGTCGCGATCCGACAGCCTGTCCGCTTTGCAGCATGCGAGGATGATCGGAATGTCGGGGTTGAGCTTTTGTACTCGCGGATACCAGGTGCTGCGAACGCTTTCTAGCGTAACCGGCTTCTTCGGATCGAAGCAGACGACCACCGCGTCGCTCTCCCGAATGACTGCATCCAAGGCCCTGGCATCCTCTGGCTTCGCTGATGTGTCCGTAAGGAGGATCGGCACACGCTCCGGCGTGAAGTCCAACGGCAGCTTTGTGGGCGGAAGCGTGGGCACAGGGCGTGCATCGAACGTGTCGTTGGCAGCTGCGGCAGGACAGCCAAGTCCACCTCATCAGATTGATCCACAAACGTTGCACACTTGTCTGGCCATGGCTGCAAATGTCGGCGGGTAGGTAGCCAGTGCCCCCCATACCAACGCCCCCCACCTGTACTGATGAGCGAGGTCTTCCCCGTGTCTGGATCGCCAAGCACAGCAATCCTAACAGTTCGGGTGTTCATTTGCGCCACTGATGGCTCCCTAGAGATTTTCGCGGAGCCAGTTGGCCAAGTCTGAGGAACAGAACTCCGACACAGCAGGAGCAGAAAGTGGGTCACTTACAGCTGGAAATGAAGCAGTAAGTATACGCAACGTACTTCTATAATAAACTAGAAGAAGCACTGTGCATGGAAGAGAGGAGAACCAAATTTGTTTCAAAGCCCCATGCACATGACACCGTCTTCGACCTACTTATCCAAACCGGGAAGACAACGAAGTTGCACACATAACTTAAGTTTATCGGGCCCCTTACCTGTGTGCGATTGTAAGGCCGTAAAATTCACAGAAAACTTCCTGAAACCGGTTTCGCCTTCCTGGCGGAAGTGTGCAGAGTGATCATGCCATACCTTCAATTCTCTAGTTAAAACATACAGAAGTAATCGTCATCTGCACACAGCGCTCGTGGTTGTCCCTCGGAGGTTTAAGCCGAGTTTACGCGCGAGAAACTATTTAGCAGAAAATGGACAATGACGATGATAGCTTTTACGATGCGGAAGACGCTTTCTTTGATGCGGACGGCGGTGATACCCAGGAGCCCGTTGAGATGGCCGTTCCTCCGGCAACGCCGGGCGAGGAGCCGACAGCAGCAACAAAAGCTGGCGCTGTGGGCTCCGAGGCTGATGCGACAGTTTCAGCGGCGCCACCTGATATGCCGCAGGAGCCCTTCCCTTTGCATAGGTCAGCAACACGAGTGCGCGCGCTCGGGCATACTACATCGACATAGCCCATATGTCCAGGCCTCGGATCAACCTCCGGGGACAGCGGAGCGCGTGGGAAGGTGGTTTAGCGCCGGGCAGGGGAAGGACTACATTGAGAAGTCGCGGAATCGCCAGGCGTTGCGTGGGACGGTGACGTCACTCGCCTCTGTGTTATTCGCGACCCGTGCGCACGGCGCCACCCGTGATGCACACAATCCTCGTCAACGCTCTAAGGACCATCTTGTGCGCTGGAGCAGGCGTGGGGGGTGCTGGTCCGTGAGGGGGGGGGTACCTGGGTGCGTGCACTCTCTTCTGCGGGCGGCGAACCCTGCCTCGCCCCCGGGACGGCCCAGCTGCCCCTGTCCTCGAGGTCCAGATCACTAGGGGAAGAGGCCGACGGGAATCCCGTCCGGCCTCCCTACCTGCGGCGGGGGGGAGCTCCAGGTCCTGTCTCATACACGTACCCACACGCGCACACGCACACCTGTGTGGGCTCAAGTGCCGGACGCATTACTTCCACGCGCGCGCGCGCCAAGCCCAACTGAACGGCTGTCTTTCCGTTGCGTTCCAGGGCCGCCTGGAGCGGCCAGCTGGACCTAGTCCAGCGACTAGCAGCGGGGATGAGCAAGGAGGAGATCAGGGCGTTTGACAGCCAGGGCAACACGGTGAGGTTGGAAGGGGGCGGGCCCTTGCCGGCCGGTGTGGGCGGCGGAGGCGCCATCAGGGCGCGACGGCGTTGCATTTGGGCGGGGACGAAGTTTGGGCGGGGACGAAGTTTGGGCGGGGACGAAGTTTGGGCGGGGACGAAGTTTGGGCGGGGACGAAGTTTGGGCAGGGACGAAGTTTGGGCGGGGACGAAGGGGCCGCCTCGCCTTCCTGAAGGAGGGTTGCTGCGGCTTGCACGCAGGGGGCAGTTGTTGCGGTGCACATGGCGGTGCGGCCCCCTGATGCACGTTGTGCGCTTTGTGCGGCCGGGACGGGATGGGGACGGGATGGGGAGGGGAGGGGAGGGGAGGGGAGGGGAGGGGAGGGGAGGGGAGGGGACACAGGCCAGCGCCTCCGTGCCGATGGCGGGCGGGCGCGGGTAGGGCGCGTTGGTGGCTGGGGGGGTGTCGTGGACCAATGGCGCGCTGCGAGCAAGCAAGCAAGCAGGCGCGTCCATGGAAGCAACGCTCGGCCCTTCTGTCGTACCAATCTGTCGTACCCTTCTGTCGTGCCCTTTCCCTCTCGTACTGGCCCCTGCCGCATTCCTGCCTGCTGGGCCCTCCCTTTCCAACACTCATGGCGCCCCTACCCGGCAGGCGCTGCACGTAGCCGTCATGAGGCGGCGGCCGGACGTGGTGGCCGCGCTGCTGGCTGCGGGGAGCCCGGCGGGGCTCCGGAACCAGCGCGGCTGGGTGCCCCTCATGGAGGCAGTGGAGGTGGGGGACCGGCCGCTGGCGCTGCAAGTGGCTGAGGCCGAGGTTGCGCAGGTGGGGCTTATGGTTTGCAGGGTTGCTCAGCAGGAGAGTTACCGGAAAGAACCGGTTACCCAGGAGGAGAGGGGGTTTTAAAAACCGTTTAATGCGACGGGACAGGATAGTTGGCGCGAGGGGAGGGTGCTGAGGAAAGGATTGGGCGGGGTGCTTGGTCCTGGAAATGACACGGGATGCGGAGTGTAAGGTTTTGGCAGGGCAGCGCTGGACTGGGCTGGGGGAGCACCAACTCCCAAGGGTGCGGCACGTGTGCGGGTTATAGGGGACCCAGCTGGTGGGCTCCAGGGTTTTAGGGTTTTAGGGTTGAGGGTGACATGCGAGGGCGGGCAGCACAGGACTGTGATGGCGGGGGTTTCAAGTGCCGTTGCTGATGGGTTCCAGGGTTTAAGGTTTTAGGGTTTAGCGTGACGTGTGAGGGCAGGCAGCACGGGACCGGGGAGGACTGTGACGGCGAGGGGTGTTAACCTTCAAGTGTCGTCAGCTGCTCACCGGGCCTAGGTTGTCCGCCTGCCCGTCACACCCGGGCAGTCGTGTGTCACCCCCGGGCAGTCGTGTGTCACACCCGGGCAGTCGTGTGTCACACCACCGAGCCCAAGGCCCACCACCCCACCCACCCGCTTGGTGTTAGGTGAAACGTACCGTATGGCTAAGGGGGGGGGGTGGCATAAAGACCGATGACATGGTATGTGTGAGGGGGTGGCACTCTGTCGCCGCAGGTGGTGTCCTGGCACCCACCTCTTGATGTCCGCCGGCTGCGTGGCCCCTCCCCCACCTCACCCCCTCCTCCTCGTCGCCATGTCCCCCGTGTCGTGTGTTTTGCCTGCGCCGTACTGCCGCTGCGACAGCCCCCCTCCGTCCCCACCGCCTGGACACGCGCGACATCGGCGCCTTCCTTACCCCTTCCCGGCTCCGCCATTGCGGCCCATAGCATTCCTTCATGTCGGGTAGACATGCACCTTCGCAGCTCCTTTTACACAAGCCAGCTCCTTTTACACAAGCAGCGCGCCCACAACTCCCGCCCGCTTCTTGCTCCGGACTCTCCACGCTGGTGCGACCCAACCCAGCCCGATACCTCCACGCTGGTGCGACCCAACCCAGCCCGATACCTCCACGCTGGTGCGACCCAACCCAGCCCGATACCTCCACGCTGGTGCGACCCAACCCAGCCCGATACCTCCACGCTGGTGCGACCCAACCCAGCCCGATACCTCCACGCTGGTGCGACCTAGCCCAACCCGATACCTCCACGCTGGTGCGACCCACCCCACCCCGATACCTCCACGCTCCCCTCCACTTCCTCCCTTCCAGATGAAAGTCGCCGTCAAGGCCAAGAAGGCCGCCGTGCTGGCCCTGCTGCGCACGGAGCTGCCGGACTTCTCCCTGCAGCTCAAGTGGGAGCTGGGCAGCTCCATGCCGGGGGTGGGGGCGCTGGTGAGGAGGTACGCGCCACACGACACGTACACGCTGTGGAAGAAGGTGCGGAGGGCGAGGAGGGGGCTGGAGGGAGGAGGTGGGGTGGAGGGAGGAGGGGGCTGGAGGGAGGAGGGGGGGTAGAGGGAGGAGGGGGCTGGAGGGAGGAGGGGGGGTAGAGGGAGGAGGGGGCTGGAGGGAGGAGGGGGAGGTAGAGGAAGACAAGGTGGATCGACAAGGACTCATGGGAAAGGGCTTGTAGCGGAGCTGGGGAGGGTAGGCTCATCGTGGCTGTGTTTCGTCCCAGGGGCTCACTGCGGTACGGCCCCTGCCCCTGCCGGCTGCACGTGGCTTGGGGTGCGCAAGCACCCCAAACCCCAGCCCTCCAGTGCCCCCAAACCCCAGGCCCCCAAGCCCCCAAACCCCAGGCCCCCAACCTCCCAAACCCCAGGCCCCCAAGCCCCCAAACGCAAATGTCGAACCCTAAATCCCCATCCCCAACCCAAACCCACTTTTCCAGGGCGGCCGCATTCGTGTTGACGGCACCCTCATGGGTGTGGACGAGGACAGCGCCACCGTGGTGCCCACCTGGAAGCGAGGGCACTTCTCGCTGCTGTACGACGCGAGCGGCGAGAAGGCGCGGGCGCTGATCATCAACCACGTGGACAAGACGTACCTGGATGTGAAGGGTGGGTCCCCTGGGGAGCTCGGGAATCGGGAGACGGAGAGGAGGGGAGGAGAGGGGGGAGACTAGGGCCGGGTGCCGGGAATGGCTGGCTGGGGGGCATCGACGGTACGATTGACTGGCGGGCGTCGGTCCGATCGAGTACCCGCTGACGCATCGGCGGTGGCGTGACGACCATGTGCGGCGGGTATTGGGATTCGGATTTGGGTTGGGCTGTCACGCGCCCAGCCACCCCCATCACTCGCACGTCCCACCTGCCACACCACCACCTCCCTCGCCTGCGCTTGCCTTCCGGCGTGCGGCCGGAGCCGACTACGCAGCCAGCCGGCCGAGCCGCCCACCTGACGAACCGCTTGCGTCGCTTCGGCCCTCCCCCCCTCCCCCCACTCACACACACACACAAACACACCTCGGCAGCCGCCCGCAAGAAGCTGGGGGTCGATGCGGACAGCGCCACCAACGCCCTCAGTATGGAGGTGGACGTGCTGATGGCCTCGGAGGTGCTGCAGCACAAGAAGGTGCGGAGGACGGGACTGGGGGCCAGAGGGGCCCGCGAACCGAAACTGAGGGGCTACAATAGAAGAACCGGTAACGCGACTGGGGAAATGTAGTGGGTGCATAGCCTTCGGACACCGGGACGCGCGCGCATGCGACTGGACTAGGGTGGCCGGCCACACAAACTGAGGGGCAGGGCGGGGCCAGGGGGCGTGCTGGGCTGCTGGGTGGGGACAAGAGGGGGCCAGGGGCCGTGCTGGGCTGTTGGGTGGGGACAAGAGGGGGCCAGGGGGCGTGCTGGGCTGCTGGGTGGGGACAAGAGGGCGCCAGGGGCCGTGCTGGGCTGCTGGGTGGGGACAAGAGGGGGCCAGGTGGGGCGGGTATGGTTTCGCCGGGCCTCTCGACTGGCTGTGTCGCCCCCCGCGGGTTTCTTTTATACCCCCTGCGGAGAGTACCCACAGGTCTCCTCTAAGCCCGCCGGGTGGTGGACAGGAAGGGGCGGCGGGTGGGGTGCCAGGCGGCCGGGTCAGCTGCAGGGCAACACGCCCGGCTGTCGCAACAAGGCCCTCGCGACATGGCTGGGGCGCAGTCGCGGCGCAGCCGCGCCGTACCGCAAAACGCGCATAAGGCCCTCACGGCACGGCTCCAGTTTTCGTTTCCAGAACCTCCGCGTGCGAGAACCTCTGCCCCACCCGCTCCCTCTTGCCTCCTGCTGCGGCTGGTTCCCCCCACCCGCTCATATGTCGTCTCTGGCGGTTTCCTTACAACCCCCCTCCCTGGACCTCGCCGCCGCCCACCCCGCAGCTCCGTTCCGTGGACTTCCGCTTCAAGCCGGTGACCGGGTGGCTGACGAAGGAGGTTCGGGAGAAGGTGGAGGGCTGGAACTGCAAGCTCTACGAGGCGGCGGGTGCGTGGAGGCCGCGACGAGGGGTTTTGCGCGGGGACCCGTGGGTCGGCACTTGGGGCGGGGGGGGGATGGAGAGACGGTGGAGGCCCGGTGGGGAGGTTGAGAGGAAACCCGTGGTCCGACAGCAAAGAGGAAAAAGGGAAAAGGGAAGAGCATACTACCGGTGGATGCAGACGGGCACGGAGGGCGAGGACAAGTGGCCAAGGTGGGAAGGAGCAATAAGGAGGCGTAATGAGGTGCTACACGCTTACCACCTGCTTCCATCCAGCTGTCTCCCTGTTAGCTGATGTGTCCTAACCCGGCCCCCACCCCCACCCCCGGGGCCCCCGGCACCACAACCCCGAGCGCAGGCCGCCTCATCGCCATGTCGCGGTACAAGATGCCGTACGGTCTCCCGTCAGACATGTCGTACGATGACTACCTGGTGGCCACCTTTGACGCCGACCCGGTCGTGGAGTCGCCCGTCAACCCGATGAACCCCTCCAGCCTCAAGGTGTGGGGGGGTTGGGTGGGAGGAAGACCCGTGGGTCGGTACTGAACAGGAAAACTGATTAAGGGGCGGGGGTAGCGAGGAGGTGTGGGCCGCGCGGTGTGCGGGGCTGGGCGGGGGTGGAGGCGACGGGGAGGGCGGGGGTCTTCGACCGGCAGGGATGGACGAGCCACAAAGCCGCACGGTCGACTCCAGCGAATCGTTTTTTAGCCTGGCGCATGGTTGGCGGGGGCTCGCGATGCAACAACTCCCGGGAACAAATCCTTGTTTGCCAGGTGGTGGGAGTGGGTTAGGCTAGTTCTCGCAACTCCCTCGTGTTACCGACCCCTCCCCGTCGCCCCTGCTTGCCTCGCCCTGCCCCGTCATGCCCCACCCCCCGCCCCCCCACACATACACGGCTGTCGCGCAACAGGACCGCGGGATGAACCCCGCCAAGGCCGCCGCCAAGCTGGCGGTCGCCGCCAAGCATCAGCGCGTCGCCGCGGCGGCGGCGGCGGCCAAGAACGACGACGCGGCGAGGGTCGCGACGGCGGCGGCGGCGCGCGCGGCGGCGGGCGGGATGCGGGCCTTGGCGCCGCGGGTAGATGACGACGGCGACGACGACGACGATAATGACGATGACGAGGGCGTCGCCCGGAAGGCTGGCGGCGAGGGGCTGGCGGGGCCAAAAGGCGCAGACAGCACGGTGGGCCGAGAGGACAGCGCGACGTTGCATCGGACTCCGACGGGGAAATCGAAGGACTTCAAGGAGGGGGTATGCGCCATGGCGCGGGTAGACGCGGTTTCGGAGCCGGGGCCGGCGGCGGCGGCGGCGGGGGGGACGGGAGCGAGCGGCGCCGCGCTCGACTTGGACTTGACGGCCCTGGCGGCGAAGGTGGCGGCGGAGGCGGCGACCGCAGCCGCCCAGCGGGCTGACGGCGAAGACGACGACGACGAGGACGAGGGGCAGCAGGCTGGGCCGCACTCCCGCGCGGACCGTGAAGGCACGGGGTCGAAGCGGGGTTCCGGGAAGGCGGGTCCATCGACAGCGGCGACGGCCACGGCCGCAGCGGCGGGCCCTAGGAATGGCACAGGCGGCGGCAGTGCAGCGGCCTCATCCGCCAAGGGCTGGCGGGGCTTATCTGCGTTTGGGCTCGGGAAGAAGGCGTCCGAGCCAGTCCCCGGCGACGGCGACGCGGCCGGCGACGCCGCCGGCGGCAGCGGCAGCGGCCCTGGGGCCGGCGGCGGCGGCAGCCAGGTGGCTAAGAAGTCCCGCAAGATCTCCGGGCGGTGCTGGATGGCAGAATCGTTCCCTCTCAGCTTGAAACAGGTGCGGCCAGGGGACCGTACGCTGATGGCCGGCGTCCTGGCCGCGCGCGTCTGCCGATGTAGGGCAGGGTGCTCGCGGCGGCTGCCGAGGGTTGTGTTGGGAGGCGGAGCTCACGGCTCAGCCGCGTATGGCTGGGACTGTGTGGTGCGCAGTGGGGGGGGGGGCGGAGCTAGGGGGCGGGGGCGAGGTGTACCGACAGCTGGCGTGCCGCGGCCCTCCCTTCTTGCTGCAGCTGCTTCCGCTGCTGGAGGTGGTCGGCACCGCCAATAAGGCCTTCGCCAAGGTGGCCCGATTCATGAACAAGTACGGCAACCTGGACATGTTCCCCGTCAAGGTGCGGTGGGGGGGGGGCGGGGAGGCGGTAGAGCATCGGCTGGGGGGGAGAGAAAACCGTTGGATTGGCTAACCGAAAGAAGAGGTGGCGAAGGCAAAGGTTGGAAGCGGCCGGCGGGGCAGTGGGGAGGAGGGAGGGATGGAGGGCCGTACGGCGCGGAGGGAGGGAGGGCCGTACGGCGCGGAGCGGTGCTAGAGGGCTGCTCGTTGGGAGTCGTCGTCGTCGCTTGCCGTATGTTGTAAAAGGAACGCCGAAGCGAGCAGCACTTCGTCGTACCTCTATATTTTGGGGACTGTCATTACGCATATGACGTAAGCCGCGTCGTCGTGTCGAGGCGGCATTCGCAGCTGGGGGCGCGAACCTGGTGGATGCCTGTTACGACCTCCGCATCCTTCCACCAGTAATACAACTTCGTAACGCAACGTACAATGTGCCGCTGGGCATATTTGCATTGCCGTCAACGCCGGTCGCAGCCCCGCCCTTCCCCCCCTCCTCGAATCCCCCCCTCCTCCAACTCCAAACATGTGTACCAAACGTCACCTAATGGTTTTGCCCTTTCCGATGTATGCCGACCCACCGGTCTCCTCGCACGCCCCACCCTGTGGCCGACACGCCTCCCTGCCCTCTCCCCCTCGAACCCCCGCCCCTCCCTGCTGCCCCTCAGATCCAGGTCCCCCTGATGCTCACGGTCTACATGCTACTCAGCTTCAAGCAGTTCAAACTGATGGACAAGGCGGCCACGCCGGACGACTCGTTCTTCGAGGTGCCGGCAGGCTACACCGAGGTGGGGTGCTTGGCACCAGGCCAGCTGCGAGGGGCGTAGCGGGTGCGGCAGCGGAGGCACCACTAAGGTGCCGTACCGCCCTCGGCGTCGCGTCCGACCCCTGACTCGGGCTTTGTCGGGTGCTTTGGCCCTAGGATGGCATAGACCCCCCCTGTGGTCTAATCATTCCTACCCACTTGGTAACGCCATACACGCTGTACGCGCGGCTTGATGCCCAACCCGGCCTGTATGACTTGATACCATACCGGCAGCTCGGGGTGTTGCTTTAGGGGTTTGCCGCTTTCCGGCAGATCTTGGGTCGTATTTGCCGCTCCTCGCTTTGCCGGACGGTGTCATGTACCGTAGCCGTCCAGGCTGCCTGCATGCCGCCTCCGCACCGCATCCTGGCCCTGAAAGCACCCGCCGCCGCCCCCACCGCTTCCTACTCAGCCTCCTAGTACACGGGCTTTCCCCACGGGCTTAACCCCCGCCCCTCCCGCGGCCCCGTGCACGGGTTTCCTTCGGGTTTCCTGGCAACCCTCCTTGCCCGGTGTGCGAGCAGGGTAAGATAGAGAAGCCGGGGTTCGCGGGAGTGGCGAGCGGCGAGGCGAAGGACGGCGCTGGAGGCAGCGGCGCCGCGGGGGCCGCGGAGGCCAGTGGCAGCAAGAAGAGCAAGCGGCGCGACGGCGACGACGACAGCGGGAGCCAGCTGACGCGCCTCCAGGGGGGAAGCTTCGTGGACGACGACCTGGACTTGAGGGGCGGTGTGGGCGCTCTAGGCATTGACGATTGAGCCGTTGGGTTGGGTGGGGGCGAGAAGACCCGATTACATGACATAGGAAACGGAGGGCAGGAGCTAGCTGGCGAATAGCTTTCGGACACGCGGTTGAGTGTGCATGCGCCGGGAGGTTTGGGTTGACTACCGGGAAACCTGTGGGTGTGGCCCGTCGGTGGCGGGGGCGAGGGAGGGGGAGGGAAGGGGGGGGTGAGGGGAGACCCGTGGGTCGGCACTGCGAAGTGAATCCGATTAGGGAACGTTTGGCAGGATGGGTAAGGGCCGAGGGTGCAGCTGAGGACGTGAGGAGGGTCCCTGGCGTAGCACCGTAGTGCTGCGTCCGCCGGTCTGGTCGGCTTCGCCCGAATGGTCAGCTACGACGTGCGTGGTAGACGGGGAGCCCAGACGACACCACGCAGGCGTTCCTCCGCTCTGAACGAGGACGACTACTCGATGACTTGATGACGGGAGGGAATGACTTCGTGTATGTGTATCGAGCGGGCGTGCATGTGCGAGTAGCCGCCCGTACCGGGGGAGTTGCATGACACCGTTAGCATTCGAGACGACACGTGGCTGTACGGCGGTAGGGCTGCGCGCACGTGCGCACGGGGTATGGCTTTAATATGGTAGCGCAATTGCGGTACCACACGTACTTGGCGCCAGCAGTATTACGCATCCTTGATGACATCCTTGATGACGTTGACAATTGTTTGCGAGGCCAAGGGAGGCAGGGTAAGGGAGGCAGGGCAAGGCGCGCGTGTTTGTCACGGGGGGGTGGATAGGCACGTGTGCTCAGGCCGGCTGCGAGCGCACTCGGGACCTGGGAGGAGGCGGGGCCTGAATGCAGACAGCAGACGCTGCAGGCGTGCTCCCCGAGGCCTGAATTCATGGTCGTTACAGGCATGCCTTGGGCATATTCTGTAACGAATACGGCGGCTACGGCGGCCTTTCTGGACCGAGCAAACCGCTATGCTCTGGCCGTTTCCTTGACGGTCCGCTGACATGGCAACACGTTGGTTTGGATCAAAGGAAAATGACGGGAAGAAACGAAAAAGGTAGCAAAACGAAAGCCCGGCCCTGTCTGTCCCAGCGATTGCACCGGATGACACCGGAGGAGACTGCCCAGCTCGCGATTGAATTTGTGTATGCCAAGCCGACACTCCACAAGGGAAAATGAACAAAGCGGAATGCGATCCGGCGGAGGGAGGCAAGTGAGCGATGATGGCAATGATGTGCGTGTGTTTGAGGTACGCGTGGTGTGTTGTCCGCGTAGTTACAGGTTGCCTTTTCAGCGGTTCGCGTGGGTGCTGGGCAAACGCCTGCGGATTCCCATTCGCCTGCAACAGCATACGTCATTACATAACGCTAGCCAATAACCCATGAGTAACCTGACATGCTTAAAGAGAAGAAAACATCGCTTCCAGTGCGTTTTAAAGAAACGCCAAAGCGAGAAGGAACCCGACACGCGGCTTAGGCCAAATGAAACTCGATCGGCACCCGTACTTGGTTGCACGGTTTGCCAACAACGCAGATAAAACGCAGCCTCGCATCACCTCCGCCACACACAACACAGATAAAAACACAGCCCCGTGCCATCTCTTCTTCCCTACCCTTAGCCACCATACCTCATCAGCAGTCACAGGCCAGCTTGTGCGCAGCACCCCTTATGTCCCCAGTAACATGCACATATCCGGACTTCCGCATCCTCCCGCGAGCAGGCGCGCGCAAGCGCGAGCCGACCCCATTGGGGGCCGCCTGAGGCGCCGCTCACGAAACATTTCACAACTCAAGAAATCAGTTCAGCCTCACAACACTGCTTTGCTACTGCGCCCCTTCGTCCGTCCATCCCCAAACCGACACCAAACCCACCAGCCACTATGCTAGCTACTAAGAAATGCCAACCCCTGGCACATTCGGTGCTGCCGTCAAGAGGCACTGTCGGCGCCTCCCGCGGGCCTTGATGCCTTCCGACGGACTGTCACTCATGCCTTCGGACGGACTGCCGCTCAATATCACGTAAACTACACTTTGAGCCGTTTCGCAGGCCAGGCAGACGCCAAGTCGACGCTCTACACACGCGCGCATAAGTAAGACTACGTGGCGATGTTGAGCCCTCGGAAAGAGGAGGTCTGCTGCGCAAATGACAGCAGCTTGGACGGGCGCCCAACATCCATTGACGAGGTAAGGTGCCGTTGGGTCCGCTCCCAGCTGCCGACACCGTTGAGTAGCTTGGTGGTGGCTTCGTACCTACGGTCAGAGGCAGCAGCAATAGTAAGTACTCGATGGCATGTTGCTGTAAGACCTATGTCCAGGGCATGTTGGCATGTTGCTGTAAGACCTATGTCCAGGGCAGGGCCTCTCCTAGGGAGTACTCAATCTGGGTTGCTGGAATATACCACAGCGCCCCCACCACCAGTAGTGACAGCTGGATACTGTGAGCTTTCTGCGGGCATCGGGTGTCCTCCTTGGCGCACGACAGGCCCCGCATACATTTTCTCCTTACAGTCCTCACTCCATTCCATCCAACTGCGTCTCAAGCGGCGCAACCAACTCCCACTCACTCTTTGTAGCCCATCACACGCTGCTTCGCGTAGGCGTCCATGCTACTGCCGTAAGGCCCCGTAGCAGTGAGCGGACGCGGCTTTTCGCCCGTCGCGCCCGGTCCTGCTACGCCGCTGCTTCCCCATGTGTTGCTGCCAACGCTGCCGTACAGGTTCGCCTCCTCGGGGCTCACGGCCCACATGCTCGTGCCCATGGGCTCCATGGTGGGCAGGTACCTACAGCAAGCGAACAGAGTGCGGCAGCATTAGCAAGTGCGAAGGTGACGGAACATGAGCACATGTAGAGGCACTGTACGCCTTGTAGGCGCATGACAACTGCTGGGCACTATTCGTTATCTGACCCCAGGCCGCGTCCCCACCTGTACTTGGATCCAATTAGCTTGATGCGGGACGCCCCGGCCGTTTCGCGCACTGCCAGCTGGGGTCCGGGCGCAACATCGCCTTGCTTTAGGTGCGGAGGGTGCCAGCTGAACTGAGAATCAGGCACGTCCGGGGCATCGACGATGTGATGGTCTGCGGAGGCCGCACATTTGTGAGAGTCAGCAGCGGCTCGCGTGGAACGGGATGCGAGTACCTCGCTGTCCTTGTGAACACGAGTTGCACTGACGGAGGTATGCTATTAGAGTGACTTCGTGGACGGAGCTCGCAGGTTACGGCCAGCAGTTGACTAGACGAGCACCAATAGCGCAAGAAAGAGTAGTGCCTGCAACCTCTGACACATACCCGCTGGGTACGTCTGCCAGTAATCGCGGCATGAAAAGCCTAAAGCCGCGCTTACCTCGTCCGGTCCAATAGACGACCTTCTTGGTCTTGTAAAGCCCTCCACCAGTCGTCCGCAGGCTGCTGGCAGTCATGGTTGGTGCCCAAGCTTGCTCACTTGTGCTCGGTGCTTCGCCACCAGAAAGCTTCGAAGCTGAAGGGCGTTCATCATACACGTGTGTGTGCACGCTGCCAATAAGCTTGGACCCCGGACCCGCAGGCACACGGGCCGGCAAAGGCCTGCGCAGGATTCGCAAGAGTTTTTTCCTTAGAAGCAAAGTATATTCCACACACAGCGTGCACGTCCCAGTTGCGGCAGATGGAAGTGATGACCGATGCTTTCCAAAGTCGCAGTGGGCAAGGAGCGAAGTGCTGTAATGTGACGCAAATGCATTCTCAGCGCGCGGCCGCGGAACCTCACCTTGCTGATTGCGATCTTTGCTGGTAGTACAAAGTAAGGGCGCTGTTTTTCAGATCATTTCTGCATTGGATAAGGGTGTCCAGGTAAAGGCAAGCTACGCATGTCGCCGCCTGTGCGTCCAGGGCCTGCAGGCTTACCGCTCGCCCTCCATCGCTGCAGACGGTGACTACGATGCAACCTCTGCCTCACGCTTAAGCGCCCGATGAATTATCGAAGTCCACAAAGTACAAGAGTAACTGTAGGTGGCCCCACGTCGCGTAATGCAGATTGAAATCCTATGGGTATCGATGATCGTCGCAAGTAATAAGCTATTCCAGATGAGGTATCAAACATGACTTGCTGCTTGCATTAATCAATGCACCTGTCGAAGTACGGCGTACAACAACTGATGCTTCCAAGGACCACTGGGTGGAACTCGAACTAGTCCATACAATCTCAAAGGTCACCTTATGGTGTTTCGTAAAGGTTGTGTGCGCGTCGAACCACCCCTTGGGAAATAGTACGGATTTGCGCCCACCCCCCCGGGCTGCGCTCCCATCCCTTCAACAGCATCTCTAGTCTTAGCAAATATTGTTATATCTGGGACTGATTACTGGCCGCCGTTACACTCCGGGATTCCTCGGTCTACAGGCTTCCCGCCAGCAGAGCTGTCCTCCCCGCCCCAAGCAGGAATTATTCTCCCAGGCTCCTTCCTGCACAACCCGACCTATCAGTGCATCCTAAGAAGCTAGCATCGGCCGATCGCCCACGCACAGGGCTTGGCCCATGCAGGTCCAAGACGGTCGCTAGTTGCAAATCACGGCAGTTTGCAGCGGTAGAATCTACACCTGGTCGCAGGGGCAGGCGTCGAATGCCTCGAAGATGTGGTCCCGGGGTGGGAACACCGCCTTGCGGCTTGGCACCCACTCGCCCTGCAGGAACGCCTGCAGCTGCTTGATTGTTGGGGTTGATGAGGTCGCTGCCCAGTGCCTCCCGCGTGCTCCCGCCGGGAAGTCTCCACCAGCAGCGACAGTACATTGCACGTTACTGAAGGCCTTTAGGCAACTGTAGTACTAACTGCTGCGCGAAGGTATTGATTCCAATACCCAGGACGAGAAGACCGCGGGTGAACAGCGGACCGGCTGCGAACCAAGACGTACCGAGGTTGGTCAGGGTCCATCGACCCGACCATGCGACGGGATTGTAAACACCCAGAAACGTTGCCCACAAGAGGCTAAGCAGTCGCAGTAGCCAACACTAGGGGCTGAAGTCAAGCGCACAGTCGTATCGGTTATATCCAGCATGTACCAACGTGACCTCAT
Organism: Yamagishiella unicocca; assembly: GCA_003116995.1. NCBI lineage: Eukaryota > Viridiplantae > Chlorophyta > Chlorophyceae > Chlamydomonadales > Volvocaceae > Yamagishiella > Yamagishiella unicocca. Next base: position 462,370 of record BDSL01000025.1, on the reverse strand, counting down.
TTTAAGGGTAGGCTTAGCCGTGACATTTTGGCGGCATGGCGAGGCTTCTGTCACAGCGATCTGTGTAACTCACGATGCCGGCATTCCCGCAAGTTTCAGCGTAGTGCTGGAAAGGCATGCACGGGATGGTGGGAAGGAAAGTCGGCACCTTAGGAGAGACCGATCCTGGGCCTATCACCGAGCCTGGCGGGGGCCGCTGGACACAGGTCTGTGCTCTGCCTTTTCGGCGTGGTTGCCAGTAGATCCTTCTGCTGTTGCTTTCGGGGCCAGTCCTGCGCCTACCGCCGCGTCTGGGCAGCTTTCTCGCTTTCCAACACACGCTTCCAACACACGCATTTTGACACACGCTTAAGACACACTGTGTGGCGTGCCGCCTCCATGTCGTACGTCATAGGTCACTGATGTGATCCCCGTCGAATTCGACAAAGTATGTTTTCATATTACGTTCAAAGGGGGAGTAAGCTGACAGGGCAGGGTGTTGCCAGGCTTTGCAGAGCATTAACGAGGCGCAGAAGACGCACTCATTGGGTTTGGTTGGGTTAAACCAAACTTGCAGCCAATACGCAAGTACACCTAACGCATTCTGATTCATCGCCTTTACGTGGCTGATTTCCTGGTAGATTGCAACTCTGGGCTAAGGTGCAGCTGACAGTGAGAGGGGGGCAGAGGGCCGAGGGGTGCCCCAACGGGGTCAACTACAAAGACAATTGTATTGCGGTAATAAGCAGATATTCACTGATATCATCCGTACAGTTCTTCAAGTCGTGAACAAGCGATGGAAACATAGAATCATGGAAAGCAGGTAAGCAGCAAAGCAGAGAGCCGGCTGCGGCGTCGTACACTGGTGGCCGACAACAGAATTTCGGACAATCGACAACTTTGCTTTGTTTGCAGTGTACCTAACTTCAGTCTCAAACGTTAAGCCACTTGAGGAGACTGCGCACGCGTAGTGGACCTTGGTAAATTGAAAGAACGAGCTAACGCCGGAGTTTGATTTCAATTCCATAATGTCTGATAGTGATGATGACGCGCCTCTGGTTGTCAGGGCTAAGCCTAAGGGTGAGGGATTTGCAACCTTTCGTGGTACATTTTCAATTACTGGTCTGACGATCTGCTGGCGCTGGCATTCCATTGACGCGCAGGAGGCGCTGCTGCCCCAGCGGTTAAGCAGGAGGTGAGTTGCCGTAAAAGTAACAAGTGCTTGACCCGGAACGTCGACCGTCGGACTGCCGTCCCTTCCCTTGTCCGCAGCCAGCAGCGGCTAAGCCAGCGGCGGCTAAGCCAGCGGCAGCCAAGCCAGCGGCAGCTAAGCCAACATCAGCCAAACCAGCGGCCGTGAAAGCGGAGGTAAAGGAGGAGGACACCCAGGGGGCAAAGGTCTCCAAGGCCAAAGAGCAGGACAAGAAGCCACCCGCCGCCAAAGGAAAGCCTGCTGCTGCGGGTGACGGCGGGGCACAGAACGGCAAAGCGGCGGGCGATGGTAAGAAAGCCAAGGATGAAACCAAGCAACCCAAAGAGAAAAAAGAGTATGACCTGCCGGGTCAAACACGCGAGGCGCCACCAGAGGTGCGTCGAGGGTATCTGGGAGAAACGTGGGGAGCTGACGACAAGAACACACAGGGAGATGGAAGATCACATGATGCTGTTAGGGGGTCGTCGCAAGGGGCGTTTCGTAGTTGATGGAAGAGTGGAGGCGCGGAGGCGTTTTGGCGACCGGATATGGTCTGACCGACACCCACAAGCCGCGCTCAAGGTCCCAACGACTATTTCCATGCCCACGTGTCCTGACTGTAGACGGACGCCTTGCGGAAGTTCTACACGTCTCTGCTTGAGCAGCGGCCTGATAGTGAAATGGGGAAAAAATGGTGAGCAGCGTGGGCCGTGGGGATCGAGGCAATCCTGCGGTCTAAGCTAGCTAGCATCTCGGGAAACCCTAAGGCGCTGGGTCGCTCTCATCTCGCAAGCTGCTTGCGCAGCCAGCACCTGAAGTTAAGTCGCGCCGCGAGACCGGTGCCGCGGTGTTGTGGTCGCATTTTGGAAAGATGATCTGGATGACAGCAAATGGTGCGCACGCGTGTGGTGAAGAAGGGGGACAGAGCGCGACGTCTTAGTCACAAGGGGCTGCCTTACCAGGGGCTGCCAGCATTCGCGATGGCACGGTGAATGGAACATCCTGAACACGGTGGAGGGGCAACCTCCTGAACACAGGCGGGGTTGGGACAAAAGCCTCGAGATGACGAAAGGATCCCACCTGTGGAATCCAGATGGTGGTGCGGGCTTGGGAAGCACGGCAGCTGGGTCGCTCTTGCTGAACTAGCAACACCGCATAATGGGTAAAGTCAATCATGGCGAAGACGAATACCGGTGTAAGGCAAAATTGTGGCTGTTTGCTCTCGGTGGAAGTCATGCAAGCCTAGGTGAACCCAACACAAGTATAGGGCTGAAATGTGTTTGCAAAGCGCGGTGATTCGCGGTTGTCGGCTCTTGCCACTTAATTGGTGCGGGATGTTACTGAGCCACGCCGAACCGCATGTGCGCCCTGCAATCACCTACGGTCCTGCTCCCGGTGCTGGGCGCCACGTGACGTGCTGTTGTCCGCCTTCTCGTTCTGTTCTGCACTTGGCGTGCTGTTAATCGCCTTCAGGTTCTTTGCGTTGCGTCCCATCGGTCCTGTCATCGGTGCTGCCATCTGCGCAGGTGCCTCATACATGGGTTGCTTTCTCGGGAGGTGGCGGAGGAGCTGGCAACGCAACTGAGGAAGAAGTCAGCCGCAGGCTCAATGAAGTGAGTTCTCGCTGTAGTTGTCCGTACACGGAGTCAAGCGGGCAGCGCACGGGCCCAGCCATCGGTGTGGGAGTTATGCGCTCTGCCGGGCTTGCTCGCTGCGTGCTGATGCGCTTGCTGCATGTGGGTGGCAGGTCTCCCGTCAAGGCCGCAGCCACAAAGACTCGGCGGCCAGCAGAGAAGGCGCCTGCAGCTAAGAAGCAAAAACAAGGTGAGCAAGAAGACCCGGGTGGAGCAACACATTGTCAAGTGGTCCGTCGCGAAGGTGGACGGGGTTGTGCCGATGTCCTCGGTGGTAAAGACAGGCTGGCGGGTATCCTCGCACTCGGTTGTCGGTGGGATCCTGTGGGAGGGGTGATGAAGCACATCCACTAGAATTTTAGGTTCCTGCGGAAAAAGTACAGGAGGAACACGAAATATACCTTCGTCGCACTATTAACGGCGTCTGCGTGACCGCGCAGTTGGCGCGCCACGTTCTCTGTTTAGGCTCGATGTGATGGAGGTGTAAGCGACTGCTGCACAGGCTGCAGGCATGTTCGCACGCCATCTCTTCCTTTCATGTCCTGACGCGACTTCCTACGACTTGGCTCCCTGTGCCCAGCCATATCGCCGCCCAAGAAGACGCGTGCGCGCTACAGCGACGAGGAGGACGAGGCTAGCAGCAGCGCCGATGAGGAGGAGGAGGAAGATGATGATGACGAGCCGATCGCCAAGGTCAAGCCGGGAGGCAAGCCTGCGGCGAAGCCGGCTGCGGCTGGGTCCAAGCCCCCGGGGAGCAGCGGGGCGGCGGCTGCTAAGAAGCGACCAGTCAAGGGACAGGTGGGGGCGTGGGGTCTGAGAGAGGGAACGGGAGGATGTTAGCCAGCAGCCGGACCATTGGGGCCATTGGGGGCGGCTCCCGTCGTGACAGCCGGTTGGCGAGCAAGGCAGCCGCAGCAGGGTGGACATGGCACAGGTGCACCGGTGCAGACGTGCAGATTCCCCGCGTAAGTTGGTATTCGGTGAATTGCATCGGGACAAGAGCAGCACTCTACGCTGTGCGACCATGTGTTATATATGAAAAATGTATGGGTAATTTACCGCTGAGCCGCGAAGTTACACAGGTACCGGTATAAAGAAAGGAGTGATGTGCCTCCCGAATCAGTGTGCCCGTGCTTTTCGCCCACCACTCTCGGTGCAGGATAAAGCGTTCACGGACGGTGGCTTGGAGGAGAGTGATGACGATGACATTCCCCTGGGCCGTCGCGCTGTGAAATGAGCGGTTTGGTGGAACTGGTGCATCGCCCGAGTCTCCGCGGTCTGCACCATTGGTCTTCGCGGCTGTCGGTCGCTGGTTCGCCCTCACCTATGTCAGAAATAAAGCAGGGCAGCTGTGCCGAATTGGGAGCACGATTTGGCGCAAGGCGACGTCGCAACCTAGGGATCGGGATTTTTGGTAAATGCTTGGACCTCGTATGCTACCGTTCCACGAACGGGAGCGGGCGCGTTGCCTTCGACTCGTGCAATGCGGCTTTTCGTGCAGGGTGGACAACTTCGAGCTTGGCCACATCGGCTTGCAGTGCCGGATGGCTTGGCGCCACGCCTGCTTTAGTACTAGGCTAAGCCCTCCGTAGTAAAAGGGTAGCCAGCTTGGAATGACGTTGGCCAGGTAGCTTGCACGTGACGCAGACATCTTCAGGGCGGTGCAACTACCGGGATTATCTGGTGGTGGATGGTGACCTGGGGCCTGGGGGTTCTGCTCCTTGCCCCTCAGACGTGAGCATACGATAGTGAGGGGTTGATCACCTGCTGCTGAACCCCATATCGATACTCGGCTGGAAGGCCATATTAGCACGCAGTCCTGCGCTCCGCGGACGGAGCCGCAGCATCATGGGCCCCTCATAACGACACGACTAACTCGAGCGATTCGTGCGGTAGCGGTCACCTAACTATAGCGGTGCGGGCCGGGCGGTCAGGCTAGCGCGACCTGTCAGCTAGGCATCGAGTCTGGGCGTCGCGCAATGTATCACACGGCAATTGCATCCTGTTGCATCCCATCGGTTCGGCCTTTTGTTGTCAGTTGCGTCGTGACGGACCGATCCCGAATCACGCGCTGGGCCTTGCGGCTAGCGTGGAGCAGGCCATCAAGCTCCCGTGCGCTCCGCTGGGTCTCCTAAGGCACGACGGTGCCAAGTTGTAGGCGGTGCGGCCGGCAACGATGATCGAGGATGTAAATCCCGCGTGTCTTGGTAGGAGGTGTGAGGGCGCACAGCGACCTTGCAACCCAAGGAGGCCCTGGGTTTAGTGTAGCCAGCCCCCCGGCCACAGCGTGCCAGGCGCAGTCCGCAGCGTTACTGGGTCGCGACACAGTCCTGGCTCGGGCAATCCCCGTATGCAGTCAACACACTTGTACGTACGCAGGCCGCCCCCATACCAATTCACTCCATTCACAAGGACCGAGCACGCCGAATGATTACTTTGTTAGGTTGTACTCGGTGTAATCTAAAGGATAACGGTGCTCACAAAACGTGCGTGCGCACGTGATGTGCGTGCTGTGCCGTGCCGTGCGTGGTGCGTCTGCGCAGGGATGTAACCGGCATGACTTCCACGTTCTAATAAACTGCTCCACAGAAAGAGGAGAGGTATACGATTGTTCTATTCCCATTCAAAACCAGGACCGGAACCAGAATTATGACTGGTGATAGCGACGACGATTGCGACAAGCGCAGGCAGCCTGAATTGATTGATGATAACAAGGGGCTGCATCCGCTGTTCTGGGATGCTCTGCCGGAGGACGCGGAGCAGGACCCGACGTTCGCTGCGCTGAAGGCCCTTGACGATGACTTGACACCCGATGAAAAGGCTGAAAACCTTAAGGTGCATACAATTAAGATACAAGACACCTAGCATCGCCCTGTTTGCGAAGTTTGTCTGCCGCCGCAATGGCATGCAGGCAATACGTAAACTTTTCAGCGCGGCATCCATAGTCTGGAGGGTTGTCAGGCACTATACGTCAGATAATCGGCGGTTTTATTAATTTATACACGTCGCTTCCCCGACTTTGCAGACGCAAGGCAACAACAAGCTGCGCATGGCGCAATCAGACAAGGCGGATGCAGCCGCTCGTCGGACGCTGCTGCGCGATGCGGTCGAGTGTTACGGAAACGGGCTGGATGTGCAGGCGCCAAACGCGGGGTTAAACGCTGTACTGCACGCGAACAGGGCACAAGTTCACTTGCTGCTAGGTGCGTTCTATACCTCGCCAGAAGGGCTGCGGGGTACTGTGTGAAGCGATGCCTGTGCTGGAAGGTGAAATCGTGTTTGGTGTGCGAATCACTACTCGCCACGTGCCGCTGCAAGGGGAAAGGGTATCCGCTGGCCAGGTGATCAGCACCACATCTCTTGGGCGTATGGCTACTGGGAGGCATGCTTGGATCTGTCACCGCCGTCCTAACCTCACGACGACTCTGGTTGTACGGCAGCATGGCACTGCCGGCAGCAAGTTGCGAGCGGCGAGGCGCAATCAGATATCGTGCCCGCGCACCGTGGGGCCCTGCGTGTGCACTATAACTGCCCTCTCCCTTGCCGACAAAAAATTCTTGCCGCGCAATCCCGCTCTGCGTGACAATCCCCAAGATCGCGCTTCCCGGCCGTCGTGGTTGCCCCATTGCAGGGAACTTCCGAAAGGCGCTGGATGACAGCCTGGCCGCCAAAACCTTGGACCCTGCGAACGTGAAGGTGCGCGGTGCTTTATGTTATCGGGTCGGGACGCGGTTGGCGGGTTGAGGGGTGTCCAATTGAGGCGCTGAAGAGCACCTTGCGCGCGAGCTTGTCGTGGGCGGCGTCATACCGTACGTCTTGTGTGAGTGTGGTTTACTGCGTCGTTCAGCTGACCAACTTTCCGATGTGCGCTAACGCGAACCGGCTATTATACGCCTGGCGCGGCGAGGGGCAACGGTCCCGCATCCGACCAACGTAGCGCTGCCTTCTAGTAGCGCTACGTTGCGCTGCATTGCGTTCCGACAGGGCCGCCTCCAGGTGACGCCGTTCACCTCTTCTCGCATCCCACCCCATCCCCCGGTCTTTACGCCATCCCCCACTCGCCTCCCCTCCTACGCGCTGCAGGCCATCTTCCGCGGTGCGCGTGCGGCCTCGAAGCTGGGCATGTGGGCGCAGTGCTTGCAGCTGTGCGAGGAGGGACAGGCGACGGACCCCAAGTCCAAGGATTTTGACGCCCTGCTGAAGGTCGGTGGGTGGTTAGATGGGCGCCTGTGGGCCTTACACGCGTAATGACCTGGGGCCCTCCTTCGGTTTGCAAAATGTTGTGGTCATGTGGAATTCGCTGGCGTGGAGGCAAGTGTGTGTGCTTGGCATACTAATTACCGGGGCCGTAGCTGTGTCCGATGGTGCCTGCGAGGCTGGGTGGCGTGGTGGGGCATTAGCTGCACTAGCTGCTTCACGGCTGCGCGGCCTGCTGCGGCAGTCTCGTCCGTCGCAATGTCTGTACCCCAACGTTTTGCGGCGGCTGCGGGTACCACGGCCAGCACCGCTGCCCATAGCCAAAACTACTGCGCCACTCTACTGCCGCTGCTGCTGCCGCTGCTGGCCCTGCTGCTGCCGCTGCTGCTGCCGCTGCTGCTGCCGCTGCTGGTCCTGCTGGTGACGAACGCGGGCCCCGGTTTCTGACCTCGTTACGCCAGGAGTCCTCGTCGAGGCTGGCTGAACGACGGCAGCACGAGGAGCGCATTGCTGCGCAGGCGGAGGCGGAGGCGGCGCCCGCGCGAGCATTGGTGGACGTGCTGCTGGCTCGGGGATACAAGCTGACGCGACCTCAGGTGCGCTATTCCTTGCCACATCACCGCAGACCCGCGGACAGCCACGGCCACTGTCAGAGCGCGCACTCAGCGTGCACACAGCGCTTGCACAGGCATCAACTGCCTGTCGGTATGCATCCGCGATTGGGCTGTGCTGCTTCAGCAGCTATGCAAGCAGCGGCTAGCACACTAGCCGACTCGCAAGCAGCGGCGAGGAGGTGGCGTCACAACCTGTTGGCTTGGCGGTTCGAAAGCTCGACCCGCCATTGCGAAATCTTGCCGCCATGGACTGGCATGTCGTGTAGTGCACGGATATATGCAATTTCGAGAGTGCATATAAACATAATCACGAGACGAATGACATCACTGACGTGCGCTCCACTAGCTGCGTAGGCGTACACGTGCATCCTTGATACTCCTTGCACTAGATCAGCGCGGCCGGGTGCGCAGCTGCGGACTGTGTTGCGCTAGATCAGCGCGGCCGGGTGCGCAGCTGCGGACTGTGTTGCACTAGATCAGCGCGGCCGGGTGCGCAGCTGCGGACTGTGTTGCGCTAGATCAGCGCGGCCGGGTGCGCAGCTGCGGACTGTGTCGCCCAGCGCGCAGCTGATGAGTCGCTCCCTCTTGACCCTGGCTGCTCCGCTGCTCGCGCTGCTCCAGGTTAGCCTCGGCTCGCGCACAAAAGCAACGCTCAACGCCGACGGCTCGCTGACCTGGCCGGCGCTGCTCATGTACCCCGAGAGCGGGCAGCAGGACGTGGTGGAGGCGTTCGGGGAGGACGACACCTTCAAGGAGCACCTGGACATGGTGCGGAGGTGCAACCTGCGCGCGTGCGTGCGTGACCACCTGGGTGCTGGGCTGGCCGCTTGCGGGAAGCGAGGTGGCGGGTGAATGCGTGGTGTGGATGTTGGAGAAAGAGGAAGGGGAAAGAGGGATGGGGTCGAGCGGCGGTCGAGTCGCGTTGTGAGCGCGCGGGGTGAGCGCTGGCGGAGGGTTGCGCAGCGTCGGGGCCACTGCGTTGCAGCACGTTGCAGCGCGTTGCAGGTCGACAGCGGGCGCGTGCTGTTCATACGTGTAGGGCACAAGGATGGCGCGGGCAGGTCCTCGCATCGCGCCTCGTGCACTGCTTTTGGCCAGGATTCCGTGCTAAGTTACCGCGCAGGGCGGGAAGTGTGCACGTCTTAGACATTGCCATGCGTCATGCATCCTGTTGGAATACGCATCGCGGGGGGCCCTGGCTGCACTGGCTGCTCGCGCTCATGTCATGTCGCTCGCCATGAGGCCATCGCGATGTTCTGAAGCGGTGTCGCCCCGTCCCAGATGTTCGGACCGGACTCGCCGCCGCTTCAGTGGGACGAGGCGGGGGACTACACCCGCGACCGGATTGAGCTATACTACCTGGCGCATGCGGGGAGACAGCTCAACAAGGTGGGGGAGGGCGGCTGTTGGGTGGGAAATAATCGTTGGGCTAACACCGACAGCTAATGGCGAGATGAGGCATGGAAAGCATGGGTGCGGTAGACGCCAACCGGGCATAACTGCGCGCTGGCATCAGGCTCAGGCCAGCCGGGATTGCGTATATAGGTATCCTCGGGTTGCTCTCCAGCTCCGACGCGCTGAGCGCCCGGCCCCCACCCCAGCCCGTATCGTTTTCCAATTCACGGGTTTCGTCTCAGGTCGTACTTTTCCCTCTTCACTATGTGCCGACCCCCGAGTTCCTCACAAACCCGCCCGTTCGGCTTCCTTTCCTTGCTACTCCCACGCCGGCCCAAGGCGCACGCCCCCCCTGCCCCCAATCCACCGCTCCCATTTCCCGTCAAAACACAGGACCAGCTGGTGCAGGCGATGCAGGGCCGGTGGCCGCAGGGCCTCGAGGACGCAGGCGACCTGGGGCCGGAGCGCTACGGCAGTCGGGCAGCCCGCATGCGGCGGGTGAACCAGCGACACACGCTGCGGCAGGTGCTGACTGCGGACGACCATATCGTTGCAGGGCTGCCGTTGTTCTGGGTGGTCTCCAAGGGGACACCCTACCGGGAACGCTTCCTGGAGTGCGGCCGGTGATGCTTGCTTGCAGAAGGCGAGGGAGAGGAGCGGGGACTTTGCACAGCGGGGCCTAGCTGTAGTGCCTAGGGTGCTTCAGCCAATGTGGCGGAGATGCTGCTTTGGGGCACAAGCGGATGCCAGGTGCACGACACTGAAGTCTGTAACGAGTGGGTGTGTGAGGGTAAAAGGATTTCCGGTCCAGCAGCTGGTGGGATTCTACTGCGGAATGTGGTCTGCGGCCCGTCAGTGCTTAATAAACAGTATTTACGCAATACCTTGGCAGGAAACGTGTCCGTAGGTGAGATTGAAATGCTCGTCCACTAAGTACGACGGCCCGTACAAAGAACAATGTCCAGTAATCATGTAATCTCTCCCAGGAAGAGAACCCGCCGTATGAGAGGCTCACCTATCGGTTCGCGTTTGGCCCACCCACCACACCCTTTGCGGGCGACGTTCGGTAGAACATGGGTGCGGAGAATCCAAACGATAACGGGCGCCTTACCAAACTTACGCTAGCCTGAGTACGGCGAGACCAATTGAATTACAGCAGTAGGCAGTCCTTGCACGCGGCATGCGGGTATGACGGGTTATAAGTCCCCCATCTCCTTCCTAGCTGGTCTATGGCCCGCGCTTGCCTCGAGATACGCAGCGGCCTGCATCCTGACCATGGCCATCCTGATGGCCAGCCGGGGAACAGGCCCTACAAACCCCACCATGGAAGGACGCATAAACGTAATTTAACTTGATCTTTAACAGGCAAAATGCAGACATCAGGAGTCGAGACCCTGCAAATTCGTTGGGTTCTCATGCAGTACGGCTTGAAAGGGCGCAAGGCCCAAAGTTTACTGGCGGCTCTTCATAAACCTTGCAAGCCAATCAGAATTGTCAGTCAATCCGACATATGTCTTATCACTTGGCGGCTACCAGCGGCCAGCAACATGCTTGGTCGTGCTGGCCCACAGGGTCGTTGAGTCGTCCTCGCTGCACAGCACGACCAGCTGTATCTGGTCTTCGTGGCCTCCATGAAACAGCCAGCAATGGACCACTTCAATCCGGTCATTTGCGAGTGGGCGGCGGTCTGCATGAAGTTTACTATGAGGTGCATGGCTCACCTCACGGAACGCCAGCCGTTGTCGTCCATGGCGGCCCTGGAGCCGGCTGTTATGTAAATCACACGTAAGTTGGTATCGAAGTGCAGTGGCAATATAATTGCTTTCTCACCATTGACGGCTCCCGCCGCCAGACTGTTAGAGTTGGTGCCGGCAGATTACTCTGGTTGCATGTCATGTAATACCTTGCATATATCGCTGTGCAGGCGCTTTTTCGATCTGACGCGTTACAAAGTCGTCCTCCTGGACCAGCGCGGATGCGGCCGATCAACTCCGAGAGGTTGCCTAGCGGAGAACACCACGGGAGCTTTGGTCGATGACCTGGAAATGCTCCGCGAACACCTTGAGATCGACAGATGGTTGCTGTTTGGGGGCTCTTGGGGGGTCACCCTCTCACTTGCGTATGCCCTGGCGCACCCGGCAAGGTGAGGGTCGCGGTCTTTTGGATAACGCTCTTCATTTCCCGCCGGATCTCAGCTCGCCTTTAAATTAATCATGGCGCCTTTCATATGCACCTTTCTTGACAGGGTTACGGCAATGGTGCTGCGTGGGGTTTGCGCGATGCGGCAACAAGAGATCGAGTGGATGTACGGAGGCGGCGCCGCCGCACTCAAGCCATGGGCATGGCAGCGTTTTCTGGAGCATCTGGCGCCCGAAGAACGCGACACGCCGCTCCTGAGCTACTACGGCCGTTTATTATCTCCGGATGCTGGAGTTCGAGATGCGGCGGTGAGCGCTGAAGCCGAGTGTGCCTGTGTTCTTTTGACGGGTTTGCCTTGGGATATCAGCCATGGCGTTTATCGTCTAGGCCGAACAGCATGTGCATGTCGAGCGTTTGCTGACCAATTGTGTCACAATCAACATCACATATACGCACGACTTAACTTCCATATCACAGCCGCTGCCAGCCGGAAGCAGTGATGTCTACTACACGCATAGTTCATCCGATGTGGGACTTACTACCCGCGATGCTGAACTCAGATTGTCTTTCGCTCCTATCTGAGCTTCTTGTTGCCGGCGGCGGCATGGCATGGCATGGCATAAATATTCGTCAACACGTCCATGCTTCCTGGGTCTTGGATCTAAATCTCGGCGGTGATGCTCTATACACGCATAGTTCATCTGACGCGGCTACTACCGCAATGCTGAACTGAATTTCTTTCGCTCCTATCTGAGCCGAGACCGCCATATATGATACGAATGCCTGAGTGTGTATGTAGCACACGTCACAACGCGTTCACTTAGTGCCGTAATGGAGTCTTCTTGTGCCGTGCAAAGTGTGAACATGCAGGGCAAAGCGGCCGTACGAGTAAGGCCGCTCGGCCTCGTACTGCCGCTCAGCCTTGTACGCGCCCCTTAGCACGGGCCCCTTCGCCCCTTAGCACGGACCCTGTTTTCTTACTGGCACTTCAAAAACTCCATCAAATTCCTGCGTTCCGCGCACAGCATGTCGTACCGGAGCCCGATGATGCTTTCGCAAATGACAAGCATATGTCCGATGCCCCTTGAGGACAACCTATTTTTTTGCCCTGAGGATCCGGTACGACAGCGCATCGACACTCTCACCGCATCCGCAGCCTGCTCACATACGTAAACACACGTGTTTCCGATTAGTCTCACCATTGCTGCGGCTGACCCAACTATTCAAGTAAAACGACGATATTTGACTTCTTCTATTTGTGGCGAACGTATACAGGCTCGCAGCTGGATGGAGTGGGAGATGAGCGTCGGCTTCGACTCGCGGTCGCAGCTTCTGGACTGGGATGGCCGCCAGTGGTCGCATCAGACACTTCCCACCGCGCCCGACGCCCGCACGCCACCAAGACCCTCGCCACAGTCGCACAGCCTGAGCACTTCGGCGACTGATGGCTCTCAACGCCGTGGACCTTCCCTTTCGGCCGCTCCACATTCCGACATGTCCGGTGAAGAACCTAGCGCCAAGGTCGATGTTGCTGCCCTTGTTGGAAGGGGGCTGTCGTACCGTGGCGACCCCAAAATGTCAACTAGCACCGCTCAGGCTCTGCTGGAGTGCCACTACAGCGTCCATGGCGCCTTCTTGCGCGGGGACCTGCCGCCGCAGCGACGGAGCAGCAGCACCGTGCGGCAACCTGGTGCACAGTCGGCGGGATCCGTTCAAAGTAGGCGTGGCCGCTCAGGTGCCAGTCGCCGTAACGGCGGCGCGGATGCGTCGCTGCCCTCGCACGGCGCTCCGCTCCTTGAACGCGCCCACCAGCTGAGCAACATACCGGCGATTGCAGTTCACGGACAGATGGACTTCGTGTGCCCGCCCACGACGGCCTTTGCGCTGCACAGTGCGTGGCCGGAGCTGCAGCTGCGCCTGGTACCTGGTGCCGGCCACTCAATGTACGACTCGGCTATCAGTCACGAGTTGTTGGAAGCTACGAGGATTCTTTCTGACGTTTTGAGCAGTGAGAAGGTCGAACAGGTTGGCGGCCAGGCGGAGACCGCTATGGCGCGCGTGGTCGCTGCTTGAAGCTGGCAGGTTGACACCTGTAGGCGTTGTATATGAGGAGTGGAAGGACATGGACAGAGTACCACAACATGACACGGACAGAGTACCACACCATAGGTAGCTAGAACGTAGCCTGTGTTTGGGTTGGGCAGCCGGTATTGCGGTGCTTAGCTCTTTAGTGCACGGTGTATATTTCCTGATTGGAGCTGTATTCTTGTATTTAGGAACCCTGCAGGGTATCATCTACATTGTATGAGTCGCCCTGTGAGTCGCCCTGTATGTTAAATGAGTCGCTGAGTGCGACATACCTACCCTATTATTGCGAGAGAACCAACCAGGTGGCTTGTTGTCAATATTGCGTACGAGTACCGCACGCTATGCGCCAGTGTCAGAACTCTGCGGCGCCCGTTGTGAAAGCGGGACGCCCATTCTTGTATTGACCGTTCGCGCGAGGTTGGAATGTGGCACTGGCTGGCCTCGTTTAAGTGGGGACGTGTGCGAAACGTCCCCCGTCGTATGAGGACATGCGATATAGTGTAGATATAGTGGCATTCTCGAGTCTTGAGGTCGCATGCACCGTACCTATGTCGGAAGAAGGGTGCAAGAAGGATGTGAGCGAGTGTAGTGCCGAGCTGTCCGCATGCTGCAAGTTAAGTTGCGCTGGAACGAATGGGAGCAGGGTTACCATTCCAAATGCCGGCATACCGCCAGGTGCTGCCGTTTTCGTTCTCTTTCGTTTTTCAGTTGATGGAAATTGACCAGCATCTGGAACACGGTTCCCACTTGTTTTGGACTGGCATGAGCGGAGAGCATACTATGGAGTGCATGCTCATATGACATCGTATGCGCAAACGGCACGATTGTGCAGCAATTCTCGGGCGGTTCCGCCTTAGTGTACCTGTCTTGGATGTCGTACAGGTCGGTTGGTGTTCGGTACAGATCTTTTGTCTCCGTGCCATCATGGTAACGAAGGCGATTGGTGATGGTAATGCACCTTGTAACGTCTGGCGTTCCTCCTCATAACGTTATCTCTTATGTCCTCACGGCCGAAGGTACGGTTATAGCATCCATACCTTTTCACATGAGTGGCATTATGTCTCAGCCTGGCTCGACATAAGTGGGCATATTACATCCCATCGTCATATTATTCTTCTCGTCTGCAAATGTTTTCCTCTGTCAATACCCAAACCGATGATCACGTCTTAACACTTCGACTTGTGCGCACCGCAGCGACCAATACATTTTTATCCAAAATTAAACATCAGCCACGCGTGCGCAACACCCACGCTTCACTATGTCTTCAGCTTTCCACGGATCCAAAACCGTCATATGTAAGTTAAAGACACACACTTAATACACCCCATTGATCCGCGGTACAATGCAAAATGCGGTCATGCAGTGATCCCAACCGTCAGCTTATTGGTGCCTTCTCAAACCCCTTCTTCGGCAACCGCGCCTTCTCCTTACGCGCCTCCTTCTCAGCCCGATCACGCTCGGTCTTCTCCGCCGCTTTTTCGGCGCGCTTGCTGACGGCGGGCACACGGTACCCTGAGGACTTGACAGCTACGCCCACCGCATGTGGATCCTGTCCTTCAAGCGCCACGTCCCACTGCACCAGCTCGAACGCATCCGTTCGCTGCTTCCAGCCTTGCAGGTACGACTCGGCTGCGACCACAGGCACGTCAGGGTTGGCGTTGCCCGCTGAGATGCTGCTCACCGCAAGCGGGGTGTACAAGGAGAAGGCAGGTATACTTGTTGCATCCGCTGATGCCATGAGCCATGTCAGGAAACGATTGGCACGTGTAAGTGCACTCACATACCGCTTGTATCAACCCCAAGCTCCATGCCAGCTCTTACCCCGTTCTTGGCTCATTGCAAAACGGATCCTAAAACGTGCCAGCTCTTACCCCGTTCTTGGCTCATTGCAAAACGGATCCTAAAACGTGCCAGCCCAACCCCATTCCTGACGTCAGGGCCGCGGTGGAAGCTCGCACCACCACCCTGACATGCTCTCAAGCGCCACGAGCCCCCTCCGGTGCCACAACACGGAGCTGCACGATCAGCCCAGCCCGGCCCAACCCACCCACATACCTAGCGTGCTGCTCGGGCTCCCGATGTAGCGAATGGGCAGGCCGCCAGGAACTGCGAAGCACGCCAAGGCACAGACAGGCACCACGCGGAGCTTGTTCAACAGCGCATTCAATAGCAGCACCAGCAGGCGCGCCCTTCGAGCCAACCGTGGATTGTGCCAAGAACATGCGGAACACGCTACACGTACGCTGGATGCCCCCCTGGTCGATGCGCTCGCTTGGTGCATGCGCCTTTCCCCCCCCTGGCGGGCTTACTTCGCTCGATGAAGATGATCGCGCAGCCGGGCTTCAGCACTCGCAGCGCCTCCGCCGCAAACGCCACCCGCTGCGGCTCGTTCATGCCCGCCAGCGCCCCCAGCGACACCACCGCGTCCACGCTGTCGTCAGCCGCGAAGCCCAGGTTGGCGGGCGACTGCACCTTCGCCACCGTGGGCACCGCGGCCTGAGTGGCAAGAAACGCAAGGCAGGTGCCAGGACGGGGAGTCCGGGGTTTATGGAAGTCCCGGGTCTGATAAAAGAGGCTCGCGACGCGGGATAACGAGTGGAGGCCGGGCTACCACGTCGCACGTTGGGCGAAATGAGGGGGCTTCCTTAGCGACTGAAGGCACGCGCTTCGGTTTCCTTAGCGACTGAAGGCACGCGCTTTGCGCGCGGTGCGCATGCAAAGACGCTCGACTGATGGCAACACGGCTGACGCCTGATACCAGCGACACCTGAGCAGGCGCCCGTTGTTAAGCGCTCGCCACCGACTCAGTCCGGGACAACCTCGCCGGGGCTCGCAACTCACGCCACGAGGACGTGCCATCAACTGGTGGTCAAGCTTTGGGGTATTACGGAAGGCGCCCAGCAGCTGTCCCCAAGACGACACGTGCTCCTTGCTCCTTGTTCCCCAAGTAGGTCACGGTGCCCACGCCTACGCCGTGCGCCCGACTAGCGCACTGAAAATTGGAGAGACGCGTTCTCGCTTCTACACGCACCGCTTATCGTACCTGCATGCCCGCCTGCTCCAGCACCGCCTTCTTGATCGCCTCGCCCACGACGGTCACCTGCACCGTGTTTTTGGGATAGTAGTACAGCTCCTGCAGCGAACCACGGGAGGCAGGCCAATGGGTGGGGTACGCGGCCTGGTTCCGAGCGCCCGGAACAACTCAGTGCACGTTTCGTACATATAAGCCCCACTTCCCAGGTCCCCAGCCTAGTCATGCCCGTGCTGTCGTACCGCCATGAGATGGCAAATCGGCGTATCACGCCGGTGGACGTGCGCGTTCATGCCTATGGGAGGTGCACGCGTGCGTGACGCATATCGTCCCTAGGCACTTCACGATTATGATGTTTTGGCGTGGCCGCGGCCGGTGGCCCTCCCTCCCCTTTGTCTCATACTCACCCGCGTTCCACCCTGCAGTTGGATGACGCGTGGTCCGGGCTGCCCTGCAGACAGCAAGGGTGCGCACACATAAGCCAGATTGTCAGACGCGTCCGCAGGGTTAGTGCCCGGACCGGAAAATGGCCTGTACCGCTTACCTTTCGGCACATAGTTAGTCAGCATGGAGGCCGTGATATATTCCAACTGTCCGTAGTTGGCGAATTTCCATACTGCGGTGCTGCGGCGGGTATACGAAGGTTGGGGGACTTGGATACGCTGGTGGCCATAAGCCGCACAGAGATGAGTAGCATGGAACATACCCGCCAAGCGCGACCAGGGGTAGCGCCGCGGCGGCTGTGACGAGGCTTGAGGCATCGGCCAGCGCTGCGAGTGTTGCAGAGGTCGTATCAACCGCCCCGACAAATAAACACGACGCTGCAAAATTGACGGGTTCCCGCGGCATGAATTGAGCCACTTACAATGCACAGCAAGGGGCCGTCTCGACCTACAGGCCGGCCCCGACCAAGGCCGCGGAGATCGGCACGGCTTCAATAGCGACATTATATCTTATATTGTAATCAATATATTGTTGGGTGTGACTTCCTTCTTTTTCGTGAACGGCACCAAGACCGACGAGCTGTCCCATGCTATGACAATGCATGAGATTCCAAACTGCTTTCAGGGGCGCCCCATAAGCCATACCCATACAGATTTAGTCATCATACCTGGTGAAGTGCATCGTATATACCTGAGGGTGCAGCTTCATTAGCTGCTTTGTTCCTTCCGCGCGTATATGTCGTTCTCGCCAGGTCTTCCTGATACCCCACTGTAACACGCCGTTTGATGCTGGCTTTAACACTGCAATTATACAAATATATCGATTGAGTACCTTTTGGCACGACGTCTTGACTTCGTATACAATTCCAAACACGTAGGCTTCTGCGATGTGCGGCATCGTAGGCTACTACACCTTCAATGTTCGCAGAGATCTGCGGTTCGTGCTGGAGTGCCTCTTTAATGGGTTGAAGCGGCTGGAGTACCGCGGCTACGACTCTGCTGGGGTCGCCTTCGACGTCGTTGATGCATTTCCCCTAGCGCAGCAATTAAGCGATGGCACGGAGGTTATTGCGGAGGAGAATGGCGCGCTGGAGTCTGCCTGTCCGCTGATCATCAAGGAGGTCGGCAAGGTAGAGGCGCTGGAGCGGATGGCTTACGATACGGTTGCCCGCGACCAGCTTGACATTAAACGGGAGTTCCGGAGCCAAGTCGGCATTGCGCACACACGGTGGGCTACTCATGGGCCCCCGTCGGTCGTAAACAGCCACCCTATCCCGTCGGACCCAGAGTGCCAGTTCGTGGTGGTGCACAATGGTATCATCACCAACTTTAACCTCCTCAAGGCCTTCCTGGTGGGTGTCCTCAAGTAGCTACATTGTAGCGCGCAGGGGGCACGGCTCTTCGCGCCGACCGAACTGCGGGGCCGCGCCTCTGTAGAACGCCGGTTGCTGTCACCCCAAGTACGACTCGCAGTTCGCACGCGCACAAACACGTCCACTCCGCGCCACCTTTGCAAAATCAAGCCTTGTGGAATAGGCTGGTGTACTGCACGGCTTGTGTGGGAGGGCACTGGACGGCTCGTGCCCATGCGCCCAGCTTTCAGTATAGCCGACCAACAGGGTCACAGCGCCAGGCCCACGGGTAGTTGATTGCCTGCGTCCCAGCCTGTCGACGCGCTCCACGCACTTGGGCCTCCTCCTCTCCTGTGCTCCCCGCAGATCAAACACGGGGAGACCTTCGATACGGAAACGGACACGGAGGTCATCCCCAAGCTATGCAAATTTGTGTACGACCGTCTCTCTGAGAAGGTCCCCTTTCCCAAGGTGTGTGTGAGTGTGCTCCCGGGGCCTGCATGGCACCAGCGATCGATGGTTACTTTCCGGGCCTGCACTGCACCGGTGGCAAGTGCACTGCACCGGTGACAACTGCACTGCACCGGTGATCACTGCACTGTACCCAGTGGTAAGCCGTATTACCAAACACAGCCAAACACAGCTTAACGCACCAGCCGCACTGGACACAACCGACCAATGCGGAAGCCAGAACGGAGGGAGGAGGGGAAGGTGCCGGTGGCTGCCGGGCCGCGTCGCACCCTGGGTACTGGCAAGCGCCATCGTCGGCGGGACATTGCCGATAACATCGCTCGGTGTGCGACCCACCTGCCGTCTGTACGCCCCCAAAACCCTACAACCCACAGCTTGTGATGGAGGTCCTGAAGAAGCTCGAGGGCGCGTACGCCGTGCTGGTGAAGAGCACACACTACCCTGGTGGGTAAGACACGTCCATGGCGCCAGCGATTTGGATGCCCCGGGACGCGGCGGGATCTTGCCACTGCCGGGATCTTGCCACTGCCGCGATCTTGCCACTGCCGGGATCTTGCCACTGCCGGGAGCCTACTTCGGGCGGGGGGGGGGCCGTGCGGAGTACCGCCTGCGTGGATGGCCGCGCATGGGCCCACAGCTGACGGCTCGCCGGGGGGCGACCCCAAACCCAAACTCAAACCCCAGCGATACAAGGGTGGGGAATAGGAGGCATGTAGGGGCCAGGCCTGTGAGGTACGGCGTCCTGCGCACAGCCACGTCGCAGCGTGGTCCTTCCACACAAGAATCGCTTCCTAAAGCTGGATCGGTTGACCCATCCGTGGGAACCGAGCTGGTGCCCGGAGGTTGCCCGTTCGGCACGGTCCAGTGAAATGCCGATGCGGCACGATCAAGGGACCTGATGGGCAGCAGGGTGAAGGGTCAGTCAGGCGAGCCAAGCCATGGACGGTCTCGTAACGGGCTGCGTCAGCGCCATCCTTCCCAGCGAGCTGCCCCACCCTACCAGTTGCGGTCGATAGTTGCCATTGCTCGTCTTCACCTCACCACGCGACGCATCCCCCGCCTCAGTCCTTACAGACAGCCGCCCGCCCCCGCTGTCCGCTTCCGCCACCCCGCTTCCGCCACCCCGCTTCCGCCACCCCGCTTCCGCCACCCCGCTTCCGCCACCCCGCTTCCGCCACCCCGCTTCCGCCACCCCGCTTCCGCCACCCCGCTTCCGCCACCCCGCTTCCGCCACCCCGCTTCCGCCACCCCGCTTCCGCCTCCCCGCTTCCGCCTCCCCGCTTCCGCCACCCCGCTTCCGCCACCCCGCTTCCGCCACCCCGCTTCCGCCACCCCGCTTCCGCCACCCCGCTTCCGCCTCCCCGCTTCCGCCTCCCCGCTTCCGCCTCCCAGGCGAGCTCGTGGCCTGCAAGCGCGGCAGCCCCATGATCATGGGCATCAAGGAGGACCCAGGAGCCCGCCGCGCCTCGTTCAGCCGCCTGCACGACGCGGCGGACAGCAAGTGGCGCCACGAGTCCATAGAGTGCTTCATCGCGTCCGACGCCAGCGCGGTCATTGAGCACACCAAGAGGTGGGAGTCGGGGGACTAGAGGGGGCCCGCGCCGCGGCCGGCGAGCACACCAAGAGGTGGGAGTCGGGGGACTAGAGGGGGCCCGCGGCGCGCACACCAAGAGGTGGGAGTCGGGGGACTAGAGGGGGCCCGCGGCGCGGCCGGCGAGCACACCAAGAGGTGGGAGTCGGGGGACTAGAGGGGGGGCCCGCGGCGCGGCCGGCGAGCACACAGAGCAGCTGGTCGCTTTGGCCGCACCTCACGCCACATGTGGTGGTGGTTTGGCGGCATTTGGAGGCGGTCGCTCTGGGCGCATGAAGGGTTAGTGACGAGGGGCTGGGACTGGGGGCATGCACGCACGATGGAGGCTGGGCCGTTGCGGGTTATGGAGCAAAGTCCGCCATGTGTCAGGGGCTGTTGGGAACCACCCGGCGCGTCCCGCAGCGGGATGGCGACATCTGGACGCCTCATCTCGCCAACGCACTGGGCGAACGAACCACGATGTTGGCGTGTGAGCGTGACGATCCCACACTCCACGCGGCCCCTGCTGCTGGGGTGCTAGCGGGGCGGCGTATAAGCGCGTGTTTGCCATGTGAAGCAAAACAATTGATATGGGCACTAGCGGGGGGGGCGGGTGGGCGGACGGGGTCGCCCAGGCGGAGGGCAGAGGCCAGTGGCACCACTGCTCAGGGGGAAGCAGTGCAGTGCATGTGTTCGGGGTGCAGTGCGGGCACTAGATGCTAGGCAGGGCCCACGGGGTGCATGATCAGGACACAGCCACAGGCTGTACGGACCGCCACATAGGGCCCATGGCCACAGGGCGGGCAGCATACAGGGCTCAGAACTGGCGGTGTGGGCCCCGCGCGCACTGTTCCTGGTTACTGCCTTGGGGCACGTGACCACCGCACTGGGAAGGGGCGCGGCTCGAGGACGTGGCTACCAGCTGACGGCACGCGTGCCTTGCCGCGCCCTGGGCCTTGCCTCACCCTCGCGCTTCGCCATCCGCCACCGATTCGCTCCGGCGCTCCCCTAGGGTTATTGTGCTGGAGGACAACGATGTGCTTCACCTCTGCGGCGGCGGGTACGGCATCTACAACACGGAGGGGGCCAACGTGGAGGAGGCGGTGCCGCGCGTGTTGCTGACGCTGCAGATGGAGGTGGAGCAGATCATGAAGGTGCGGACACAGGAGCTGCGCGTGTAGGAGGAAGGGGGAAGGCGCGTGTAGGGGGATGGCGCGTGTAGGAGGAAGGGGGAAGGCGCGTGTAGGGGGAAGGGGGAAGGCGCGTGTTGGGGGATGGCGCGTGTAGGAGGAAGGGGGAAGGCGCGTGTAGGAGGAAGGGGGAAGGCGCGTGTAGGGGGAAGGGGGAAGGCGCGTGTTGGGGGATGGCGCGTGTAGGGGCAAGGGGCGGGAGGGCTGCATCGCGCCGCTCGTCGTCCCTTTGGCACGTTTGTCCCAGGGCGGTTAGGGCTGGATGGATGGGTTGGACCGGGGGCCCGGGCGGGCAAGGCAGGGCAGGGCGGTAGCGAGGAAACCCGTGGGCCGACGCAGGAGGAATGAGGGAAGGGGGCCGGGGCGCGCCAGGACCGGGGTGCTGTGCGGCACGTGTTTCATATGTTCGGGAGTTGCGGTTGGTAATGACTTTGTGATGCCGGGATTCGGATAGCGGGAGGGTGCGGGCCCCCGCCTCTCACTCCCTCACGCGACCCCGCCCCCGACCCTCTCCGCAATCCTCGTCTCCCCACCTCTCTCAACCCGCCCCCCCCGCCCCGCCTCTCCCACCCCGCCTCTCTCAACCCGCCCCTCCCACACCGCCCCTCCCACACCGCTCCCGCCCACCTCCCCAGGGCGGCTACGAGCACTTCATGCAGAAGGAGATCCACGAGCAGCCCGAGTCGCTGCTGCAGACCATGCGCGGCCGCGTGCAGTTCCAGCGACCAGCGGTGGGCAACCCCTACCTCACGCAGCGCATCAAGCTGGGCGGGCTGGTGGAGCACGGCGACACCATCCGCCGCTGCCGGCGGATACTGCTGGTGGCGTGCGGCACGTCCTTCCACGCGTGCCTGGCGACGCGGCAGACGATGGAGGAGATGTGCGAGGTGCCGGTGGTTCTGGAGCTGGCGAGTGACTTCCTGGACCGGCGCTGCCCGATCTTCAGGTGCGGCGGCGGCGTGTGAGGTGGCGCGTTGGGGCACGAGTGATGCTGTGGTGGAAGTTGGTACGGATAGGGGCGGGTGGTTGGGGCGGGAGGTTGATGCACGGGGAAGGGGGACCCAACACGGAGGGGGTCGCGCGAGGAGTCATACGAGGTGAGGTAGGGGCTGTTAAGTCGCGCTTCTGCATCCGCATGATGCTGTAGGAGCGTAGGAGCTGTCAGAGGACTCAGACATAGGCAACCGACCCGGCCGCTTGCATTGCACCAACCTTCCGACCCGACCGCTTGCATTTCCGCTCGCGCGTCTTCCCCCACTGGCTTCACCCTCGGTCCCTGACCTCAAAAGCAAACCCCGCACCTGCGCCCCTCAAAACACGCACGTGGTGGTGCCGCAGGGACGACACGTGCATCTTCCTGTCGCAGAGCGGCGAGACGGCGGACACGCTGCGGTCGCTGGAGTACGCCAAGGCGCACGGCGCGCTGTGCGTGGGTGTCACCAACACGGTGGGTGGAGGGGGGCAGAGGAAGACCCGTGGATGCGAGAAAAAACCGTTTAGAACAGAGGGGGCGCCCAGGGGCGGGGCTGCGTTCGGAGGAGAGCGAGGCTCGCGCTGGTACATGTCCCATCCCCTGGATTGGGGTTGTGGCGCTGCTCAGCGGTAACCTCGCCGGTTCAACAGCCCGCAGGCTCCCAAGCGCGCCTGAACCGCTCTGTGCTCCCGAATGATCTGCACCTGTTACCGCTCCGCGGTACTGCTGCTGTTGCTGCTAATACGCACTGCTGCTGCCACCACCTGGTGCTGCTGTCAAGCTCTGCTGCCGCTAGTTCTGATAAGCTCTGGTGGTGGGGTGGTGATGGTGATGGTGGTGGTGTTAACGCAGGTGGGCAGCGCCATCTCCCGCATGACGCACTGCGGCGTGCACCTGAACGCCGGCTACGAGATCGGCGTGGCGTCCACCAAGGCCTACACGTCGCAGATCCTGGCCATCACCATGATGGCGCTGCAGCTGGGGGAGGACTCGATCAGCAAGCGAGAGCGGAGGGACTGCATCATCGACGAACTGGGTGAGGCGCGCGGGGCCGCGAGCGTGTGGCGGCGGGGTAGGCGGGGGCTATGGCAATGGTGGGGCGGGGATTGCAAGGAAAACCCGTGTACCGGGCCGCGGGAGGGGCGGGAGTTGGGGGAAAAGCGCATGTACTAGGAATCTGAGTAGGAAGCGGTGGCGGTTGGAGGGGGTGGCCGGAGGTTGTGGTAATGGTGGGGCGGGGGGCCTCCGGTGTGGTGCGGTGACGGTGGCAAATGAGGGCGCGAGCCCAGCACCCGTGCCCTCCCGCTGGCACGGCAGGCACTTGTTCTGATCTTGGTCCACTCCCGAGGTGCCGGCTGTGCCAGGAGGAGGCCCACATGCGGGGGCCGTGCGAGCATCGCGAGGCCCAGGTCGTGCTCGCCACATGCCGCAATTCTCGTCCGCCTGCCCGCTTGCATCCCACGCCCTCGAGGGTCCGCTGGGCCCCGTCTCCCGCTGCCCCAGGGCCCTTCGCCATCCCGCTGACCTGCCGGACCCCCTCCCCACACACCACACCACGACCACACCACCACCACCACACTACCACCACACTGATTTCGCCTTTCCTCCTCCTACCTCAATCCTCACGGGTTTCCTCACTGCATGTCCTCCCACCCCTTGCTCCGCCCACCGGGTTCCCCTTCCTCCGCCTGCTCCCCCAGGCCAGCTTCCCGGCAAGGTCCGCAGCGTGCTGATGCTGGACAGCGCCATGAGGGAGCTGGCGGAGCAGCTGCGCTCCGCCACCAGCCTGCTCTTCTTCGGCCGGGGCTACAACTACGCCACCGTGCTGGAAGCCGCACTCAAGGTTCGTGACGTAACAATATGCTGACCCACCCGGTTGGCCACATGTGCGCACGTCCCGCAGACCAGCCGCCCGATCTGCCGGCGGTCCACCTGGGTGATTAGGGTTGCGCGCCACCACCACCCATCCGTAGCCACCTCCGGCCGCGTCCTGGGTCGCTCATGTGGGTCCCGCCGCGGCGTGCAGTGAGGAACACGGCTGTTGGATGTTTCGGGCACCTCCACCGCACCTCCACCGCACCTCCACTGCACCCCCGGGAGACCCTCGCGACGCCCCTCGCTGCGGCTGGTCATGGCCGCGCCTCCCCCTCCGCAGGTGAAGGAGGTGGCGCTCATCCACAGCGAAGGCATGCTGGCGGGCGAGATGAAGCACGGGCCTCTGGCGCTGGTGGACAAGCACATGCCCATCGTATTAGTCGCGACCAGGTCAGCGCCGGAGGACCCGTGGGTGTGGCGGCCCGGGTAGACAAAATCCGATGGATAAGACACTGGAAATATGCGTTACGGTACTAGTGTGAAGGAAACGTTGTGGGGTGCTGGCCGAACAGCTTGGGTAGACGGCCAGAAACCGGGGGCCAAATACCGCCCCATTCGGCAAGCAGAACAGGGACGAGTGAGGGGCATGGCGAGGGAACCTTTAGGTCCGGGCAGGTCAGGAAGATGAGGAGCGCCACCGGAGGGAGGGGCGAGGCGCATGAGCTCGAGGGACGGACGTCTCTTGCGCAATTCGGTGCTCCGGGCACACGTGTTTCGCTCGGTTTCGGAGCAGGTCGCTGCTGCCTGTGCTCCGCCTGGCCCCTGTTATCGCATCGCGGCGCAGAGTACCATGGACCACATGTGCTCCGCCATGTGGGTCGGTCTGGCTGGCGTGTCGTACATGTCGTACCCATTGGGGAGCTCGCACCGAACGCCTCCTTGCGTCGCGCGGCCCTTGCTGCCCCTCTCTCCTGCTGACACCGTGCGGTAGGGATAACATGTACAAGAAGATGGAGAGCATCATCCAGCAGCTCCTAGCGCGGGATGCGCAGCTCTACATCCTGTGCAACGAGAACGACGAGAGCATGAAGCAGTACGAGAGCAAGGGATGCAAGCTTATACAGGTGGGCATGGAGGCGTTCTGCGACTGCTGACGACACCACGCAGCCGATACCCTCGTGCAATATGATATTGATGCGCTGCTGCATGCCACCTGCGTCATTACAGAGATGCACCTACACGCGTTGCCGCGTTACCGTATCCGTATCGGCGCGTATTATCATGTATTACAAAGAGCTTCTGCCGCTGCTGTCGGAATATGATATGGAAGGCGTACCCGCAGCAGCCGCTCTGCCGCTGGCTGCAATTCTACCGTGCACCCGCCAACCGCCGCCTACCTGCCGCCGCCTGCGCCTCCTCTTACCCCCCTCCTAGGTGCCCGAGACCGTGGACTGCCTGCAGCCAGTGATCAACATTGTCCCGCTGCAGCTGCTGTCGTACCACCTGACGGTGCTGCGCGGTCTGAACGTCGACCAGCCCAGGAACCTCGCTAAGAGCGTCACGGTGTCGGAAGAGCACTGAGACACGTCAGCCGGTGCAAACGGTGACTTGCAGGAGGCATACGGGGGGGCCTTGACGTAGCGAGGAAGCCGTGGGGGTGGGCGCTGATGCAGCGTGAGTTAGGCGATAGTGTTGGTAGGGCTGAGGTGGGAATGCGTGGGACTTAAGATAACGATTAAAGCTAGGAGTGTCTTTACGTTGTGCATTGTGGGGGGGGCATGGTGGGTTGCTGACCATGTGAAAAGGGGGTGGGTGGACGACCGTACCGACAATGGCATGCATGAATGATCCCAAGGACAGGTTCTGGGAAGCGGGTTGGGAGCCCCAATGGGTGCCCGGGCCGATCGTGGTACCTACCAATCGTGGTATCTTTGCGGACGACATCACCGGAGAGCGTGTGGGATGGACGTGAGAGGCGACTGGGCTACGAGCGCAGTGATTGCGCTCCATCGGTCGACGCACGCGCATCGCCTCAAAACGCATGAAGCACGACGCTTCGGTTGGACGCTGCGGTTTAAGTTGACTCTCGAGTCTCGACACTTTTGCACGGCAGGGGCTAGTGGACGAGAGCGCGTTTCACACGCCTCCGTCGCCATTGTTATTCTCATGGTCAGTGAGCCAGCATGTCACGACAACCCTGACAACGACCGTAGCTTGCACACTGAACCGACTGGCGACTGACGAGGAGCTGTGCCAGTTTATGTGCCCATGGAGGGCGTGTTGGACACCTTGACGAAGCAGTAGCGCGCCGCTGGATGTACCGACACCGCTTGCAGAGCGTCATGGACGGGGGCGGTTCAGGACGCTGAGGATGGGGGCCTGCACTGGAGCGCACGATGCGCCGCGAGTTGTTGTCGTTGCCGTTATTGCGACGGAGTGGCAGGAGAGTGTGGTCATGGGGGCACTTCGCGAGCGATCGCTGCACCTCGCCGCGAGTGCCAGGCCGTCGTGTAACGTCGCCGCCTGGCGAGCCCTTGTAAGCTGTGTTTGCTGCTGAGGCACGATAGCCAGGAAGCGGCGCGCCGCAGGCCGCACCCAACAAGGAGGACAACCGGAAAATTGTGCGTCTTGTGGTGCTTTAAGCGCGCGAGCCAAGTGGGAAGTTTACGTGCAAACAGCGTACAGGCAAGTGAAAAGATGCGGAACCACCCTGCAAATCCTGCATTACCGGTATGCTGCGTGCGCATCGGGTTTTCTTCCACGGTCCTTTGTTACCGGCACTCGCACACCGGTAGTCGGCAGTGGACGCTGCGGTGGGGCTGGGGTCGACGACCGGATGTGCATTAGGACATCTCAGGACGTCTGCGAGCAGGTTGGGCAGCCAGCAGCGTGCAAGCTGGAGTCCTCTGGAGCCGCCGCAATGCCTGTGGGCACGCACGCGTGTGTGGCCTGCATCTGCACGCTTTTGGAAGGTCTCCCACGCAAACTCCGCGAGGGTTTTTGTCTATAACTGCACGCGCACTCGCGCACTGGCTGGTGTCATTTGTGCGTGGCTCCGACCTCAGTACTCAGGCCCTTGTCCCCCTCACACATGCTGCTGTGGTGGCATAGAACCTCGTCGCGCTCAAGTACGGCACTACAAGCAATGCGTGCCGTACCGTTCTGCCTTGCGCTATTGTCAGCTCACGTCCCGACGTCCGCATCATCATTACACAGCGCTTCGAGGAAGCATACATTTAAGAAACTAGGCAGCTGCCACTTGGTTTGATTCAAGGCTTCGGAAAAACGCTGTAGGAGCTCGGCTTGACCTTTGCATAGGACCACGTCATGAGCGGGCCGCCAGGATACCCTTTTCCTGGATTTCGTCCTGGTATGCCTGGAGGGATGGGCTTTCCTGGCGGGCCGCCAGCGTATGGCGGTATGGGAGGACCAATGGGTAAGTCAAAGCGTCGCGTTTTAGCAAAAACGGCTGAGATCATGTTTCTCTACGCATGTTGGGAGAAGTATATCACTGATTGATTGCTCTCGGACCTTGCGCGTGGAGCTTCCAAATAGCATCTATGCACAGGAATGGGAGTAAAAACTGCGCCGCCGTTCATGATTTTGCTGCAGGGATGAGGCCCATGATGATGCAGCCAGGTGGCATGGGTGGCATGGGCATGGGCGGCATGCCTCATGGTATGGGAATGCCTGGAATGCGCCCGCCAATGCCTGCTACCGCACCGATGCTCCCACGTCCTCCTTTGGGGGCCAGCTCGTTTGCAAAGTCAGGTAAGCTGCTTCCTCGGAGCCAGGCGTCGATGGCCGTTTACGCCTGCTGCTGTCGGAAAAGCCTGACGCCTTTAACACGCTGCGGCTGCAGTATACGTGCCGCCTTCCATTGCGGAGAAGAGTACTACAGTGTACGTTGGTAAAATCGCTTCCACAGTGCCTGATTCTATTGTCCGGACGCTGCTGGACGCGTGCGGCCGTGTCAAGTCGTGGAAGCGGCAAATGGATCCCGACACGAAGCAACCCAAGGGGTTTGGCTTCTGTGAGTTCGAAGATGCGGAGGGGGTTCTGCGCGCCATGCGGCTCCTGAATGCTCTGAAACTAGACGGCCAGGAGCTGCTACTCAAGTGCAACGTCGCCACCCAAAAGTACACGGAGCAGTATGAGCAGCAGAAGGTCGCGGAAAAGGCGGAGAAGAAGGCCAAAGCTGCAGCGGCGAAGGCGGCCAGCGAAGGCGATGCTGCTGCCGAGGACGCGGAGGGTGCCAAGGAAGCCGAGGGCGAAAAGGAGCAGGGTGAGACAGAAGAGGATGAGGACGCTGCAGCGGACAATCGCGTGCTGGAGGTCATCATGTCGGTGGTTTCGGATCGCGAGGATAAGTCCCGTGGGTCGCTGCCACCACCACCGCCTTTGCCTGCTGGCGGCGTGCCCGGAGCCGCGCAGGCGGCCAGCGACTTCCTGGCCCAGCTTGGATCGCCAAGCAGCAGCGGCAAGCCATCATCGCAGCAACAGCAGCAGGATCGTGACAAGGACACGAAGGACCGGGAAACGAAAGAGCGGGAACGGGAGGTACGTAACCAGCACTGCTGGGACACGTAGGACTGGCAGGGCAGGGAGAACGGAATGGGACGGGCGGCCTGCGAGCACTCCGTGCATTTGCGGAATCTCACTCGTTACCATGTCAGGAAACGGTCTGCATCATATGCATAGCGTTTCACGCCCTAGTAAGCTTTACACAACCGGAACCAACCAAGAAGAAGACACGGGCACAAATGAAGGGCCGTGTCGTCGTCTTTTCTCGCGCTGCCGCAGTTGCGCGACCGGGAGCGCGAGTGGGCGCGAGAGGCGGACGCGGAGCGCCGAAAGGAGGACGACCGGCGGCGGGAGCTGGACGCGAAGTACGACGTCAAACTGCGCGAGTGGGAGCGCTATGAGAGGTAGGTCGTGTGAAGAAGTAGTCGGGGGTCCATGAGGTCTGGATGCCGGGCAGGATTTGCTCTGGGCTGTCGTAGCCGGCTCCCCTAACCTTACCCCCTCGAACCTACTCAGCCCGCCATGCATTATATGCTGACTTCTGCCCTGCGATCGAACGCGCGCGCGGCGATTGTCAGCTGCTGGGGCCGTGTGCGGGCTCAGTCGCCATAGGACAAGTCCTTTGGGAACACGATGGGCGTGCCATTTACGTGCTATCCCTTGCTTATAGACGGGTATGATGAGACTCGAGGCGCCTGGTGCTGTTTTGTGCCTTGGGCGGCGCAGGGGTTGGCTCCAGGTAGACGGCGTTAGGCCAGGGAGTGTGTGTGTGTGTGTTGCGCGTGCCCGCCCGCATGTGCGCCCGCGGCGGCTCGCCTGCTGCAGCCCCAACGCATCCGCACACCGCAGGCGTGGCGGCGGTGGTGCCGTGGCGTGGCGGGGTTGCGGGCGCATGCCAACAAGCATTGCAGTATCAGCACGTTGCTCCTCCTCATAACCCCCCCGCGCAAAGTGAAGGCACTTGCAGGAGGTAAGGTGTGGGATGAGTGTGAGGGGGCGGGTACACACGGCTTGGCGCGCTTGTTGAGCAACCGGCCGCAGGGCGTGGTTCTCCCGGCGTCGTAGGGGCGGCCGTCTTATTGTAGCGGAGACTCCTTTGCCAGGGGCCTGTCACGTGTCCGTAACTGGGTGATGTCGGTAAGGGCGGGCAGCGAGTGAGACACTCCTGGCTAGCATCACATGTTGTATGCGATGTAGTGGTGACGCAACGATACATACGGCTGAACACGGGGTCCGTGTTAGGCCACGGAATCAGGCCTGGGGGCGTGGTGGGAAAGGGAGGGAGGGAGGGAGGGCCTGCGGCAACCGGCGCTCGTGTCGCAGGTTGCCGCCCGTGTTAGTGCTGTACTGCACAGTTCCGCATTCGCACGCACTGCCCGTGCGGTGGCGCTCCTGCTGCTTTAATCATGGCACCCCGCCGCCCTGGGATCCGTTTGGATCGGCGCTCATGACAAACTGCCCGCACGCGCACACAAGATGTTGCCTGACCTGACCTGTCCATTAAGCCGCTGGCCACTATTTGGTGAGGAGGAGTGGCGCCAGGCCACGGCTGCAGCGCTTCACGGCACGCAGCTACGGTTACGGTACGCCGCAGGGGGTCTTCCCCCGTCAGCCTAGGTGCTGACGTCAGCCTAGGTGCTGACGAGGAGGATTCGTCAGTAAGCGTTGGCTGCAGAGCCGTCCAACCGCCAGTGTGTTGTCAGCTTGTGGCGAGGTGCCGCCGTTGCTAATTTCCCTCGGCACTAGTGCAGCAGCAGCTCACCTGGCTGCTGCCGCGAGCGGGGGCAGCAGCTGATGTCGGTGTGCGGACAGCGGAGTGGCTGCTTCCTTTGGTGGGCACAGCCCAAGGATCACCGTGGGAGGTCACCAGTCTAGGGCGCTTCGGCGGCGCGGCGTTGAGCGACAGCGGTCGAGGCATGCGAGCTGGGCTTTTTTGCGCTTTGCGCTGGACTCTCATCCGCACATCACCAATGCACGTCCTGACCGTTGCTCTGCCCCCCCCCTTCCTCCCGACGGCAACGTCGCTGCGTCGCGTCGTGCGGTGCGACCCCTGACCCACATCGCCGTCGTGTGGCGCTTGGCGGAATATCCCGTCGTGTGCAGAGAGCGCGCCGTGTTGCGGGACCGTGAGCGGGACCGGCGGGCCCAGGGCGAGGTGGACTGGCGGCGCGCCGTACGCGCAGACCTGGAACTGTACGAGAGTGATGACGATCGGGAAACGTGGGAGAGGCGGCCGCTGCACGGCAGGTGGGTCGCTGACGCCGGCGGATTACAGCAACCAATAATCGTGGCTGCTCTTACGTTAGGGATTTGGGTTACGGGATTGAAAGACGGCTCTTGAATCCAGTTCAGTAAAGAGGGGGGAGGTGGACAATCGCTGTGCCAACTCCCCAGTGGCGGATTTGGTGGTCAAGTGTCAAGTGTCGCATGCTGTTCGCAGCTATGCGCCGATCATGCACGTCATTCATCGCCTGTCCTCCTCCTCCGCCCGACCCCCCTGCAGCCGCAAGTCCACTGAGCGCCGCAAGCGGCGGCTCGCAGAGGAGGAGGAGGACGACATCGACCGCCAGCGCGAGGCTCGCGATGTGGAGCGACGAGCCAAGCGGGCGGCGGCGGCAGCGGCGGCAGGCGAGGCCAGCGTTCACGAAGGCACCCCCGGGCCCGCTGGCAGCGTCGTGTACGACGCGCACCCGCCATCGCAGCAGAACCAAGCGGGGCCGGCGGGGGCTTCGGAGCCGAAGGTAGAACCCAAGATCGAGCCGGAGGTTGACACGAACGACCCCATCTATCAGGCCATGCTGGCGGCAGCGCGTGCACCCCCGCCGGCTGCCCCGCCCAAAATCAAAGCGGAGGAGCCGCAGCGGTCACACGGGCACGGGGAACACGGGAATGACGGGAGCCATGGGCATGGTCGGGGTGGTTACGCCAGGTTTTCAGAATCGCCGCCGCACCCGGGCGATGGTGGTGCGACCGCAGCGGTCTCTGGGTCCACTGGCGGGGCAGCAGCGGGTGCGGCAGGGGCGAGCACCGGCGGGGCAGCAACCAGCGGGCGCGTCATCTTCGGCGCGGGCGGACGCGCGCGCAACAATGCGGCGCTGGCGGCGATGTTTGGGGACGAGGAGGAGACGACACAAAAGCGGCAGCTGGTGGGTGTGGAGAGGGGTCTGGGTTTTGGGGGCTGGGAGGTCGCCTTGTAGGGGGAGGCGAATGGCTCGACGGCGGTGCTGCCGCCCGAAGGACGGAGCCGCTATACCTGGATGGGGCATTGACCCAGGGGACACTTGGGATGGCCGGGGGGTAGAGGGGCGAACGGCCGTTGTGGAGCCAAATTTGCAAACCGGGGCGCAGGAATAGTCATTGCATTCGTTGAGGGGAGGTGCTGGCGTACTTGCCGAGCCACAGCGTGCACGACCCCCTTGCCGAGCATGCGACAAAAGCTCAACCTCGACGTGGGCATGTGAGTTGCGCGCAGGAGCAAGTGAGAAAGCGGCATACGGGTCTCTTGTTGATCACATGCCCAGTCCCATTCACGTCCACATCGCCCCCCCCCCCCCGCGAGCAGAAGCCGATCCGGTACAGCGAGGAGGAGATGCTCGGGGTGACGGACGGGCCCGAGGACGGCACCAATACGGCTGAGGCCCCATCGGCAAGTGGTGCGGCGTCGGCACCTGCTGGGGGCCACATCCGGCCACCCGTGGACGCGAAGGCTGCGCTGAAGGCGATGATGGACTCGATCCCCACCAGCCGCGAGGGCGTGTTCTCGTATCAGATCAAGTGGGCGCACTACAACGCTGTCGTCATGGGTGAAAAGTTCAAGGTAAGCCGGCGAAGGTGCTTGACGCCAGGACGTTGACCTGCGACACGCCTAGTGTGATGCCGTAGCGTCACCGCTCATTGGCGATTGGCCTGTTCATGGCTGTGGTTGGTGGAGTTAGGATGGGGGGTGTGGGCTCGCTGTTACCGGCTTCAGGGCTCTCAATGACTTTGGCGATCCTTCCCTGCAGCCGCGATGGTACGCCGGCAGTTGGCTCCGTTCCTTAAAGGTCGCTAGGCACCATGTCGGTGACCCCGCCCGAAGCGGTGCAAAGGGGCAAACGCGTGTTGACATTGTCAACCTTAGGATAGGCCGCTGCCGGGGCGTATGTCTTCGACACAGGGGACGCGATTTCGCCAAGGGTCCTCCAGAGTTGGGCCGATTGTTTCCTGTGTGCCGGTCAAGCAAGCAATGGATGTCCCAAAATCCCTGCAAACCCGGGTGATGGCTTGGCAGGTACTTCAATGCGGACACATGAGTAGGATAACTAGGTTTCTGCGCCTGGCTTCCAACGTCCCCCCCCCCACCCTCCCTCCCCTATCGCACCCGCAGGGCTGGGTGTCCTCAAAGGTGGAGCAGCTGCTGGGAGTGCAGGAGCCGACGCTCGTGGATTATGTGGTGAAGCTGCTGGGGCAGCACACGGCCCCGAACGTACTGCATGCGGAGCTCAGCCCTGTGTTAGATAACGACACGGAGACGTTCGTCATCAAGCTGTACCGCATGGTCATCTACGAAACCGAGAAGGCAGCTCTAGGGCTGATGCATCCGCTATAGGTGGCGTAGTGTGAGCGGCGCTGCCCCACTGGAGGAGATCTTGGTCAGCTGCGGGATTGGGGGGGGCTAGGCATGGCGGTTGTGGAATCCAACTCCCGACAACCGGCCAACGGTTCTTGCAAGGGCGCATGGCGTAGATTTTATGGTGTGAAGTTCTCCGGATAGGCGGCGCGGATGCAGGCAACATGATAAGGAGCACAACGTTTTGCGTGCATGGTTGCGAACCCTCCCCGAACATACCGGTAGCACACGTGTGAGGCTGCGAAATTGACTTGCTTGGTGCCGGCGGTGGCGCACCATTTCTAACAAATATAGAGGCTAACACCACGACTCATTTTGCATGTAAGAGAGTGTAACAAGCTGTGCTCAGCATGTACCCAGTTCGGCCAGCATCCACGTGATTCACACATGGCTACGCATGAGTGCATTTCGAGGTGTTTTGTGCGTCAGCGTGGTTGCAGCTGTCTCACGCCAGGAGTGTCGTCCCGAACCTCGTGCCTGGAAAGCGCAACAACCCCGCAGGCACTAAGCATGGCCGGGCATTCCTGACCAAAACGAGGCCGATTTCACCGCCATGAGTCGCACATCGTACACTGTCATCGCTTACATTGCGTGCTGTTACAACGGCGTCAGGGTCGCCTGGGGACCCCGCCCGCAGGCATATACCAGGGACATATCAACTACATCTGGCACGATCACCAGAACACAACAAAATTCAGCCACAGGTAATGCCATACATGATGTGCAGCCCAGTAGGGCCACAGAACGCTTCACGTTGGGCGTGAGGTAATTACCCGGCCTTCCCCTCAAAGCATCGTCAGACTGCATGACGATAGCGCGCCACCGCCCAGAACATCTGACACGTACAGAAGCTTATTGCCCAACACCTAAATGGCAAACTGCCCAATCCAAAATCTATACGGTCAGCATTTCAGGGCACGCCTGTCCGACAACCTTGCTCATCGGGGGGGTGCACGCTGACATCGCGAGCTCGAAAGTCCCGACGCACGATATGCGAGCGCATGCTAGGGTGCAACCCCCCCCCACCCCGTAGCTGCCCTTGGGCCACAGCCCCAATCATCTAATGCATACCAGCTGGAAGATACTGGGTGTCATTATCACAACAGCCCGACAGTCTACGATCGCCAGCAGGGCTCTTTGTTAAAGCTTGGACCAACCTTACGCATCCATGTAGACACAATGTGTAACATGTGCTTGCGAATCTGCACTGGACCGGCCAATCCAACCCCACATCAAACCCAGCCTTTGCCCAACCAGTTCCCGCCGCGCCCAGTTCACGCAAGGCACGTCTCTCATACACTCTTGGTCAGGGTTTCGTTCAACAGTGACGTACTTAGTGCGAGTTATGCGAGCCGGATCTCTCGTGCCCCGAACCGTTCCAAGATGAGCATCCTCTCACCAAGCCAGTCAGGCCCAGCTACATTAATACGCAGCACACCCGTTCCTCAAAGTCATCGTAGTCGCTGTCAGCATGTTCACTGCGTGCACGTGCGGTCACGCTCAGTAGGAGTGGGCAACCGCAACGAAACCTTTAGGCAAGCTGACCGCGCCTTACATACCTTGGCTCAAATTCCACGACTTGCGTCAAGGACTGGCCGTATTGGTCCTGCCATGATATATTGCGCTTGTAATCGCCACTTTTGAGGGAGTCAGCGGTCTTGAGGATACTTTTGCTAGGCTCGATGCGCTTCGGCCCCGGCAGCAAGCTCGGTGTCGCCTCAGATGTCCCAACAGTATCCTGAAGTTCGTTGCTGCTGGAAGGCTGGGGCAGCTGCTCCGCTGCAGAGTCACCGGGCGGCTGGGATGCGGCCAAGGCGAGCAGAGCGGGAGGAGGCCGCCCGCTCATGTGCCCGTGCTGTTCTCATGAAGCCAACATGCAGATCGGGTAAGCACGGCAATGGACGCCCCTACGAACCGGCAGCATACGCAAAGGGACCGTGCTAATTGTTGTTGATGGTGTGCGTGAGGTATCGACAACAGTATGGGATATCATAAACCAAGTAGGCAACTGTGTATACTATTCAGCTATCTGAGTGGATTCAGAGGTGCATGATTCTGAGTAGGCAAGTCGGCTTTCTCCGAACTGTACGTCACGTCATAGTTCGGTGGTACTGGGAAAACACGCACCTGAGCTCATATCCCATGGTTTTAAAAGCACTGTGTATAAATTAAGGGTATGAAAAGATAAGATAGTCGAAATAATTCAAGGGCTGCTATGGACCCGGCCAAATTGCATACCTCAACCTACATTTGGCGAGTTGTCCCATGCCGCAGTCATTAACTATTTGCATGGAGCCACAACTAGAAGCCCTTGTAGGCACAATTTAATCCGAACTGCACGCGACGAGTGGCTGCACAGGACTGCATAAGGCTAGGCCCTTTCCATAGTTGCGCGTTATGGCCCTTGTTCATGCGTTTGTTTCCAGTTAGGGGTTTGCTTCTTCGTGTTACGGTTCGATGTGTAACGGGGGGAGGCGGGGGAGCACGTAACCCTCCTTGCGCAACACACCCCCTTTCACGCTGTGCTGTGCGAGCGAAACGGCGATGATGGTGCCAGAATGGTTTTGGGCGCTGTGTGAATCCATGCATGTCGCTCGCTCCATGAGCCGAACTGATGCAGCCGGATATCCATGGTTGTAAGCGAAGACCTTTCTAGGATCTTGCCCAATGGGCTCCAGACGCGAAGGTAGAGCCATCGGCACATCCCCTGACATTGAAGGAGACATTGGATGGACGAAAAGGAAACCCGGCCGGCCGAGATACGGCAAACCACCAAGGAATAAAGGGGCAGGTAAGTGGAGCGCCAAAGCTGCCAAAGCGTCCCGGTGGTCCGGTGGCTCTGCCTAGCCTGCCTCGGGGCTGGAGCCAACCGAAACAATAGTTACTTACTACCCGCCCTCGCTTTGTGCAGATGCTGTCCCAGATGCCATGCACACGTGGCGCCGTCGCCACTCCATTCCGTCATGCAATCTTCCACACCAAGTTTCTGGTAGTTTGCCGTACTTCGGTCGACTGGGTTTTTCTTCTTCCCGCTTCTCTTTCAGTGTCAGGCGATGCGCCCGATGGTTCTACCTCTTGGTCTGGAACCCACTATAACCGTTACAACGTAAATCAGTTACCATTATTACCCGCCCACTGTCATAGTCATCCCAACCCACTCACAGCGTGCTCTGGGCCACGCCTCCTGCCCCCTGAGCCAGCTTGGTCTTTCGGGCTTAATTGGCAGTCCAACCGCAGCAATACTCGACGCCCCACTGGTGCGCTGCAGCCTTAAGGCGACTAATGCATGATCTCGTCAGCGCTACCGACGCAGCTGCTGGTACATCATGATGACATCAAACCGCATGCGTTCGCGCACACGCAATGGTCTTGCCGTCCATCACCATCCCATCAAAATGCTCCATGTATGGAACCTCCCTTGCCGCTGGGGAGCGACGACGCGCCAGCAATGATTCATCCATCAACAGCTTGCCTACCTGCTTGCTGCGCTGGGCAGCCTTGCGCCGCTCGGTGCCGTGTGATAAGGCCCAACATTGGTTGGCTCGCACCCGTGCCCGACTCAGCATTTAGATCATGCGCGGCCAGCCAACACCCGAGCCATCGACCTGATTGGCAGCTAGTTGCTGTCCAAGGCGAGGGTGTGGCCGGACGTACGCTCCCGCTGGCCAGTGACCGGCTGTAGCTCCTAATGACGGAAACAAGCAATCGATGCAGAGCTGGTGTTGCAAAGCTATACTATAATTTGTCGTTCAAGCAGAAAGTCAGGATATCCAGGACGAGGCTTGTTCGGATGTATCCACCTGGATTACGCCCCAGCCATTGCGGGGTTACCCCAGTTATGGTTTGGGCAGGTTTGGGCTCGGCACCTGGGCTGCCCCAGCAGTCACGGCTGGCCTGAAGTGCCCCAGTCATGGAATTCCCCAGTCATCATTGGATGGGTGTGCAACAGTCAAGGAATGTCCCAGCCATGGCTGGGCTGGAATGCCCCAGCCATGGGAGTGACCCAGTCATGGCTGAGCTGGGCTGACCCGATTATGGTCGTTATGGTTGGGCTGGGCCCCAGTCATGGCTGGACTGGAGCGCCGAAGGCCATGGTTGGGCTGCATTCATGGTCTGAGTAGGCCTGACTTTTATGCTCTGCCTGGTGTTGTCGGATTCTGGGGGATGGCGTGTGCCAGCCTCGCCATGGCATGTACCAACCTCGCCAAGTGCCAGCCCCGCCTGGTCCCGACAGTTTTGGCGGAGACGCATCAATTTTCTAAGCTCTCAAGTGTGCCATCTTTATGGACGACCCCGCAACTTATGCGGCGTTTCATCTTTCAACTTCCCCAGCAGGATCCCCACTCGAGTAGCTCTCATGACCTTCCACCTACGCTACTAGACGATGCTTATAGTTTTCTTGTCACAAGCTTGTTTAACGAAGTATGCTTCCCAAATTCGCCTAGAATCCTGGTTGTGGTTGTATTACACTTTCATTAGTAAGACACACGAGTTCTCAACTTCTCTGCAACTTCGGACGAAGTACATGCTTATTTGTACAAGGTCAGGCTGCTTCACAACTAGCGGATGCATTATAAGTACCGGTAGATGCTTGTTTAATGTCCATGGCGATAATAGCATGTCATGTACATGTACAGTAAAGGAAATCGCGCCCACACTCTCGCGCATCGCATCTTTCTAATCCTTCCGTAATTGGAGAGTTGTAGTAGGCATCGAAAAGAACCGCGCGTTGCACGCCTCCGACGTCGGTCTTACGGGTTCAAAAATAAAACGTCATGAGGTAAAAGGCACATCTGTTGAGCTTGAATTTTTTTAGCTCAATGTATTCCTGTAAAGAAATATGTCAACATCTGAACGCACGGAAGGGCGTCGCCTAAGCGTCTGCGAACTGTGGCCCAACGACTGCACGTACCAGTATCTGGCCTGCTTTGTGTGTGTATGGGTTTGCAAACCTGCCAATCTGCAACCATGCCAGGCCCCAGTACCGATTTGCGCATTGGATGGCTCCCGCCAGCTGTGTGACAAAGCCTACCTGCCGATGCGTTCCCCCCAACGTCCGCCGTGACCAGAAGTGTTGATGGCGAATGATATAGGACCTTCACATTATCTGGGAGGCCCAGCCGTGGGTTGCCCGGTAGACAGGTCTGATCATGTGTTCATCTTATCACCCAAAGTATAACGCTTCAATCGCCCAACGAACTTATCGCCCAACGAAATTTCTTCACATATCTGTTTCATCGTCATTATCGTCGTTGGTGTGTGCAGTGAGTACAGGAATCCCACGCAATGTACTCGGAATGAAGCCTCGGAGGGTCACAGCTCACAGGTACACCTAGCTGACGGCAGTTGTACGGATGGGCTTGGAGACCACTGATGCCAGCAACGGCGGCCCCGCGCCGATTTTGCTACGTAGCAGCTTTCCATGCCCCTCTGCTGAGCTACACCATATAGCAACTTGCGGGTGCTTCTCAACCATCCGCATTGCCTCCTCCCACCAGACTAACCGTGCCCTAACCGAAGCCTTACAGCACCCCCCCGCCCCACCCCTCAGCCCTGTCCCGCAACGCGCCCAGGGTTATTCGCGTGGCTCGCCACCATGCCGAAATGGGCGGGCCCTGCTCACCTGTACCGCAGATGACGTGCCGTTCAGTGCCGTTTACCCTGCAGCCATCCACAAGAAACCTTGACTCTTCCTGCAGCTGGGAAGCCTCCCAACCGCCTAAGGCCTAAGAGCGACTGATGACAGATCAATTATCCCATATGGCCAAGGTTTATGTTCCCGCGATTTAGAAGCTCGTGCCTTGTAACGATATGGAACTGTCGTACGGCAGGAACATGTTCGTTGCCTGGAGGTTGCATGCGCTGATTATCTGCCGCCTTGTCGATAATTTACCAAGCCTTTGCCGGCGAACGGTTCGCACGTTATCATTAGGTTGCAACCTTGCAAAGGTGCAATTTGCACTGAAGCAAATTTTGTAGTGGTTCTGCCATTGCTAATTGATCACGCGCCTTTGAAGAACAAGTATTCTGTGGACAGCGTGGCAATCGAGTTACACAATGAGCTGCCAATTGCTAGGTGAGGCGGCTGTCGAACACACGGCTCTGGACGGTGACCTCCATGCACCATGGGTTTACTTACGGTACCTCTCGTTTACAGGTCGCACGCCGGATGGTATTCAGCTCGTTACGATCGGCGAGCAGGAAGCCAAAGGGTGCGTCGCATCTGCAATGCCTGCCCTAATGATGTCGCATTAGCGCAACCTGTTGGCTTCATTCAGCGCGATTAATTGCAACTTCGCCTTTGACGCAGGGTATTTGGGTCGGGATGCCCAATCATGTGCACAACCGACGGCGGCAAGCTCATAGCCAGCGCGCAAGGCGCGGTGAAGCTGGTGGACTTGGACACGGCACAGCCGGTGCGGCGCGATCACGACGCCACGCAAGCGCTCGCTACGCCCAACCTGCAACCGGCGGTCGTCGTTAGGACGGGTGCACTACCCCTACTTTCCTCCCCTCCCGCCCCCAGCACCTCCGATTTCCTCGTGTACACGGGTTTCCTCGCCACCCCCCAGCACCCCTTCCGCCGAACGCACGATTGCCCATGTTCACGTCGGTTCCATCTGCCCATCTGCCCCGTTGCCCCACACGCTCCGCTTTCGTCGGCGCCACCTCCCTCCCTGTAGCTCTTAACTAAGCGCGCCTCCCTACCTGCGCCGCTTCGCACTCGTCAGGTCGGGGAGTTCAAAGAGGACGCCGTGGTGCTGACGTCGCTCTCCAGCACGGGGGCCTTCCTCGTCACCTGCCAGCGGCTCAGCAAAGGCGCGGATGGCAGCCCGTCGAAGAACCTCAAGGTACTGCCTTCGAGGCCGGAGGGGGTATGAGACCACCTTGGAGGGGGTATGAGACCACCTCGGAGGGGGTATGAGACCACCCTCGGAGGGGGTATGAGACCACCTCGGAGGGGGTATGAGACCACCTCGGAGGGGGTATGAGACCACCTTGGAGGGGGTATGAGACCACCTCGGAGGGGGTATGAGACCAACTCGGAGGGGGTTGGCGAGAAAGGGGTTTACAGAAAAGAACCGATTACGAGAAGCGGGGGGTGCGGGAAGGGGGGAAGCAAGCGCGGCAGCTACTGCGGGACGCAACGGCGCCGGGCCCGGGCCGTAGGCTCGTGCTGGGGGCGGGTACGACAGCACGACCGGGTTTTAGTGTCCTGGCATGGCGTACTGATGGTGGGTGCTACCCACCAGCCGCCGCCCGGCGGGTGCTGGCTGCTAGGTGATCGACTCGGCTGCTGGGAGCTGCTTTGGGGGTCGGGCGCCTTACCTGCATTGCGCACACAGGTTCGCCCCCTGCGCCCCCGGTGGGGCACACTAATGGAGCCGCTCCCCCCCCCCGGGTTCGCTTCCTCGAACCCCCGGGGTTCGCTTTCTTCGCTGTCGTACTCCCGTGCACTCCCATGGCTCGGTTTAGGCACCACCATGCTCGCTGCTATCGCAGTTGTTGTTGCAGCGAGCTGCCCTGAGGAATGCATACCGGCGCCGGCTCGGCCCTAGGCGCCTCCGCGCACGCGGGGTGTGGGGGGCGTGAAAACCGGTGACATGAAAACGACAGGATAGTGGGCGCATGGTCGGCGGACAGCGAGGATGTGGGCGCATGCTGGCGCAGTGGGACGGGGGGGGGAGAAGACCCAGTTACATGACACAGGAAACGGAGGGTAGGAGGGGGGTTACAAGTTAAAAAGGGTAGGAGGGGGGGGAGGGCTCATTGGGGCGTGGGGTCTGGCGGCAGTGGCGGCGCCGACGAGGTCGGAGCGGCGGGTCGTTGCGGAGGCCGCGTCGCTGCACCTGCCCGCACGTGGGCTCTCAAGGGGCGTTGCCGGTGCGTTGTACGACAACTGCACGTGGTCACGTGCGTCGCGCGTTGCCGTACGCCGCCGCCAGCACGACCGCGGGGACGAGGATGGCGCCGACATGGGTCCAGGGGGGACCCTCTCCCACTTCCCCTTCCCCTCCCCTCCCGGGAGCTTTAACCGTACCTTGACCACGTGCTCCTCGCTGCCGCGCCCCCCCCGCCCCGCAGGTGTGGGACCTGGCCAGCGACAGCTGCGTGTTCTCGCTGTCCCAGAAGCAGGTGTCCAAGGACACGTGGCCTGTACTGCACTGGACCCACGACGACGAGGCGTTCGTACACATGGTGACAAACACCGTACACGTTTACAGCCGGGGCGACGGTTTCAGCGGTGGGTGGCTGGGATCCCGTTGATCGGCACTTATGGGGTATGCGAAATCGACCAGAAAAGGGGTCCGAGACCGGGGGCTGCATGCAGCTGCATGCACGCATGGCTGGGTGGGTGGGACAGCGAGGACAGCCGTGCGCGAACACTGGAGGAGGCGACAAAGAAGGACTAGGTGGGGAACGGTTCAGACACGCGTTTCATGGTGCGTGCCGGAGGGCTGGCGAATAGGTGAATAGGCCCGGTGGGTGGGTGGGTGGACCCAGGCCGGTGGGTGGGTGTGTTGCATACGTGTATGCTGCTCCCCACATCGTACTACGCGGCAGCAGCCAGGACCGGTACCCCTTCCCGGAAGGTGGTGCTGCAGGCTATTCGGCTCCTGCCTTCACCGCTCTCCTACCTGGAACAGCGGCAGCAGCGAGAACCCTTCCAAGCCCCCACCCCTCCACCCCTTATTTGCTTATACCCGCCTGCCCCCCACCGCTCCCGCTGGTACAGCCTACCGCAAGGTGACGATCAAGGGCATCGGCGGCCTGGCTCTCAGCCCCGCCCCCCCCGCCCCCGGTGCCGCCTCCTCGCTGCCCGCCATGGCGGCCTTCCTGCCGGAGCTCAAGGGCACCCCGGCGGGTGCGGGCATCTACAGCCTGGAGGGAGCCGAACCCAGGGCGACTGTGAAGAAGAGCTTCTTCCGCACGCAGGGTAGGGGGGGGGCGGGGCGGGGAGGGGGGGGGGTCGGGTGGGGTCGCAGCTAGCTGCTCAGAGATGGCCAGCGGGGGATGGCGCTGCTGCTCATGGAGATCTCCGCCCAGACTGCCTCCCCCCAACACAACTCAAACCCGTGTCCACAACCCGTCGCCCCCTAGTAGTTTTCTCTTGGCCTCCCTACGTCACCAGCCCGAGAGGAGGGGGGCTCCTTCGCCACCCCTCCTCTTAAGCATACACGTGCCCTCCCATCCCGCGACACACCCACACCTGTGCCCTTGCTTCTCTCCCCCCCATCGTCATGTGGATTCGCGGATTTTCTTTATATACCCCCCCCCCACACACACACACACACACCGCAGGCGCCCAGCTGATGTGGAACTCCACCGGCACCGCCTGCCTGGTTATGTCGTACGCCGACTACGATGCCACGAACCAGTCGTACTACGGCGAGCAGAAGCTGCACTTCCTGCCCGCCGACCCCGCCCGGGCGGACGAGGCGGTCACTGTGCCGCTGCCCAAGGACGGACCAGTGCACGACGTGCAGTGGTCACCCACCGGGGACTTCTTCATCGCCGTCGCGGGTGGGTTGGGTCGGGGTGGGGTGGGGGTTTCGAGTAAGAGGTGGGGTGGGGGCGGGGTGGGGTGGGGTGGGGTGGGGTCGGGGGCGGCAGGGGGGGGGTATAAGAGGAGACCCGTGGGTCAGCACTGAAACGTGCCCCGCGGTGGGCAGTGGGGTCTTGGTGGGCGGGGGGTATGGCCTGGGTGGCGGTGCAGCGGACGGGTTGGTATTGGTGGTGGGGGCGGGTATTGGTGGGTCGGGGGGCAAGGGGCAGAGCGGGGGTAGCGGCGGAGCGGCTGTCGGGTTGTGGGGCGGCGCCCGGGTATCCGTCGGTGTTGGGTTGCAACAGCTTCGTCGGTGTTGGGTTGCAACAGCTTGGAAGGGGCGGTGGCGGCGGCGTATCAGGGCGGTGTGCACAAGAGCAGCTGGCAGGCCCCGGACACCATCCCCGGCTCCAGCAGCCCCCTCGTGCCGCCCGCTGTCCCGCTCCCAGAGCTGTCCCGCCCCACAACAACAACCTCACGCTGCCGGGTGGGCCCCCCGGGGTCCCATACATGGAAATCGTTTTCATCATCACCCAGCACACACATCTGAGCCCCCGAACTGGCGGGAGACGCGATGCGGTGCGCACACAGGGCCGGCCGGCCGCCTGTACGACATGTCGTACAGCTCCTGGCCGCGCGCAGCGGCAGCACAGAGCCGCTGTGTTTGTCGGAGTAGGACC
The DNA here is from genome assembly GCA_003116995.1 of Yamagishiella unicocca. Classification (NCBI taxonomy): domain Eukaryota; kingdom Viridiplantae; phylum Chlorophyta; class Chlorophyceae; order Chlamydomonadales; family Volvocaceae; genus Yamagishiella; species Yamagishiella unicocca. The sequence goes on along the minus strand of BDSL01000025.1, from coordinate 418,927 downwards.
CACTGGCAGCCCCCTGAACCCTGCCCCCTGGTTTGCACCCGGCTGCCACCCGGCCGCTGCTCCTGAGCGGCACCCGCACCCCGCCATCTCCTCCCGTGATTCGTTTCCTCCTGTGTCGATCCACCGGGTCCTTCCTGTGTCGATCCACCGGGTTTCTCCTGTATGTCCCTTCCCTCCTCCAGGGTTCATGCCGGCCAAGGTGACTCTGTTCAACGCCGCCTGCAAGCCCGTCTTCGACCTGGGCTCGGGGCCGTTCAACATGGCGCGATGGAACCCGTTCGGGAGGTTCTTCGTGATCGCTGGGTTCGGCAACCTGCCCGGTGAGCGGGGTGGGGTAACGAAAGCGGGGTGGGGTAACGAAAGCGTGGAAAACGTTGAGCGGGGTGGGGTAACGAAAGCGGGGTGGGGTAACGAAAGCATGGAAAACGTTGAGCGGGGTGGGGTAACGAAAGCGGGGTGGGGTAACGAAAGCGGGGTGGGGTAACGAAAGCGTGGAAAACGTTGAGCGGGGTGGGGTAACGTAAAGGCCCGTGTACACGAGGTGAGCGAAGGAAGGAGTGGCGAGAAGACCCTCTTACACGACTACGCGACACAGGAAACGGGGGAGGGGGGAGGGTTTCGAGGAAGACCCGTGGATGCGAGAAAAAAAGGGAGGGAGGGGAGGGTCAGCTCAGACTGCAGCCGCGCACTTTGCTGCGGCAGCGGGTGGCGGTTATGATGCCCGCTGCGTGTAGTGGTGCGGCGGCACCCGTGTTGGCCCCCCCCCTCCCGAGTTTTGTCGGGCATCCACGGGTCTTCCTCGAACCCCTTCCGAGTGGGTCCTTCGGGGCGGCGGGCGTCTCCAAAGAGCGGGGGGCCTAAAGTGAGCGGCGGCGATGGTTTCTAGGATGGCTCCCTCGCCGCCGCCCACCCATATCCCCTCCACACACCCCGGGGGTATCTCCGCGAGTGCCCTCCCTGCAGCCGTCGTGTGCTTACGCCCGCACGACTGCCGCGATGACGCAGCATGCGGCTCCGCTGCCTCGATCAGGGTTATCCCTTCCGGTCTCGCCACCCGCCCTCACCTTCCGCCCGCACTTCCCGCCCTCACCTCCCGCCCTCACCTCCCGCTCCCGCCAACCCGCCCTCACTACCCGCCAGGCGACATCGTGTTTTACGACAAGAAGACCAGCGGCGCCGTCAAGCAGATGGGCGCCGTACGCTCCCCGGCAGTGGCGGCCGAGTGGTCCCCTGACGGGCGGCTGCTGCTGACCGCCACCACTGCGCCCCGCCTGCGGGTGGACAATAACGTAAAGGTCTTCACCTACTACGGTGGGTGGTTCGAGGAAGACCCGTGGATGCCCGAAAAAACCGTTTAAAACAGACGTTTTGGGCGGGTGGAGGGTGGAGGGTGGAGGGTGGAGGGGTGGAGGGTGGTCTGAAGAGGTGAGGGTGGGTGGGGGCGAGGGTGATGGCGGCTTCGCCATCGACTGCCATAGACCCAATCCTCGCGACCCACTCGGGTTCCTTCTCTACCTCCCCCCCCCAGTGCTCCAGCATGCGCCCACAAAATCGCTGTCCGACGACCGTGCGCCAACTATCCTGTCCCTGTCGCGTAAACGGTTTTATGCCACCCCCCGCCTCCGCCTCCGCCCGCGGGGCTCCTGTGTGAGTTCTGGGGGCTGTCCCCTCCGACCCGCCGCCCCCCTGAACCCCCAGCCCCCTGAAACCCCAGCCCCCTGAAACCCCGGCCCCCTGAAACCCCGCCCCCCTGAACCCCCGCCCCCCTGGCCCGTCCTCGCTCCAGGCGAGCAGAAGGTGCACATGCCCTTCGCGACCCTCCTAGACGCCAAGTGGCGCCCCGCCCCACGGGGCTCCTACGAGGACCGCCCGCAGTCCCCAGAGCGGCTCACAGCGGTGGCGAAGGGCGAGGCCACCACGGACGCGCCGACCAAGCCGTCGTACGTGCCGCCGCATCTACGGTAAGGGGGGAAGGTGGAGGTGCGGCTGCGGGACGAGCGACCGTACGGCGTACGACGGCTCCTCTGGCATGGGTTGTTGGGTGCGGATGCTGCCGGCGGGGTCAGGGGAGTCGGGGGGTGGGGGTGGGGGTACCGGGGGAGAGGTCATGGGCGAAGGCTATGCGGTCGGTGCCCGCCTGCCAATACACGCCACCCCCTCACGCCGGTCGCTCATTGCCCCCACCAACTACCACTCCATCCCCACCCCACCACCTTCGTTCCCTCGCAGGGCGGCCGGCGTGACCTCTGTGGCGCCCAACCCCAATTTCAGCCTGGCCATTGGCGTCGATGACAAGCCCGGCAAGATCAAGGCGGGGGGTGGCCGGACGAAGCTGCCGCCAGGTGAGCAGCAGCAAGCGGGCCTGCGGGTCGGTGGGTCGGTGGGTCAGGCAGGTGGGAGTAGGGCTTGTGAGGCGCCCAGCACCGCCTCTGAAGCCGCACCTGGTATCCCTGCACCTTAAAGCCCCCGCACCAGGGCAGGGAGGTGGTGAGGTAGTGCGGCCCTTGCTGCCGCCTACGCATGGTAGTACAGTCGGTGTGGCTGCCACACGCTGCTGGGCTCACCCGCTGCTGGGCTCACCCGACACGCGCGACTCGGCGGTGATCCAATGGCAGCACACGCACCTCCCGCACGCCTCCCGCACACCTCCTCCGGGTGACCCCGCCAGGTGCTGAGTTCGCGGCGGTCAGCGGCAGCAAGGCGGCCAGCAAGAATGCCCGGAGGCGCACCAAGAAGAAGGGGCCGGGGGGCAGCGAGGACCCAGAGGGCGACGAGGGCGACGAGGCGGTGGCGCAGGCGGCGGAGGCGGTGGCGTCCACCTCCCTGCAGGTGAGGTTCCGCGGGGGGGGAGGCGGGGGGGGGGCCGATTGAGGTCAGGTTCCCGTTCCGTCAGATCGGTGGGGGCACTTTCGGGTCAACGCGTGTATACTCCGTCCTAGTACGTACTCGTTCGCCCCACTGATCTGATGACTCTGTTTGGAACCGGATCTCGCAGTTTTCCGTTCTTCTCCAACTGTGGGATTGATGTTGGGAGCAGGGCAAGGGCGGGCTGCCATAGTCCGGGCGGCAGGGGGCGGAGCGGCTCCGGCATTGGCTAGGGCAAGCCGAGTAGTTGCGTTGCTTTTGGCGGCGCGGCACACTGCACACGGAGCTTGGGGCCCAGGGTGCACTAGGGCTTACACCGCGCAACGGGGCTTCGCAGGACGCGCGTACAGCCGGCTCGTACGTACTGTAGACGGGAAGGGTCCCCCCTCGATTGGGGTTGTCACGCGGGGTACCGTGTTGTCCCCCGGATAGCATGTCCGCTACCTCGTCCAGATGGCCGCGTCTGAGCTCCCTGCCCTGCTGAGCAGCCCAACTGGGACCGCTGCTACCGGCGTCTGACGCAGCCCCGACGTTCCGCCTGGCTGCCTTGCCAGGACTCCCTGCCAGCTGCCGCTGCCTCCGCCGCCAACGATGAGGAGGCCAGGCAGAAGCGCATCCGCGCCCTGCAGAAGAAGCAGCGGCAGATCCAGGAGCTCAAGGACAAGAAGGCGGCGCAAGGTGGGTTGGGCCGCGCTTGCGCGCGGTCATGCGGTTCGCGTAGCTCCAGGCTTGGGTCCTGGCTGGTGCACTGGCCTTGGATGCGGATCGGATGGACACAAAAGGTTATCGGTTTGGGGGATTTGAATAGGGTTATGCGTCCGTTTGTTGAGATGAAGTGCCGTTGGCGTGGGATTTCTTAGCCACGTTGTGTCGTTACGGGACAGAATGCTGTTTATACGTGATGACTGCACTTCCGCCATTCAGTAATCATATTCCGTGGAGGTCAGAGACCACCCCGCACGCATTCCAAGCCTTTCGACGCCTGTGCCCCCCTCCCCCTCCTGCCGGCACCAGGCGACAAGGCGCTCACACCCGAGCAACACGAGAAACTGACGGGCGAGCAGGCACTCCTTGACGAGCTTGCTAGTTTGGGGGCATAGCCTTTGAGGTCATCGGTCTCATTTCTCCGGCCTCGGTGAACACAAACCGTAAACGTACGGCTGTCTTTGTAAGCTTGTGTCCCAGTGCTTTGCATTGAAACCCAACGCAATTCATTTACTGTGAGCTACCAGCGGCCGCGAACCTCATCGGCAGCTTTTTCGTACCTCTGATTACCAAGTACCGTACGTCCACTTCCTGCGATCCTGGGCAGTCTTTACTCTTGTGATAATCAATTACCAAAACCTGCTTATCGGCTACAGCTAGGTGTCCAGCGCAAATGTACCCAGTTCGCAGTGCGTGCCGGACCGGAGCGGCCGTTGGCCGCCGATCAGCAGTGCCCTTCACTGCGCAAGCCTCATTCAATTCTTGCCGGAGGATTAACGTCGGGCAGCGAACTCGCTGGATCTGTCGGACGGCTTTAGAAAGCGATGTTTCAATTGCAGACATGGAGCTGGAACTGCGCAGCGCTTTGGCACAGGAGGATTATAAGCTCGCGGCGGCGCTACGCGATTCAATCCAGTGCGTGTAGCACGCTCGCTGAGGATTGCGGTAAATTGGTGGCTTGGGCAGGTGTGTTTGAGTTATGCGTGCTGCCTGCTCTCCACAGGCAGAAGCAGCAGGTGAGCAAACTGGCCGTAGAGGACGCCAACCGCAAGTTCTACGATGCATTCACGTCGGGAAAGGTTGAGGTGAGGCTTAGTGGCTTATCGAGGCAGGCGACCGGCGCATCCTCGAGAGACGCGGCCTGGGCCCTACCCAACACCACGTCCAGCGACACCAGTACCGCAACCTCGCGCCAATCACACAGCGCGTCTCACGTCAGTTCCTGCCCCGAAGAACCCTGCCCCATGGAAAGCCTTGCTATGTGAGCCGCACCGTGCCGCCATGCCGGGCCACACCGATGCCACCCGACCATGTCATGCCAGGCCGCACCACTGCCACCGAACCATACCATACCAGGCCATGTGAGCCGCCCCGGTTGCCCCTGGTCCGACCTGGCAACAACAGGAAATGGATAGGATCGTTGGCGAGGGGGAGCACGTGCAGGTGGTGCACCCAGGGGCCAGCTGCATCGCGGGGAGGGAGCAGGTGCGTCGTTGGCTGCGGCCATGGGGAGGTGGCGAGAAGACTGGGTTACACGACATGGGAAACGGAGGACAGAAGTGGGCCCAGCTGGCGGGCATGGGGAGAGACGGAAGTGGGGGCTGGGGCCGACGGAGACGCAGCTACGCCCGGGCGGGCCTCCGTGAGGTTGTTGCTGGGGTGCGCGCTCTGCAGCGAGTTGCGCTGTGGCGGTGGAATGGTGGGCAGTCGAGCGTCGTCCAGTGTTGCCGCTGCGAGCATGGGAAGGTGAGGTTCCGCGGCGGGGCCGCTCACCAGGTCAGGAGCCCCGGTGTGGCCGGCTCGACTGTCCTGTCTCCCAGACCAGCGCACCGATGTACTGTCGGCCATCGGCCAGCAGTTGCGGCGGGAGGGCAGGGGAGCGGGGTCACTGCAGCGCCGCGCAGCAGCACGTGTGATCGGAGACCGGCACAGTGCATCGCTGTGCCTACCGGTATACCCGCGCAGTCAGCTGGCTGTAATCCGCACCAGGATAATACCTCTTGCACCACCTTGCGTCCGGGTCTCGCGTCTCCTTCAGTATCCAGCGACGCGCCCAGTGCTCCTGCCTTTTGGGCTGAGCCTACTGTAAGTAGAGCTGTTGCAGTGAGCCTACTGTAAAATACTACTACCTTCATGAATGTGATGACACCCACCCGCGGACTTACGGGCTGTTTTAAGAAATTACAACAGCGGACTGTTGAACAGACTACCACTAACGCACACCCCCTCCCCACGCCCCGACAGGTCATGGACAGCTGGAAGGCCATCATGCGAAACGTGCGGCCGGGCGCCTTCAAGGTAAAGCTGGAGGACGTGCGCGTGTTTGCACGGGGGGAGATGGGCTTCGTCACGTGCGTGGAGGTGATCGACGCGGACGACTCCACTGGCAGGTGCGGCGGGCAGCGGGGCGGGCAGCGCGGGAGAGGCGGTGGCCAGGGGTACGTTCTCGTCTGCTGCTGGGGATGGGTCCGGCGACGATGAGTCGTACGGCAACGCATTGGTCGGATCCGGGGTGCGGCGGCGCGGACGACGGAAGGTGTTTCAAACTGGAAAAGAGGAATGCCGCTGCCTGGGTAGTGGATACACATATGGTGGTGCCGATGCTTTCCTGCTTGTTTCCGGTGCCGTGGACGCGACTAGCTGACTGGCTGGCTGGAGGGTTGTTCAGGGAGCGGCGCGCCCCGCCCTACTGCGTTGCATTTGCGTAGCCACCGCAGCCCTGCCACCGTCATCGCCGCCGGCTCTTCGCACCGGGCAGGCACATGTCCGTGTCCGCCCGCTTAAATGCCACGGTTGGTAGCAGAAGCCAAGCCCACACTCCACATGCGCCTGCACCCCCGTGGGGGCTACCGAGAGAGAGAACATAACCCGCTCCCCAGCGCTGGATGTACGGCATGCCGCACCACAAGCCCCATCCGCCACTCCCTGGCCGGCAGGCCGCAACCGGCCGCCGCTTCCATCCAGCAAGCTACGCCACCAGCCCATCACCACTAGTCCGCGAGGCGACACGCAACGGCCCCACCCCATCCCGCACGACTTTCCGGACTAGGGACCCCCCCCACCTCCGCCCCTTGACGACTCCCCTTGGTGGCCTCAACCGCAGGATTCTGGCCACCAACGTCTTCGAGAAGCAAGGCGGCGTCTGGCGCATCGTGCAGCACCACGGGTCACCCTCCATCGGCCGCTTCCGGTAGCGCCGCTCCCGCGCGCCCACCCGGGTCAGCAATTCAGAACCGCACGTGTATTTGTTTGTTCGTAACTAACCGCGCAGCCGCGGACAACACCGCCCCGCCGTTCGCAAGGGCTACAGCAGCAGGCGCCTCGGGCTGGCTGGGTGCGGCCCCGCCCCTTGGGCCCTCACTCCCGCTGCTGCTCGCCCATCGCACGGACTGCTCGCCCATCGCACGGACTGCTCGCCCATCGCACGGACTGCTCGCCCATCGCACGGACTGCTCGCCCATCGCACGGACGAAGGGCTCAGTTGGAGCTTTAATGCACCCCATTCAAGACACGCTGCCGTGACGCAAGGCAGCGGCACCGCCAGGCCCCATTGCGAGAGTAAGGGCAGACCGGGAGCAGAGTTGCAGTTTGCTGGCTGTCAGGTTGTCGTACGCTGGCACGGCCTGTTGTTGCGTGTGCTGCGCCGGCGTATGCCAGTGGCACACCGCATCGCATTGCAGGGGCGGGGGTAGGTATCCAGGGCAGAAGCCGGAGGAGCAGCTCCGTTATATGTGAAGAACGTTGTACGACACGACCCAGAAGAGCTGCGGCGGCGGCGGTGGTGGCGAGAAGGGGCGTTGTGCATGGGTTGTCTGCATTGCGCTAACTGTCATTTGCGTTTGTGTATTAACAAGAATGCTTTTTGGAAGCGAGAGCTAGCGTCCGACGGTGTGTCGATGTCGGTGCGGAGCAGCATGCCTCGCTGGCACCACATCAGGAAAGGAACAACAAAGGACGTGCTGCTTAGGGTGCACTCGTGCTTACCACGAACACAGCTATGAAGGTTGTGAAGCCGTCCGCCAGCGCTTCTCCCACGCCCGGATGGATTTCTTCGTCAACCCTGCAGGCGGCGTGGCGGGGGTTGGAGGGTGAGAGACGCAAGGGGTGTCAGAAAGGGGGTCCCATGTTCTCTGCCTGTTTGCCGGGGCAGCAGCTAGCGAGTGCCAGGAGGTAGCGGGCGCTTCATGTGCAGGTGCGTCATGTTGGACCCGTGTGTTGGGTGATAGTAGCGCTCATCAGTGTGCATATGACGTGGTACGGCATGTGCATACATATTTTCTTGTCGCCCTTTGAATGATGCGGGGCGAAGACAGATTGTTGGGTTGCGGTGGGGCGGTGGGGCGGTTAAATAACAGTGGCTTCCTCTGCACGAGCCGGTCAACCCTCCTTTCTTTTGGCCTTCCAGAGTGTGCTCCTAAATGGCCTAGGTGGCCTCCTTGCTTCCGGACGCACCTGAGAACTACTCGGTAGAACAGCACGGTGCAGACCAGCTGCAACACCACGAACCTGTGTGGTGATAGGTGGGGAACAGAGGACGTGGAAGCGTTGGCGATCCGACCGGAGGCATAGTCAAATCTACCCCCACTGTGCGAATGTGCGCAACTCGGACAAACCTGCGCCATTGTTTCGAATTGTTGCGCCTGAAGTGGAGATGATCGGACTAGGCCGGGAGATATGGCATTCAGTCAGGATCCGGTCCTTCAGCATCACGATAGGCCCCGCCAGCGCCCGACGCCAACTCTCGGCCCCGCCATACACGGTGCCACAACTTACGCCCCAAAACCCTCGAGGCCAGTCAGCGGCAGGATGCCGCAGAGCAAGCCGATGATGGCGGCTGTCAGCTGCTTCTGCCAGTGCACACAAGTCAGCAGCTCATCCTGCGCCCACCGGGGATGAAGGGGGAGACGGCTGCGTCAGAACACAACTGCGGGTAGTGCCTCCGAAGTGGGCGCTGTACAGGCCAGCATGCTGCTGCCCGAACTTGTGTTTACCGGGGTCGCTGCCTTGCACACCGCAGCTGGTGACGGCGGCCACGCAGGTACACACCTTTGTCCACGTCGCGTCAGGCCCTTGCCGGATGCGCTCTAAGTACAAAGCCAGCCCCTCCTTCTTCACTTCATCCGCTTTAGCTTTGCCAGATGACTTAGACGCCATCGTCGCGCGCCAAACAGGTGCCACCGCCACCGGAATGCCCAGATCAGTATCAGATCAAAAGGTTCTTTTGAATTGTAGTAATTAAGTTGCAGTGTCAGGAGTTGGGAGACAAGGCGGCCCCTCAGGACATGTGATCAGTAAGGAGCCAAGCTAGCAAAAACCGAGATGCAAGTAAGAAGTACAATATACACAAGTATGTCGTCACTGACACCAATCCACGTATGTCCATAAAGTTCGTACAGTAGGAGTAAGATGGATTCCATGGCCTTGCCGACCTCGGCGACATTGGCGACCTGTAACTGAAATCAATTACCCTTCTGTCGAAGCTTAATTAAATACGTGTTGATCACCATTCTGTCATAGGGGATAGTTGCTCTTAGCGGTAGACATAATGCTTTCGAGGGCTGTCCTCGCCCAACCTAGGTGGCCCCAACCTTCCACCAGCCCCAGGTGCATTCTTACAAGCGCAGATCCGGTACTCTCGCGGTGAGGCAACCACTACCGAACGTGCACAAATTGCTGGCACTTTACCTTCCACCTGCTGAAGCCGGTTCCCTGCATATTGTGCGCCATGCTCCAGAAAAGAGGTATCGTTGGAGAGGGCCAGGACATACTACCAGGTGGTGATGACTTGTGGGCTGAGATGCTTTGGACCAGCAGGTCCGTGCGGTACTGATCGTGTCAAGTGTGTTTATGCGCACAGGATGTATGGAGTGGTGGCCGTGTACTGAAGCTGAACACAATCATGGCGGAGGACCACGAACAGCATGATATGTAAGGCTTCGGGGGGATAGCCGCGAGCAGCAGCCGTTGGCGGTAGCACTACGGGTCTTCATTGATGCCGCAGGGTATGGCAGCCGACGCGTGTGGGCAAGGGGCGGAGAGCCATGAAGCGAGGCGTCGTAGCATACCGAAAGGCGTACCCGGATTTGGTCTTCAACGTAACAGACATCAGTTACAGCGAACAGGGCCACACCGTGTTCGTGGCTTGGTAGGTGCGCTGCAAGCTTCCTGGATTGTCGCTGGCTGCAACGTCCGCTTGCCTGCTCCCAGTCCAGCTAAACCATTACCGCCCCTCCAAACTACTGTAACGTCCGGAACAGGACTGCCAAAGGGACCAACCTAGGACCCATCCGTGAACAGCCTCCCACACAGAAAGTCACCGAATTCTCCGGGATCAGTCAGTTAGCGTTTAACGGCGAAAACCAAATAAAAGCCTCCTTTGTCTTCAGGTACGGCTCGCTGGCTTGCCAACGTAATCGATCTTCCACTAAACTAGCTCCTAACTCGGCGGCACATAGGCATCCGCGCCACCTCCGTTCATGCCTCCTCCCATGTCGTATGCCACTGCCCCTGAAACACGGCGACACGGTCGCACCTGGCAACGATGCAACCATGTCAAGCAAATATCTGGAACAAATGACAGGGTTGGATAAAAACCTCACGCCATGTGCTCTTGTCCTACTGACATCGTGACAGCCCGCCTTCCTCCACATTGTATCGACAGGCAATCACCAGCTGATGAGGCGCGCTACTTCATAGGTTCCCTGGTCGGCCAGCTCTCCAGCTGATACGTCTGGCGTGCTGCTGCGTTGAGTTCCCGTGTGCTCGTGAGCTGCTGGAGCAGGTCAGCCATCGCTGATACATCTCGTAGTGATGCATGGTGTGCAACGCACCGTGTCCGATCACCTCTCCCAACAACCAACCAATGCATCCTCCAGAGACCAGCAGCGCTCGGGCTGCGTTGCTGTTGGGCAGTTTACACACGGTATCCCTATCTTGGATACAACCGTTCCTAAAGTCTGCCTTTGCGGTTGAAAAGGCTTTCGGTCGCAAACCGCCTGACGCCTGAATGCGAATGATGGCATGGAGAAACGGCTTAGCTGGACTTGCCGGACGTCCGCCGCTTTCCGAAGACGACGAAGTACGGGTTCAGTACGTCCTCCTTGTTGTACACAACGGGGACCTCCTTGACGAGCTCCTCCTGCGGACCGTTGAGGTGATTGCAGCATGTGGTTGAAGGGAAGCTTCAGCATGCGACTTATGAAAGGAATTGGCGAGCAAGCAATGGCTGTTCAGCACGCACTGCCCAGTTTGACAGGCGGACCTGCCGACGGCCTTCGATACAACAGTTGACTTCGCTTTGTCCGCTGCGTTGTCTAGCCGCGTGCAAATGGCTTGGTCGGTTCTTGTGATCCGGTTGAGAAATTCGTGACGGAAGCTGTCCCGCTGGGCTATTCCGGTGCCCTCACTCGGTGCCAGGTATCATTGGTTTGGCTGCCCAAAGCCGGATATATGGCAGGGACACACTCTTCCATCCCCGTAAAAGGCACTTCGCACCTTCCAGTCCTGCTGAGGGTTCCCCTTGTTGTCCTGCTTGCCCGCCTGCAGCACCACGCCGCCGGCCTCGCGCACGATGATGTCCGCGGCCGCAGTGTCCCACTCGCACGTGGGCGCCAGCCTGGCAGGGGTAGAGGGCAGGGAAGACATACAAGGCGTCAACGACGCCGGAGACAAAGAAGTAGGATTAGTTGGGAGAAAGGAGAAAGGGCTGTATACGGTTGTATACTCGTTTGAGGGTGCATGCTGGAGAACGGGAGTTGGGTTCGGTCGGTCAGGCAGGACTGCGTCATGCCAGCATCTCAGAACGCTCATCTCAGGACGCTCAACGTATAAAGAAAGGACCCGTCTACGACCGGTCACTAGGGCAACGACGTGCCGACCAGCTCCTAGCAACGACGTATGTTGGAGGGGCACCGCCACTGTGCGGAGCCAAAGTCGCCCTCATAGGACGATGCTAAGAGGTGTGGCGCGTGTTGCCGCCCCGCTCGCAGCCGCACCTGGGGTAGATGTGTGCCATGCCCTCCGCAACCATGAGCAGCTTCAGTGAGCTGCCCACCTGCACGAACTCCGGGGTGTTGAACAGCTGGATGAACTCCTGCGACCGCGAAGGGATGGAGACAGAAGGGATCAAGCACGTCCCCGGTAGTGTATCCAAGCAACTACAAGCCATGACAGTCCTGCACACAGATGGACTAGCGTGTAGTGCACGTCAACATGCTTCCGCCATGTACCTACTGTCAGTGAGTTCCAACGGTTTCGACAGGAAGTGAGTGGGTTGAATATCGGAACCAACACGATGGCAGCATGCTTAACCCATCCCTCCCACCGGCTTTGTCATAGGCATCGGAACCCAATCTAGTTAGCCCCGGGCGCTCAGCCGTGTGCAACAACGGCGGTCAGGAAGCGTGCAAAAGGCTGTTCCTTGCTTTAAGTGGCAACGCGGTGCGCCCATACTTCACGCAGCCAACCAACGCCGCCATCCCGGGCACACTTCAAAGGAGTTAGGTTACGCCATGCCGCTCTAATCCAATATCCCCCACCTCAGTCTCCTTATTCAAGTGGCTGGCGGATGCGCAGATCTTCAGCCCCTTGTCCTCAAAGGCGAACTCAGCGCACTGGATCCTCTGCTGGCCCTCGCTGGTGCGTAGCCATGCGCCTTTGCCCTTCACCGCCCAGTACGTCTTTCCCTGGCATGGTACGTCCACGACGCCCAGGACGGGCGTGTTGCTGCTCATAAGCGCGATGTTCACAGTGAACTGCCCATTGCGCTTGAGGAACTCCTTCGTGCCGTCCAGCGGGTCCACCAACCAGTAGTACTGGAACTTCTGCGGTTATAAGGGACGTTCGCGCTGTAGTGAGGCCCACGACGTGCACCCAGAAAACAAATTCAATACAAGTCATCAATGACTCATGCAAACCCCACCTGGCGCACAGAATGCGGTGTCATCTTGTTCTCCTCAGAGATGATCGGGATGTGCGGGCTGATGTTCTGCAGAGCCTGACAGATGACTGCATTCGCCTCCCGATCAGCACGTGTCAAAGGCGAGGCATCGCTTTTCATCTGGACCTCCCACGTTGATGCCTGGGGGGCCGAAAGCAGCTAAGCGAGGCGCTAGGCCAAAGGCGGGGCCTGGCTGGCCCTCTCACCTCTATACGCACGCAAGCAAATCCCACCTCGCTGTTGTAGATCTGCAGGATAGCCCGACCTGCCGCTTGGGCCGTAGCAATTACGTCCTCCACCGGTACCTCGGCCTTCATCTGCGAACGGCCATTGGAGTCCGCTAGCTGTTGCAGTCCTTGACCGGTAGCTTAGGTTTGGAACAATGCTTCTTACCTGGACCTCCATCGCATAGTCAGGAACCTCCTCCACACGCGAAAGTCCGGAGCCCATTTTTCAATGTTTGTGTAAAAGGTTCACGTTAGGAGGAGACGCTAACACAAGCTCCGCTGTGAGGAAATCGGTTGATCAACCTTGCACCAAATTAACTGAAGGAGGGTTAAAGAAAGGGACAACAGAGAACAGACGAACAGAGTCAAACTCGTACGGCAAACGGGATGTACGTTGCAGCAGACTGTTGCTTGGCGCAGAAATAAGAGGCAGTGATATACCAAACGTAAGGAGAACGATCAGGTGAAGTCGACGGCACCATATGCGTTTAGTTTGGCTGCGTTTCAAAGGAAACGCGAATACCGTTTTTGCGGACCCGCAGTTCGTTGGTAGCCTCCGCAAAAAATAGGGATGCCAAGATGGCAAACCCTTCCTTATCAGTACCCAGCGCTAATCACCCGCCGCACACGCTCGAACCTGTGGTTAAGCACCTTGGCACCCAGCAGCACCCAAGCATAGCCCTCGCATCTTTTACGTGTATACCTCTGGACGCTGGGTGCGGACGAGGGTTATCATTTGCCATTTGCCCCGTGGACGCACACAGCAAGGGGGGCAAGCAGTAGGTCGTCGGCGCCTGTCACACCCGGAAGAGGGCGGCATTCCTTCGCGTGCTACGTTCCTCCCGAGTCGGAGCGCACATGCCCCGGACCGTCTATGTACCCTCCAGTGCGATGCCAGAACACATGTAGGCTCGGCTTCATATTGCTGCCCCCGCAACCCCCCCGCGCTTTTGCTTGTTCATTTTCTTTTCCTTTAGCAGCTCCGACAGGCCGCCTTCACAGGTTTGCCGGTAGTCAGTCCCCGTGCTCCGGCATGCGCCCACAAAATCGGTGTCCGACGACCATGCGCCAACTATCCTGTCCCGTCACGTAAAACGGTTTTGACCACCCCCGCCGGCGTCCGGCGGCGACAACAATACGGCCCAGGGCCATGGCAGGGCAGCCATGCCCCCGCCGACCACGGTCTCAGCCGCCTCCTTTCCTTCCCTGTGCCTGTCCTTCAGCCCGCAGCAGCATGCCTGGTGGGGTTATTCGCTGGGGGCAGATGCGCTCTCACGATGTGGTCCAGCGCGTCCGGGTTGCCATTTGTTACATGCCGCACTGGCCAGCCGCTGATGACGTCATGATGTACGGGCGTCACGGAGTGTACGGCACATATATGCTGGTCATGCGCAGCACAGCACAGCGCAGGACACCACAAGGTACCACACCGCACACGCCGCACCGCGGTGCACCACCGTCGCCCTGTTTCGGCCCATCCAGAGGGGTTACAGTCACCGGGGGTTCACAGGGCCGAGTCCTTGCCATCACGGGACTGGCCGGCTGGCTCCTCCTCGTGGGCTCTCAGGACGCGGACGCCTCCTGCGGCCCCTCGTCCGCGTACACCGCAGCCCTGCCGCTGCGACCCTCCACCGCCATCTCGGCGACCTTGGGGCTGGCACCTGCGACCACCCACCACCGGGGCCCGCCGCCGCACACACGTCCACCGGGGGGAGGGAAACCTCAGCTTCGCCGCCCTGTCTTTTCCTGCCAGCGACTGTGCTTGCTGGCTAGGGAGGAATACCCTGTAGCTCGTGACCCCGGCATGGGCGAGCACGTGTTTACGAATACGGCCCCGGCCGCATGTGACCGGCGGTACGCATGTATGGCTGCGGGACAGATCCCCGCATCCCCGCCGTACCCAGTACACACCCAATCGACCCCCAGTGACACCCAATCGACCCTCAGTGACACTTAGTCGACCCCCAGTGACATCCAACACCGCCGCTGACGCAGTGCCCCCCAGCCTCTGCTAGCCCCTTGGACCTTGTGGCTGGCGCCCTCGCCCCCCCCCCGCAGTGCCCCCCCGGCCACTCCACCCACCCGTGGCGGGCATCTCCAGCCCCTTGAACGTCCGCTTCAGTGCCAGGTACTCGGCCGCGTTGCGAGCCACGACCTCGTGCCGCGAGTTGCCCGACCCGCGGGTCGCCACACTGAGGCCCAGGCCGCCGAGCGCCTGCAGGGCCATGTCACCCGCCTCGCCGTCCGGCTGCTGCTGTCGCTGCTGCTCCTGCTCCAGCGCCTACAGCCAACCGGGCCCCCGTTCGTGAGGCGACCTAGGAAGACACTCCTGGCACCATCCGGAAGAACCCTGACTTGCCCTCCCCCCCAAACCCGAGTTACCGGTTTTTTTTAAGTACCCCCCCAAACCCCCCCTTCGTCGGCTGCTTCCTCTACCCCTCCCGCCTCCGCACCAGCAACTGCCTCACCCCCATGCGGTGACCGCACACACCCCCGCCTTGCCGACCCCAAGCTGCCTCCTATTGCCTCCTGTTGCCTCCTACCCCTGCCTCCTTCAGATTCTCCCCTTTCTCCTAAGCGGCTTCGCGGGCTCCCCCGCTTACCCTCCCCCCCGCCCCCGCCCCCTCACCAGTACGTCCCTCAGCTCCATGCGGTAGTCCTCCTGATCGATGTGGCGGCCGCTGAAGGCCAGCGCCGCCTCCCAGGGGCTCACCAGCGGGGCCAGGTAGTCGCGGGAGTCCAGGATAAGGCCCTGCGCGTCAGACACCATCACAAACACATCCACCTGTGGTGGTGGGGGGAGGCCGGGGGGGAGATGAGGTTGGGGGGTTCGAGGGGGTTGGGGGGTTTGGGGGGGGTGTAGTGGGGGAAGGGGAGGCAAGAGCGTGGCAGCTGTCGTTTCGGGAGTGGGACATATGGTGGCGCATATTCCGGGTCCCATTGGACGTCCTTCCAACTCGGAGAGACGCGCCAACCAACGCTGCGGGCTGCGGTGCACTCGCAGGGCGCGTGGGAGCTGAACGGCGGGATGACGGGCAGGGGGCATCAGGCCGCATGTCACGTGCGCGGAGCGAGATTCGATGGTGGGTGACGGCCGTCGCGCTGCCCGCAGTGGAGGTCTGTCGCACCCGGCCAGCGCCTAGCGGCTGCCCCTCCGTCCGTCATATGGTTAGCAAGTTAATCCGGCCTCGCGCAGGGTGCAGGGTGCTGGGTGCTGGCTGCTGCCCCCTGTGCGCACCTCGGGGAAGTTGCCCAGCTTGGCGGGGTTGGGTTTGCCCATGAGGAAGGTGTACGACTTCTTGCCGGCGGCCGCCGCCATCCGCCGGAGCGCCGAGATGACCTCAAGGAAGCCGGCGCTGCCCAGCGTGCCCACCTGCGCGGGTGTGTATTGAGAGGGGCGGCAAGAAGGGGAGGGGAGGGAGGCACGGCAGACACGAGGCTGGAGGGACGGCAGGTAAGGTTTGCGCCCAACTCCAGCGCTCTTGCCACGCAAGCGTTATCCTGTTTTCGTTGTAGTTGCATTAGTAAGCGCACAGGAATGCATGTGTAGGGTGGTCCAGGGGGCCCACAGGCTGTCTCACTCCCTTCCCCCCCAACACACACCCTCCATCCCCCGGTCGTGTAACCGGTCTTTGTGCCTGCCCCCCCCCCCGGCCACCCACCAGCAGCCCCACGATGCTCGCCCCCCGCGCCTTCTCCACCAAGAAGTTGCGGCGCTTCAGCAGCCGCCGCGTGTCGTCCGACAGGCCCTGCCGTACGGTTCCGCCCTCCGCCGGGTCGTACGACAGCCACTCGCACGTGCTGTGCGTCAGCTGCAGCACCTGGTGCGCGCTGCTGCCCCGCGGCCCCACCCACACGTACAGGCAGTCCCGCCGGGAGGCCCCCGGGGTCAGCGACCAGGTGAGTCCCACCATGCTGGTGCTACAGCCGCCGGCGGCGCTGCCACTGCCGTCGTCACCACTGCCGCTGGCGGACGCGACCGGCTGCTGCTGCGGCTGCTGCTGCTCTCCCAGGCCGGCAGTATGGGCCGCCTGGTCCCCTTCCGGCCCTCGGGAGGCGGCGGTGGTGCAGCCCCTCCCCGCGCCATCCGACCCGCACGCTGCCCCGCAGGGTTTCGCCACGGCGGCCCCCGGGACTGCCTGCGAGTTAGGCTGCTGCTGCTGCTGCTGCTGTTGCTGCTGGTGTTGAGGCTCTTGCGCCTGACACCGGCTACCGCCAGCCAGTGGGGGTTCGGAGGGACTGCTGCACGCTGCCGCCGCTGGCGCAGCCGCCGATGCGCCGCCGGCCTCAGCGGTCGAGGTGAGGGGAGCTGCCGGCTGGGTGCCGCAGCACGAGCTGCCGGTGGGTTCCGCTGCCGCCGCCGCAGCCGGGGAGCAGCAGCCCGCGGTCCCGGTGGTGGTGGCGTGTCCCGCGTTGGCTGCCCGGGCTGGGACCTGCGGGCTGAGCGACCTGGCGCTCAGACGCGCGATGACCAGCGGGGGAACAGGCACACCCTGGGGGGGGTCAGGGGTGGGGAGTTGGGAGGTTACTGATACTGCACACCTACCAAACGCCATGATGTCGGCCCGCAGGAGGCAGGAAGCAGGGAGCAGGCGCCACAGCCCTCCACGGTGGACGGTTTGGCCACCAAGTGCGCACACCCAGGCTCCTCGCCCCCACAACGCTCCGGACACCGGGTCAACCCAGCGGCCCTCTCGTGTGGCCATCCCTGGAGCCATCCCCCGGCTGGTTGCGGCAGGCAGGCAGGGCCACCTCCGGTGAACCCTCAGGCTCCTCCCCGCCGAACCCGCAACACCCCGGGCACTGGGCAGACCTGCACCCACCCCTAGCGCCACCCCAGCGCGGCCCCTTGCAGCCATCCCTGGAGCCCCGTATCTTTCGCAGCGGGGGATCGTCGACCAGTACACAATGGTCGCGCCAGCTCGTGCTGCCGCGTACCTGCTCGCCGCCCTCGCCACCACCACCCCCAGCACCCTCCAGCGCCAGACTGAGCTCAGTCAGCAGGTGGTGGTAGCCCTGATCCACCAGGACCACCACCGCCCGGAAGCCGCCGCCGCCGCCACCTCCGCCGTCACCGTCGCCGCCGCCGCCGCCAGCAGCTGCTGTTGCTCCCGCTGTCGCCGTGCCTCGTGACGTCACCGCCACGCTGATCGCTTGCCGTACGGTATCAGCGGTGGCCTGCACGTCGAGTTGCTCCTTGGGCAGCACGAAGAACGCGGGGAGCGAGTTGGCAGGCACCAGGGAGGCGCGGCCGTAGTGGATCTGCGGTGTGGGGGCATGGGGGGTGCCGGTGACCGGGTGCAGGTGGTTGGGTGGGAGATGGCAGTTGGGTGGGAGATGGCAGTTGGATGGGAGGTGGCAGTTCGTGGGAGATGGCAGTACGGCGCGTGAGGAGCATCACTGCGGTCCCAGAGGGTATACCCGGGGAAGGTGGCGAGTAACCTCCTTGCCTGGACCTCCCTTGACCTCCCTTGACCTCCCTTGACCTCCCTTGACCTCCCTTGACCTCCCTTGACCTCCCTGGACCTCCCTGGACCTCCCTGGACACACGGGTTCCCCGTTAAACTCCCTGGACCTCCCTGGACACACGGGTTCCCCGTTAAACTCCCTGGACCTCCCTGGACCTCCCTGGACACACGGGTTCCCCGTTAAACTCCCTGGACCTCCCCCACAAGTCCGCAGGAGGGCTCCACCGCGTGCCCTGCGGCCCTGGCGGCTCCGGAGCTGGGCGCTGGGAATCGCATGAGGCATCCATCACCCGCACCACTCCATCAACCCCACGACCCACGCACCGACCCACCCCTCTACCCACCTACCCAGCCAACCCCCCCCGTCAACCCCACGACCCACCACGCAATGCGCCGCCAGGTGCTGGGCTGCTACCTCGTCCACCCCCAGCGGGTTGTAGGCGGTGTCGGCTAGGATGAACACCTGGCCGCGAGGAAGGCAGGAAGGCGGGGAGGCAGGGAGGCAGGGTGGAGGCGCGCGTGTGGGCCGCAGGAGTGCTGGCGGCGCGAGGGAGGTAAATATGGGCGGGGCGATCGCGGCGATGGAAGGCGATGGGCAAAGGATGGGGCGATGAGCGAGTATTAGCTGGGTAAGGGCAGAAGGCGACGACAGCCAACTTCACCGAAAGCCAGGGGTTGGGTTTGGTGCCAGACACTCAGTTGAAGCCGGTTTGACTGCGGGTGTAAGGCGGCGACATGACCGGCCGGTGAGCACCCACCCGCGCTCGGTCGCCCAACTGCTGCTGCAGCAGCTGTGAGACGCTAGGGCTGTCCGCCAGCTGCTCGTCCGGAAACTGCAGAGCGACGCTCCGATAGCCGCCTTGCGTGATGTACTCCACCGTTTGACGCACGTCATAGCGCTCCGCCAGGTCAGGCGCCGGCGTCGCCATCTATCAGTCCCTCGGCTGCCGCCTGCCAACGGAAAAGCGTTCCCGATCGCGCGCTCGCCGACAGGAATAAGCTAGAACGTGTGACCCGTCCGTGTGGATAGTGTGCCGGCTGCCGCAAGTCCGAGCGGTTCAGAGGAACCCGCCGCCGGGCGTTTTGTCTATAGGCAAGTGTGTAAGAGGAGCGCTGCTTTTAGCAGGTTTTACAAGCGCCAAATTGTAGGAAATATTCTCCATTTCTAACGTACATGACTTGCACGGCCGCACGACAGTATGCGATGGACATGCAAACGAAGCAACATGCCTGCCAGCGAATTCCTTGCATTTCGCGAGCTCTGCATCGTACCTAACACTGCATATTAGGATTAATATCCCTTCCATAAGGACCGTACCTGACACGCCAAGCGTAGCCCCAGCCGCCCTCCCCCCGCGACGTTCGCATACCGACATGCATCGCAACAACTGCGTATGAGCAATCTAGCGTGTGCGGAGGCCACGTGCCTGTGGCTGACGGAGAATTTTACGGACTGTCACGCGACGCTGCAGAAAATTGAATCCGAGAGCAAGGCGGACCTCAAGGTTGTTCCGCTCAGCAGTGTATTCAAATGCAAACGCGTAATCCATCGCATCCACTTACCAATTGGCTGCCGCCGTTGCGCCTGCAGCTCGCGCACAACCTGCTGGTAGTAGAGCACGTCGTCGCCGGAAGCGTGGATTCGGACCGCATAGCGTCTCAGCTAGAGCTTCTTTCTGTGAGTCTCTCGGCCTGATCATGCAGCAAAGCCTACCGTTGCGCCGGCGTGGCGCGCCCACAGGACTTTGACGCGTGCAATCCATTTGCAGAACGAGCGGCTCGCGGCGGACGATGTTGGCGCAGCGGATGTGGGCACCGCTTCCACTCGGTCCCGTTCTTCGGGAACCCTGGAGGCGCTGCCTCTGGTCCCCGTGCGGGACGACCTCGCGGTCGCTCAGCTGAACCGGGTGAGGACGTGTGACACGGCGTGCAGGGTGACGCCGTGTGACACGAGGTGCAGGCATAACATGTGAGGGGGCCTCCCTTGCAGCTCTGCAAGGCGCACCGCAGGAGCGGGAGTGAGACGGAGAGAGGGAGGGCTTGCTTGCTGCTCTTTCAGTTGACTGCAGGGGCAGGGGCCCTCCGGCGGAGGGCGGCGCCCTCACCTTGCCCCTCCCGCGACAACCCCACGTCTGGCACGTTACCCGCAGCTGCGCTCTCCCTCTTCCCTCCTTCCTCCAGCATGCATCTCGAAACGTCTGTCCTAAAGCGGCTTTCTTTCGTACACGGGTCTTCCTTTTACCTCCCCCTCCTTCCCCTCCTTCCCCTCGGCCCCAGGCCATCCTGCTCTACCGGCAGCACCGCTACGCCTCCGCCGCCCAGCTGCTGGAGCCGCTGGCGGCCAACGTGGAGGCGCTGGCGGAGGGCACGGCCGTGCGGGTGCTGACCCTGCTGCTGGACATCTACATCGAGGGGCGGCAGCTGCCTCGCGCAGTGGCGCTGCTGCACAGCTTCGAACGAATGCACGGACCTCTCACGGAGGCATTCGCAGCGGACCGCCCGGCAGCAGCAGCAGCAGCTGGAGCGGCAGCAGCGACAGGAGCAGGCGGGGCGGAGCAGGCGGGGGTGGCGGCTGGCGCCAGCGCGGAGGACGCGGGGGGAGGCTGTGGGGTCAGCGGGCGGACGGCGGCGGGGGCTGGTGGGG
Source organism: Yamagishiella unicocca (assembly GCA_003116995.1). NCBI lineage: Eukaryota > Viridiplantae > Chlorophyta > Chlorophyceae > Chlamydomonadales > Volvocaceae > Yamagishiella > Yamagishiella unicocca. The sequence goes on along the minus strand of BDSL01000025.1, from coordinate 398,080 downwards.
GTGGCGGCGGGGGCCGACCTCGCACTCTGGCGCTGCCCCGGGTGTCCAAGTGGTGCAGCGGGGCCATGGGGCGGAGCAGGGCGCTGCTGGACCAGCAGGTGGGGGGTGGAGGGGTGGGGGGTGGAGGGGTGGGGGGGGAGGGGTGGGGGGTGGAGGGGTGGGGGTTGGAGGGTTGGAGGGTTGGAGGGGTGGGGGTTGGAGGGTTGGAGGGTTGGAGGGGTGGGGGTTGGAGGGGTTGGAGGGGTCGGGGTCGGAGGGGTGGGGGGTGTATAAAAACGTTGGAGGTGCATGCTGGAGAGCTAGGAAACTGGTGGGTGGATGGTGGGTCATAGGGAGGGGCGGGGAGGAGCGTCGCTCTAGCGGCGGCGTGGCGGCGTTGAGCGAGGCGGCAGGGAGGCAGGCGGCAGGGAAGCGGCCAGCAGTGGGGGTTTGATAAGAGAATCCCCGGTGGGGGGGACAAGGGAGCTGCCGGTAAGGTGCGGGACTGCGCAGCCAGGCTGGAGGTGGGGCTCATCTGGGCTGGAGGTGGGGCTCATCTGGGCTGGAGGTGGGGCTCATCTGGGCTGGAGGTGGGGCTCATCTGGGCTGGAGGTGGGGCTCATCTGGGCTGGAGCCTGCCGTGCGTGGTTGGGTGGGTGCGCGGGAGGGTGGGTGCGCCAGCGGGTGGGTGGGGGACCGTGGACCCGTATCACCGGACGCTCAGGCTGCGCAGTTCCGGGATACGCACCCTTGGCTGGGTTGGCGGCCACCCCACCACCCCACCAGCCCGAACCCACCAACCCGTTGGCTGGGTTGGCAGCCAACCCACCAAGCCGCCAGCATACCAACACGCCAGCCCACCAACCCACCCACCCCTCGACCTGGCCCCTCCGCCCCCTGCCGCGCAGGGCCGCCCCCCCGCCGTTCCGGACCTCAAGCTGCTCATCAAGCTCTACCGCTCCCGCCTGCACGCCCTAGCGCACAACACCCGGGCGGCCAAGCGGGAGCTCAAGGCGGTCAGCAGCGCCCTGCACGGGGGCGGGGCACAGCAGGCGGCGGGGCACCACGGCGGGCTGGTTCCGGAGCCGCGCGCTGGCAGCCCCGCCGCCACTGCGCTGCTGCTGGCCGTGCGCGCGCAGCTGGAGTTGTACCGGGGGCGGGTGCGGAAGGCCACCAAGCTGCTGCTGGGTATGATGCAGGTGGGCGGCGGTTGGTTGGTTGATTCCGGTTAGTTGGTTGGTTGGTTGGTTGGTTGGTACGGCGGTGTTGCGGGCAGGGACGGCGATACGTCAAACCCAGGTAGTATACCGGTTTGGTACGCAGACTTGCACGCCCGCTACCCTGCAGGCTGGCGCCCATGTTCTTTTCCTCTTCCTCGTCGCTGCGTCGTTTCAACTCGTTTCCTCGCTAACACCCGCCCCCCCCCCTGCAGGACACCGCCTTCGCGGACACCCACCGGCCGCTGCTGCTGAACAACCTGGGCCTCGTGCACCACCAGCAGGGCAAGCACACGCTGGCGCTGCTCTACCTATCACAGGCGCTAGCGGCGGGTGCGGGGTCGGGTGCGGGGTCGGGTGCGGGGGGGTCCTCGGCCTCCGCCTCTGCCGCGGCAGCGCCAGGGAGGCCGCAGCAGCAGTCCCCGGCGCCCTCCTCTGCGACGGCGGTGGCGGCGGCAGTGCCCCTGCCCGCAGTGTCGTACAACGCGGGGCTGCAGCACCTGCTGCTGCATAACTACGAGGCGGCACGGAGGTGCTTCGCGGCGGCGGCGACGAACTACTCCAACACGGTGGGTCGGCGGGTCGGTGGGCGGTGAGGAGGTAGGGAGGGTAAATGGAAGACCCGTGTACGAAGGAAAAACCGTTGGGCGGGGGGGGGGGGGGATGGGCAAGAGTCACCTGAGAGGGAGGAAGTGGTGGGGGTGGCGGGCGGCGGGCGCGAGAGTTTGGGAGGCGATAGCCGCGAGGTAAGTCGTGGAGAGAAAGCGACGGGAGAGGTTTTGGACAAATAGTAACAACAAGGAGGCGAAGGTGGAAGTGTGTGGGGGCGGGTTCAGCAGCACGTCTTCGTACCCACTGCACCCGTCACAAACTAAACCCTCGCTCTCTCGTGCCCCTCCCTCCCACACTAACCACCGCCGCACACTAACCGCTACCGCAACCACCACCGCAACCGCCGCCCACCCCATGCCATCCGAGCCCTCAGCCCCTGCTGTGGCTTCGGACAGCGGAGGCGGCGCTCGGCATATACCACCGCAAGCAGCAGCAGCACATGGGGGCCGCGGCAGCCCGGCAACACCTCGTCCTCCCGAACGGCTCAGCCACCGGCGCTGCCAGCCTGCTGGTGGATGCGGTCCTGCCCGGCGGCCAGGAGGCGGCGCCGCCAGCGGGAGCCGCAACCGCAGCGGCGGCGGCGGCGCGGCAGCAGCAGCAGCAGCCGCGGCGGCTGGTTTTGGCGACGGGGGCGGCGCCCTCGCCGGCGGATGTGGGTCCTGCTGCATCAGCGCTGCTGTCCGAGGCGGTGGTGGCTCTGCAGACGGCGCTGCAGCAGCTGGATGCGCAGCAGGAGGCGCACGAGCAGGTGGGGGTTCGAGGAAGACCCGTGGATGCCCGGAAAAACCGTTTAGGACAGACGTTTTGAGATGCATGCTGGAGAACTGGGTTGGGGATACTAAAGCCGAAGGTCGTAATAAGCAGGTGGGGGGGGGGGGCGTATAAACCGTTTAGCAGGTGGCGGGGGGCGGGGACGAACGGAGAGGGATGGCGAGGAAACCCGTCCGTACGACATTAGGGGGGCAAAACCGGCCGAAGGGGGCGAGGTCGGTGTGGAGGGGTGGATAATGGTGCCATTATGAGGTGCCATCGGAAACGGCAGACGAACCGGCGATGGGGGTTTTGATAAGAGGCTCCGCGAATTCACGGCCGACAATGGGAACCGGCGATGGGGGGTGGCGAGGAGGGGAGGTCACGAAGCCGTCGCCGCACTCCAACACCACACCCCCATTCCTCGAACCCCGATTGCCTGCCGCAGTGGCAGAGCAGCAGCAGCCAGCTGGAAGAGGGCATGTCGCTGCCCCTGCCGGTAGCTGCTGCGGGGGCAGCAGCCGCAGCGGGCTCCGGAACCAGCACCAGCGCTGGGGCCGTGGGCGCCAGCAGCAGCAGCGCCGCCCCCGCGGAGTCGTACGTACAGCTGCAGCCGCAGCCGTACCACCCGCCGGAGCAGCAGCAGCAGCGACCCGTGGGTCCTCCGGGCGGCGGTGAGGAGCCCCGCCACACGGCCCAGCACCACCTGGCGAATGGGTTGCACGAGCCGCATGGGACAGGTGGGTTGCAAGGAAAACCCGTGTACGGAAGGAAAATTGTTTAGAACAGCCGTTTGGGATAGGTGGTTGGGCGGGGGCCGGCAGGGTGGGTGGGTGGGTGGCAGGCAGGGTGGGTGGCAGGCAGACAGGGTGGGTGGGTGGGAGGCAAGAGGCCCCTAAGGCTGACACTGCGGTATGCGGTAGGCACCTGGAGGCTTGGGCAGGGCCCGGCTTGCGCGGCTGCTGGCTCAGCCTGGGCACAGCGACGGGCGAGCAATGGCACAGCGCCGCAGCGACGGCGGTGCCCACCCCACCGCCCCGTCTGTCAGCCAGCCAGACAGCGGCCGAACGAGTCCCCGTCACCCAGTCAGACAGCGGCCGAACGAGTCCCCCTCACCCAGCGGACTGGCCCCCGCCCTCGCTGGCAGCCCTGCCGCGTCGCCCCTCGCTTCCCCTCCTGCAGCCTCTTAATGCTGCCCTCGCCTTCCCGCCCCTTACACCTTCCCCCTCCCCGCCCTCCCCGGGTTCCTCTCCCCACCCCCGCTCTCCCCCCCCCCGCCCACCCAGACGCCAGCGCCGCGCTGTCGGAGGAGCTGTCTGCCGTACGGCGTGCCGTGCTCGCCAACCTGTCGTACTCGTACCTGCAGGCTGAGGACTGGTGCGCCGCGCTGCAGGCGGCACAGGCGCTGATGGCGGCGTCGGGCGCCCCGCCGGCGCCGGCGGCAGCAGCAGCAGCAGCCGGCCCCGGCCTCGACGCCGGTCCTGAGGCTGCTGCCGCCGCCGCCTCCGCCGCCGAGTACTCGTTCCTGGCCACCAGCTACGCGGCCGAGGCGCTGTGCCAGCTGGACCGGCCGGCGGATGCGGTGGAGTGCTTGTCGCTGTGGCTGATGCAGGCGCAGGAGCGGGAGGCGCAGCAGGCGCAGGCGGTGCAGGTGGGGCAGCAGGCGCGGGTGGTGCAGGTGCCCAGGGGGGTTTCGAGGTGCCCAGGGGGGTTTCGAGGTGCCCAGGGGGGTTTGGAGGTGCCCAGGGGGGTTTGGAAGACAAGACCCGTGGTGCCCAGGGGGGTGGGCCAGTGGGGCGGTGGGGTGAAAGCAGCCACGTAGGCCCCGTACTGGTGTAGCCCCCCTCTTGTTGCGGGCTCGCCGCGCCCCTGCCCTCCCCTCATGGCGCACAAAGCAGTCTTTCCAAGCCCGCCAGCTCACCGGTTTGGCGCTGCATCTGAGCCCCACACACGCACACACGCACAGACACAGCGGTGGGTGAACGCACACGTACAATGTTTCACAACTTCCCTCCCTGGCATCAATCCAGCCGGTGCCAAGTTACAACCACTATCGCTTCTCCGCCTCCCTACACCGGCCTACCGTCCGCTCGGTTCTTTATTCGGGCAGGGAGTTTCGCGGCTTTGCGGCAACGCAACACACACACTTACCCCTCTTGGACCTCCCTCCCCCCCCGGCGGTCCCGCCAGTCTTCCTCGCAACCTCCCCTCCCGCCCGGCGGTGTGAGCATATCCGGAGCCTGGTGGCCAGTTGGTATTCCGCTCTCCGTTTCCTATGTCACGTACCCGGGCCTCCCCGCTACCCCCTCCCGCCTCAGGCCCCCGCCCGCAGCTGCAGCAGCCAGAAGTCCGATGAGGACGGCGGCGGCGGCGGGCGCGAGGAGGTGTACCCGCTAGGCAACGCGGCGGCGCTGGCGGTGCTGACCGGCCCCGCCGCCCTGGCCGCCACCTACACCAACTTGGCGGCCGTGTTCGCCAGCCAGGGAGAGCTGGCGCAGGCGGCCGCGCTGGTGCGCCAGGCGCTGGCGCTGCAGCCCGCGGGGCGCAGCGCGGCGCTGCTGCTCGTGTACTGCGAGCTGGCGGCAGGCAACACGCCGGCGGCGCTGGCGCTGTTGAAGCAGGGCCAGCCGATGCCGCTGTAGCGGAGTCGGCGGGTGCAGGGCGACAGCAGGCCCCGGCGGGTGCTGCTGTAGCAGGTGCTGCTGTACCAGGTGCCGCTCTAGCAGGGCCAGTGGGTGCAGGGTGTAGCAGGAAGGCGGGGTGCCTCGTGGGATGGACGCTGGAGCGCACGCTGTGTCGCGCGCGCGCGCGTCGGCTGTGTTAGCGAGGATACCAATTAGCAGGGGGTGGAGTGGCGGAGGGGAGGGAGGAGGAGACGTTAAGGGCCGGCACACCACTTGCCTTCTGGTTTTTCCCGACATGACACCACCGCATATGAACCCCTGGACGTCTTTGTTCGTGTTTTTTACCTTACATCGATACGCTTACTCGCGTCCGTTTTTTATCTTTTTGGTTACATAGAAAGTACTAAGCAAGTGTTGGTGGCTGCTGGTTTGTGACAGCAAGCGCGCAGCGCTTGTGCTCATGTGGAGGCGGAGGCTGTCCTGCGATGGATTTGGTGGATGTGTGGGTCAATTTGGTCTCCCCAAACCCATGGTGGCCGGGCATCGAGATGCAGCACCTGCAGCAATGGCGACAGTGACGAGATCTGCAGCGATTTGTGCCGCGGGGACGCCGACGTGGAGCGTAGCTGCGCTGCGAATACGACTAGTGGGGCATGGGGCTGGTTCGGTGGGCGCCAATGGGGGCTATGCGGCTATCACATGGGGCTATGCGGCTATCACATGGGGGCTCCAAATCGCGGCCCACCCGTCTCTTGGGTTGCGAGCAGCGCCGGTGCCACCAGCACGCAGCTGGCTGCAGGGGCAGGGCACAATGAGACCACCGTTGCGGCGGCGAAGAGCTGTCACTCTGGACGTGGTGGGGGGGCTGGCGCGGCGCGGTCTTACCAGCGGCATAATTGATCTTGACGATGACGATGACCACAATGATCATATGCATGACGTCAGCGAGCGTGACGGCGCATGTGCACCGGCCCGCCCCCGCCCGCCCCTGGCTTTGAATCGCGAGGGAAAGGGAGGGAGCCCCGCCTCCAGCCCTCCCGCCATTTGGCACTTGCTCCCCACCACCGCCATGCAGACTCGAACGCGTTTCCCAAGACTAAGCGCCGGCATGAATTTCGTCCCCCCGTCTCCTATGTCGTGTAACCGGATCATCTCACCACCACCAGTAACTGCGTCTGGCCACGCCTGTAGGAGTGTCTTATTGATATTGCGTTGTTCAAATGGCAGGTCGCGGAACATGCAAAGGTTGCGAAGGTTCAGCGGAACGACGAAAATGGGGGAGTTACCGGTATATCGGCCAGCCGCCTATGAAACAGCCCGCTTGCTTGCCCCTCCGGATGACGATCTTTGCTGACGGGCAGCTGGGGCGCGAGCCATGTCGATGCCGGCAGTGCGGTCAGTAAGCGAAATGCTGACGCGTCATGAGCCGCATGGCTTTCCATGTGAACGCAAACGTTGTACGTGCCGTACGCTCAAGGCCCGTCCCTGCCCGTCGGCAGAGTTGGACGCGGCCTCAACGCGGCAGTGGCTTCATGCATTGCCGTGTATGCGCATGCGGTACGCTGGCAGCGCATATGGTCGAGGGTGCCGTATGCTCCCAAGTGCAGCTGCCGCAGTCGCCGTGGAAATGGAGCCGGTAACCATCCAGCCATTGGAGCAGTCACTCCTTAGGCATGGGTAGTTACGCCGTCCCAAGAATGTAGCTGCGCAGGAGTGCCGGCGAGCAGGGCGCTTGGGCTAAGACCCGGTTGTTGTAACGGTTACAGTGGGTTCCAGACCAAGAGGTAGAACCATCGGGCGCATCGCCTGACACTGAACAAGACGGAGGAAACAAAAACCGACATGCACCGAAACAGAGGCAAACCACCAGCACACCAAATTGACAGGCCGTAGGCATACAGAGCAGCAGCCAGCACCCCAGCGGGAATTTGCACTAGAGGCTCCCCGGTGTTGATGATGCAAAGGGATAGGCGCCCGACACGGGGCCTCCACAGCACGATCAGCTGTGCCCGCGACGTCTACAGCAAGGCGCCCTTTCCACTGATCCGTCGCAGATTGCTGTGGCCCACATCCATACTGCTGACAGCGCCTTACAGCGGTAACAAGAAACGACTCGAGACTGCCGCGAGCACGCTGGAAAGGCCTCCACAATGTAGCTGTCTGCGAAAGTTGTATTGATGAGATCTTACACGGCGACTCGGCGAGCACGTTTAGGTTCGGCGATTGCCCCGTGATAGCGGCCCCCAATCCACGTGGCGGATCGGGGTCCGCCTTGGCGGCGTCAACTATGATACGAAGTAAGTCCTTTGCCGTCAATTATACTCGGTGCGAAAGCCAGCAGATCGCGCACCAACAGACACCAATCACCACATACGTTCCGGCTGCAGTAAAGGCATATACGCCACTACAATGCATCCATCAATCCATTCAGGCCCGTGGCCGTCCACACAATGTGAGGCAGACCTAAACGCTGCCCTACCTCAACAAACCTCTGCAGCCTACTGTGATACGCACGTCGACAAACCAGCACAAAACATGTGTCTGAAGCTGGTGGAATCGCGCATAAGCACCTGCGTCCATACGACGCGATCATGGTCAAAGCAACCCAATACAAATTTGAAATAAGTTGCGCAGCGAGAAGGCGCAACAATAGCAACACTAAAGGCTTCCGGCAAGCCGCGCTCCTCCCCTCGTGAATGTACAGCGGGTGAAGCGCAAGCTCTCTGGGACCACAATGCCAGGCGTATGACGTTCATCCGAAGTGCTACCCCGCCCCCCCGGTTGGGGTGGGGGCCCCGAGTGCAATAGCCACCATTGGACAGAGCTATTGCACGTTCGACGAAATGTGCTTTGTGCGCAAAACGAGGGCCTTGCTTCGCAAGGCGCATGGTGACAAATGATACTGTACAGGCCTCACTTCTGCTGCGGCCACTGCCTTCTTCGGTTTCCTCCAGACGCCTCGATCCAACATCCCGGCGTCGCAACACGGCGCCACGCGCCTCCCAGGCTGATGAAATACCTGCAATGCCTAATTAGGCAAATCTTCTGCGTACAATCAGCCGGCCGCCCCGGCATTTGGCAAGTCGACCAAACGGAATTTTCAATTAGGAAAACATTCGTTCGTGCAGTTATCTCCAAAGAAGGTTTTTGAGGGGAGCGGGCGACCAGCTGCTCAAAGACGCCCCACGCGGCTGTACGGCCGCGTGCAGCTTTCAGCACTCGTCGTCGGTGTGGGTCAGGAGGCTCTCGATTGAGAAGGAGTCGAAGCGGCTCTCCAGGACGGTCTCCATCAGGTAGTCCACCGCCTTGTCCACCTGCGGCGGTGCAGGGGAGGTGCAGGCGGTGCAAAAAGGCGTGAAAGGAAGCACACGAGTGCATGAGGAAGCGTTCACCAGCAGTCGCAGAGGAGGCGCGAAAGGGGCGGGGAGGTGCGCAACGCAACGACTGGCAGGGGCGCGGTCTGAGGGGAGCAGGGTAGGGAACGCGGATTTTGCTGGCATAGCGGTTGTTTCGAGGAGGGTACAATTTGCCTTTCCAACGATGTGCGGCGAAATGAATTCTTGCAGGCGCGTGGCCCCTCGGCGCCCAACACGCCAATCGAGGAGTACGCCGGCTCCACGATTGGCTAGCCCGTTGGCCAGGAGAGGTCTAGGACGGTAGCAACACCTGAACCAGAAGCAGGCAGCCCCTGCCGACCCAGCACATGTGCCCGGATGCCACCCATCATCCCGCTCCACTGTCAAGACGCAAGAGGTTGCAGAGCAGCGGCTTAGAAGGATAGCGCCAAGAACCCGGTCCCAGTGCGGCCAGGCTCGGGCAGCCCACCAGGTCTCGCCCGACTCCAAGCAATGGCTTAAAGATGGACCGGCAGGCTACGCAAACTTGATCTACTCGATCGAAAGCGTCATGGCCACGACATTTCGCACTGCGGCCGCCTACCTGAGCCTGGGTGACGCTTGCCGCAGAGCGCCTCACGGCGGTGAGCGAGGCGTATACGGATTCGAGTATGTCCGTATTGCCGCTCGTGCTTGCCTCCTCGCTTTGGGCATTGGCCAGAGCAACGCCAGCGGCCGTTGCTAGCGTCGCCGTGGCGATGCAGGCGTAAGTCAGGGCCGTGTCGCCGTTGACTGGGTTGAAGATACCGTGGTCTGTAATGACCTCGGTGCAGGCTGCGACCGCCACTCCGACCTGGCAGGAGTCGACAACGGGACCGGGGATGTTGATGTCATGTCGGACAAAGGACTATTCTGCCCCAAAACCACAAACTCACCATGGCGCTTCTGCCAGCGAAGGTCTCATACCGTTGCACTTGACCCTGCGTTAGGATGAATACACAAAGTCAAGAACCCTAATAGACGCAGCCCGCCAAAAAAACACCAGGGCTTTGCTAATGTAGAGACTGACTGCAGCGGCTTGAACTAATTCTCCTTTGCAAACGTTTCACTTACGCTGAGCTCTACAGCGGCCGCGAGGCTACGAATCATTGAGCCGTTCCTCATTCGGTGCATTTGGGGTGTCACGGTCGCAGTGTCATCACGAGCCTCAGCACGACATGTAATCACCCGGTGGGATATTCTAGCGGGTAACTGCGTGGCAAGCGAAGTTGAAACCTTGACATTGGGAGCGACTGTTGACGTGAACATTGTGTGGAGGCGTGTCGGCGCTCGGCAGCTGTTGCTAACCCAGGTAATAACTTAGTATACGATGTAGCGCAACTACCGGGTAAGCGTAAAAATGGATATGAATTAACAGGCTTTTCGTCGGCAATTGAGTTTCCGCCGGCAGAAGAATGAATGGCGTAAGACGTCGCTGCCGTGCACTCGGTCCCCTCCATGGTGCCAGCATATAGTAGAGCGCGAAATTGCGAACTTGGGGACAAAGCATGTTACATTGTACCCTCTTATGAACCGAGTTTGCGTCAAGGCCAGCGTCAGTCGGCGGGCGTAATGGACCGAAGCCAACAAGCAAACAATTTGTCGCTCGTCAGTGACACCATGTACAAAGTTTCCTTGTAAGAAATCTGTCCGCTCTTGCAATATCGGCAACACCGTTCGTTGCTCAGGTTGGCGACACCGTCGCCCGTGTGCTCCACCAAAAATACAGACACCCATTAACTTGGTGATTACACGACAACACATGCGATGTCTTCCTGCCACCAATATGAGCACTCCTAGCTATGTCCTAGCTATGCAAAACATCGAGGAGGAGGCATCATGGCCATGGAGGGGACTGCGTAACCAGTAGGGTCCAACCCCGCCACAGGTAGTGTGACGAAAACTTGAAGGCAAAGCGCAACAGCTCTCTCGTGGTTCCCTTTCCTCCTTCCCTTTCTTCCTTCCCTCCCCTTTAGCGATATGACCCAGTGATCAGCCGAACGGAACCGCAACACATATGCCGAAACACGATTCGTCTGCCATTGCAAGTACGACCACCGCTTTGGACGTCCCAGCTGGCACATGCCAAACAAACCCGAATTTCGGCTGCTGCATCCCTGGGCATTCAGCATGGGCATTTACACGGATTGCGGTAGCAACCGCCGCACCGTCTTCACAGCCGCCCTTACTGAACCGGCACGTACTGGTACAGCTGCTCCGGGGGCGCCTGCTGGCCTTGCCCATCAAATGCTTCAGGTTGCGCCGCCATGTATGCTGTAGGCAACGGCGCAGCAGACTGCATAGCTGCGTCCGGCTGTCCCACCACTTGCGCCTGTTGGGACCCGTCCATGTCCATCGGCTGAGCGCCTTCTGCTGGCTCCGGCTCGTCGAAAGGGATTGCGTAGCGCGTCACGCGGGGGTGGTCCTCGAGGACACCGCGCTGGAGCCTGTCTATGCGCGGTTGCTCGGGAGGGTTTTCCCGGAGCTCCTCGTCCATGTAGTCAACGTTGACGTAATAGCCAACGCGAATAAACTCCTTGCTCCGGTACGAGCACGTGAGCAGGACGACTGTGACGCCCACAAGGTCGTCCGGCGGAATGAACTGCGGATTAGGCGGGTTGGCCTCCAGGACGAACTTGAAGGTGCCCTGCATCACCGGGCCGACTTCCACGTTCTCTAGAACCTGATCATAGCGATCGCTATCGGCAGAGCCAACGTAGACAAGCTTCCATGCCAGGTCCTCTTGCAAAGATGTAAGCGCCTCGTACTCAATCTCAAAGGAGAGCACGTCTGTAAAGAGCGCAGGATTATTCAGGGGACGCACAGCCAAGACGCTGACGGCCATAGCGTCCCTGCTGCCTTCTGTTCGAGTTTAGCCGGGACCTGACTAGGCGCAAGGAGATAGGTGCACAAGATCACTAGGGGGACGGGCTGGCACGTACAGTCGCAGTCATAAGTCAAATAAGTGGGGGATGCTCTGCAAGATACAGAGTGGCGCGCGATGACTCGTGCTTTGCGCGGAATGGGAGTCAAAAAGTACGACGGGTTAATGGAGCTGAGCTGGTCTGTGAGGCTCACAACAACGAATTTAACATCGACTGCTCATGCGAAATTTATGTTCGGGGCAAGAAGGAGCGTGTGATTGCCTTTCGTCAGTTGAAAGTCTAATCTGGACCTCCAATCTACAATGCGCAAACCTGAGGACGCAACCTTACAAACAAGTTTACAGCGAGCGGTGTTCCAGACCGTTCAAAAAGCGCATAAGCATTTCCGAATGCTGCTCCTGCGGATGCGGCGGGGAGCCTTGTTGCTCCATAACTGCAGCCGGACCGGCTTGCGCAGCGGTCAACCCCTGCAGTCCGTTCCAAGCGCGGTCTGCACCCCTGAGTCCAGCCGCCCAACCATCGCCCCCAACTTCCGCAACAGCGATCGTCGCCTCTCCCAACGATGCCGGCCCCGGCCGCTCAGCCTCCAACCCAACTCCCATCGCCCACGCCCCCACCCCCTCCCCGACCGAAAGCAACTCCTCAATTGACATCGTGGGGCCGGGCTGATATTCAGACATCGCCGGAAGCGGGTAGAGGAATGCATGGTCCTGCTGCTGCGGCCACGCACCCGACCCTGATGCAGCAGCCAGATGCACGCTGCCGCTCACCTGCGGGCGCAGGGTCACGGATGTGCTGACCGGCGGGTCAAACTGCGCCAGGGAGGGCGGCGCAAAGCGCGACAGGACCGGGTTCGAGCTCAGCACGTCAGCTGCCCCCGCGCGAGCAAGGAACGCACGGCCCCCCAGTCGGGCCGCACCGCCCAGCGACCCAGACGTCGCTGCGTGCGGCATTGGCGCCAGGGTGTCGGCGTAGCCGGGGGGGTCGGGGCCGGCGCTGGCGGGCGGGGGGAAAGCTGCGTGCTCGCTGGCTGCCCGCAGCGGTGATACCCGCTGGCGCTTGACCTGCGGTAGTGCGGAGGAGTGGAGGTGGTAGTCGCCCGGCAGCTGGCCGCCGCCGCCGCCGCCGGCCGCAAACCCTCCAGGTGCCCGCACCCCACTGGCGCTGCTAACGGGCACGCCGAGGTCAAAGCCCCCGCCGGCCAGGCCCGGCGGCCCCGCCGCCGCCCGCTTGTGAATGTCCCGCCGGCACTCCTCGAACAGGCAGGCGGCGGCCCTGCTCCGAAACACCGGTGCGTTGTCGCCGCCTCCACCGCCCCCGCCAGTGCCCCGATGCGGGCCTGCGGCCCCCGCCGCCCCTGCAACCGAGGCCAGGTGGCTGGGCGGCGCGAAGGCGCTCAAGTCCGCAAAGGAAGCCGACGCGTACATGGACGCTGTCGCGCTGGTGCCGCCGTCCCGCCCACTCCCGGGGCTCCATTTGGACCCCCTGGCAGCCACCTCCCCTGCTGCTGCCGCCGCTGCCGCCGCTGCCGCCCCTGCTCCAGCCTTGTCGGGCGTTGACCAGACCGTGTACGTCCTCGTGTCCCCCAGCGACCCCCCTGCCCCGCCCCACGCCGCCACAGCCGGGGTGACCATGGCGTCCCGCCGCAGCAGCTCGCTCCGCGGGGAGGCGGTGCTGGGCGGCGGCAGGGGCGGGGGGCAGTCGTAGGTGGGGGGTCCCGGCCAGCGCCACGCAGCCGGCCTGCGCTGCGCCCCCGGGGGCGAGGACGAGGGCAGCGGCGGCGGCAACGGCTCCGTCTGTACGGACTGGTGGCGGGGCGGGGAGGTGGTCTGTGTGGACACGTTGCAGCCGGCGTGGGGTGTGGGGTGGCGGGGCTGGCTGGGGGCTGGGTCCGCGAGGGCCGCCTGCTGGAATAGGGGGCCGCCAAGGGGGTCGAGGGTCCGGGGTGGCGGGGGGAAGGAGGGGAGGGGTTGGATGCGGGTGCGTCAGGAGGGGCGTCAGGAGGGTGTCCAGCAGCAAAGTGACCGCGATTGAAAAGCGAAGGGCGGGGCGGGCACCATTCGGTGACCCTTTTATTCGTTATAAAGGCGACCCTATTGTTCATCACAAAGGCGACCAGGAGGGAATGCATGGAAGCGTACGCGACGGAGAAACACAATTCCGTCGTCGTCGGGGGCGATAAAAGATAACCCCCGACGACTTCCCCCCTCGTCGTCGGGGGGTTGCAATGAAAGAACCTGTACCGCGACTGGGGGGGGGGGGTCGTCGTCGGGGGGAAGGGTCGTCGCGGCAACTAAAGAGTCAAAACACCACCGCTGGCTCCTCAAGTCCCCCAGCGATAGCGTCGCTGCAAGACCACGGCGTGGTGCCGCTCCGTGGCCACCACGAGAGCACCTGGAGCCCGGCCCCAGCCCCAGCGGCGCATGTTGTCACACCCCTCACCGCGCAGTGCCCTGTGCATACCATCGCCTGGTGCAACGCACAGTGTACGTAAGACCCCGATCGCCGTACGGCTGCCGGCCGTGCCAATTGTCCGCAGTCGCAATTGCCCTCTTGCCCCCTCACCGCAGCAGTGGCATCCCCGGGCAGACCGGGGCGGGGGAAGGCGTTGGTCCCGCGCTCCGACAGCGCCCGCCCCCTGGCGCCGCCGGTGGGGGAGGGTAGGGCCCTGCGGCTGCTGGCGTGGGTAGCTGCGGGGGCCGAGGGGCGGGGGGGGGTTGCAGGGGGGGTATAAGGAAATCCGCGAATCCACGGGGGGGAGTGAGTGCGGTGTGAAGATACTCTGCCAGGCAGGGCGACCGGGGTCCCCAGGTTCAGGTACCGGGCCGAAGAGCGGGAGCTGATTTCGCGGAACACAGAAAGCAGGTACGTGGTGAACGAACGGGTGTGCGCTCGCTGTGTATGGGGGAGATCCCGGGCGTATGGTAACGTCTTTCAAACAGGACATGAGCTGAGGCTCTGGTCGACAGCCCCGCCGCTGCAGACGTCAGGGGGCCCCTCACCGTGGCCCAGCACTGCCGCCGCAGCCGCCGCCGCGCAGACCGCCGGCACTGCCGCCTGCAGGCACTGCTGGAACACGTCCCTCAGGGCGCCCGCGTCCAGGTTCACGTTGACCTGCACCTGCAGCGGCAGGAGCGGCAGCAGGGGCAGTGGTGTTACCCTGCGGTAGAAGTGGCGAGTGCAAAATCGCGACAGCGCTACACCTGATGGACGTGTAGAAGTGGCGAATGCGACATTGGTAGTGGATGGAGGGGCGCAGGCGGCCGTGGCTACTGGCAGGTGAGGCGATGAGGGCAGGCAGCGGCGCGGCAGGATTGCGGTACGTGGAATGGCGTTGGCGAGCAAGGGCAAAGCAGCGCGGACGGCGAAGGTGCCTGCTCGCGCCTCTCCCTGGCGCATCTACAACGCGCTGTCTTGACCGCTGGCGGTTCAAGCATTGCGCTGGCATGCGCACGTTGTGCACACGCACGGTGCGCGTCGGACAGTTCAGGGCGGTGTTAATAGGGATAGTTCAGGGCGGTGGCACACGCAGGGCGGTGGCACACAGGCAGGGGGAGGGGATATGGCTTGTGATACGATGAGGATGCGGTGCGTCCGTGGTGCCGTAGTGCCCGGCACGAACAGCACTCGACAACAGGCAGTGCGCAGGCTGAGCAAAAGCCATACACGTCACGACTGTAGCTCCTGGTAGCTAGTACGCGGCACCCTTCCCTTCCCATCTGTGCCTGGCCAGCCCGATCCGCGCAGCAACTGCAGCAGCGGTAGTCGGTGGCCATCCCGGCAGCGAGCGAGAGGTTTGTGTCCGTTGTGATCACGTGGGGGGCGCACCTGTGTCGGCACCACCTGCACTGCCGCGGCCTGAGGCTCGGACTGGGGCTGCTGCTGCTGCCCTGAGCCATCCCTCGCCTCCGGCTGCAGCCCATGATGCAGCCACTGCGCCTCCGCAGCCGCACCGCGCTGCGCGTGACTGGCCCCGGCTTGGCGCGGGAGCCGCCGACCCCGGCCGGTCCCCAGCAGCGCCTCCGCAAACGCCTCCCCCTCGCCCAGGGCCTCCGACCGCGTCTGGCTGAGCTCCGCCTGGAGGTGGGAGGTGGGCAGCGCCCACATGCCCCCGGGCGCCCGGGGGGGTTGCGAGGAAAGCCCGGGGGGAGGGCACCCCGGCCGCGGCCACACGCCCAACCGATGCCCACCCGGGCCCACGGCGGCGGGGCCCAGGTGGTCCTGGGGGCCCAGAGGGGGGTTCCCCTGCCGCCAGTGTGCGGAGGAGGTGTCTGAAAGCTGGTCCTCCGTTTGTGCCCAGGCGGAGGGGTGCGGCGGCTGCAGGCTGGGGAGGTCGGACTCGAGGCCCAGCGAGGGCTGGTGCAGCAGCGGAGGGAAGGGCAGCGAGCAGGGCGGCAGTGGGGGGGGCGCGACGGTGGCGGAGGTGGCGGCCAGGAGGAGGGCGTTGCGGTGCGCGGAGTAGTGGCTGTGGAGGTGGTGGGGGTGGTCCTCGTTGGAGGGTGCCGCTGGTGCTGCCGGCGCCGCTTCCGCTGCATCTGACGACGCAGGCGCTGAGGCAGCAGCGGCAGCGGCTGCGCCCGCGGTGGAAGCGCCAACGCCTCCTGCGCCGCTGGGCTGTGCTGTTGGCGCCGCTGCCGGTGCGGCAGCGGAACGCAGCTGCAGTGCGGCGCGGCTCTCAGCGGCGCCATCGTGCCAGCCGGCTGCGGACGCGGCCCAGGATCCGGTGCGTAGGAAGGCGGCCAGGAGGTCCCCCGCATCGCCGGCGGGAGGAGAGGGCGGGGAGGGCGCGAGCCAAGGGGAGGGGGACCCAGCCACGGTGCGCTCGGGCCACACCGCCTGCCCACCCACCGCCGTGGCCGCGGCCGCCGCCGCCGCACCGAGGAACACGTCAGCACCAAAGGCGGTGCCGGTGGGTCCGCCGCCAGCGCTGGCCATCGCGAAGGGGCTGAGCCACACCTCCGTCTGGGGGAGTGACCACGGCGGCGCCGCGACTCTCGCGCCGCCAAATGCACCCGGGTTGCCGAAGGACACGGTCGCTGGGGATTCCTCCCAGGTCTCATCGGGAGGTGCCAGGGGCAGCTGCAGCGGCGGCGGAGCCATCCAGCGCCGCTCCGCCCGCACGGCGGGCGCCGCCGCCGGCAGCCCAATCGCCTCCGCCGCCACCGAAGGCGCTTCCCGCAGTTCACTACCGCCACCGCCGCCGAGGTCGCCGCTGCCGCCCCTCACCGGCTCGTCATCTCCAGCGTCTGGCAGCAGCAGCAGCGGCGGGGGAGCAGCAGCCAGCGGGTGCTGCCACTTGGGCCGGTACTGCTGCTGCGGCGGGCCGGGGCGCTGCTGGCTCGCCGCACCGCGCTCCGCGCCGCCGCCGCCGGGCGGCCCCCCCCGGGCCCCCGGGCGGTCCTGCTGCAAGGCGGCGGGTGCGCTGCCCCGCGGCGGCTTGAGCCACGCCAGGTACGCCAGGTCCGCGTGACGGGCGTACTGGGGCCAGGTGCTGCGGGTGGGGTGCAAGGGCAGCTGGGTACCCCCCGGGTCGCTGCTGCTGACCCCTCGGCCGACGGCGCCCCTGCCGCCGCCGCCGCCACCAATCGTTGGGGTGTCCGCGCGGCCGGCCTCGGGTGCGCTGCTGCCGCTGCCGGTGCTACCCGCGTACACGCCACCAAAGCCACCAGCGCTGCCAGCGTAGCCTGCGCCGCCTCCACCGGCGATGGCGGGGTAGCCTCCGCCGCCGCTGCCACCACCGCCACTGTCGCTGCCAGGTTGGCCGCCGCTTACGCCACCAATGCTGGCCGGGTAGCCGCCACCGGCACCGCCGCCACCACCCGCGCTGCCGCCGCTGCCGGCACTTATTCTGGCCAGGTAGCCGTCGCCGTCGTGCCCACCAGCGTAGCCGCCGCCGCTGCTAGCCAGGACGCTGCCGCCGTCTCTTCTGTCAGGGTGGCCGCCGCTGCCGGCACCGAGGCTAGCAGCGTAGCCGCCGCCGCCTTCACCAGCGCTACCAGCGGAGCCTCTTCCTCCACCGTCACTGCCGGAGTTGCTGGCCCCGAGGCTCCTAGCATCATCACCTCCACGGCTGCCAGCCCCGGCGGTCCCACTACTTCCGCCGCTCCTGCCGCCGCCACCTCCAGCCCTGCCGCTGCCAGTTGCAGCGACCCCGCCGTCGTTGCCCCCACCGCCCCTGGCGCCACCGCCTACATCGCCACCGTCTGCAGAACCCCTTCCACCCACTCCGCCAACACCGCCCATAGCACTCCAGCCACGTCTGCCGTACCCGCCGTACCCGCCGCTCCCACTTCCGCCGGCCACGCCGACCTCATCTCGGCTGGCCTCGGAGGCGCTGCTGCCGCCGCCGCTGCCGCCACGATACCGGGCTCCGCCTCCGCCACCGCCACCGCCGCCGCCGCCGCGGCCACGCGGGTCGGCGCTGCGGCCACTGATCCCGCCGGTACCTCCGGCCCCGCTGCCTACGCCGCTGGTCTCATTGCGCCCAAAGCCCACGACGTTGTTGTCATCCGCGCCGTCTCCCGTGACCATGGCGCTTCCGCTGCCCCTGCCGCTCCCCCCACCAGCACTCCCCATACCACTATCCCTGCCGCCGCCATCAGCCGCACCGCCACGCCACCCGCCGCTGCGGCTCCTGTCACCCCCCCAGCTGTCCCGTCGTCCGCTGCTCCTGACGTCGCCGCCCCAGGCACTGCCACCGACCTCACGGCTGCCGCCGCCCGCTCCGCTGCTCCGCCCGCTGCTGCCCCGGTGCTGGCTGTCCTGCGGTGCTGCCGCGGCAGCCCCCATCACCACCCAGCCGCTGCCCGCGGCCGCTGGCGGCTCCTGCGCTGCGCGGGAGTCCCTCTGCCCCAGCCAGGCCTCAGCTGCAGCCCCTGCTGCCTCGTGGTCTTCCGAGGGCTCGTGCAGCCAGACGGCCATGGACGATTCCACGATGGCGGCAACGACTGGCGCTGGTACCGCCACCGCTACCGGTACTGGCACTGGCCGTGGTGCGGGCATTGGCGCAGGTATTGGTACAGCTGCTGGGCCGGGTGAGCCCACCAGGTCGCCTCGTGGCTCCAGCTCCTCTGATGAGAGGTCCGGAGTAGAGATGGCGTGCAGAGGGCTGAGGGGCTGCACCACCCGCAGCACCCGCGTGGACGGGGACGGCCGCCCAAACGCGGCAGCGGCGGCGACGGCGGCGGCGGAGGCTCGAGTGCTGGTACCCCGGCCGCCGGTGGAGCGGTCGCCTAGGCTCGACCGGCTGGGGGCTGTGACTGCCGTCACGGCGTCGGCTAGGCTGTCCATGGACTCCAGGGCAGGGGGCGGCAGGTAGGTGATGGAGAGGGAGGTGGTTGAGGGCTCGGACATGGGTGGAAGGGGCGGAGGGGCCCGGACCAAGGGAACTGCGGGGCGGGGTGGCGTGCAGGCGTGGGCACGGGGGGCCCGGGAGGTTCTG
This sequence comes from Yamagishiella unicocca, assembly GCA_003116995.1. Lineage (NCBI taxonomy): Eukaryota > Viridiplantae > Chlorophyta > Chlorophyceae > Chlamydomonadales > Volvocaceae > Yamagishiella > Yamagishiella unicocca. The sequence continues at coordinate 379,198 of BDSL01000025.1, read as the reverse complement.
TTGGGACAGCGGGAAGGTGAGTGGGCGTTGGGGCATGGAAGGTCGGGAAGGTCCGCTACTCGTAGGTTACGGCAGGCCAGGCAGGGCAACATACCGCACCTTCATCTGCCCCCTCCCACAGGCTTATTGTTGCAGCGTTGAAAGGCAGGTCTGGGAGCTGGCAGGGCACACGCGTCGGCGGCGATTCGCCCTGGTAACAGCGGACGAAATTGGATGTTTATAATGTCACCGTATGGACCATAACGTTCGTTGCAAGGCTGCAAAAGCGTATGGGCACTGAAGCTCACCAGCTCGGCGAAGTACGCGTCGACGGTCGTCTGGTCCGCGGCGCCGTAGTTGGGCGCAGGTTCAACGACCAACCCTGCTTCTGGAAAGCTGCAAGGGTACAAATTCGCCAGCGTCTCAATGCTGGGGCCTGGCGATGGAGTGTCGCTGGGGTCGTAGCGCAAGGCCTCGTCAAGCGGAGGGAACCTATTAATGCCTGATCCTGGTCCATCGAACGGGTTTCCAATCTGAGCATGATCAATTTCTTGGTCTGTAGCGTCATGGGCAACATTCTCTGCTGCGTGCACTTGAGCCCTCGGGTTCTCTTCAACATCTACTGACTGCTCCAAGCCTGCTTCGCCAGAGGTCTGATTTCCCATTATGCATTTCTTAATTGATGCAAACAAATTTACGTGAAGTTTTGACCGTCCTGCGCACGACTGAGGCGTCCATCCAGGCCATCTGTCGCGTGCTGTCCGTGCTGTCGCGCCCTGGTTTACAACTTGCACTTGCGCGAAGGTAGTTTTCCTATGTCCATACGATCCCGTCCTAACCACAGATACATGATTTTCCGTTAAACTCAAGAAGTGGGATGCGCTGTGCAAATAAGAAGCACCTGCCGGGCACAATCCAGCAAGGACGCACCATTCCTACTTCAAATAATACTGTTATACCATCTGAGCGCTACAGACAAAATGCCTTTCCAGCACAACGGGGTGTGACATCCGGCGAAGGGCAGAGTGGCTGGCTCACCCGCAACGCCATGCGTGGGAGGTGTCGTTGGCGAGGGGAACGGGCCCTAACAAACCAATCCGGCACCGTTAACGATAGGTGTGACAGAGTGTAGGGTTACACGGCGCATGTCCTCGTCGGTCGTATAGTTGTCTATACGGCTATCCCCAATAGATGAGAAGCTGGCGACAACACGGCGTTGCGCTTCGCGCTACCCGGCGTTCAGCGCTGCCGACTGGAACACCCCAACACCCGAAACTCTGTTGCACAACGCCTCCACCTCCACCTGCAGTGGCTGCAATCTGGCAGTCCGCTGCGCTGCTGGCAGCCTGCACGGCCGCCCGCCTGCACTCCTGCGACCCCTCACCTCACCAGGCCCCCCACCTCCAGTCAACCCCTCTCACGACCCACCTGGCAAATGCATCCTCGCCTCGCCCGCCCTGCAACCCACCTACCCATCCTATCACCTGCTCGCTGCTCACCGAAACACCACGCGAACTCCCCGTGCCACCACCCATCAAGCGATCACCTCCATACCATTATACTCACAGCACCCACCGTCGGCCCCACGCCTCACTCCGCGCCCGGCCTCCGGCTGCCTCCCCCCCGGCCGGTCAGTCAAACCCAAACCCCTCGTACACGGGGCACGACTGGTAGGGGTGGTCTATGTCAAGTGGCCAGCGCGTGAGCCGCTTCTTCGGCCTCCCCTCCCCGCCCTCCCCGCCTTCTCCTGGGTCCTGTGGCCGTTTCAGGCCGGTCCGGCCGACATCATCGGCGTCCGATACCTTGTACTCGCCGCCGGCACCTGCGCCGCCGGCACCGTCCCCGTAATCTCCCTCATCGAACCCGCCCGGCGGCGACGTCGACTGCGGGTGGTCGCTGCCATTGGGCCCAGCTCCCCCCTGCCAGCCCCCGGGGCCTCGCAGCGCCACCTGCTGCTGCCGCTTCTGCTCCTCATGAGCCTGAGGGCGGGGAAAGAGCGGGGCGGGGGTGGGGGTTGGGGTGGTGGGGGTCAGCAGCGGCACCTGGCTCAGTTTGGAGGGACACCGGTGGCACAGCCCCAGCTGCCGCTGCAGCCGCAACCTTGTCGCTGCAGCAGGCATTTGCCACGTGCTTGCCCCCCCCCCACGTGCCCCTCCGAAACCACTTATCCATGCCGTGCATTGTCGCGGGACGACGACCGCAACCAACCATCCGCGAAAGGAGCCCGCCCAGTGCCCTTCCCCTGCAGCCCGCCCCGCCCCGCCCACCTGCATTGCCCGGTGCCACTCCTCCACGTCTCTCCGCAGCGCCTCCTGATGCTGCGGGTTCAGCATCGCGCGGTCGCCGAGGTATATGTCCCGGTACATGAGAGCCTCCTTGAGGGTCGCCACCAGCAGGTCCTGGTCCACGTGGTTAATGATAGACTCCTTGATCTGTTGTTTTGTGGGAAGCCAGGTAGGAGCTTTTGTTTTTTTGTCGGTTGTGGGGAGTCGGATAGGAGCTTTTGGCAGCGGAGAACAACTTCGGGTTTTGATAGTAAGATTCCCGGGGTAATCAGTGTCGAGCAGTGGGCTAGGAAGTGACGGGAGGCTGATAGCAAGCCCGCATCCAGAGGCGCACACGCGACCGAACAGTCTCCGGGCCTCCCCACCGCCCGCACACCCCCCTCATATACACACGGACTTACAAGTGGAGCGACGGTAAGTTAACACTGGGGGGGGGTTACATAAAAGAACCGGTAACTCGACATGGGGGGGTGTCCTCCCTGCGCCGCATACACACACACGGGGCACGCACCCGCAGGTACACTTTGGAGCCGTTGGGCGTGTCTTTGTCGCGCCGCTCGCGCATGAACAGCCACATCCCCCGGTCGCGGTCGAAGGTGCATTCCAGCAGCTTGTTGTTGTAGGTCAGTGGGTCCACGTCCGGGGGGAACTCCACACGGAAGTGGCCTGAGGGCGCAGGGGGGGACAGGGAGGGGTCGTGGTTGGGGGGGGGAGCGTTTGTGGAGGGGAGCGTTTGTGGAGGGGAGCGTTTGTGGAGGGGAGCGGGTGGTTCGGTCCATGGTAGCTGAAAGCAGTGGCGTATGGCGCGGCGGCGACGGAGCGATGGCTGGGTTGGGATGGTACTTTAGCGGCGGTGATAGCACGGGGTTCCTGGTCCGGCTGGTCCGGTGGAATGTGGGGTCTAACGAGCCACGAGGCTTTGCGGCCAGTGGTCAAGGCGAGCCGGGACACCAACCCAAACCCGCCTCAACTCACCCGCCTCCAAACCCGCCCTCCCCACACCCCTCCCCCCCCAGCGACTCCACGCACCGTCCCGGTCGATTTTTGATAGCGGCACGTAGTTGATTCTGCCGCCCCGGCTGGTCGCCTGGTCCAGCAGCAGCAGCTGCAGCGGATCCGGCGCCGAGGCGTCCAGCACGGGCTCCCCCTCCGGCCCCGGGACGGTGGAGCAGCGCAGCAAGAAGTCCACGCTGTTCATGTGTGCAAACTTCCACTTGTACAGCAGCTCGCAGGTGCCGGGGGTGTACTGGTGCTCGTAGCCTGGGGGAGGGCAGGTGGGGGGCGATGTGGGCGGGTGCGGATGGGGGTGGGTCGGTGCCAGTAGCTGAGCACCAATGGCAAAGGAGTGAGCAGCGAAGGAGCCGAGGGGGTGTGAGAGGGGGTTGCAAGGAAAACCCGTAAACGAAGGAAAACACCGTTTAGGGGACAGGTGTTTCGAGAGGGGGGAGGGGGGATATACCGGTGGGGTTGGGAACTTCCCTCCTCGCCACGAATACACGCGGAACCCATCGCCCGTGGCTCCTAGCGGCTCTCATACGCGGAAACCTCTATACAAAGGGTTTCCGGACCGTTCACTGGATCGAATGTACTCATCCCTAAAGTGCCGACTAATGCAGTTCCTCTCCAACCTCCCCCTCCCTTCCTCCCTCCTCGCCCTCCCTCCCTGGAGCGCTGCGCACCCTGCAGGATGAGCCCGTCGCTCTCGTGGCCGACCTTGTGCGGGTCGTGGAAGCGCTGAAACACCTTGTCAATCTGCCACACCGGCCAGAACGGCTTTTGCCGCACGCTGAACGGCTCAGCGTTGTAGTTGTAGTTGAGCGGCGGCGTGAGGTACTCGGAGCGGAGCGGGTCGAACACCCGCGGCCGCCAGTCGTCGATATATAAGCGCTCCAGGTTGCGGGGCTTGATAATGTCGGATTCGATGGCGCGGTAGCGGTCCTGGAGGGGATCGAACCGAGGTGTTAGGGGGGTTCCAGGAGGGTGGGTTGGTAGGCGGGAAGCGGGGTAGGCTCCCAAGCCTGCATCCGCCCCTCTCGGGCGACGACCCACATGGCGGGGTTTCCGGTTCCCTCCCCGCGCCCCCCCCCTTCCCCCCCACCTTCCACGGCTTCCCGGTCAGCGGGTTTGCGTTGATCATGCAGACGTCGTAGATGAGGTACCGCAGGCGGGGCGGCTGCTTGCCCTCGGGGTCGACGTCCACCACCATCTCGCCGTCTAGCAGCGTCAGGTTGTGCGGCTTGCCCACAGGGTAGAGCGCCTTCTGGCCAGGGGGCGGCCGCTTGGTACCTAGCAAGGTTGGGACCCGGGAAGGAGGGGGTAAATTATATCCGCGAATCCACGGCCGACAAGGTTGGGGGGGGGTTTAAAGAGAAAGTTTTTGGGGGGGGTCACAAAAAAGAACCGGTTACTCGACATGGGAAGTGTAGTTGGCAGCTGGGGGCGGGGGAGGGAAAGCAGGGGGCGAGGCGAGGGAGGGCGCGGCGGGGGTGTCAGCGGAGGGAGGGCGCGGAGGCCGCAGCAGCAGGGGTGTGGGCTGGCAGCAGGCCGCAGTGGCAGGTGGCCGACAGCGCCGGCGAGGCAACACCGCGCAGCAAGGATGCGCCAGAAACGGAGCCCGGGAGTGAGCCGGCGCCGTGTGGGTAAGGGGTGTAGAAAGCGGCTGGGTGCGGGGGGCCCGGCGGTGCCGGTGCCTGGCTCACCGTTGGGGAAGCGCATCTCGCAGCGCACCACGTTGAAGGTCCGGTCCATGACGTAGGTGCCCTGCGACATGATCATGACCATGTAGCGCGTGCCGTCGGCCTTCCATGTCACGTGGTACCTGCGGGTAATGGTGGGGGTGGAGGTGGGTGGGAAGAAGGCATTGGGACAGGGCCGGCGTGGGGTCCGGCCATGGGCTGTGGGCTCCGGCCCCCTGGATCCCCTGCCAGGTTCGGGGTATAGGAACTGTTTTGGTGTACGCTGGCTTCCTCGGCTGTGGGCCTACTCAAACGCGTGTTCCCGGCTACTCGCCAGCCGGCTCCCGGCTCCCTTCGCATCTTCCTCCTACGTCGTTTGCACGTGGTTTCTTCGCCCATCCCCGGCCATGCCCGCGGCACCCGCCTGTGCTGCGCTAGGTCTCGGAGCCGGTCCAACGACAGCGAGACGGGCTGCATGCCTGGGAAGCGCATGTTCATGTTCATGTTCATGTTCCGCCCGCCGCCCTCGAAGGGCAGCAGCGCGCACACCTGCACGCGCAGGGCGGTACGGAGGGTACGACAGGTCGAAGTCATAGAACCCGATGAGGACGGGGCGGGGGATGCAGCAAGCTAGCCGGCAGGGGCGAGGATGCAGCGGCGGCAGGGACAGGAGGGATGTCCGGGGCGTCGCTGAGGACGGGGCTGGGAAGGCAGGATGGGGATCAGGGTCGGGGGAAATCGCCGGGACAGCGAGAGCAGCAGAACGCGCGGAAGGTGACCCCGTGCTGGCCTGGGGCACGACGCCGTCCTGCCGCCTATCTCAATTTCCCTGCTACGGCACCACCCCTCCGGCTCCATAACCTGCACCCGAACCTACTTGCGAGTTGCCGCTTCGCTCCTCTCCCCTCCCCCGCCCCCTCCCCCCTCCTTCCTCACTCCCAAGTGATCCCGCGTGCGCCCGCAACCAAGCGTCCGGAGACTTTGCGCCAGCTACACTGCCCATGTCGTGTAGCCGGGTATCTACGCCCCCCCTCCTTCCTCCCCCCCACCTGCCGCCGGATGAAGTTGGCCTCTTCGTCGCACACCCGCTCCCCGATGGACCAGATGTCCTCGTGGTGGAGCACGGGGGCGGCGGGGGCGCCTGTGGGGTGGGGGTGGGGGTGGATGATGTGGATGCGGGTGAGGGTGTGGGGTGGTGGGGTTCGAGGGAAACCCATGGATGTCCGAAAAAACCGTTTAAAACAGAAGTTTCAAGATGCATGCTGGAGAACTGGGTTGGGGTGGTGGGGTGGGTGAGGGTTTTGGTGTGCAAGGGAAGCGGGGGGGAGCTGCGTGGTGCGTTGCCCATGGTGCTGGTGCACGGGAATATGCGGAGGCCAAGTTTCAGGCGGCAATGGACGTAGATGTTTCGGCGACGGAGGAATTCCAAGGGGGCCAAGCTGGTTGGCGAGATTTGACATCGCTTGCACGGCGGCCGAACGAGGAGCCACCGGCAGGAGGGGTTGCGGCAGGAGGGGTTGCGGCAGGAGGGGTGGTGGATCATGTGGCCGGGGAGGGGCATAGGCACGAGGTACAAGGGGAGTGCGGTGGGGTGGAGAAGAGGGGGGGAGCCGCAGGTATCGTACAAAACACCTCAGGCCCCCCCGCACCCACCCGGCACGCCGCCCTCCTCCGCGCCCTCGGCTCCTGCCTCGTCCTCGTTGGCCGCGTCCGCCGCGTCGTCGGCGTCCTCGTTGCCCTTCCAGGCTGGCACCCGGGGGGTCAAGGTGCGGGCGTCCCTGGCATGGTACGACACGGTACGACACGTTTCACGACACGTTCCACGGCACCATGGCACCGCGAGAAGTGGCACCGCACGGCAGCATAGCTGGCGCCGCAGACGTGGTGGTGTTGTCAGGGGCCGGGCGGAAGTAGGGCCAAGACTGGGCATTTTAACCAAGGGTCGCATAATCAATTTTGTTTTTGCTTCGTGCGTATGTAGCCCCGCCCATGTTCCCACGGCGCTCCCGCCCACCTAGCCTCGTGGTAGTACTTGACCAGGTCGTTGATGTAGTGGTCCTTGTAGATGCCGGGGGGGCGCGACTCTGCGAAGCGCTGCAGCGCGCGCCGCACCGACATGCCGCGATCCCCACGCAGCCGCATCAGGGCGGCCACGATCACGAAGCCTGTGGGAGCAGCGCAGGGCAGGGCAGGGGTTGCGGTGGGGAGGGGAGGTACAGAAAAGGACCGGGTACTCGACATAGGAAGTGTAGCTGGTGCATAGCCTTCGGACACCTGGACGCGCGCGCATGCTGGGGGTGGGAGGGAGGAGGGCCGGGTAGTTTGGTGCTGGGCGGCGGGGCGGCGCCGACGGGCCCGCTGCTCCGTGGTGGCCTGATCAGCATGAGAGCCCACGACATCCCCGAGACGCCGACCGCAGGCGCGCCCGCCCTGAGGCTTAGCGGTGCTCCCCGTCCCGTCCCCCAGGAAAGCACTCGGTGGGCCGCCCGATCCCGCTGCTGGGCCTCACCCGTCCGGTTGAAGCCGTGCGTGCAGTGCAGCAGTATGTACTTGTTCTGCGCCACTGGGTCCATGTGGTGCGCGTAGATGTGCCACACCGCCTCGTTCACCTCGGACGGCTGCGGGGCCTCGCCGCGGCCGCGACAAGCGACCTGCGCCGCGACCACACCAGGCAGGTGCGACCGGCGGGAGGGACGGTTGTCGAGGGGGGTGACGAGAGGGTTTCGGAGCCAGGGGTCGGGGCCATCCGGGGTGGCTGGCGCCATGTGTGCGCAACTGGACGCAGCGCGCTGTGCTGCTGCCAGGTCGGGGCTCCGGAGCCCTCCAAGCCCCTTCCTCGCCACCATCATCTCCTTGCGCAAAGACCAGCCGCCTGACGCATGTATCCCTGACCCCCGGCTCCCGCCCTCCATCCGCTCACCACTCCCCCCCAAAGCCTCATCCTCTTTTGGAGATGACGCCCACCTCGACCGCTGCCCTGCCCGCTGCCGCCGGGCCCCCAAGCGCTTCCTCCCGCCGCCCTCATGCCCGACCCCTCCCCCGGGCCCCGGGGGCGCCCTGCCACACCTTGACGTAGTTTATGGGCGGGTGCCCCAGCTCGTCCATCTCCCTCCCAAAGTCGTAGTAGTTGCGGCTCTTCGTCAGGTCGATGACGGTGGCGACCTAGCAGGCAACAGCGAGCCCGAGCACGTTAGCGTCAGTGAGTGGCTGGGTGAGTGAATGAGCAGCAGCCGGCTGGGCGGCCCGGCGGCGGTTGGCGGTTGGGAGGAGCTGGCGCAGCCGTTGACCAACTGACGGATGCCAACTGACGGATGCCAACTGACGGAGGCCAACTGACGGAGGCCAACAGGCGCGATGACCAGAGCGCCCTCACCACCCTCACTACCCACACCGCCGCGGCGCAGACAGCACTGCCGCAGAGCGCCACGGCGCCCGACGTCCGACCCAGATGGCCGCGTGGCCGCGGGTCCTTTGCTGTGCTGGGAGCCAGCAGCCGCTCATCCCGCTCACTCCTCGCTCCCTGCACGGCTCCCTGGGGCGCAGGCACTCGCTCCGTGCAACTCGCCCACGCGGGACGGCGGCAGGATTGCCCCTGTGCGTGCGGACCGAGATAAGTCACCCGCCCACCCGCGGCAACCCCACCCGGCGCCCGCCGGCCTCTCCGCCCTCACCTTCACGCGGGATGCCTACCCTGGGTCCTGCTCCCAAATCCGTGGGTCCCTTCCCCACCGCAGCTACTCGTACACAGGCTTTGGGATCACAAACCAAGTCCTCCGCCATGCGCGATACGAACCAAGTCCTCCGCCATGCGCTGAACAAAGGTGTGTCCAACGACTCTGCCTCGTAGGCTTTTTCCTGTAGACAAGTCTACCCACGGCTTTCCATTCAACCAAAGCTTGATGCATCCCATCCCGCCCCACCCCCCATCCTGCTTCGCTTCCCCTAACCTCCGCACCCCGCCCCATCCCGCCCGCTTAAGCCCCATGTGTGCGATGCGGCCCCGCGCAGTCCCCGCCCTCGCTGCCTACACCCCCACCGCCCCCACCACCACTCCTCGCAACACCGGTGATCGGTGACGTGCCACTCCACTCCTGCCGCCACTCGCCCACTTCACGACGCGGGCGGGGGTCAGAGCCTGGCTGCCCCATACCCCATACCCCACCTTACCCTGGGTGGGATCGACCCCGCGCAACCCAGAGCAGCGTAATTGGCCCGGCATAAGTGGTGGGGGCTCGCAGAGGTGTCAGCTGTTACGCGTTCGTCGCGGCAGCTTCAGCCCTGTGCAAGTACGGCCCCACCAACCCTCATGGCAGCCCCCGAGGGAGTCCCCCCTGCCGGGTATCCCGCCGCCACGTCAGCCCCCCAGTGGTCACGATGCCTCACCTCCATGCCGTAGCCTCGAAACTGTTTGATGGCATCCACAAGCGTCCATCTCCCAGAAACGCCCACCTGCTGGTCAAATTTGTGGCTCAGCGGTACCTGCAAGTGGGGTTCAAACATTGAAGGACCTAAACTGAACTGGAAGCCTCCTTCCAGGGGGCTATTTGTTGCAGTCCACCGACCTTGCACGGGATGATGTTGAGCCCCTCAAAGAAGCGAGGGTCACCAAATCGAGGGCACTTGACCCAGCCATCCGGTAGCTGTGGAACGTATCTTGACTGCGGGCATCACGAGGGGAGCACCTTTGTGCACACCCGCCGAACGACATCTAACGGTACGTTGCTGCTTACCACCGCCGGCTTTGACATCCTCGCAAAGCGTCCTAATACAGTTCATGTGGGTAGGCAAGGCGCCTGTCCCGTCGAGGGCCACTAGACGGCAGCAACGCAATTCTTCATATTTATACAGCAGGTGGTCCTAGACATGGATGGCCAACTTATCATATTTAATACGGGGGTGTCATGCTAGCTAATTGTGTGTCCATACTAATTTGGCGTGGGGAGCAGCGTCAGGTCTCAGCAGGCTCTGCAGGCACAACTTTGGTGGGTTCTCTAACCTTGCGCTGGAACGCTTCGTGCGGAATATATGGTCATGTAAAAGCTATACACATGCGTTATTGTTCATGTGCCATGCCCTCAAAACACCGGGATCAACCGTGGACGAGCACTGACAGATGACCAACCTTCTGCAACGCCCGTGTCAAGCAAACCTAGTACTAAAAGGGTGAGAAAGACAGCTGCAAACTTACGTTCTGGACATAGAAACTCGCTCACAAGTTACAACGTAGAGGCGTCGCTGTTGGCGAGTTTCAAATAAGCCCATGCTAGAAGGTCCCATGCTACAAGGATTTCAGATTACCTCTTCACGCGCATACTGGATACCATTCATTTAGACATTATCAAACCGGCTGTGCCCGCGCTGGCTTTACAGCTCCCGGAAGGTTCTTAGCAACGTCCCGTGGGTCACATCTGTCGCAGCTTACCTGGATGCGCACGCGGATGGGCTATCGCTATCATCCTTCAAGGCTATGTTATCCCGATATGTGCACTATCATACGAAGCGCCCTGCGGGCACCGCCGCGAAGCAAACATGCGGCATTAGCCTGATGCGTCCTTGCAGCAATAGCCTGATGCGTCCGCTCACGGCCTTCCCTGACGCCTCCGCGGCCGCCGCTGCGGCTTGGCGCATCTTGCGCCTCATTGTCCCGCACTTCGGCGGATACAAGACCCTCCGCCTCAGTTCTCGAGCCGTCACCGTCGTGGCCCCTCGTCGGCGGGCCACGGCGGGTCTTGACTGTCCCGTGTCTTGAGCCGCGCCGCCGGGCCGTTTGGGAAACCGTGGTGGCAGCAAGGGTCGCAAACGCACGCGCAGAGCGGCAAAACAGAACGGACAAGACATACAAGGTCGAGATGCCTAACGCGGCCGGAGGACCCACCTTGACAGAGCGGATAACAGGTGGCGACATCCGTCATCGCGAGGCATACGTGAGGGGTGGCGGCAAGAGGTGTTAGGGCAGCATGGATATAGTTAACAAGCGGAAATACAGGGGTCAAAACAACGAAGGATCCGGGGCGGCGCCGCGAAAGAGGGGGAGTTGACAGTCGGCCGGCCGGATATGGCGGCCGGATATGGCCAGCTGGGTGGATCCCCACGACACTGCTGAACCGCGCTCGGCACCACCGCAGTGTGGCATCCAGCGGGCGGGGTACGGGGCAAGCAAGTGATGATGGGGCCCCGGGCACGGCTGCCACAGTGATGTGTAGTGTGGGTGGGGTAGTGGGTGGGGTGTCGACGGGTGGTATGGATGCGTGTGTGCGTCGCGCGGGTAGGTGGGTGAGTGCATGGTGAGCGGGGGGGTACACGGATGGAGCTGTGGCGTTACGAGGTTGCATGGCTACGCTAGGGCGATGACAGGCACAAGAGGGGCGACCCCGCTACAGTGTGGCGGGGTCACAGGTGCCGGGGCGTTTCTCCGAACAGGTTGAGGTGCTCCATACGACGCGCGTTATGGTAGAGGAACGGGAAAGCCGCCAGGAGGCCGTGGAGTCGCGTGATTAGGCGGGGGCGCGAGTAGCCTTGGGCGTGGAGTTTGTTAATGACGAGGGCGATTTCGAAGCAAAAGTTGTGAGGGTCCGTGATAACCCGACGCAGGCGGTGGAATTGACTGGTGCAAGATGTTGCCTTTGCAGGACTCGTTGACTTTGGAGGTGAGGCGGACGAGCCGGGTGAGGCGGACGGGGGCGAAGGCAGGTTGGGCACGCTTGTCGTAGAGGCGTGTGTGGAGGTGGCAGGCGTCCCCGGGAACAAGTAGGTGGTCAAGGAATGGCATCTCGTTGTGGAGGAAGTGGGGGGGGGGGGCGGATAAGGAGGGCTGGGTGCACGGCCAGGGTTGGGGTACTAGTGCAGTAGCGCAAGTGGGCGTGTGTAGGCGGGTGCGTAGTGGATTGCTGGCATGGGACGCATCTGGGGGCGCGTGTGGTTTCGGTGTGTTTTGTTGCGTGTGGAGTGTTGGAATTCTTGTCTGCGGACACGGGGACGCATCTGCGCGTGTGCGTGGTTCCCAGGCACGCCTTGGAAGGTTCGGGGGGCCACAACGGTGACGGCTCGGGAACTGAGGCGGAGGATCTTGTATCAGCCGAAGTGCGCAACAATGAGGCGCTGGACGCACGAAGCCGCAGCGGCGGCCGCGGAGGCGTCATGAGACGACCCCGACGTCATGAGGCGATACTTCTCAGCCTTGCCGACCCACTGTAACCCACTGTAACCGTTACAACAACTATGCGACGAGCCGCTCGGCGCACTCCGCGCCCTCCGCGACAGTCACTTGTGAACTTGGTAAAGTGATGGTCACGCAGGGCGCGGAGAGCGCCGCGCGGCTCGTCATATAGTGTGTCGGCAAGCCTGAGAAGGATGTGGTGATTGGTGGGCTGCGGCGGGGCGTTGGCGGGGAGGCGCCCCCACGAGGCGTTCCAGTGGTCCAGTTCGACGGGAAAGCGGTGGGCGTCGATGCGGACGTGCCGATCGTGCGGACGGGGGGCCGTGTTTGTAAGTGGCAGTGGTGTAGCGGTGAGGCGCACGCATCCTGCGTTCGGACCTGAGGCTGGCGGCCTCGGCGAAGCAATCGGCGATGATGGTGGCGGCGGTCTCAACGGCGGTGAGAGCACGCCCGTCGTGTGCGAGGTCCACGCGGGGTATGGCGATCCCCAGGGCGTGGCAGCGGAGGATGGCCGCAACGCCGGCCAGGGCGGCAACATTGGGTTCGTTATCGGGAGTGAGAAGAAGGGGGCTTAAGGGTTTTAGGGTTCAGTTCAAAAGCTCAAAAGCTAAAAAAACTCCGCAGAGTGCGCGTTCGTACTCGGCTTCGGTCCCCCACCGCCGCAAGCCCTGTCCCACTCTGCAAACAGAGACTCCGTCGCTCTGACTCCGCCTCTTTGCTTGCTCCGTAGCACACACAAGCGCTCTCTGCCTCTTCGACTTGTGTTCTGGGATCGCTGCGTGTCCTTGACGGCAACGTCCTCAATGAAAGGGTCTCGTGCTATCAACTCCAACACTACCAATCCAATGAAGCCGAGTCCGATGGCATGCCCCCCTCCGTGAGATAGCCCTAGAGAGGATTATCTGGGCCAAAATTTGAGGCCCCGTCAACTCCCATCACGAATCAACGAGCCGCACCAACCTACCCACCAGCCGGCACCACCGCCCCGCGCCCGAAATTAAATAAGCAAAGCCCCACCTGCTTCCTGCTGTACAATCACTGACGCGCGAGCAGTCCCAAGCCCCGCCGCCCACATGTTGTTACCTATGCGATTCCCACATACGTCGTATCGTACGTGCCGTACTGGGCGCCGCGCTGCGTGTCGTACATGCGTGGTCACGACCTCCAAAAAGGGGTTTGCAAGCCGTGGTGCGGTGCCCACAGCCTGCGCCCACACGACTCCTGCCATTGCGATACTGGCGACTTCCACACAGATCGCGCCGCCATCCCGGCGACCCGACCCGACCCCAGCGTTGACCGGAGGCGTCACCTGCTGCGTTGCAACCACCTGGGTGGGTGCAGAGCAGCGTGCTCGGCCCCCTAAGCCCTAGCATTGGAGAAGCTACCACATGCAACGCACCATCCTGACGCAAGCCCCATGATCACCGCTCCATAGCACACGAGTAAGAACAGCAGCCGCCGCCACAACTGACCGCGCCCCTAGCCACAAACAAAATCGCCAGGGCGAAGCGCCAGGGTGCAGCTGATGCCGCCGCCGCACCCGGGACTGGCTGCCGCCCCCGCTAGTGCGGCATCTGCCGGTTGCTTGTGCGCGAGCAGGTAAACCGACTTGACCGACGGCGCCAGGTTGTTGGGCCCCTGCGGGCCCCCTGCTCGCCCCACACGTCATCGCCGATGGGCCGACACATCATCACTGCAATCGCCTGGCGCGGCGCTTCGCAGCCGCCGCGCCGACCTCCGGTCCAGCCGTGGTCCTCTTCCTGCCACTCGACCCGCCGCGCGCGCTGCGGCCGCCCTCCTTCTCGCCCTCCTCCCCCTGGTCCTGCCCCTCCTCCTCTTCCTCCGCCTCCTCCTCGCCCGCCGTCTCTGCAGCTGCCGTGATGGCTGCCGCCAGTGCGCGCGCCCGCTTCCTCGCCTTGGGCGTGGGCTGCTCTGCCAGCAGGTCCACGACCTCGTCGTCCTCCAGAGCCACGTGCTCCACGGCGCGGTTCTCACCAGCCAGCAGCTTCTCCAGGGCCGCATCCTGTGGGAGGGAAGGAGGGGGAGAGCGGGAGGGAGGGAGGGTTGTGAGGAAAACCCGTGTACGAGGAAGCTGAGTAAGAAACGTGCGTGTGTTAAGAGGCTTTCGGAGATGCATGCTGGAGGAAGTGGTTTGGGAAACGGAAGAACACAGATGGAGGGAGGGAGGGAGGCAGGACCGCAACCATGGCGCAGGGCGGTGTTTGGTGCAGCGAGTTGCGAGGCGGCGAGGCGGCCAGGTTGAGGGGCGGGAGGAATGGAAAGAAGCGAAACGAGGGCGAATGGAAAGCAACGAAACGAAGCGAAGCTACCGGTAACACCGCGCTGCCTCCAGCCGTGCGGGCCGCCAGGAGCCCATTGCTCCCCGATCACCACCAGGCGATGCCAGCCCCCCCCTCACAGGGGGTGTATAAAACGGTTTTTATACACCCCCCACAGGCCGCGACTCGGCCCCTCCTCCCCAACCCCGCAACCCCAACCCCTCCAAGGCAAACGCAGACACTGCCAACTCACCCTGGCTGACACCATCATGGCCTCCAGCCCCCGGATGCCCGGCTGGATGTCGTACGTGCCCTTCGCGCCGCCCCGGCCGCCTCCAGCCCCAGCCCGGGGGCCAGCCCCCGCCCCTGCTGCAGCTGCCGCCCCGACGGGGCTGTCAAGCAGGCCCAGACCGGCGCCACCGCGCGCGACTGGCGCCCCCGCTCCGGCTGGTGATCCCGCTGGCGACAGCGGCCTCGCCGCCTTGCGGGGCCGCTGGGGGGTGGGGCCGGCGGCGGTGAGGTTCCCGGGGGTGTGCGGCGAAGCCGCCGCAGCTGGGGCGGCGGCGGCGGCGGCGGCGGCGGCGCCAGCCGCCGGCGGGGTCCTGGGAGGCGAGGCCGGCTCCGCGGCCGTGGCGGCGGCGGGGTCCGCCTCCGCAGCGGCGGCGGCGGCGGGACCGCGCAGGGCCGCCGTCAGGCGCTCCAGCAGGGTGGGCTTGGTGCCGGTGGTGGGCAGGCCGAGCTCCCGGAGGCGGCTCCGCAGCTGTACGACGGTCAGGCGGGACAGCTCGTGCGGGGGGCCGGGAGGGGCGCCCCGGGGGTCTGAGAGGCGCGGCGGGGGGCGGGGCAGTGGGAGGAGGAGGGCAATCCGGGCAGGTTGTAACTGGGTGGCTTGGAATGCGGTTGAGTGCGTGGGGCGGTGCAGGGAGGCGGGTGGCGCAGCTAGCCAGGTTGGGGAGAGTGGGGAGGTTGTGTGGGGTGGCGAATGACGCGGCGGTGTGGCTGTGGGTACGAACCCCCAGACGGAGGAGCGTTGCGGCGCGGAAGGCAGGCACCGGCGGGATCCCCTGCGCTGCTGTGAGGCCGCACCTGCTGCCATGCTGGCGGACAGAGCGCGCTCAGCCCGGTCTAACGTCACAGCGCTGTCGCTATCGTCTTCGAAAGCGGCGTCGGCGCCAGCGGCGGCGGCGGCGGCGTCAGGAGCACCACATGAAGGCACGTCCGCCGCCGCCTCCGCCGCCTCCGCCGCCTCCGCCGCCTCCGCCGCGTCCGCCGCGTCCGTCGCACTCTCGACGGCCTCCTTCCCGCCCTCCACCATCTCCACCATCTCCACCACCACCACCTCCTCCGAGCTCTCCTCCTCCTCCGCCTCGGCGCCCTTGCCGATGCCCTCCCCGTCCGTTATCCGCCCGCCGAGCCGCCTCTTGGCCGCCCGCGCGGCGCGGCCGCCATCCCCAGCCGGAGCCCCGACCCGGGTCTTGGCCGCCGTCGCCGCCGTCACGCCCTGCTCCTCCTCCTCCTCCTCCGCCTCCGCCTCCTCGCTGCTCCTGGCCTCGCTCTTCCCCGCTGCGCTTTTCTCCCACCGCGTCGCCGCCTCCAGCCGCTCCACTAGCTGTGGCTTGGTGCCCCGGATGTCCAGGTTCAGAGCCACCAGCCGGACCTTGAGTTGCTTGACTGTCAGCTGCGCGTGCGAGGGGGGGGGCAGGAAACCCGTGGGTCGGCAGGGGGGGGTGGGGAGAAGGGATTGCGCGTGTCGGGAGCAGGGGGAGGTGGGGCGAAGGGTTAATGCGTGTCGGGAGGCAGGGGTTCGAGACGGGGTTTTGAGTTGGCGGCGGTGGAGGCCACAGATGGGAGCGGGGGACAAGGAGGGCTGAAGAGAAGGCACAGCTGGTGCTGTTGGGGCTGCGGTTGCTGAGGGAGCTGGAGGGAGCCAGGTGCACGGGGGGTCTCAGCCCGGAGCTGGAGGGGGCGGGTTGTCGTACCACCACGCACCAGGGGCTACAGCTCCGAAACCATTGGTAGCTTGCGCCTTGCAGCTCCCTGCAGCCCCTAGTACCCCCGCTAGCAGCCTCCTGCCTCCCAGCCCCTGCCCCGCACAGCGCCAGGCTGCAACCCCGTTCACCCCGGCACGTGTGTCAACGAGCCTCCCCCCCCCCGATAACCACCCCGTCCCTGCCACCCACACCTCTCAACCCACTCATCCACGCTTCCACCAACCACGCCCCCAAAACCACCCACGGCCCCAACCCACGCCCTCCAAACCCACGGCCCCAACCCACGGCCCCACCAAACCCACGGCCCCAACCCACGGCCCCACCAAACCCTCGGCCCCAACCCAGGGCCCCCACCTTGCCCGGCTCCATCCGGGCGTCCTCAGGGTCGTCCGGGGCGCAGTGGCTGGGGAAGACGCGGGCGGGGCGGCCCGCCGCCATCGCAGCCAGCCGCTCAGGGGACACCAACACGGCCGAGCCGCCGCCAGCGGCGCCGCCGGCGGCTGCTTGCGGCTGCTTCAGCGGCTGGCATGTCTCGCAGCAGTAGACTGTGCGAGCTGCCATGTCCCATGTGCGTACGGGACCCTTGCAGCGGCCGCAGCTCTTCTGGTTGTAAATGTACCTGCAGGGGAGGGGCGAGGGGCGAAGGGGGAGAGGGCGAGTGGAAGCAGGGGAGGGGCGAGGGGCAAAGGGGAAGAGGGCGAGTGGAACCAGGGGAGGGTGAGGGTGAAGGAGGGGACGGGGCTGGCAGGTAAGCGCGGCAAGGTAAGGGAGCCGGGAAGGGAGGACGGGCGGACAGAGAGGAGGCACGTGGCGGACGGTGGGTGGTGGGTGATGAGAGGTTTCATTCGATGGAGAAGGACGGCGCTGGGGGCCGGGGCGCGGAGGAGGGATAGGATGGAGATGTGGCTCAGGGCTCAGGCTCGGATCCAGGATTCACCTTCTCGTCCAAGGTCGGCCCAGCAGCTCCGCATCCTCCGGATCCACAGTGATGATGGATCCGGTGACGAAGCCCCTCTGTAGCAAGTCCACCGAATGGTACCTGGCAGCGGTCGAAGCAGCAGCAGCAGCGGCAGCAGCAGCCGAAGCGGCAGCAGCGGGGGTGGCAGCAGCACACGTCAGCGCTTTGCGCCTCTCGCAGTACGGCATCACACCCGCAGCGACCCGCCCCACTGACAATGCCGCAGCCAGCAACCAACCCCAGCAGGAACCCCACCCATCCACCCACTGACCCACTGACCCACTGACCCACTGACCCACTGACCCACTGACCCACTGACCCACTGACCCACTGACCCACCCAGCCACCCACCCACCCCACCACGCCGTTACGCGCTCCCTCGCCGCCCACCCACCATACGCAGCTACACGGGTTTTCCTTGCCACCCACCATATGCAGTCGAACTGCTCCCTGCTGATGGAGCAGGCGGGGGTCTCCGGGTGCACCGCCGCCTTGAACAGGATCTCCGCCCGGTAGATGTTGCCCACACCCGCCACCATGGACTGGTCCATCAGCACCAGGCCGATGGGTTTCTTGCAGCGCACCACCTTGGACCAAAGCAGCTGCAAAACGGATGTGGTGGCGGCGGCGCAGGGCGGGGGGTGGCCAGAAGACCCGGTTACACGACATCACGACATAGGAAACGAAGGGCAGAAACGGCGAGTTTTCGAAACGGCGAGTCTTTGGACACCCGGTTAAGTCCGCACGCGGGATAAATTGGGTTGGCTTCCGAGAAGTCTGTGAATGTGGCCCGTCGGCGGCCTGTTCAGGGACACAAAAAATTGAACTCATGTGCGGTGGCGTGTGAGGCGCCGATGGGAGGTCTGGGGGGGGGAGGCGGTGCGCAGGGGTCGGCCCGGGGGGCCCGGGGGGCGAGGGATGGTGGAGGGTTTTATGGTGGGCTAGCGCTATGCAGGACGTCAAGAGCGGCCGGATAGCGAGTGGAACAGAGCAGGTGGAGCAAGCAAGCATGCGCGGGCGGGCACGTCGTGAGGGCCCGGAGGTGGGACCCCTGACCCCTTGTTCGCACTTCCAACATTCCGGCTCCCCCTGGCCCCTTGCTTGCGGGGTAACACCAGCCGGCTGCGGAGCTTTGGACCGCCAGCCATCCCCCGGTGCGGTGCGGAGCAGTGGGGTGTTGTATAAAAACCGTTTTACGCAACGGGGTGCGGAGCAGTGGGGTGGGGTGCTGTGTGGTGTGGTGCGGTGTGGTGCCGTGTGGTGCGGTGTGGTGCTGTGTGGTGTGGTGCTGTGTGGTGTGGTGGGGTGGGGTGGGGTTCGAGGGAAACCCGTGGATGTCCGAAAAACCGTGGGGTGGGGTGGGGTGGTGCTGTGGGGCGCGGTGCGCACCTCCTTGTCCGCATCCTCCCTCAGCGGGTCGGGTCCCAGCTGCGCCGCCTTGGCCGAGTAGAACGCGAGCGACCCGTGGGCCACCGTCATGGCGCTGAGGTGAGCCACCAGACCCATCTCCTGCCGGGGGGGGAGGGTCGAGGAAGACCCGTGGATGCGAGAAAAACCGTGCCCAGGGGGGGGGTATAAGAGGATCCGCGAATCCAAGGCCGACGAACCCGCGGGGGGAGACGGAGGGGGGTTGGGGACCTGGGGTTGGCGAGTTGCGTCCTAATTAGGCATAGGAACGCGCACGGGCCCTGTCCATCCACCGATACCGTGATTACCTACCGGCCAACTACGCGACGTATGTAATTGCCGTACGGCAATGCTTTTCCACTAAGCGCTTTGCTGCTCTTAATATAAGCGATGTGCCGTTTCCACGGGCTTTCCCCGCCTTTCTCTCCTCGCTCTGCCCCCCTTAAGACTCCTCCACACGCCGGCTCCCCTGGCCCCCCCCCACCTTGTCGAAGTCAACTATCCGATCCACGTTGCGTAACCGGTTTTTATGCCACCCAACCTCGAACCCCACCTTATTGATCAGCTCCAGGCGGGTTGTGTCGGTGGGCTGCGGCCCCGGGAGGGCCATGGTGCGGAAGGCACCGCTCATTCCGAAGTGCAGATGCATCACCACCGTGTTGGCTGGGTCGCAGGGCGCGGCAACGACACCGCTGCTGCCCCTGGACCTGCCACCGCCGGCTGCTGCTGCTGCTGCTGTCGCTGCTGCTGCTCCAGGAGCGAAGAAGTAGAAGAGGTTCTTGCCGTGGACCTCGATGCGCTGCAGCGGCTTGGCGTTGATGGCGGCGGCGCCTACGGGGCGGGAGAGGGTGGCATGCCCGGTTCGAGGTGGGAATGTTTGATTGACAACGGCTTGGCGGGGGGGGTGCCATGCTGGTCGCAGTGAGGGCGGCGTTGTCGCGGCGGTGGTGGTGGTGGTGGTGGTGGTGGTGGTGGTGGTGGTGGGGGGGTGCCCTGCCTTATCTTCACAATGGAGACCGGGTACGGCGCCGGGGCGGCGCCATTAGGGGCAGCGTTGGGTTCCCGTTCCTCGGGTTGGCCACACAAACGCCGCGGCGTTCCAGGCGATGGTGGGGGCGAGAATACCGAGACGTTTTGTGGCGATGGTTGCTACGAGCGCAAGAAAGGACACCCCACACCCCCATCAGGGGCCCTCCCCTTTGGTACCACTTTCCCCCCGTAATACTCGCCACCCGCTGTTCGCTCGCCCGTCATGCCCCAGCGCGGCTCCCCCCCTCCCCCAACGTGTGTGTCCGGAGACAATGCGCCGGCTATGCTATCCATGTCGCGTAAACCGGTGTTTATGCCATTCCCCCTTCGTGTGCCCACGGCGTTTCCCTCCACCTCTTCCGACGTGTGACCGCCTGCCCAAGCAGCGAGGAGTCGGCCTGTCCCCTCCCGCCCACCCTCCGACCCACCCTCCTGGAAGCGGCCGTTCGGAGAGCGGGCCTGGAAGGACTTCCCCACGAGCAGCCGCCGGTGCGCCGCAGCCACTCGGTGGCATTGGTGACTGCCGCCGGGGTGCGGATGGGGAGTGGGGGCACCGGGCAGGGAGGGCCAGGGAGTGGGACGGAGCACGGAGTGGCAAAGTGGAGGGAAGCTGGGGGAACATGAAAGGCGGTATGAGCGGCGTTCCAATCCGGTGGAGGGGCTTTGAGAAGTGAATGCGAGAGGGAGCGGCCGCCAAGTTGTGGATGCGGCCGGGTGGGGAAGGGGGCGGAGCAGCTCCGAGGAGCTGCAAGAGTCGGGAGCAGGCTGGTCGGGTACGAGTTGGACTCACCCCTCCACCATTGTTGCTGTTCAGCAGCGATGCCTTGCACCGGCGAAAGCTGTGAGGTTTGCCAGGTTGGCTTGGGATTGGCACCGGTTAGGCGAGGGCAACAGCGTCGCAAATATGCGCGACTTGCTTTTTGATGATAAAAGTACGATACGTAGGTATAGGAGGCGTGAGGTTTGGGGAGAGGCGCTTTTACCGGTACTTTGGAACGGACCGTGGGGCTCAGAGCCCTGTAGGGAGCAACAACGTAGCAAGCTGGATAGTTGCAAACATTTGGAGGTATTGCAAACGATACATATCATAGATGCGTCCATTCTACCTGGCCTTGCGAGCGGTCCCGCGCGCGCCACGCTGCGCCGTACGCCGTAGTTACGGGATAGCAAATGAAGGCTGGTTTCGCCAAGAACTGCACATTACGTTTCTGATTTGAGCTTTCATAGCGCATCAAGAATGCCAGGCTGCAATTTACTCCAACAGTGCTCACAGCGATGCGCGTTGCGGCAATGCACCAGTAGAAGGACTCCTTTTGCGAGCGCAATTCCAGGTCATGGTAGGATAGGATTTGGGCCAGCGGCTGGTGCACCTCTGCGGCGCGGCTTTGCCCAGGAGCCAGCGCATCAGCGGCAGCCTGTGCGCACGCAAGTTTTCCCATTTGACCAAGCATGGGCACCTAGCGTGGACGCAGCGGTGAGTCGGACAACACACCGGCGGCCGGCAGTGACTTTCGCAAAAGATGCGGCCATGTATCTTCACCACGGCCCTCTTCCCTGCCTGCTCCTCACCTGCCCGCACGTGCTGCTTGCTTTCTTCAGTCGCTGGCGCCGCAGCTTTTCGCGATGAGTCTCTTTCCGTACCTATGCTTCTTGTTCTTCCTGTCAAAGTCGGGCAAGACGCCGCAGCTGACGCTGTTTGGCTTCTGCTTCCTGCTGGTCTTTGTGGGCGCCACCATCCCCGCGGGGATCTACGGTGAGGAAGACTGCGCGAGGCCGTGGGTGGCGTGGGTGGGTGGGTGGAGGGGAGCCCATGTCGCGCTGCCGGGCGCCGTGGGTGTCCTACCTGGGGGTCGGCAGTGCTATGCATATGCATGGAGGGTCGAGCGGAAACCCGTAGGTGGGCACTTTAGAGGTGAAGTAAAACCGACTAGAAACTGTCCGGAACCAGTTTTTCCGAGGGTGGTGATGTGGATAACGTCCGCGAATGCGCGCACATGTTCGGAACCGGTATCCACGAGTGTGATGCGGACAGTGACGCTGGTGCCCGCTGCTGGCGTGGAGGGGCTGAGCATCGCTGCGAGGGTGGCCCCGGAAAAGGAGGTATTGGTGGGCGAGGCATCGCAGCCAGGCCTAGGCCTGGACCGCTCAATCGGCGGGCTGGAGTCCTCCCTGGACCCTGGCTCAGCCCCGCCCGCCCCCCCGCAAGCTCGCGCGGGGCGGAGAAGAAACCCGCTGAGGGACGGGGGGGAGGCGGCGCGGGAAAGGGGGGAGGTGGGGACGCACATACACCCGCGCGTAGGCATGCCCGCTTTGGAACTGCTCCCATCCAAGGTGCATACTACCTATCGCCCTGTCCCCGCTTTCCCCTCCCGCCTCCCGCCAGCCCTGACCGTCACCCCATACCCCCAGCGCGATTGCAACCGGCGCTGCACACTCACACATACACACCCCACCCACCCCTCAGCAAATCCGCCCCCCTGCCCTACCTGACCCTGCACCCCAACCTGCCCCCTTGCCTCGGTGCCCACCCTCCCACCCACCGTCATGCCGTACTCAACGTCGTACCGCGCACGGCAGCCAAATCCCACTACGGCACCAGTCTGGCCAACGTGGACTGGCTGCATGGCGCCGCGGAGAGCCTGCTGACCGTCACCAACCTGTTCGTCGGTGGGTGGGGTGGCGGGGAGGGACCGAAGGGGGTGGGTATGCGAGAAAACCGAGGGGAGTGGGTGGGTGGGCCCTGGGGCCGGGGGAGCTGCCCGGGCCCCCGCCCCCACCCAACCTCACCCGTGGAACCAGGTCCAGGAAAATAGGCCAGGATCGGTCCGCCCAGCCCCTAGGACGACTCGCGGGGACTAGCCACCAGGGCTCCCCCGGGGATGTGGGGCCGTGGGACACCCCCCGGGTGGGAACCGGGTCTTTACACACACACACCCCACAACATCTGCTCTCCATCCCATCACGGACCGTAGTCATCCGCGACCTTCCGCCAGCGCCGCCGCCCCGCCCGCCGGTGGCTACCTGCACGAGCTGCACACCGCCCTGCTGTGTATGCTTTTCGACAGCCGGCCATCCAACCACAACCTGCGTGGCTCGTGCTGGGTGGGAAGCGCATGGCTTAGGGTTTAGGGCGGCAAGCAAGCTGTACGATGTTCATCAGCCAAAGAAGCCAAACCTCCACGTACCCCCCCCTTTCAATCCGACCGCCCCCTCCCACGCCTCCCGACCTCCCGACCTACCCGCCATCCAGTGCTGGGGCTCCGCCAGGGCATCCGCCAGGCGGAGGCGGCCAAGGCGGAGGCGGCGGCCAAGGAGGGTGTGCTGGAGGGGTCGACCAAGACCACACCCGCAGCTAGCCCAGTCGAGTCCCGGTGAAGCACCTGCTCGCGGCGGAGCGTGTAGACAGGAAACCCTCGCCGGGTGGGCTGGCATCTCGGCGCTTCGGACACTTACGGGCGGGGCGTGTTGCTTGCTGGAGCGGGTGCTTGCTGCGTGCGGAGCCGCGAGGTCGGGGCTGCGCGGCGCGAAGGACGACGTTGTTGCCCAGCAGCAGCAGCAGCAGCAGCAGGCGGGTCACGCGAGCGTGCGTGTAACTGCT
The DNA here is from genome assembly GCA_003116995.1 of Yamagishiella unicocca. NCBI lineage: Eukaryota > Viridiplantae > Chlorophyta > Chlorophyceae > Chlamydomonadales > Volvocaceae > Yamagishiella > Yamagishiella unicocca. Next base: position 355,841 of record BDSL01000025.1, on the reverse strand, counting down.
TGCTTACTATGACGGGTGGTGTCGTACGGAGACAACGGCGGCAGGGAGGGCGCTGCTGTTCGCTTCGGTGTGCGGCGGCCAGGCACCTGCGGTGGTTTGTGGGGAGGCGGCCGTCGATCGGGTGGGGTGCGGCCCTGGCCCCGGTAGGTGGGGGTTGCAAAAACGAAACGATTACTCGACGTGGGAAGTGTAGTTGGCGCGGTAGACTTCGGACACCTGGTTACTGGGGGGGGAGGGTATGGAACCGAACCCGCCGGCTGCGACGGAGGCGGCGAGAGCAAGGCGCGCGCGTAGGTGTCACCGGAATCGACGTCCTGGAGCTGACCTGGCCAGGACCTGGCTGGGAGCCAGGGGGTAAACGAAACCTGGCTGGGAGGCAAGGGTAAACGAAACCTGGCTGGGAGGCAAGGGTAAACGAAACCTGGCTGGGAGGCAAGGGTAAACGAAACCTGGCTGGGAGGCAAGGGTAAACGAAACCCTGCAACCCTGATCGCTCTGCGCTGGAGGGGCCGTGCGGGGTGCTCGCCGCGGGTGGCTGGTAGATCCCGCCTCCGTAGGGAGGTGGGGGGCGAGGCCTAGCTCGCTTCGTGACACGATGTGGTGATTCCCGGCGAGGGGGGTGGTCAGCTACCGCAACTAACTCTCTGGCTGCGGGTCATTGTGGGGCGTGTGTGGGAAGGCCTATCTGGACGGGCGGGCCTACCTGGACGGGCGGGCCTACCTGGACGGGCGGGCCTACCTGGACGGGCGGGCCTACCTGGACGGGCGGTGCGGCCTCGCCACCTTTTTTAAATACTTGCGGGGGAGATGCCGCAGATGCGTTCCTGGCGCGGCAGGGGGCGGGGTGCGCATGCCCGCGTCACGTACACACGTGTGGCGTCGGATTGCGCATGTACGGTGTTGGAGGGAACGGTTCACGGTACATGGCGCCCGGTACAAGGTACACGGGTGACCACCTTGCTTTCCAGTACGCAGGCGGTGGCGTTCGAGGGCGGGTCGCTGGGTCGTCCCCAGCGTAGGCCTGCGGCTCGACTTCGAGTACTGCACCCCCCTCTGTCGGGGTCCCAGGCGCTAGTATGGGCAGCCTGGGTCTCGGTTAGGAGATGAGAACAGTAGGAGTAAGGATGCGGGTGCCGTTGTCGTACTGCGAGCAAGCCGCGCTGAAGAGGACGCGTGTGCTTCGGGACTTCGGGGGCCGCCTGACGGTGTACGGCATTGACGAGTAATGACCTCCTTGCTCTAGAAGCGCCTCCTGACCGAACGGTTCGTGGGAATATGGACAGGACCTGGGAAGGCCCTACGTCTGTAACATGCTCATGCTCAATGACCTCCCATACGGGAGGAACTTGTGTGGCCAGACGCCGCTGCGCGGCGACTTTAAGACCAGCTGGCTGCGGTATTTGTTATTCCACTTCTCGGTTCTCAGTCCTTAACTCGACGCGCGACGTGTCCAGGAGCGCTGTGGCCATTAGCGTCAAGAGGTCGCCAGCCTCATGCGGCATTGCTGGACGCGCGCTGACGGTCTCGCACGCAAGGTGCTCAACGAGCTTTAGCCCTCGCGACATATTTCTACCCGTCGCACACGGCAGATCACTGGCACATTCCCCCAGCCAGGCCGACCCTAGATGGCCAGGGCAACTACTGAAAATCGTACAACGAATCGTTAGGTAATTGCAGGTATCTGAGAACGTGCGTAAATTAACCACCCTACGCAATCGCGTCATCTTGCCTCTCCTATTGAAGTTCCCATTGGCGGTCCGAACAGCTACTTCACTTATCATAGGACATTGACCCAATAACAGTACAGTTCCTCTGCCAACAACTTAGAAATTGTCGCGCTGGTTCGCCACAGTTTGTGGGCTGTATAAATTGGGAGGAGCCTCCTGTATCCGTGCTTGCATTGGTGAGCATCACCAACGTCATTCCGGAGGCCAGGGTGAAACTACCGTTTTACAGAACAGCAAGACCTGCGTTAGGCATCAGGCCTTGTGTTCACGGAGCTGCTGGATGAAGGCCGTTGTGCTCATCGGCTTCGGCGCGGCAGCGCAGGCCCTCGAGTACCGCACGGACCACCCGAAGCCTGTGCGGAAGCCCGGCGAGGTCCTGATCGCGGTGCACGCCTCGAGCATCAACCCGGGGGAATGGCGCGTCAGGCAGGCAGGTTTGACGGCGAAACCCGCTGGGCCCGCTCGGTTAACTTGGACCGCGCCTGAGGATGACGCAGCTTCTTCCCCCCGCTATCGCTCCTTGCGCAGGGCTCACTGCTCAAGGGCATGATCACCATCCCCCAGGTGCGCCATGAGCCGGGCGGTACCCCGGGTGGGCCCGTACCAGGGCCTGCTGAAATGCGCGCGTGCGTGCGGTGCAAGTAAGCTTGCACACAATTCCATGTACCGGCACTGTCTATCAGTTACTTTCCACACTCGCACGCATGTGTTGTTTCAAACACGCTCCCACGACGCGTGCGCTCAGCCAACGACCACCACCATACATGCACCTTAGCCCTCCCCCCCCAGATCCGTCCTGTCAGCTGCGGGTGCCTTCTGCCTTGGTGCGGCGTACATCAGCGCCCCGGCCGGGCAGCTCTCACACCTACCTCCGGCTGCCTGCGTGCCCGCCACTGAAACCCAACATACCAACCGGGTTGCCGTCTCCCCCTCCCCCCCAGATCCTGGGCTGCGACGTGGCGGGTGTGGTAGAGCAGGCGGACCCCACCAGCAAGGTACGACCATGTGCCGCGAATTCCTGTCGTACACACAGTGCTGCCACTGCACGGACGCGGATCGGATGTTGCATCGTCAGGGGGCAGCGCCATCAGGATGGCTGCCGGAGCCAGCAGCCACCACCATACACACATAAACCCACATACACACATGTGTGCCCTTCTGGTACGCGTCGAGCAGCCCGCTTACCTGCTGCCCCCCCCCCCCCGGGCCCAATGCCCGCTTCCAATGTCTTGTAACCGAGTCTTCTCCCGCCACACCGGGCCTACCCCCCGCGCAGTTCAAGGTCGGGGACCGCGTGTTCGGGTGCACTGGCCAGGTGCTTTCCGACCCCTGGGGTGAGCGGCACCGAGCACCGGGCCTGAAGGGGGTAGCATGGGAAAGGACTGGAGTGTGTGGCTGGGTGGGGGATATTCCTCGGCCAGCATTCCACGTCTGCCTGTTTCATCTTGATGGTGGGTCACCACTCGCTCGCGTCTCGTACGGCGCTGATCAACCACTAACGGCTTTTTTATTTCTTTGCCAACTTATGCCACGCCACCCCTTTATTTTCCTCTCTGCGTATGGACCTGATGCTCGCTGCTGGTTGAATGTGTTGCATCGCTTGCTTTTGCCCTCCTTGTAACATCGACGCAGGCACCTACGCCGGGTTCGTGAGTGCCAAGGAGGAGAGGCTGGTCTGCATACCGGAGGGCGTCACCTTCGAGCAAGCGGCGGCGATTCCGATTGCTGGCATGACGGCCTGGCAGGCCCTGGCGCCTTCCATGCCCCTGCAGGGCAAACGAGTGCTAGTGCACGCGGGGGCGGGCGGCATCGGGCACTTTGCGGTGCAGGTGCGTCGCTTCTTCTTAGGGTTTTGCACCGCAACCTTACTTCGTCTAGCCAGCGTGGGTGGGTGGGTGAACATATATGTGTGTGTTGGACATATATGTGTGTGTCTAAAAATTAAGGTGAGTGGGTGGACACGTATTATGTGTCCGAAAAACACGCCCCTATCCGCAGCGCCTTTATTCGCGCTCGCCGCCATCATCATGCAGATTGCCAAGGGCCAGGGCGCATATGTAGCCACCACCTGCAGCGCCCGCAACGTCGACTTCGTCACAAAGGAGCTGGGGGCCGACCTGGCCATCGACTACAACAAGGTCGGTGCAGCGGCGGGGGCGGCGGTGATGAGGCATCATTGATGAGCTGCCTTACTTCAGCCGGGCGCTATATCACTGCTGGCGGCTCAGGGGTGAACTCCGCCTTCCTTTGTTCTTTGCCTTGTATTTATTCACGCACCGTGATCGTGTAGTATTAGCAAGGCAAACGTTGGTTGAGTGCAAACCACGCTGTGCACGCGTACGTCCCGGCTGACTGCTACAGGATAAGCTCGAGGCGGTGGCCGGGGAGCCGTACGACCTGGTGGTCGACCTGGTGGGGGCGGAGCCGCGCAGCTGGACGGTGCTCAAGAAGGATGGCAGGATGGCGGCAGTGTCATGGGACCAGATGGTCGAGGGGTGAGCCGGGGCAGACGTCCGGGGCCGTATGTACACACCGTCTTGGACCTGGGAGCGAGCTAGGCAGCAGCAGCAGCAGCAGCAGCAGCCGGGTGGCCTGCTAGCCCCGTAGAGCACAAATTAGCATGGCGCCCCGCCGCTTATTCCTCCCGCTACGAAGAAGCCATACCTACATTCGGTGATAGGTGCTGCGTGGTTTGGTTTTCTCCGATGTTATGAACTTTTGTCGTGCTGCTGGTGCGTTACGTCAAAGTGCGACGGCATTTCGGCGGCCTCCTGCGATGGTTTCGTCTCCACACCTACATTTCCCGCCCTGCCTTACTCGATTTCGTGGCTGGGCGCTCGCTGCTCGTTGCCACGGCCAGTTGCTTACTTGGCGCCGCTTGCTTGCTTGTTTATCGCCGGGCTGTCAGGAAGAGTGGCGGCAGGCTGGTGCTCACGATCATGTGGCGTGTCATGAAGCTGAAGCTGTGTGCTGCGCTGGGGCTCTGTCCCAAGTACGACACCGTGCTGCAGGAGCTCAAGACTGACAAGGGCCTCGAGCAGGTGGGTGTGGCGGACATAGAAACGCGCGCTGATCACCACACGAGGCATCATATCAGGTCGGCTGGGATGCGATGAGCATGGAACCTGCGTGTGTGGAGTGTGCGTGCCGGAGAACTTGATCGGTCGGAGGACGAGGCGCGGATCCCAGCCCAAAGTCCCTCGCTCGAAAGCAAAGTTAGAGGCAGGATGTCGTAATGGAAGGGGCGGATGCAGGAACCCAAGGAAACAAAGTGCGGGCCGAGATCGAACGCAGATGCCGAACGGATGGGACCCACGCAGGCGATCCCAGTCCCTGACCCTCTCACAGACGGTTACCGTTGTGACGAGCAGAGTGTACCATATGCTGGATAGCGAATGGTCCTACCTGTTGGTGCGTGGGACCGCCGCGCCGCCGCGCGCCGTGGGGGCGCACGGGAAACGCGACAAGAGCGAAGTACCCGACAGCGTGCAGCCTCACCCGCAAAGCACATGCAGCAACTAAAGCTAGGAAAATTTGTACGTTGCGCGGCAGAGGCAGGCGAGTGAGTCGGCGGCTGCTCGGTTGACACATCAGGGCGTGGGTTACAGGAATAGTACCGGTAAGCTAGGCAGGTGCTGATGTGGAGTCCGGTCGAGTTACCGTACGTCCTACAGCGCGGTTGTCGGAGATGTAATGTAGCACGACCCACATCAACCCACACGCTTCTCATGCATTCCTGCTCATCTCTTTCCCTCTCTCGTCCCCTCGGTCTGCTCCCCGCAGCTGGGACAACTGGTCTCAGAGGGCAAGGTCAAGGTGCACATCGAGAGGCGGGTGTCGCTGGAGCAGGTGGCCGAGGCCCACGCGTACGCAGAACAGAGCAAGACGCGCGGCAAGATCGTCATCACTGTGGCTCCTTAGCTAGCGCTAGCCTGCCAGGCAGGAGGGTAGAAACCAAATTCTTGGCAGGAGGAGAGGTGCAGCGGGTGATATTGTCGACGATCACAGATGATGATGGGCTGGTGCCTGGTGATTGGTCTGGGCGATGAATGACGGTGTGACCACAGCTCCCAGCTAGCCGGTCCCATGAGGCGTCGTTCTTGCGAACCTGAGCCAGGGCGTGGAAGGTGTAAATACTAAATATCATAATTACAAACGCTGGCATGTTGGTGGTGGTGGTGGTGGTGGCGGTGAGTCGATTGCGGATTGACGCGATCAATGCCATGCACGCATCTAAGTGGACCGACGCGATCAATGCCATGCACGCATCTAAGTGGTAGGTAGGGGGGCATTATAACGGCTTGCCGAGTACATATTCACGTTTTCCGTTTTGATTAGGTGCCGAGGGCACGAGTCGTAACAATAAATTGTGTGGTGACCGACGAGCAAGGTAGTTGATGCGTCCAGCCATTCCCCACCATGCTCACTGCTGACAGGTGACAGCATCCGCGCGCGCCGGCCTGTCGCGGGCTTGTCCCGACACACAACGTGCTGTGCAGGACGGGTGAGACAACCGAAGACTGTGTTTGCCCCGGAGCCCGCCTGGCTGCCGGGCACGGCAACGACCCGCGTGCGTTGCCTCAAAAGGATGCCGGAGACGGCTGAGTGATCAGCACACCGCGACGTGCTTGTTGTGCGATGCTAGTGAGATATTGGCGGAGGTGCGCTTCAATCTTACAGCACTGATACAGAGCCGTGACTTCAAGACTACGTTTGTTGCGACAAACTCCGTGGCCTGGGCATTCCAGGCAGCGAGCCTAGGTGCGCTCCCGAACGTGCTCCAGGGAAGGCACCATGGACCACTTCCAGCCATTCAGGATACCTATGTAACAAGCAGCGAGTCATTGCCCAAGAATTACTTCAACACTAGATACGATTGACAGCCGCAGCCCACTCCTCGGGCATCGTGTGCTGAGGCCGGGTTGCGCCATTGGCCGAAATGCAAAGGAAGTGACATGCTGTCCTGGGCTGGGGGCGCCCACATGCAGAGCACGGGCGGGGACAGGCCCGGGGACACGCCCGCCCCGGGCCGTCACCTCCACCCACTCCCACCCACAGCTTTAATTCTTTCTTCGCACCATGTAAGGAAAGAGCATCGCTCATGTTTCGAACCTTACATGTAACAAACGTATTAACTTGGCCCCGTGCATACTTGCCTGCAATGTCAGGATGCTTAAACTTGCTGTGAAGGAGAGTCGAGCTGTCAAGGGGGCTGCCGTGTCGCGCCTGTCCGCGCAACTCATCAAAGCCGACCGTGGATTACAGCAGCCGGACAAATATCAAACGCCCAAAAACCTCAGCACGGCCCCAATACACACCAGCCAAGGCGTGTTCACGTTCAACAGCCCTAACTTGTGCAGGACGATCGCTGATCGTCACTTGCTGTGGCCAACACCACTCGCTGATGCCGCCATGTACATCCTTCGGAAAAATCGCCAGCATCACTTCAATGCCAGGCCGATCCAGTGGTCCTGGACGGCTGCTCAAGCACTATATGTATGGCCCCTCGGTGCTTCTGCGTGCTGCCTCATGCCCTCATGCCACCACCGCCACCGCGACAGCCGTCGCTTGCGTCCTGCCCGCCAGACCACCAGCAGTCCGTCATTACGTTACTAATTAACTCTGCTCAGCTAGGGCGCCCTACCTCCCGTAAATAAATCCCCTCCCCAGAAGTCCAGCGAGTCACACGATCGAGCCCAAGCGCCCTCTGATCCCCCGTGCCACCACAGGCAGCATCCCAGAAATGCAGGAAAGCGAGCAGCAGAATTCCTTCCTTGCAGACGCCGGTGTTGCTGCTGCTGCTCGTGCCGCTGTCGCCGGTGTTGCTGCCGGCGCTGCCAGTCTTGCTGCTGTTGCCACCGCTGGCTCCGCTGCTCATGCCGCCGTTGCCGCCACTGCCGCCTCTTGTGCTGCTCACGCCGCCGCTGCCGCCGCTGCACGCGGCGGTGTTGCTGCAGACATGCGGTACACGGCTCGTCCGCCCCTACCTCCTGCTGCCTTCATATCCCCGGCGCCGGCTTGTTTGCGGAGCTCCCCAAGTAGCACCAGGCCGCCACGTTGAGGCCGAACACCACCAAAGGCGTCACAGCCTCCACGAACTGCAGGGGGGCCAGCGGGGGATGGCATTAAAACCGTTTACGTGACAGGGAGAGGATAGTTGGCGAATGGTCGTCGGCCAGCGGGGGGGGGGGCGGGGATCTCTTGAATGCAAACCCGGCCCGCCCATGCAGTCGTGTCACAACGCGGGAAGCCGCGAGGGAACCATCACTCTGGAGCGAGGCGAGCTGCAGGTGGTGTGGTCCACACCGCCCGGGGTTGGCCTAGCCCGTGGCGCCTACACGTAGCCGCCTGGCTGGCTGGTTGGCTGGTGGTGCGAAGCGCAGCACGGAGCGCAGCACGGAGCGCGCAGCGCAGCACAGCGCGGAGCGCAGCGCGGAGCGATGGTGGACCGTATCATGGATACCTGGAGGGGCTCCAGGGTGGAGCACGTGCCTATCCGGAAGGCCGCCTCCGCACATACCGCCACCCGCCCGTTGGGCCACTGGCTGGCACAGTAGCGGCCTCACCTCCTCCTTGACCTGGAACGGCGTCAGGTGGTGCTTGCCCCCGTGTCCGTGTGCCTGTCCGCCGGCCTTCATGTCGTGGCCGTCGCCACCCTTCCCCGTGTCCGCGTGCAGGCGGCTGTAGCCGAAGCCCTCGTTGCTGATGGCCTTCATGAGGCGCTGCGTCTGAAGGCTGGGGGTTGTGGGAATCGAACTGCCGTCTTCCCTGGGGCAGCAGGAAGGAGGCGCGGAGGGGTGCGGAGGGGTGTGGAGGGGTGCGGAGGGGTGTGGAGGGGTGCGGAGGGGTGCGGAGGGCCGAGGTAACGGCAGCTTGGCTGGTGGTGCAGATTAGCCGGTGTGCGGTGCAATCAGTAGGTGCGGTGCAATCAGTAGGTGTATGTGGAAAGGGGAACCGCAGGGCGCCCCGGGCGGCACTGCCCCACGCGACTGCTGATGAAGCGAGGGACGCAGCGCAGATGGGTGCACCTCCACGCCGGCCAGTCAGGCAGGGTTTCAACCCCCCCATCTGCCTGTCCTTTCCCAACCCATGTTCCCTCCCCGCCGTGGCTCCAATGCCCGCAAGTACTTGCAACTGGTGCAAGTGCTTGCAACCCCACCACATAAACCAGCTAAAGCACCACCCTCGTTGCCTCACTCACCCCCCGGCTCCCTCCTAGCGGTGTGTCCCTTCCGTTCCCCCGTCCTGACCTACCGCCAGTGCTTGCATGTCGCCCAGCAGCACCCCCCTCACGCCTTCACCCCCCCCCACAGCAACACCCGCATCCACATTCACACACTCGCCCAGGAGCGAGGCAGGGACCCACGACCTCCCCTGCCCCTGCTCCCCGCCCCCTGCCCCCCGCCTCACCCCCCCCTCACCGCCAGTACTTGCACTTGTCCCGCAGCGACGACTCCGGAATGCCGAACCTGAAGACCGGCCGCACCAGCTCCACCGTCTCCGTCCACGTGTCCAGGAAGAGGCGCACCAGCGGCATCCGCAGCACTGTGGGCTTCTGCGTGCGTACCAGCAGCACGTTGAAGGAGGGGTGCAGCTCCTCCTCGCGATCCACAAGCGTGAAGGCCATCTTGGTCGCCGGCTTGCCCTTGCTGCCCGGGCCCAAGGTGAAGTGGTTGAAGTCGTGGTGCACGATCTTGTACTTCTCAAGACCTGCGGCAGAGGTTCGGGGGAGAAGGACGGCGTGTACGGGAGCATGGTGGTTACAGGGGAAACGGTGTTTGCGTGCAAGCTTATGGTGCAGGGGCCGGGGCAGGGGCACGAGCGGCCAGCAGCGGGGCGAGGGCGGCACCCCTTGTGAAGCTGGTCGATCGTACGGACTGCCATGTGAGCCAGGTGCTGGTGTGGTGCGGGCAGTGCGGTGCGGTGGTATGTGATGGCTGAGCACCCAACTGGGTCGGAGCACCCAGCACCCGTCTGGGTTAATGTGCTACCCGCTCAAAGCCATACACAGTGTAGGCGCGCTCGGCGCTAGTGACGGTGGGCTGCCCGGGTCAGCGCTGACGACCAGCACGCGCCGTTTGTAATCCATCAAAGACTAGGATTTCAGCAAAGGTGGGTTGCTGAGCAGTGCATTGGGGATCGAGGCTGTGGGCTTGTGTTGTGACGGATCGGCGGGTTGGTGTGCGAGGAGTGTAAGAGGGTCGGGGCCAGGCTGTTGGATAGCCTCAGTGGGGCAGCGGCGCAGCAGCCGACAAGCCCGCCGCATCTGGGAGCTCTAAATGCAGCACATACAGGGCTCGACGGACGGTAGGCCGCTGTACGAACGGGCAGCGTGCGCACAAATGCGCACGGTAGGGATACCACAGCGACCGCGACCAAAGTAGACCTGCCTGAAAGGCTGCTAGATTTACTTACCGACATGTCGATTTACTTCCCCACCCAAAAGCGGCATCCTGCCGGTGGGTGCTGCTGCTACGCTGTGCTGCTGCCACTATCTACTACTCTTTGCGGTGGGACAGTGTGCTCCTTGCTCTCAATGGTAGGACCATTACCAGTCCTAGTTAGCAGCAGTTTAAGCAGGCTTTCAGGAGGATTAGTGACCGTATTGGAAAAAATTATAGTCGCTTTGGGTTATTACATGCAATTTGCATATGCGAAGAAGTAAGAGAGTATGTATTTAATCCATTCCTATTACTTTGCGCAAACGCATGGGCCACTGTATTGTACTGGCATGCCGCCATGGACACCGACCACTGAAAAAGTATAGACTCCGATGATCACTTTGCCTGCATTATTGCAGCAATCACAATGATTTAATCACCGTTTCTATTCGCTCCTTCCACCTTGCCATTCTTTGGTTCACCCGACACAATCAAGACACATATGAGGGGGGCGCTGCTACCCCGTGGCTGCCCAGGTGGTTTACGGGGTCAGGCTTCTGCAGTAGCTGATGTCCTAGCGGTGCGTGGCACAGCTGGCACGACCGAAGGCGACGCATCACCGGAACTGCTGCGTGCCGCCGACGGGTCAGAAACGCAACGCAGCCGGCAGGGCGCTCGCTGTAACCCTTTCGAACCATCCGGAAACATCCATGGAACCTCATCGCTGGCGCTCAGGGCCGCTGCCGACGCTGCAGCCAACGTGAGGCCGCTCGCGGCGCCACACATCGGCTTGCGGCCGAGCGGCACCGCCCAGATCCCATGGACGCGTCCTACAGCCAGCGCATCTGGGGCGTCCATCGGCGGCCCTGCCGGCGCGCCCGGGGTTCTTCGTCAGGTCCACACCGCCAGTGGCGGGGCCAGGGACCCGCCCGCAACGTCCCCCACGGCCTCCGGCCGATCCCATTCGCCAGGGCCCGTCGGGCGCCACCAGGGGTTACTGCCGGAGGAGCTCCGGTCGGGGGCACCTCAATCCGTTCCCGCGGGCCGGGCGGCCGTAGCTTCCGCCGCCTACTCCGAGCCGCACCGCGACCCCCCGGAGGCGCGCCCCCAGGGCTACCTGTACCTTTGTGGTGGCAGCTCCGCTAGCAGCAGCGCGGCGCAGTCTCTGAGCACCGGTGGCAGCAGCAGCAACAACAGAAGCAGCAGCAGCAGTAGCAGCAGCGGCGGCGGCGGCGGCAGCGGTACCGCCGCTGCTGCTGGTGGCGGCGCCGGTGGTTGGCAGCAGCTCGAGCAGCAAGGCGACGGCCTCGCCGCGCACGAGGCCGAGCGGCTCGCGGCCTTGTTCGGCGACGCGCCCTTGCCCAGCACAGCAGCGGCCGGCGCGTCCTTGTCCGCGGGGGCGGAGGGCGCAGGCGGGGAGGAGGCATGGGGCCCCTCCCTGGACCCCGGCCACCAGCCGGACTCATCCGCCGGCCTGCGCGACCAGGCGCTGCCTCGCCTGCACAGCGTGTACGACACTGCCGACGCCCTGCCGTCGGAGCTCACGGCCGGTGGTGGCGGCGAGCCGGCGGCGGCGGCGGCGGCGGCGGCGGGGGATCTGTCCGCTGCGCCGCTGCGCGACGTCGCCGCCGTGCCCCCCCGCCGCAGCAGCTCCACCACAGTGCCGATTGACACCGCCCGCGCCCACGCGCTGTCCCGCGTGGTCCAGCAGGCGCTTGCCGTACAGCAGGCCTCTCGGCTGCGGCTGCACGCAGCTCAGGGGGCTGCGCCGGCGTGGGAGCCCCCGCGAGGAGGAGGAGGAGGAGGAGGGAGGGAGCAGCCCGTCGCCGAGCAAGACCGGGGTGGCTTCGCGCCGGTCAGCAGCCGAAGGCGGCTGGCGCCGGTGGCGGTGGGGGCTACTCCTGTAGCGGGCGCGGGCGCGCGCGCGGGCGGGGGGCCTGTCGGCGCGGGCGGGGTGCTTGAGCGCAAGTCACCCGCCGCCGCGGAGGATGTGATGGCGCGGGAGGCTGCGGATGCGGAGGCCAGTGTGGCGGCAGTGCGCGGGAGTGCGGCCAGGGCGGCAGTCTCAGCGGCGGCCCGGCGCAGCCACAGCGGCGCTGGCGCCGGCGACGGTGCCGGCGCCGGCGCAGCCGTCGCGCTGAGCGGGCTGGCGCTGCAGCGGCTGGCGCGGCCGCACACGCCGGTGGCGCCTGCCGCCTACGGCGCCGAAGACGCGCCGGTGGCTGCGCAGCTGGAGCCGAAGTTCAGGCAGAGCGCGGCGGAGCTGCGGCGGCGGGTGCAGCGGCAGCAGGAGGCTTATCTGGTCGCGCAGCACCACGACCGCCAGCAGCAGGAGGTGTATGCGCAGGATGCTGCGGCCAGCGGGGATGGTGCGGTCGGGAGAGGGCAGCGGCAGATGGCGCCGTCCCAGCCCTCCGCAGCGGCTGCGGAGGGGGCCCCTGCTCGGGAGGCTTCAGCGGCAGCAGCAGCAGCAGCCACCACCACTGCGGACACCACCACCCCCACCTCGGCCGCCGCCGTTGCTTCCACCTCTGCGGCGCGGTTGGCCTACCTGGACGAGGTGCCGTCGCCCTCGCCCGCAGAGGCCCTTGCCGACGCGGCTGCTGCTACTGCCGTGGCGACAGCGCAGCGCAGCGTCGCTGGTTTCGGGAGCGAGCTGGCCGAGCCAGGCGCGCGTGCTACTGCTGCTTCCGGAGCCGCGGGGCCGCGCTACTGCGACGACTTCCTCACGCATGCGCCGCCGGATGATGAGCCGTACCTTGGCGACCGGGATGCGGGGTTGCAGGTGGGAGAGCAAGGGGGGGGGGCTCGCGGTGTGGGTGTATGAGGCGTCTCGTCGCCTCGTTCTGGGGGCCGTCAGTGCGCGCGGTTTGGACCAAGATGGTTGGGTTAGGTTAGTTTCCTTTCCGTTACATCTCCCCGTGTCGATGTCGGGCTATCCAAAGCTGTCAGCTTTGGGGGTCATGGACGTGGCGGGTGGGATGCGTTCCCCGGGCGGAAGCCCCCGCCCGCACCAGCAAGCGGGCCACCCAGCGGGTCTGACCACACCGTGCCACACTGCTCTGTGCTTTACGATGCAGGCGGCGGAAAGCAGGCGGCGCGCCGGCGCCCTGGGCTACCTGCGAGTCGCCCTCTCCAGCATCAGCTTCAGCTCGCTGCGGCAGGGGCTGAGGGACATGTGGGGCGCCTGGGCCGGCCCCCAGCCGGCCGCCGTGGACCCCCCACGCGCGGAGGCAGCGCCGGCGGCGCCGCCGACGCCGCCGGCGGCGGCTCCCGCCGCCAGTCCTCGGCCGCAGCTGCAGCCGGACGCGCTGTACGACGACCTGGTAGCGTCGTTGAGGACGAGCAAGGGGGTCCGCGGCGAGGGGGAGGCGGCGGCGGCGCCGGCGGCGTCCGTACGATTCGCGACGGAGGAGGTGGAGGCGGTGCGGGCGCCGGGGTCGTTGCAGCTGGCGGAGGCGGACGCGGCCATGGCGGCTCAGCCGCTTCTTCCCGCCGCCGAACTGCGGCCGCCATCGGCGGCGGCGTGGGAGCTGGAGGCGGCGGCACCGCCTCCGTCCCTGGCTCCGGCCGCGACCGACGCCGCCGCGGCCGCTGACCAACACCCTCAGTTGCAGCAGTTCTCAGCGGCTGCGGCGGCTGCAGGGGGTCCTCGGAGCCTTCTGGACCTCATCCGGAGCCGGGAGGCCCTGGACGCCGCGGGCAAGTTCGCCGTCGTCAGAACCGCCCTGGAGCGAAGGCAACAGGACGCGGCGGCACGCGCGGCCGCCGCGGCGGCGGCGGCGGCGGCAGCCGCCGCCGCCCCAGTCACACCCGCCGCGGCGCCGCCCGCGCCGGTTGACTCGGAGGAGGGGCTGCGGCTGCTGCTATCGCAGCTGCCGTCAAGCGGCCAGGTGTTCGGGGTTCCGGAGCCGACCCTGGGGCCGGCCTCGGCCTTCCTGGTGCCACCGCACCACCCAATGAGCCAGGCGGGTCCTGGCTACAGGGAGGGTGGCAGCCAGCAGCAGCAGCGGCAGCAGGAGCAGCAGCAGCAGCAGGTCGGGGGAGCCGCTGGGAGCCAAGGCAATGCCTTCCGCTGGCGGCGGCATGGTGGGTGGGCCGGTGGGTTTCGAGGAAGACCCGTGGGTGCCAGAAAAGACCGTTTAGGAACAGACGTTTGGGCCGGTGGGTGGGTCGGGGGGTTGCCGGACCCGCGGGTCGGTGGTCCGGGCGGGAGGGGAGTCGCCCGCAGGGGGGTGGGGCTCGGGCAGTGTTTATGGGGGGGCCTACCGAGGCCTACCGGACATGTCTGGGGACTACCCGGCTACCCGGCTTCATGGCGCGCTGCGCTTCTCGTGGTGTGGTGTAGGGGCGCGTGTCGTGGGGTGGTGTGGTGTAGCGGCGGGAATTGGCAGCTGAGTTGGCGGCGGCGCCGCCTCCTGCCCTTCGCCGCAAACGCAACAATTCGCTTTCCTCGTGGAACCCCCGCCCGGGGCGAATCACGGCTGCAGGCGCCCCGGCGTCGACCACAGACGACGACTGGGCCAAGCAGATGGCGACGCTCTTCGCGGTTGGTTCCGGAGCCGCCGCGCCGGGAGCTGCCGTCCGGGCGGCTGACGGCGCCGCGGCGGCCACCTCCGCCGCGGCGGCGGCGGCGGTGGACTCGTACACGGACGAGACGGCGGCACCGCTGGACGACGGCGACGCTCCCGCCACGTCCGGGCGGCGGTCGTTGTTCGGGGAGTCGCAGCAGGTGGGTCGTGTCGCCTGTATTGCGATGGAGGGGGGTTGGTGCGCGGGGGGGCGGGTGGTCGCTGGTTGGAAGACCAGCAACGCCATATGTACAAGGCGCGTCGAGGGGGGCCCGGGTGGCTTCGGATGCGGATGTGTGTCTGGTTAATGTGGAGCCAAAGGGTGTTGGTCTTCGGGGGAGGGGTGGAGGGGGCGGTGATTCGAGAAGGAGCGATCGGGGCTGGCTATCGAGAGGGAGCGGCACCCGTTCCTGCGAACCCCTCCTCGTCCTCCCCCTCCCACCTCACTACCCGTTCCCCCTCCCCTAATCGCAACCCCCCCCTCGCGCCCCGCCAGATCCTCATTCCGGACGGCATCACCGTCCGCGGCCTGGCCGCCCTGCTTGCTGTCCCCCCCGCCCGCCTGGAGGCCTTCCTGCGAGACCAGCTGGGCGAGCAGGTGCGGTCGGACCGGGAGGAGGTGGCGCCGGAGAGCGCGGAGCTGGCGGCGCTGGAGTTCGGCCGCATCGGCATCGTGCGGCCGCCGGAGAGGGGAGGTGAGGGGGGGATGGCCGGTGTTGGGAGGTGAGGGGGGGGGACGACCGGATTTGGGAAGGCGGAGACAAGGGGGCAAATGGAAGCGGGCGCTCGGCGGTCCGTCACCCACGCACCCACCGATCCACGCACCCACCGATCCACGCACCCACCGATCCACGCACCCACCGATCCACGCACCCACCGATCCACGCACCCACCGATCCACGCACCCACCGATCCACGCACCCACCGATCCACGCACCCACCGATCCACGCACCCACCGATCCACGCACCCACCGATCCACGCACCCACCGATCCACGCACCCACCGATCCACGCACCCACCGATCCACGCACCCACCGATCCACGCACCCACCGATCCACGCACCCACCGATCCACGCACCCACCGATCCACGCACCCACCGATCCACGCACCCACCGATCCACGCACCCACCGATCCACGCACCCACCGATCCACGCACCCACCGATCCACGCACCCACCGATCCACGCACCCACCGATCCACGCACCCACCGATCCACGCACCCACCGATCCACGCACCCACCGATCCACGCACCCACCGATCCACGCACCCACCGATCCACGCACCCACCGATCCACGCACCCACCGATCCACGCACCCACCGATCCACGCACCCACCGATCCACGCACCCACCGATCCACGCACCCACCGATCCACGCACCCACCGATCCACGCACCCACCGATCCACGCACCCACCGATCCACGCACCCACCGATCCACGCACCCACCGATCCACGCACCCACCGATCCACGCACCCACCGATCCACGCACCCACCGATCCACGCACCCACCGATCCACGCACCCACCGATCCACGCAAGAACACGTCGCTCCGGGTCGTCTGCGGTGTCGTTGTCGTACATGTCGTACATTCGTGGCATTCCGACCATCATCCCGCGCCTCGGCTCCCTCCCTGACCCTCCGCCCCCCGCCGAATCTACCCAACGTCTCCTACTCGTTTTTTCCATTCAGTGCTGACCCACGGGTTACCTCTCATACCCTCCCTTCCACACCAGGCTCCGCTGCCCCCAACCCCCCACCGGTTCTTCCCTGTAACCCCACCCCCACGGGTCTTCCTCGAAACCCCCACCCCCGCCCCCACCCGTCACCCCACCCCTCACCCCCACCCCTCACCCTCGCCCTCGCCGGCGCCCCGCCAGGCTCCTCCGCTGCCTCCCTGGAGCCCCGGCAGCCCGTGGTCACCATCCTGGGCCACGTGGATCACGGCAAGACCAGTCTGCTGGACGCGCTGCGCTCCACTAACGTGGCGGCGGGGGAGGCGGGGGGCATCACGCAACACATCGGAGCATTCGAGGTCACACTGGCGGCGACACTGACGGAGGTGGGGGGCCGCGCCGCGGGGGCAGGCGGGGCAGGCGGGTGGGCGGGCGCTGCAGCAGGTTTGCAGCTGCCCCCTTTTCCCAGTGCTAGCTGCAGCCTTCGCTCCCCGCCAGCCACCCGCTCCCCCTACCGCTCATCCAACACCCAGGCCTCCCACTGGGTCCACATCCCGTCCTGTTAACAACACAGCCTTCACCGTTCATCTACCAGCCTAGCCGCACCGAACACGCCCAAACCCGTCCTTACCCCGCGTCCATCCCCGTCCTCTCGCTCCCCCCCCAACCTTCGGCTTTAGTATCCCCAACCCAGTTCTCCAGAATGCATCTCAAAACGTCTGTCCTAAACGGGTTTTTTCGGGCATCCAAGGGTCTTCCTCGAACCCACCGCCCAACCCCCCCACCGCCCAACCCCTGCAACCCGCAGTCGTACTCCTCCTCCTCCCCCGCGGGCCCCTCCGCCATCACCTTCGTCGACACCCCGGGCCACGAGGCCTTCTCAGCCATGCGAGCTCGTGGCGCCGCCGTGACGGACGTGGCGGTGCTGGTGGTGGCGGCGGACGAGGGGGTGAAGCCGCAGACCCGCGAGGCGCTCGCGCACGCCAGGTCCGCCGGCTGCCCGGTGGTGGTGGCGCTCACCAAATGCGACAAGCCGACGGTAGGGAGCAGAGTCGGGGGAGGGGGATATGAGGGAGGCGGGGCAAGGGGGGAGCTGGGTTTGGAACGAGGGGAGAGAGGGGAGCGACAAGAGACAGGGGGACGGCATGGCTTGCTCTGTCGCCGGCTGCGCGGACAGAGGTTTGAGCCCCCAGGAGCTCCCTCCCTTAGTCCTACCGGTCATGGTCGCCCACCCAGAACTCTAATCCAATCCCCATCTTGGCACCTTCCTCCAGGCCCGCCCCGACTTCGTCAAGGCCCAGCTGGCGGCGGAGGGCTTGGATCTGGAGGACTTTGGAGGGGGTGTGCAGGTGGGGGATGAGCGGTGGATTCCGGGGGGGGGAGAGGGGAGTTTGTTAGGAAAGCCCGTGGTTCAGCACGGACTCGGAAATCGATTTTGAGAACATGGGAGTGGGGGCCCCGCCCCTGCTGCTTCAGATCCCGGGGCCTTATCAGGCAGCTGGCGATGCTATGTCGAGTAGGGTGGCGTACCCAGCAGGTGTTGTCAGAGGCAGGGCTAGGACCGCGACGTGCCGGAGCCGCCGGATTACACGGCAGCAGTTGTGCGGTGCCGGCGTCAGTTACGGCTGCAGCGCATGGTTGGCCTTCTGTGCCCTGTGAGCTATAATTGACGCATCACCTGCCGCCATGGCTGACTCCTGCCACTGCCCCACCTGCTACTGCCATCACTGCTAACGTCGCCACTGCCGCTGCTGCCGCTGCCGCCGCAGGTGGTCCACACGTCGGCCTCCACCCGGGAGGGGTTGCGGGAGCTGGAGGAGGCGCTGCTGCTGCAGGTGGGACGAGGGGGGGTGCGGAGAGCGGGGAAACGCGAATCGGCCGTACGCAGCAAGACGTCGGACAGGCTAGGTAGTATTTGACGAGTGTGGTGGTCGTCTGTTTGACAGGCCACCGCATGGAAGTGGGGGCCCGCAGTGGTGGCGGAGAGGTGCACCGGGGGGATTGAAGGGGGAAAAACACACTCAGGAAGGGGGCGTTACTTCGCCTACTTCCAAGCAAGGCCATCACGGGCGTACAGGTAGAAGATAAGGTTCCGACAAAGCAGCAACAAGGACCTCGGGGTGTTATGAGGGGATATCGCGCGGGGGGTGGGGAAGGTGAGGAAGCCAGTGAGTGACGTCGCTTCACACCGCGCTTCCTTTCCGCCCTCATCTCCGTCTTTTGCCTTGCCACCCGCTCTACTCCTCGCTGGCGTCCGAACCTCGCCCTCCCTGGACCCCCCCCCCGCCCCCTCACCCCAGGCCGAGCTGATGGAGCTGCGGGCCCCGCGCGAGGGTCCCGCCAGTGGCTCCGTCATCGAGGCGCGCATGGAGCGGGGGCTGGGGCCGGTGGCCACTGTCATCATCAAGAGGGGCACGCTCCGGGTGCGGAGGGGGGGAGGACGGCGGAGTGCGCGTGTGTTTGTGTGTTTGTGTGTTTGTGTGTGTGTGGGGGGGTTAGAGCGGGGGCCGGGGTTCGCTTGTCAGTCCTACATGCTCCTCCCGAGGGCGACTGCCGCATTGAAGCAACGATAGAGAGGAAACCCATATCCCGAAGGGGGAGGGGTGCGGGAGGGGTGCGGGAGGAGGGGAGTGTATGCCAGCGCTGGCGGGGTCAGCCCCATGAGGTGAAGCCCGCTAGGTCGGCACTTAGAGGTACAACCGAGTAGGAAACGTTTGGTTCAATCGTTAGGAACTACGTGCTGGAGAAGTTGGTTTGGGCATGCAAAATCGTAGATCGAGTGTCGCCTCTGGCTGCTGTGTCTAGAAGAACTCAAACAGGCCGTCCGAGCGGTTCAGGACACGTTTCGAGAGCCCATATCGGGGTGCATGGTTGAGAATTTGGAATGGGGGGGGAGAGGAAGAGGAAAACCTAGGCTGGTGCCCCGGGTGATGCCGCTCCGGAGGGTGCATGGGCGCCCTGCACTGTCCCGCCGTAGCCTTCGCCCCTGCGTCGTCCAGCGAGTTTTCCCTGCAACCCCGTGAGCTGCTGCTGCGTCCCACCTGACGGTGCTCCGAAACCCTACGCCGTCCGCATTACATTTCATACCCAGCCCCTCGCTGCTTCCTCCCCTCCCCCTTGCCCCTGTCGCGTCAACGGTTTTCATGCCACCCCCCTGCCGGGCAGGTCGGCGACCCGATCGTGGTGGGCACCGAGTTCGGGCGGGTGCGGGCGCTGCGGACCGATGCGGGGACCGGAGGAGGCGCGTTTGGAGGCGGAGGAGCCGGGGGGCATCCGGGGGTGCTGCCGGGGCAGTACGCGCTGGTAGGTTGGGGTGGAGGGGGGGGCCAAGGAAAACCCCTGTACGGAAGTAAAACCGTTTAACCCGTTTAGACCAGACGGGTGGAGGGAGGGGGGCTGGGGCCTGATGAGATGTGTGTGTGGGACATACCCTGCGTTTCCTCCCTCCTCATCCTCGTTGCTTACCCAACGCCGCGCGTACGACGTACGGCACCCGCCGTACATCCGAAGAGATCAAGCGCCATCATCCCCTAACCGCGCCGCAAGCTTATCGCCCACGTTTCCTAGCGCCAAACGGCCCCCCCCTCCGCCAAACCCCGCCGCGCGCGCTCCCATTGCGTCCCTCGTTTTCCCTCCCCCAGGTTTCTGGTCTGGAGGGCCTGCCTCAAGCTGGCGACCAGCTGCTGGTGGTGCCCAATGAGCAGCGCGCTCGGCTGCTGGCGGAGGCGCGGAGGCTGCGGGCGGAGGAGTTCCGGCGGCTGCAGCTGGCGGCGGCGCTTCACGCGCAGAGGCAGCGGGAGGTGCAGCACCTGGCGGAGGAGTACAACAGGTGGGGCAGCTGGGGGGGGAGTGTAGAGGAGACCCGTAGGTCCGCGCGGGGAAGGAGGAGGTAGGGGGTTTGCAGGATGGCGGCAGCGGCGGTGTAGGCAGTGTGACTCATCAAGACAGGAAAGGTAGTTGGGGAGGAGGCGGGGGGTGCGTGTCGGGACGTCGGATGATTTGGCCCTCCCCGCGCGGCGGGGGCTGCTGGTCGGTAAGGGTAGGGGAGGAGCATGGGGCGAGAGCGGGTGTCGTGTCTCAGCCTCGTGAGGACGTACTATCGATTCGTGCCAGCGGAGCCCCCACATGCCTCATGCTCCTGGACATCCCTACCGTCAGCCCAGACCACCCCATTGCCAGCTCAGGCTGTCCCAACCGAAACGCCTTCCACTTGCCCACCATCCCCGCCCTCAGGCGCCGCGCTGTGAAGGCCGAAGCGATGCAGCGGCTCAGCGAGCGCAAGCGGCGCACCGCCGAGCAGCTGCGGGACCGGGCGGAGGAGCTGCGAGCGGCGGCAGCAGCCGCGGGCGGGGACCAGGCAGCAGCAGCAGACCCCGGGACGGACACGGCGGCGGCGCAGCAGCAGCAGCAGCAGCAGCAGGACGAGGCGACTGCAACCGCCAGGGCCGGTGCTACTGCCGAGGCTGGTGGTGAGGCCGCTCCGCTGGCGGCCCCTGTGGCTCAACTGAACTTCGTCGTGAAGGCCGACGTGCAGGTGTGTGTGGGGGGGGGTGGGGGGCTGCGGCGGGGAGGAGCCGGGCGGCGGATGCATTGCATCCGGGCGCTGCTGTGGTGTTCTTGCAGACCCGCTCGGGGCTTCGTTGGAACGTGTGACGACGACGCCGGGTTGGCCTCCCTCAGTCGGTTTTCGGTTAGTCGTCGCGCACAAGGGCCGTACACACGTCGTACTGATTTCTCCGTTCGACCCACCCCCGCACACGTGCAGGGCTCTATGGAGGCCGTGCTAGCCATGGTGGATAGCTTGGCGGCGGAGCAGCAGCAGCTGGCGGCGGCGGCGGCGGCGGCTGGCGGCGACGCGGGCAGCGCTGGCGGCGGCTATGTGGCGATCAAAGTCGTACACGCGGGCGTGGGTGCGCTGTCCCCCTCCGACGTCAACTTGGCGGTGGCGGCGGGGGCTCACCTGGTGCTCTTCAACGCCCCGCTGGGGCCCAAGGTGGGTTCACGCGGGGGTTAGGGTTTTAGGATTGCAGGGTTTGGTTGCGGGGTCTAAGATGGCGGACCCAGGTCTTATGACACGAAGCAGCCGGGGTGGGCTGTGGTGTTGACCTTCGCATCGGGCAACCCGGTCCTTGCGGTCGTATTGGAGCAACCGCAACCGAAATAGCAACCGGAATCTCAACCGCAACCGTGAGCGCAACCGCGATGACGAATTTGCATACTTGGTGATCGTGCATAACCCCCCTGGGCCCCGCAGGTGGACCAGCCTCTGCGCGCCGCTCAGAGCGGGGGCGTGCGGCTGCTATCCCACTCGGTGGTGTACCACCTGATGGACGCCATTCGGGGGGAGGTGGAGCGGGCGGCGGCGGAGGGCGCGGCGGCGGCGGCAGCAGACGGCGCGGCAACGGCGCTGGCGGAGGTGGGCGAAGCGGAGGTCCTGGCCATGTTCCCGCTCACGTCGTCCAAGCTGGTCAAGGACGGCCGCATCGCAGGTGGGGCTGGGCGCTGGGGGCTGGGTGTTGAGGGCTGGGCGCTGGGGGCAAGTATGCAAACGAAGCGCGAATACCGGGTAAATCAGATGTTGCGGCCTCCATGTGCCCGGGGCTACCGTTTGGGTGCGGGCTGGAGGTAACACATGCACGCACACGCACGCGCCCTCCACCCAAATATCCACGGCCAGCAAGCCCCGCCCCCCGCGCCGCCGCCTGCCTCCCTAATCCACGAAACCTGCGACGCCACTGGTTTCCCCTCGTCGCACGTGCCCCCGCCTGCCCCCTGGGCTCCCTCCCTGCAGGCGTCCGCGTGCTGTCCGGCGAGGTGGCGGCGGGCCGGGACGACGTGTGGCGCGTGGTGCGGGGCGGGCGGGTGGTGTGGGAGGGCCCCTGCACCAGCCTGCGCCAGCACCGCGCGGCGGTGCAGGCGGTGGCTGCAGGGCTGGAGTGCGGCGTGGTGCTGGGCGGCGGGCAGTTCAGCGGCTTCGAGCAAGGGGACAGGTTGGTGTGCCTGCGTCGAGGGGCGGCGGCCGCGGCGGCAGGGGCGGCAACGGGGGCTGGCGCCAAGCAATAAGGCGGCGTCGGCGTGTGCCGGTGTGGCGGTGCTGCGAGCTTCGGGATGAGCGTAGGAAGCCTGGGCCTGGGAGTGGAGTCTGGGGGTTGGGGAGCGAGCTGTGGCTGGCGAGAGTGGGCAGCAATCCAAGCATGGCTAGGTGCCTTCGTAAGACAGGTCGTTTTAGTGTCCACAACTACGAGTTCAGGTGCTGCTGCTGCTGTGCGAGCATCTCTGGACGCGGAAGCCACTAGGTGTACTGGTGTAGACTCCATGAAGTGGGCGGCTGAACCCAAGGGCGTGAGGAGGGGGAAGTAAGGGTTGCGCTCCGGGCTGCTAGCCGGCCGCGGGGAGGCGCCGTGTGGGCCTCAGTATGTAGAAGAACCTAGCAACTGTTCTATGTTGGTATTTACAGTGTAAGGATACACGGGTGTTGTGTGGCCGCTCGCTTGTCGTGTGGCCGCTCGCTTGTCGTGTGGCCGCTCGCTTGTCGTGTGGCCGCTCGCTTGCTGGCGGCGTGTTGGGGCCCAACGAGCGTGCTGCGGTATCAGCGGGCGGACAGGAGCGACAGCAGCAGGTGCAGACTGTTAGACAGGGTTTAGGTGTTTGTGAGGAAGGCCCGTGGGTCGGCACTGACTAGAAAACGATTTAGGAAAACGTTTGATTGGTTTAGGTGGAGTGCTGAGCGCGACCTAGGGTAGTGGGGGCGGTTACGGATAGGTGAGGTGAGCAGCAGGGTATCCCCCGGGGGAAAGGGGGCAGAAGCCGTGTGTGTTTTGATGGGCTGCAGGGCTGGCGGACATGACAGTCGCGACTGGATGGGTCACTGAGTCGCTCGGTCCTGGTCGTGGGCGCTTTCCCGCCCCGTCCCGTCAGTTGCAAGCGCATTGCGGTGGGCAGCTAGGAGGCAACCATTCCCTGAATCGGAATCGGGGAAACCAGAGAGACGATTCTTTCTGGGGGGGAGTAAGAGGCGGTGTCGCCGGTGTTCGTACGTGCAGCGCGTGCGGGTCTGGGATGAGGTGTGGGGGGTGGCAGGCTTGTGACACTGCTTTCGGGGGTGGGGTGGGTGGGGGGAAGCTAGGTTTCGGCGCCTCCGTCTGCGCCAGCATGTGGACAGCGGGGGCATTCCATCGGGCGGTAAGCAGCTGCATGGCTGTGTACAGCAGTTCGATAGTATGCTGCGCGGGCGTGATTTGCGTTTGTTAGCCAAGCCCAGATCGCGTCAAATCCGGTGGATGAGAGCTCGAGGGTTGTGCCGCCGTTTGGATTATTGCGGCGGCGCGTGCGGGGCAGCCAAAGCTAGGAGCGAGGATGTGGAGGAATAACAGCTAACGGTTTACGACATGTACCTGTTTGCTGCCTTACTTTATTAGCAGGCGCCAGAGGCTGAACGTGTCGTGTGTCGTGGGTGGTCGCATGAGCATGTCGCCCAGGGACGTACGTACGGTGATCCACATACACCAATTTGTGTAACCGACGGCAGGGGCTTCACACATATGGCGGCAAAACTGCATCTTATTACGACCGCCTTTCATTAGCGGGGATAGACGACGGGATAAGGAAAGGAGTAAGGAGTCATAACGAACGTGATAGACACACGTGGGTCGGCAGGAGTGCCAGTGCCAGGGGCTTTTTCGCGATCACAAAACAAGCAAGGTACCAACGAAAACCAACCCATGGCAGGTGCGAGGGCTGTGGACGGAGCACATGCATGTCATGTCCACCTCGCGCTGTATGTGCGTACACACGCTCCTCCCCCGGCGCCCATGCACCGTGATGCATTGTTAATGCGTATTGGATGCCCTTGCTCGGTGGACGACGCCACGAATGGCTGGGAGACACATACCGCCGAAGCGATCTATCCAGCCGGCGGAAGGCGCTTGGGCACGGCGCCTTGTAACGGTTACAGTGGCGCCTTGTAGTGGTGCGAATGTTTTCGTGCCAGCAGCACCAAACCCGGGCACCGCTTCCTGAAGTCCCTATCCACCGCGCTGTCCTCTACCTACCTCGCTCACCCACCATCAAGTCCAAGCAAATGGGCTTCCGACACGAAATTTGAGGCTCATCGAGTCCACAACCATATGGCCGTCCTCCTTCACGGCCCCACAAACAGAGCTAAGGTGTTGTTGTTGTAATCGTTACAGTGGGCTCCAGACCAGGTGTGTTTTCACAAAGCTTGTGTTGCTATCGACTAGGTACAACACAACAAACGTACTATCAGTGTCAGGCGATGCGCCCGATGGCTACACCTACCTTATGGCCCACTGAAACAATTAATCGAAAAGACGGTGCCCGTCGTTTTAGTAAAGCAGGTGGACGTATTATTTTCGGTGTAGTATGCGTGAAATGGAAGGGCGTGTGGAGCCGGGGGGTGCGTGCTGTCGTTGACTTAGCATGCCCGGTGACGACAAGGATATGCAACACCATTGTGAGGGATCGGGTTAGGTCCCGACTGGCTGGTGCTCCTGCGGGAGCTCCCTTCCTGCTCCTTTTCACTTCGGGCTGGGTGCTGGCCTGGTGTGTGGGAATTTTCTTGGGTCCCAGGTGGGAGGCTTCTAAAACGTTTTCCTCCGCAGACCGTAACTACACAATGGGTGAACAAGAGCTCCTTGCGGTCGTCCACGCACTCCGCGAGTGGCGGGGCTATCTTGAGGGCCGTTCCTTCGTGGTGAAAACCGATCACAAGCCGCTCACTTACTTGCAGGGTATGCCTACTTTGAACCGCCGGCAGGCGCGCTGGATGGAGTTCATGGCCCGGTTCAACTTCACTTGGGAGTATCTGGCCGGTACCCTTAACATGGCTGATGTCCTTAGTCGCCACCCGTCTCTCTTTTCTGCTGTTCTGTCCGTTGTTACACGTCGCCAGTCCGCCGCTTCGGAACGCACCGTCTCAGCGTTCGCCTCGCGCCTTACCGGTATCGTGGCTTACACAACCGACCCGTGGTTCACTGACGCTGCTAATACACACGGGGAACGGCCATATCTTGAGAGGCTTCTTATCCACTTGTGCCTATCTTGACCCGGTCTTGACCCCATGTGTCGTCGATCTTATGCACAAGCTGAAGAGCTACAACCAAGACCCTCGGACGCAAGACATTGGCAACGCACTTTGGTGAAGATGCAACCCAAGATGCAGCAGCAGTAGAGCTCAAGGTTAGCCCAATATTTGTTCCTAAGAAATCTTTACGCAAGAACCTGACCAAGTACCCAAAGAAGAAGAACCTTCACCAAGCACGCACCCAAGATGCGACAAGCTAGTGGACAGCTGTTCAGGGTCCCTGTACCGCGCGCAAATGTTAATCATACATGTATGCAAGTCTTTCACCCATGATTGCGAGCGTGTGACGCCTATTCATTGTCCGTGTATGCCTTCGTGCCTCCAAGCACGGTACCGGTAAAAGCGTGCACGAGCGCCGATCAGCCCGCAGACAGCTGATCCGGGTCACTGTACCGCGCGAAAATGTTCATCATACATGTATGCAAGTCGTTCACTCATGAATGCGAGCGTGCGACGCCTATTCGCTGTCCGTGCATGCCTCCGTGCCCCCGTGCACGGTACCGGTAAACGCGTGCACGAGCGCCGATCAGACCGCAGACAACTTGAGTGGCTTTGGGTTCAACGCAGTAGGCACCATTGTCCTCAAACTCCGATGCTTCGTCAGTCTGCCCCACTCTCGGCACGGTGTCCCACGCAGTCGTACATGGATGACCATGGAATTTCAAACATTGGATGAACTAGTAATTTAGACAATATATATCAGGGATAAGAACACAAAGCATCTAACCATTGCTTGGCCGGTTCAATCTTCGAGCTCGTCAAACAGCCTGGTCCCATAGGCGCGCGCGAGGGGCCTCCTGGTCCAGAGCGGTCCGCTCTGGCCTGGTCAGTAGAACTTAGGGGATTCCTGGTGGACTACTGCTGACCTTTGTTACACATCACACAGCACATAGATTGTCAGCGTTCATTAGTGCCGCATGCCAGCGCCGGATGAAGTTGCGGCCCAGGCCTGCCAGACTTGATAGTGAGCATCAAGCCACAGCCGACCGTGATGGCCATGACGGCGACTGTGATGGTGGCATCGAGGATGAATCTTATTATGAGGCTGACGAAGATCAAGCGTCGGAGTCCGAGCAGCCAGAGTCCGATTCGGGTGCGTTTCGCCGACGTGCAAACGCTCTGCTGTTTCGCCCTACTGCAAATCCCTAAAAGTGACGTGATGTTCATTGCAGAGGGTTTGCGGCCGCGATCTGTAAAGCGCCCCAAGCCACCAGCGCACGAAGGGCAGATCCATGCCAATGATTACATGCCGTCACGGCGAAGGCTAAAGAAGCATGGCAAGAAGTTCGAGCGACAACGTAGTCCGCTCCTTGTCAATCCTCCGGTAACGACGAGGAAATCGCACCGGCGCGGGGCGTCTCGCGCACAGGAGGCCAGCACCGGTGAGTTTGCAGGGGGGCCTACAACAAGACAGTCGGAACTGCCTAGCATGGGTTTCTGACTGTGCCTTTGGATAAGGACGGTCCTAGCCCAACATATGAAGCCACAGATAAGGACGGTCCTAACCCAACCTACGAAGCCACCCTTCCAAAGCCCAGTATTCTGAATATCAGTTCTTTGACTGTATATGCGTATAGGCACGCTGCCAGTGGACGGTTTGCGCGCTCAGCTTGGCGCTTGGTTTCAGTAAGATAGCTCACGATGTCATCAACGGAGGACCATAGCTTCTGGACAGGCTTGTTGTTGGCATCCGTCCTGGACATCAGCAATGTGCCAGCCGTTGGCACATTGCTGTTGTCCAGGACGGAAGATAGCTCACGATGTCATCAACGGAGGACCATAGCTTCTGTACTACAGCCTCCTTTTGCATAGCTCTTGTCATTGCCGAGTAACGTTTCATGGTGCCGACGGAGCCTCGGCTCTAGGGGATCAGGAGGGGGGAGCGACCGGAGAGACCGCTGATTTGGACCTTACACTACTGCAGAGAGCACACAACCGCCGAAAAACCCGCTGCGCGGCGCCGCGCACCGCCCGACCCGGGCGACCGCGGGCCGCCGCGCGCAACACCAAAGCACCGGACACGCGGCGGGGCCGACCAGGCCTCAAAACACAAGACCCCAACCAAGGCCAGCGGGGACCCCGACGGGCCCCCAGAAAAGTAACCTGCCAAGAGAAGCCGGCGACAACCGAAAGGAAACCCGAACAACAAAACCGAAATCCAAACGCGCGGAGGGCTGGCCCCTTGCCGCACACCGGAACAAATCCCAGACGGAGGGCTGGCCCCTTGCCGCCCCACGGCCGCCCGAAGCGACGGCCACAACGCCCGAGAAACCCCCACCCCGAGCGAACTCCACATCCCCCTTGACCGACACACGCCGCCCGCTGAAGACGCGAAGGGAGCAGCGCCCTATGGTCACTGCCACCGGGCCAGGCCGGGAGTTTTTCCTGCAGGGGGGTGGGTGGGAAGTAAAGGCTAATAACGAGAAAAACGACAGTAGCGCTCTCGCTGTGAAGGCAGAATGCCGAAACAGGGAGAACGCCCGAAACAATGACTCGAGCCATATGTACGGCTTCCGTACAGAACCGGGCTTAGAGGCTATGATCTCTGTGTTCCACTGCCTCTAAGCTGTAATTCTGGACAGGCTTGTTGTTGGCATCCGTCCTGGACAACAGCAATGTGCCAACGGTTGGCACATTGCTGTTGTCCAGGACGGATGCCAACAACAAGCCTGTCCAGAAGCTATGGTCCTCCGTTGATGACATCGTGAGCTATCTTACTGAAACCATCGTGAGCTACCACAATCAGCCTGTGTCACTTTACGACATGTTTATGTTAGGCATCCGGAAGGTACAAGGCGCTAAGGTGCCACACGGGCAGCAGCCAGTGGTTCGTCTTGGTGGTCGCTGGACAGGTGCCTGGCGCTGGTCAGGTGCCTGGTGCCGTCGGGCCAGCACCACCGCCGACCAGCTCCAGGCAGGAGCGCCTGACGGTGATGTGCAGTTGATGAGCTGTGGTGACGGGCTGTCAGTGCCATCTATCAGTTCCGGGCAGCTGGCACCTGATGGGACCTCGCAGTCGGCGGCTGCTGGTAGTGTGCAGCCAGCACCTCCTGGCGCCACACCACCAGGGGTTAGTGGCGCTCATTCAGACCCTGCTGGTGATGCGCATGAGCTGCCGCTTGGGGTACGAACAGTGGCAGACGCTGTTACCCGTGCTGGATTCACTGTTCTTCAGTATCGCGGTCTCACATCCCCGGCCTCATCATCGTCATGGAGCTAAGAAAGGAACCCGACTGGTGGCCTGAAGGTCTCGAGTGGAGGCCACCGACTGCCACCATGGTAAATTGTTGTTGTCAGTTTGCCCACCTTGCTTTTGCCAAGGTTACCCTAATGTTACCCCGACGCCGCAGAATGCGAAGGTTGGCTACACCAACCTCTGTGCGCTCCTGGAGGGTGGTATGCAGAACAGCCGTCTACTGAAGGCCCAAATTCTCGGAGGATGGTTGCAGCAACATGCCAATTAAGTACCCAACCATAGGGTACTTAATTGGCATGTTGCTGCAACCATCCTCCGAGAATTTGGGCCTTCAGTAGACGGCTGTTCTGCATACCACCCTCCAGAACTATTGTATAGGCCAACCAATAGTTTGAGTAGTGTCCCATTGCTAGTACGAAAGTGGTTACGACACGCCAACCGGCAGTGCACTTGCTGCCTTACCCTCACACGATCCCCTATGGGAGCACTTGTCCCGGTTACCGGCCAGTTTGCGGGGGGGGGCCGGTTACCAGGGAGGCCGGTTACCGGGGTCTTCGCAAAACGGCCTGGGTCTGGGCAAATCCGGTAACCCCCCCCGTATGCTCGTTCCGTAAAACGGTAACCGGGTAGGCCGGTTATCGACCAGTTACCAGCCGGAGGTGCCTGTTTCGCCATCCAAGCGACAGATACGACGATCATTGTACCTAAATAAGTTCGCGTTACGACTATCAGCCTTTGTGGCAGCTCGTTGCTGTGGTGGTCGACCGAATGGCGCGGGAAAAGGAACAGCCGGTCCGTCTCCCACCTCTCCGTCCAGCTCCAACGGACGAGCCTAGATACCTAAAACTGCTGGGCTGCGTCTTGAATTCGTGTGAGGTAAGGAGCATACAAGGAAGTTCCGATTTCGCTTGATTTTAAATTCGCGACAGATGTATTGCTTGAGGCATGTGATGGCTGAGTTTCCCTGGCATACGCTAAAATTGAAATACGTAATCCTTACTTGCAGCGCAAATGCGGCGGTGGGGAGGGCTGTGATGGTTTGTATGGCTCACTCACACCAACATCTATGGCCCGTATTCACTATGTGTTAGTCGAGTACGCTGAGCTCCTCAATCCAGATACTCTGATGGCGGAAAGTGGAGCAGGTATCGGCAGGTAGGCGTGCACAGCAGGATACTAAAACTGGTTGGTCTTTCCAAATTCACCATGCTAAGCTTGAGCTAGGCGGGGCATGCAGTTCACTTTGAGAACAATTAGCAGGGTTTGCCATCACCCTTGAACCCATTTCATGTTACTGAGGCCTTTCTTGTCGTCTGTGTTTTCCCTTTGTTACTTTTGTGTGTAGACCGTTACTTCAGGCAGCAGCCTCCACTTAATGGCTTACGGACTGTTGGATGGGAGGTAGACCATAGCAAGGTTAAGAAGGCCCCTGTACTATGCGTCATGTGATGCAAACGGCCTGCACCCACTGCATCCAGATTACATGGAATCAACAATTGTTTGCGCAGATGGGAGGACGGTAAGCTTTTTGTGCATACAATGAACTCGTTTGTCCTTGGCACATTTGAGAGCGTGCTATCTTAACTTGAAGGACTTATTGTGAATGCAGGGGTGTGATGCCAGGCTGGTGGGGGTAACGCATGTTTACTCCTTCTGGGACGGGATGAGCTGCAACCAGAAGGACCAGGACCACGACCTAACCCTTCACGAAATCATTGTCCAAGCCATGAACAGATGCGGAAACCTGAAGGTCAGTGCACATAGCAGTCATCCGAGGGGTAGTATTTGTCTTCGGGGTGTTAGTTGAGAAACACAAAAACACGCATTGGTATGTACTTAATAGTAAATAACATGGTTCATCCGTCTTGTACTAATACATACACGCGTAAGTAAATGATCGCAGGCATTTGTGGTCGTTGGAAAGAAAAAGCAAGAGCCACTCCAGGAAATGAAGGATATGGGGTTTACCAGACCGCTAAACTGCATTGCTGGAATCCCAGTGCAGTGGCTCTTGCTTTCACGTGAATGCTGTTTGTTGGACTTTAGCTTACAATACTGTTAGTAAGTGTAGCAGTGTAGGTCCACATCAGGGTTGCGGAATGTGAGTACATCTCTTGAACTGTTCAGAATAGCTTTCTTTGCTTCGTCATTAGATACTTTGTGATGATTGTGCAGGGAACCAGAAGAAGACAACAGGAACCACTTCCGCGGCTATGGTGGTGACAGCGGTGACAGGTGCCACGGGGACAAATGCCGCTGGCACTGCAGTGCTTGCGGTGCAGCGGCCTTCGATGGGCGGCGGTGCAGCGGCGGTGGGGGCAGGGACTTCGATAGGCGGCGGTGCAGCGGCGGCGGGGGCAGGGACTTCGATAGGCGGCAGCGCAGCGGCCGTGGGGGCAGGGTCTTTGGGGGCAGTGATGACAAGTGGATAGCATCTGGACGAGGACGCAGACACGCGCGGAACAGTAGCATCTGGACGAGGACGCGCATGGAAATAAGCAACGTAATTCTGGTCTCTAGGGAGACCATTTAGGTACTTGAACTATGGGGCAGATTATGGTCTCTAGGGAGACCATTTAGGGACTTGAATTGTGAGCCAGATTATGGTCTCTGGGGAGGCCATTTAGGGACTTAACTGGCTGGGAGGCAGATTTTGGTAGAGACCATTTGGGCCCTTGAACTGTGAGGCAGGTTGTGGGAGAGATCATTTCATGGATTATTCTCTTCTATCAGTAAAGCTCACGGGTTTAGCATTAATGAAGCAGTGTAACAAACCATAAATATTGATCCCAGCTGCAGCAAATGCATGCAAACAGTCTGGGGAATGACCGGGAATAACATGGAATGGGTAACCGGGCTACCCTGGTCACCGGCTGCCCCAGCAAAGTGGCCAATAACCGGTGTACCCCGATAACTGGCCAACACCGCTAACTGGCCAATAACCGGTGTACCCCGATAACTGGCCAACACCGCTAACTGGCCGATAACCGGCTTACCCCGGTAACTGGTCGATAACCGGCCTAACCCAGTTACCGTTTTCCGGAATGAGCTAACTGGCCGATAACCGGTTTACCCGGTAACCGGCTTTTCCGGCTGGTAACTGGTCGATAACCGGCCTACCCGGTTACCGTTTTGCGGAACGAGCATACGGGGGGGTTACCGGATTTGCCCAAATCTGGGCCGTTTTGTGAAGACCCCGGCAATCGGCCTCTCCGGTACCCCCCCCCCACCCCGCAAACTGGCCGGTTGGATAACTGCTCCCATAGGGCAACAGTTGTCCGGACGCATTGTGTAGGGACATGCGCAGCCAGGCCCTAGGCCTTTGTGAAGCTGGGAGAAGTTGCCGGCCGAGCCATTGGCCTGCCCGAACCTACCATTGAAGCTAAGGGAAGTTGCCGCCAGGCCCTAGGCCTGCGTGAACCTACTATCGAAGCTTCTAGGAAGCTGCATGTTAGAAGACTTAGGCCTCTATGAACCTACTATAGAAGTTGCGGCGAAGCTTCTTGCCGTACATTTTGGAGGCCGTTCAAAATAGTATACCATGCTAACCATGCTAACCATGCTGTACGGCCGCCCCCACACGGACCTGGTGGTGGACCACCTCAGCTTCAGGACAGCCCGCGTGCGCCTAGGGGTGGGCGCGGCTCCCCTGCCACCAGCCATGGAGTACGACGTCGTAGGCGCGGACCGAAAGGGCATCCTGAAGGCCACCCCGGTGAAGGCGGCCCCCGTTCGGCCTCCAGTTCTCCCGGCACCGCCAAGGCTGGGGCGCAGCGGGCTCACAGCCGCCACCCCGCCGCCTCGGCCCTTCCCGGCGGCGAAGGCTGTAGCCCAGCGGGCGAAAGAGGCAGCAGCAGCGGCATCAGCGGCAAGGGCCGCGGCAGTGGCAGCCCCAGTGGGGCCAAGCCGGGGACTTCAGCGCACGATGCGGGAGTTTGCCCCGGGGGCAGGGCCTTCGGGCACGGCGGCAGGGCCTTCGGGCACAGCGGCTGCAGCGGCTGCAACAAGGCGGTCGGGTGGGACAGCAGCGGGCGGAAAGTCGATGCCGGGCCGTGACAGGGCGAAAACAGCAGGTACGGCAGCCATGCCGTCGGGTGCGGCAGCCATGCCGTCGGGTGCGGCAGCCATGCCGTCGGGAGCGGCAGCCGTGCCGACGGGAGCGGCAGCCACGCCGTCGGGTGCAGCAGCCACGCCGTCGGGTGCGGCAGCCACGCCGGCGGGTACGGCAGCCATGCCGTCGGGTGCGGCAGCCGCGCCGTCGGGTGCGGCAGCCGCGCCATCGGGTGCGGCAGCCATGCCGTCGGGAGCGGCAGCCGCGCCGTCGGGTGCGGCAGCCGCGCCGGTGGGTGCGGCAGCCATGCCATCGGGTGCGGCAACCGCGCCGTCGGGTGCGGCAGCCGCGCCGTCGGGTGCGGCAGCCGCGCCATCGGGTGCGGCAGCCATGCCGTCGGGTGCGGCAGCCCCGCCGTCGGGTGCGGCAGCCGCGCCGTCGGGTGCGGCAGCCGCGCAGATGGGTGCGGCAGCCATGCCATAGGGTGCGGCAGCCGCGTCGTCGGGATTGGCGGTCGCGCGGCAACCACGCCGCAGCAGCCGCAACCGTGTGGCGGCGGACGCGCCGCAGCCGCAGCCGCGCCGCAGCCCAGCGGCAGTCCCGCCTTCGAACGGGGCGGTCGCGCAAGCAGATATGGCAACAGGGCCGGTGGGGGCGGCGGCCGCAGATGGCCCATCAGGGGCCAAGGGGCCAGCCATGACTCCAGCATCCCCGGCCTCTTTCGCGGCTGTGGTCATGGGGTCGATGATCCGGGGCCTGGAAGTCGGTACACCGGAATACCAGGCAGCGGTGGACGACCTCACGCGGAAGATGATAGCGTCCAGGAACGCGTCAGCCGCGGATAAGGCAGAGGCCGCCAGGAGCGCGGCGAAGGCAGCCGTGGCCAGGCGCGCTACCACGGGCGCCCGGCGGCCCCCCGACACCGTCGGTCCCCCGAGGCCGCCCGGGCTTAGGTCGAGCCGCTCGCCGCAGCACTCGGGGGAGACGCCCGACCAGCAGCGCCGACGCGTCAACATGGAGGGCGACTGGAGCGCAGCCCCGCACACCAGTGACCTGGACGCAGCCGAATGGCCGCAGCTCCAGCAACAGGACCCCCCTGTCAGACCCCTTAGCGCCATCAGGATGGCGCCCAACCCGTACGGGGCGCTGGAGATGGACGACCCAGGAGACGCCTCCAGGATGGAGGTACCCGCAGACCAAAAGTGGTACGGCACCGACAAGGGACACAGAGGGGTCCAGCGTGCCGGCCGCTGAGAGTGGGCACGCATAACCTAGGCGGGATACAACTCCCGCACAGGGAGGCAGTGCTCCAGGCAGCGGCTAGTCAATGGGCTCGCATGCGGCTCGATGTGGTATGTCTGCAAGAAACCCATCATACGGGCGAGGGACAAAGTCGGCTGTTGCAGCGGGGGTTAAACGCTGCAGCGAAGAGGCTGGGGCTGCCCGGATGGGCCATCGTGGCTGAGTCCTTCACGCCGAATCCGCGCACAGCTGGTGTAGCCATCCTCGTCCGTTCGGATCTGAGTCAGGTGGTGTCCCCGGTTGAGGTACCGACGCGCATGAAGCCTGAGGAAGCCCCACCGGGTCGTTTTCTGCAGTACTCGTTCACCTGGGGTGGGCACCGGGTCCACCTGGCGAATATCTATATGCCAACGGCGGCGTATGCCGCACAGAGGAAAGAGTTTATACGGAAAATTATTATTATTATTACATTACGCCGGCACTAGGCCTGGCATGTGTTAAGGGGGCGGGGCGGTGAGGGCATCAGTACACCCTATACGCTCGCGCCACCAGTACCAATCCACCTCATATCGCTAAGGCCCACGCCACATTGTCGCTGTGGAACACGACCAGTTAGTGCAACTCGCCGGAGGCTGGTGCTCCTGCCACATCCCTAACTCATATTTGTATCAATTATTGAGATTCAAGCGCTCTCCGGAAACCGGTCTTCCGCCAGCTCCATGTCCAGCATGCCGCCATGCTTGGTGTACTTGAGTGTACTTGATGGTTGAGCCGCCCGTAGGACGCACACGCTCCCGTCTCTGGCCTAAGCCCCAACACTCATACTAGAGTTAGTCCTCCCTAACCACACCGATGGCTATGGGCTGCCCGCACCATCGGGATCGGTGGCAGGATTTATACGGAAAACCCTCACACCGGTGTACGCTGCCGCGAAGGAGGACGAACAGTTGCTGTGGGTAGGCGACTTCAACTTTGTAGCGGATGCAGGCCTCGACTCGACAGCAGGGGAGGGCGGTAGGGGGGCGGATGGCTCGGTGGCAAATGAGTTCGGTACCCTGTGCCCGGGCATGGTCGATACCTACCGTCAGCTGCACCCTAGACGAAGAGACTTCTCGCACCTGTACAGAGCGCCCCGGCCGGGAGCCTCAAGGCTTGACCGGCTGTACGTGTCCACGTGTATGCTGCCGTATGTGGTATCGTCCACTATTGAGACATCCACCCCGTCCGATCATAGGGTCGCGGTCATCACCGTTCTACCGAGGGTGGCAAAAGGCAAAGGTCCAGGCATGCCACGGGTGCGCACACACTTCTTGGCATATGAAGACCTCCGGGAACAGTTCGTAAACTGGGTGCAGGCGGAGGGCAGCCTCCGCCCCGGTGTAGCGGACCTGCCAGGACTGCTCGCCTGGTGGCCGACGTTCAAACGGAGAATGGGGGCTCTAGCAGGGTCCCTCAACAGACAATGCCGGCTGCGACGTATGCGGCCTGGGGTCAGGTTGGAGGTGGCAGTTCAGGCGGCCAGGGCAGCGTTTGCAGACGTAGAGGAGGGCGCGGCTGAGGGGCCCCACACCTGGCAGGGTTTGGTGGCAGCGCAAGAAGAAGTGGCCGCAGCCGCCCGTGCGGTAGGGGCAGCCGATGCGCGTACGGCCAGGCTAGAGTGGCTGCGGGATGGGGAGCGCCCGAGTCGCGGGCTCACGGCGCTAGTCCAGCCTCCACGGGCAAGACAGGCGGTGGTAGCGCTGCAGGATGGAACTCGGCGCCTCGTTACAGACGCAACACGACTGCCGCAAATGGTGGCGGAGTACTGGCGCGAGGTGTGCAGGGCACCGCCACATGTGTCATCGGAGGCGCGGGAGGAGATCATTGCGGCCCTGCGAGCCCAGAATCTGCGTATTCCGGAGGCCCAGGCGTGTTATGTAGGATCGCCTGAGATATTAGTGGCTGAGGTAGCCGCAGTACTGAAGGCCGTCACCCCGGGCAAATCGCCAGGGTGGGATGGTATTCCTTCAGAGCTCTACAAAGCATGCCGTACGCAGATAGCACCGGTGTTGGCCGATGTCTTCACGGCAGTGGGTCAGTCAGGCCAGGTGCCCCCCGGGTTCTTGGATGGCGTGATCACAATCCTGTACAAGAACCGGGGAGCGCTTACGGCTCAGGGCAGCTATCGGCCTATTACCCTGCTGTGTACAGATTATAGGGTGCTGACTAAGGTGTTGGCCTCCCGGCTGGGTCCGGTATTGGGAGGTGTTATCTCACTCGAACAATCGGCTTTCCTGCCAAAGCGCCTTATTGGGGCCAATGTACTGTTCCTGCGGCAGATTCCCCATCTCATGGCACAACAAGGTCGGTCGTGTGTGCTGGCTTTCCTGGACATTGCCAAAGCATACGATTCTGTGGACAGGCGCTTCCTGTATGAGGCGATGGAGGCGATGGGGGAGGGTGCGGGTTTGATGTCCTGGACACGGATCTTACTAACCGACACCAGGTCGTTGGCGGTGGTCAACGGGCACAAGTCCCGCCTGGTACCTATAGAGGCGGGGGTACGGCAAGGCTGCCCGCTAGCACCTCTGTTGTATTTGTTTGTAGCCCAAGCCCTCCTTTGCTGGTTACAGCAACGGGGGGTTGGCATCCGGCTTGCGGTAGGGGCGGGCAACATAACCACCGCGGTGCAGTTTGCCGACGACACTCAGGTGCTGTTGGAGGGGCCAGCGGAAGTGCCGGCTTTTCTGGCGTCCATGGAGGTGTACGCTCAAGCCTCTGGGCAACAGCTGAACCTGGACAAGGTTGAGCTACTGCCAATTGGCGTCGAGGGACCTAGCCCGCATGACATGGGTGGGTTGAAGGTCGTAGCATCGGCCACGGCGCTGAATCTGCCGTTTACTGACGTAGGGGGGTCCCCAATGTTGGACTGGGAGTCACAAAGGGACAAGAAATTAAGTAGGTTCTCGCGGATTGCAAGGCTACGCCTGTCCACGTTTGGCAGGGCGACAGCAGCCGCAGCATATGGGATGCACCATGTCACCTGGCACATGGAGCATGGGGGCCTACCCCCAGACACCATAGTGGAAGGGTTAGAGCGGGTGGCGGCGAAGCTCATTGACCGGGACCTAGCCCCAGATGCTAGGGAGCGTCGAGCAACAGGTGTCCCACAGCGGCTGCTGGTCGGGCACCCATCCCTCGGGGGCTTTGGGGCCATTGCCCTCAAGGAGCACGTACGGGCGCGCTGGGCTGGTTGGGCCCTGCGTTTTGTACTGGCAATGGCGGGCCCTCGGGAGCGCCGGCCTCCATGGGTCAGTTGCCTTAGCATTTACCTGAGGGGGGTGCATCCGGCGTTTGGACCTCTGAATCTGCTCACAGCACAAGGCAGGGGTCCGTGGATGGGAGCGGACGAGATGCCGGCTGATATCCGACGGGTGATCACGGCGCTCGCGGCCTTGCCCCCGGTACAAGACATCGCTAGCGAGCCGCTGGTGCCAGGCCCGTGGTGTGTACACGTGCCAATTTGGGGCAACCCGCTCCTCCCAGCCTGCCAGTCTGGGCAGGTGGTGGTCGGCAGGAGGCCGGGCTTGGAATACTTACACCCAGAACTGGTGGGGTGCTGGGCCATTAAGACGTTGGGCGATGTTCTGGCGGCTCGTGATGCACTTCGGGACTTCTTAGTCGCGTCCGAGGCGGCGGTGCAGACGGCATGGCCAGCGGGATGGCGGGGGCTCGTCGTCCGAGTCTTAGATCCGCGGTCAAGAGCAGCGAAGACGTTTCTGGGGCTTGATCGGTGCGTGGCGGGAATGTACGGGGGCGCTGGAAGCGTTGCTAGCTGAGGTGCCAACCCCGTGGAAGCAAGCAGCGGCACTGGTGATGCCGGTTTCCTCCCAGGGTCTACCCCACGTTCTACCTGGGATAGAGGAAGTGGGGTCCATGCTCACCGCACGGTTGGGGTGGCGGTTGGGCGGGGGGGAGCCGCTGGCGCTGCGGGATATGTGCGCGAAGCGCTTGGGGGGACCGGGCCTGTCCTGCCAGCGGCCCTGAATGCCTTGCAGCAAGTGTTCCGGCGGCTCTGGTCTGGCATGAAGTGGGAGCCGGCCTATAAGGAGGGATGGTGGCGGTTGGCTGTGGATGGGATCCCCCTCCTCGGGAACTCTCATATGCGGACGGCAGCAGCAGCCCCTTGTGGGTGCGGTGTGCCGGCTGGAGAGTCTCCAGGGGCGGGTACCCCCCGCTTACACCACTTTTGGTTCTGCCCGGTGGCTCAAGCAGTGACTGCCCAACTCGAGACCCAGCTCGGTGCAGGGGTGACACGGGCGCAAGTTTGGTTGGTGCAAGCCCCTACCGGGGTACAGTCCTGCGTCTGGGATGTAGTAGTCCTGGCGGCTATTAGGCGGGGCGCCGTTTTATGGCCGCGGCCTTGAAGAGGGCGGGGGCTGGTGGTCCCCCTCTTACTCCGGGTAGTGGTCTTCTGGATCGCGCCGTTCGCCGTGGGGTGGTGGAGTTTTGGGCCCTTTTGAGGGGCTTTGCTGCGCTGGGGCTTCCCCAGAAAGGCTGGGATGCAGTGGGGCCTCGGCATCCTTTCTTGCGGGTTGTCGCCAATCGCCTTGTGTGCGGGGGACCGGCTGAGGTACTGGTGGATTCCTGATCGGCTCGGGTTGTCTTGGGGAGCGGGGTTTCCCGTGCTTCATACTTTCTGGCTATATAGGCGTGTTGAGCCCTGCTAGGGGTCCGTGCCTTATGGGATGAGAGGTGGCGGGTTCCGATGTTTGCATCGTTGCGGCGCTCCACTGGTTCGTCGGGTGCTGGGCTGTTAGGTTGGTAGGTGGCCAGTTCCTGATAGGGGAGCCTCTAGTGCAAATTCCCCCTGGGGTGCTGGCTGCTGCTCTGTATGCCTACGGCCTGTCAACTTGGTGTTCTGGTGGTTTGCCTTTGTTTCGGTGCATGTCGGTATTTGTTTCCTCCGTCTTGTTCAGTGTCAGGCGATGTGCCCGATGATTCTACCTCTTGGTCTGGAACCCACTGTAACCGTTACAACAAAGTATAAAAGGGCGGTGGTTGTGAGTTGTTGGAGGAACGACTAGGTGTTGACTAGGGTCCTAAGCAGACCAGTCCCTAGCCTCCGGGTCCGCAGACCCTTACTCTGCAGTTCTGAGGAGCGACTAGGTGTTGACTACGGTCCTGAGTAGACCAGTCCCCAGCCTCCGGGTCACAGACCCTTATTCTGCTGACACTTTGGAGCGACTAGCAGTTGACTACGGTCCTAAGTAGACCGGTCCTAAGTAGACCAGTCCCTAGCCTCCGGGTCCGCAGACCCTTACTCTGCAGTTCTGAGGAGTCACTCATCGTCGACTACAGTCCATAGCAGGCTGCTGGTCACAGGTGCTCCGGGCCACAGACCCTTACTCTGTTGTTAGGAATCACGCACTCTGGGAAGACTTTGGACCCAGCTGAGGTCAAGTCCCATCGGGCCTTTTTGTGTGTTCACCGGAGCCTCTCTTCGCAAGAGCCCCCGGTTCCGTGCGGAGGATGTGCGTCACCTCTGGCCTCGCAACCGCATCCCCAAACTAGACTTTCGCTGCGTTTCCTATCTCGATAATCCTTACGCTTCCATGTTAGCCTCTAGGCCAAAGCAAGCGGGTCAAACGCTGCACAGTCGTCTTCATACGGGTGCAGCGGGCGTCAGTAGCTAAGCATCGACCTGGGCAATCTAGCGAGGGCCCCGGCACCCTTTCGGCAGCCGCGAAACATTATGGGTGTACGCTCCGGGTGCTCCCCTACGCGCGGGGTGCGACAGCCCAAACCGGGGCAAGTGCTCCCATAGGGATCGTCACACGTAAAAAAAATGGAAAATGCGCAAGGACAAAGACTGTTGTTGAGTATAGTTTAGCTAGCCAGTCAGCTGCAATGATGCCAATCCAACAGACCACCACCGTTTGTGTCTATGCCAACCAGCAAAGAGTAATGTACTACAGCAGTTACGTTCATAGTTTGTGTGTTCTTGCAGTGGAAGGTCGTCGAGATGGCTTTCTTCGAGGGAAAGGCAGGACAGGACAGCGACCCGGATCAGCTGTCTGCGGGCTCATCGGCGCTCGTGCACGATTTTTACTGGCACCTGGTACCGGTACCGGTACCTGGTACTGGCACCTGGTACCGGTACCGGTACCTGGTACTGGTACCTGGTACCGTGCACGGAGCCATGGAGGCATGCACGGGCCGCGAATAGGCGTCGCACGCCCGGAATCATGAGTGAACGACTTGCATATATGTATGACTAACATTTTCGCGCGGTACAGGGACCCGAAACAGCTGTCTGCGGGCTGATTGGCGCTCGTGCATGCTCCTACCTGTACCGTGCACGGAGGGATGGAGCGATGAACGCAGAGGCAGTTCACGCCCACGCTCATAGATGGAACAATTTACATATACATACTTATATTATTTCAGCTTGTTAGAAGCCTGTTTCATGGCCTATTTTGCCGTGCATGCACGTAACCGGCTAGCGGGCAATTGCATGCCAGCAATTCACTTGTGCATGCACGTAAGCTGCTAGCGGGTGTCGGTGTGCCCTTACTGAACTCGCCAGGTAAAATGCGGAAGTAAGCCCATGAGTGAACAGACATGCCTAAACTACTAACTGTAAGTATGTAATGTTCCACTACATGCTTGGAGAAGAGGTAGGGTGGAGCGCTCGCTTGCCGGTGGGGCATGGACGCCTGCCGGTCAAACATCTAAGCATTGCTGCTGCATTGTCGTCGTTCCAAATTACGCATATGTATATCGTTTAAGACGAATGCCGGAACTGTCGAATTCTGGTTTAGCCTGTCGTACATTCTGTTAGCCTCGTCCCGTGCTATTGGCCCAATTTTTGCTGCATCAATGGGTGGATAGAGCTTTCAAAGCGCTACCGGGCACACTAAACTCCAGCTGAGGTCGCGCATACCGAAGGATTGCGCGCCCCCCCCCCCCAACAATCATCATACGACTTGGGTGCTACCGTCTTGCTTGAACACCTTGGCCATGCACGCAAGGTTTTTCAATAGGACAAATGCCATGTACTTATCGATGCAAAACGCACGGTGTAATATGGATGTCTGCTTGCTGCACGGTAAACCGGTAATTGCGTGCCCACGCAGGTGTGGCCTTTGTTGTACATTTCCATCGCCCCCTTTCCAAGCGTGTACAACGTGCTGTGTTGACAATTGCTACAACTCCATCGCCCTGGATCCATTTCCCACACGGCCGGGCCGGGTAATTAGCGAGCATGCTCAATGCACGGTTGCCCAGTACGGTCGCTTACTGCAGGCTGGGGACCCTGGGCTGCCGTGTTACGGTCGCTTACTGTAGTCTGGGGACCCTGGGCTGGACTCCATATATATGGGCATGGGCGATGAAGCACTGGATTGACTCGACTCGTCGTCATTGTGTATCACGAGTGAGCTGCCATGCATG
This sequence comes from Yamagishiella unicocca, assembly GCA_003116995.1. Lineage (NCBI taxonomy): Eukaryota > Viridiplantae > Chlorophyta > Chlorophyceae > Chlamydomonadales > Volvocaceae > Yamagishiella > Yamagishiella unicocca. The sequence continues at coordinate 314,455 of BDSL01000025.1, read as the reverse complement.
CCAAGCCGCTGTACAGCAGGGCAGGCAGAGTGCATACCAGCGCGCGCCCTGGTTTAGAGGAGCTCACATTGGGACGTTGAACGACTTGCTATTGTGCTTATGCTTGTGTACCCCCTAAGGGGGCATGTACCCGCGCACTACAGATAGCCACGGATTTGCGTACTTGCTTGGCGCTAAAAAGCGCTGCGCCATTCTGGCAGGTGACGCGCGAGCGACACATGCGGCTATTACTGCCATGGAGGTGGGGCGCCGGTTTATGGCTGCGGCCTTGAAAAGGGGGGGGGCTGTTGGCCCCCCTCTTACTCCGGGAAGTGGTCTCCTGGATCGTGCCCTTCGCCGTGGGGTGGTAAAGTTTTGGGCCCTTCTGAGGGGCTTTGCTGCGTTGGGGCTTCCCCAGAAAGGCTGGAATGCAGTGGGGCCTCGGCATCTTTTTTTGCGGGTTGTCGCCAGTCGCGTTGTGTGCGGAGGACCGGCTGAGGTGCTGGTGGGTTCGTGATCGGTCCGGGTTGTTTTTGGGGCTGGGGTTTCCCTTGCTTCTTACTTTCCGTGTTTATCTGCGCGTTGAGCCCTGCTTGGGGTCCGTGCTTTTTGGGATGAGAGGCGGACGGTCCCGATGCTTGCATCGTTGCGGCGCTTCACTGGTTCGTCGGTTGCTGGGCTGTTAGGTTGGTTGGTGGTCGGTTCCTGATAGGGGAGCCTCTAGTGCAAATTCCCCCTGGGGTGCTGGCTGATGCTCTTTTTGCCTACGGCCCCGCGTGCTCGATCCACAAGCTAGTATCGCCGTGTAGCATATGGCTTGCTCGACACGAAACACGTAAGCCGCGACAGCTCCTCCCCTCCCCCCGGTTGGTCTTCGTCACCCCTGCTGCGGGTTGTAGTTTACGGTGTGCGAGTTTGTGAGGATGAGCTGGTGTATATTGGTCCCGCCACCGTCGAGGGCCTGATAAGTTTGCTGCTGGGCGGTCCTTGCAGGGTATTTAGTTATTTTCTCGACTTTGGCTATCTGCCACTTCGAGTGTGTGTTTGCTTACGCAGGTTTATGCTGATGTGGGAGGTTGCTGCCTTGCTTGTAGTGGCGCTCTCCTATTTTCACCGGTTGCGCTGCAGTTAAAACATGAAGGACAATTCAGGATAGCAGAGCTGCGACGGTCATGCGCTTCGCCTCACCCAGCTGCTCTTGCATGGCTCCATGTGTGTCCACAGGCCGTCCTCTCCTGTCAGTGTACCTTGCCTGAAAGCAACGTGAGCCAGGCAGATGGTAACACGAAGTAACGCAGATGTACTTTGCCCCTGCTAGGCCGCTGGAACGCAGGTATTTTCAGAGTGGCCTCAGCAGGTACTACGCAAAGTACAGGTAGGGCAACAGTTCGGCCAAGCGTTCCGCGCTTCAGGCAGGAGCCATCGCGTTAGTGTGTTTTGTCATGGCTACGCGCCTCGACCTGCAGCGGGGATCTGACAGTGGATCCAATGCTGAAGTGCGTGTCCACAATGCAAGGACCACTGAGGCGCTCCTAGCAACGCATGGCAGCACCAGCTGTGGTGAAGGCGAGCTGGTGCCCCTACAGTAATTATCAGCAGAGTGCCGTTTGTATCATACTACGAGCAAATGTCGTGCAATAATGACTTGGGTAGTATTGACGCTGCTTCTAGATCAGTCCTTGAGGTTAAGGCCCGTGGCTGGGGGGGCGAAGGTACATCAAAAGCGTGAGTCACGAGGGTATTAGGTGGGTAGTGCAGGAAAGGAAAGCGAAGCAAGGAAGTGATGAGACCGCCATGGCGCCGTTAACACAAGTCAGCGAGGTGGATGTGCAAGGTAGCGGAAGTAGTTATTTCGTTGCTTGTGCACGGCTGACCCACGAGAAAAACAAGTATATATTGAATCGCAATTGCTATCGCGTTTGAACCACGAAAGAAAGCATTGTCTGAAGTGGGAGGGAGCGCGCAGCTGGAGGAGCGGACTGGGGGGCCGCAGGCGAGGGGCGAGGTTGTCGTTATTAGAAGTAAGGGATCCAATAGATCACCAGGGAGGAGGTCAGGCTAAACCTGACGTCGAAAAAGCATCACAGACCGTTGCTGGGGTGTCCAGATGCTCCGATTGATGCGTAGCCTGGGGTATAGCTTTGGCACTGAAATAGTAGTAGGCGGAACAGATTTGATTTTATCTCGCATCACGAGCATTAATTCAATACTATCATGGAGACCCTCACAGGTCGTCTTGGCAACGTTTTGGCGGAATCCAGCACTTCCTGGGCTCGCTGTAACCTCTCCACACCAACGAGCCTCAAGTGGTTTGCCTTACAATGGTTTGCCTTACAGTGGTTTGCCTTTGTTCCGGTGCACGTCGGTCTTTGCCTCCTCCGTCTTTCTCAGTGTCAGGCGATGTGCCCGATGGTTCTACCTCTTGGTCTGGAATCCACTGTAACAGTTACAACAAGTGGCAGGGAGAAGAACCCATTGCGGCCCTGCCACAACCCTTACAGACTTCCTGCGCAATACAGGCTTGTTGGGTCCCCCTGACGACCATGGTCCCCGCCTCCGCTCATAACAACCTTGGGTCCCAAACGCATGCCAGTCTAATGCCGTGGAAACTAATGCACACAATGGCCGAAGAAAATTTAAAAAGAAGGGCAAAGTAGCATTCCATTGGGTCCCTGTAAGACCCTGTAACCTGCCTACGGTTAGGTGCTGTCGTGTTCGGGTCGGTTCAGGCAGCTTCAGGTCTGTTACTCCTCTACAGCACCTGTCATGCCCAAACCCGTGTCGCGGAGGCCAGCTATGCATGTTGCATTCTCGTTGTTGTAACGGTTACAGTCGTTACTGAGTAGCAGTTATGTTTCTTTCCTGTCCTTTTTTGGTTTGTTTTTGGCCATTGTGTTCATTAGTATGCACGGCACTAGTCTGGCATGTGCGTTTCCCAATCCCAAAAAGGACGGGGGGGAAAATGGACTTTGGGTCCCTGTAACCATTCCGCTTCTCGTACGCCTGACACTGAGGAAGACGGAGGAGACAGCGGCCGACGTGCACCGGAACAAAGGCAAACCACCACAGCCTGCGCAGCCGTTTCACGGGCGCTAGTCGTTGTTTCGGCGCGGGTCCGGAGCCTTCCGAAGACATGAACCTGGAGCGCGGTGGTTGGTGTGAAATATCTCGTGAGTGCGTTGTTGGTTACGGTGTATTGACACTCAAGTAACAAACTTCGTTATACCTCGCGGCTGTCGATCTAGATAACAAGGTTCATGACGCAATCTCACACCTGTAACAGTTACTATTACCTGGTGCCCACGACCTACCAGGACTGCTGTGGGCTGTGACAGCTGCAAGTTGTGCGCGTTGGTACTATTTTGGTTCCACTGTCGAGACATCCTGGTTTGTTCGAAGACCCAACGACCCGAGGATCATTCGTTACACCTTCGTGGGGCTCTAGACATCTTGTGCTGCGAGCAGCTACACGAATTTAGGACCAGCGAGAAGGCACTAAGTAGTGTCCCGTCGGTGGCACTGGCAGGATAGACATTATTGCGGGGTTCAGGCTAGCATAAGGATTCGTTGTTCGCTGGCGCGCTTTACGTGTCGGCATGTGGTAGCCAGACGGAAGCGCCAGCGACACATTTTGCCGGCGCCATTGTGCCAACAGTTCATGATCACCTTGTATTTACAGTCACGCGAGGCGTCGCAGCAGGTCACGCTTCCGCCGCCTCGCAGCCGCTTACTTGCCAGTGTCACGGTCCACCGCAGCGAGCTCAAATTCGCCAGCCTTCCAACCACCTAGCCATCCCGTCCCGTTCGGCGCCGAACAGGGCAAAGAACACTACAGTAACACACGCGCGCTGCCTCGTCGTGCCCTTACCTGTTGCTACAATGGCGCACACGGAGGCAGTGCTGCAACGTCCAGTGCCACGGGCAGTGCCACGGCGCCGGGCACCAGCCCTCGTACAGCAGCCCCCAGGCGCTTGTCTGCACCCACGCATCTCCTGCCGGCCACGTGGACCCACCATCACCTGCTTGCCGCGACGCCCTTCTCTTCCCTCAACCGTCATTCCCGCTCGACATGCACCGGGTTCGTCGAGGCAACGTTTTGTTGGACACACACACACACACACACACATACGCACACATGTACACACACACCTGGCGCCTGCTCGTCCCCACCACCAGAGCTCCCTATTCACCCACAGAGTACCGCACTGCGCCGAGCACGAGCCTGAGCCGAGCGAGAGCCTGATGAGTCAGGTCATAGGCCCCCCCCGGGGGGCTATGATCCCCCCCCCGCGTTCTTCATGCCCACCCCCGCGCATAGGTTTCGAGCCATCTGCGGGAGGCCCACTCCACCCCACCAGCACAATCCTAAAACTCCGCGACAACGTAACCGGCATTGCACTCGTGCCCTGCACAGCCATCTGCCGTACAATGACGTGGCTGCGCCCGCGTCCTCCGCGGGCAGCCGTCCAGCAGGCGGCATTCGATGGATGCGCGCCACCTCCCCCTCCCTCCTCCCTCTGGTTCCCGTCCCCACCTTCCCGCGCACCGCAAGCAAGCGCGCACCCGCGCACGAGGCCGCAGGCCGCAGAGGTCCCGGCGTGCTGCAGCAGCAGCAGTGCCGCCACCCCAACGCCTCCTCTTAATGGAGCGCTGCGGCTGCAGCTGCGCTAGCAGGAGCCTCCCCTGTCGGCCCAGCAAGGAAGCCCTCACGCGCCCGCAAGTAGCGCAACACACACAGCGCCTCCCCGCGGTGCCGCAACCTTGAGCTCCGGAACCCGAACAGTAAGGCACACGGTAGCAGGGCGGGAGACAGACAGTGACCACCACAACGGAGGGAAGACGCGACGCCCGCCGCGGTCCACTGACCCTGCCAACCTGCCGCACTGGCCGTGTATTTGCCGAACGATGGATTGCGCGCACCCGCCACCGACCTTGCAGCATAAACACTTGCGGCGAGTGAAGCGCCGCACGCCGGAGCAGCACGCCTGGGTGCCGGATGGGGCGCCTGGGGCTCCGCGCCTAGGCGGTTGGCCGTTACCAGCCCAACCGTGTTCACCCCTCCTCCTCTCAACCGCCAGCTGTCTGGGCAAGCCTACAGAGCTAGGCACCGCTACTACTACTACTCATCGATGGCGATCTCCTCTCGTTCCATCAGGGGCGCCATTGCGGAGAGCGTCCGCGGCTCCTCATGGCTGTCGGGTTCACTCGCACGCACCACGGCTCCGGAACCAGCTGCCGCCGGCTCCGCCGGCGCCGAGCTCGCCGCTGGGGGCGCGGCGGTCGCCGCCGCCACCTCCGTTCGTGCCGCTGGCGCCGTAGCTGCTTGCTCCGCCGACGCCGCCGCTGCGCCGGCCTCCACAGCGGCAGGGGCAGCGGCCGTTGCGGCTGCTGTCGCTGGGGCCGTCTCGGCTCCCGCTGCTGGCGCAGCGGCAGGTGACGCGACGGCGGGGGCTGCTGCTGGCGATGCAGCTGCTGCAGCCGATGGAGCCCCTTCCGGCGCCGCCGGCGCCGCTGCCGCCGTCTGGGCTCCAGCCGCCGCTCCCGCCTGGATCATCGCCGGTGGCGGCACCGCCTGCTGCGGGTGCCGAGCCGCCACAGCTGCGGCCGCGAACGCTGTCGCCGCGCGCTGGTGCTGCGCCGCCGCCGCCGCCTGCAGCCTCGCCAGCAGAGCGGGTGCCGCCTGCGCCATCGTCTGACCCGGCGGCGGCAGCATCACGAGCATCTGCGCCCCGTACGCCTCCAGCAGCCCCACCTGCGGGCAGCAGGCGCCATCCGCATCGGAGCACATCATGCCGCGTTAGAAACCCGAAGCTCTAGGGCGGGCGGGCGGGCGGGCGCCACCCGCGACAAAAGGTGCAGCTGAGGGAGTGGGAGCGGTGCAACCGCGCGAGCGAGCACACCACCACCATCGCCACAGCCTTGAAACTAAGGAGAGGGTTCCACAGACAGTCGATGGTCTAGTAGCCAGCTATCCCGCGGCGGGGTTCCTACGGCACGCCTCGCTCGCTTCCAGCCTCGCTGGCCATGCCGCGCCCACAGCAGCGGCAGCCGCTAGCCGGGGCAAGGTCAGGTGTTTTCACTAGCCAGACAATCCACTTCCCCCAACCCACCGTTTCCTCTCCGCCCAACTCCACTCCACCCCGCCCACTCAACCCAACCGCACTCCACTCCATCCCCACACCACCACGCACGCACCTGGTGTCGGAAGCGCGCTGCCGCCTGCCCCAGCGCCGCGCCGCTCTCCCCCGCTGCCCGCTGCGCCACCTGCGAGGTGTCGTGCCGGATCTGCGCCACCGTCCGCACCAGCGCATTGAACTGCTCCAGCAGCTGCCGCTTCAGAGCGCGCTCCGCCGTCGGCACCGCCACCGTGCTCGTCAACGCCGGGAAGTCGGACGCGGGCAGCAGGTTGGTCAGGAAGGCGTCGCTGACGGGGCAGACGGCGGCGGCGGCGGCGCCGCCGCCGCCGCCCTGCGGGCGCCCGGCGGCGGCGGCGCCCGGCTGGTATAGCTGCATCGCTGCGCGATGCAGCCCGGCGGCGCCGGCGGCGGTGGCCGCCGCCAGCGAGCCGGCGCCCTTATCCCCTGGGCCGGCGGCGGGGCCCCGCGGCGCGGCCTTGATGGCGGCGGCGAAGGGGCTGTTGTTGCTGAGGTACTCGTAGTTGAGCGACTCAGAGATGTGGGCCAGCCGCCGCGTCAGCCAGCGGCTCTCGTTCGAGGCGTAGGCTCGCGCCCGCTCCCGACTCACCCCCTGCGGCGGCTTCACCTCCGCAGGGGGGCCTGCAGCCGCCGGCGCCGCCGCCGGCGCGGCTGCTGCTGCCGCCGCCGCCGGCGCCACCGCCGCCACCGCCGCCACCGCCGCCGTCCCTCCCGCCGCCACCGCCGCCACCGCCGCCGTCCCTCCCGCCGCCTCCGGCGACGCCGCCCCCGGTGACGCCGCCGACGGGGATGCGGCCCCAGGTGCGGCAGCACCCTGCTCCGCCCCCTCGCTCCCACTCGCCACCACCACCCCCGGCTCCTGCTTCACAACCGGTGCCGTACTCCCCACCGGCGCCGCCGCCGCCGCCGCGTCCTCCGCCGCCGCTGGATCCTGCTTCACCGGCTCCGTCACCGCCGCCGCCTCCTCCATCTCCACGTCCGGCGCTGGCGGCAGCGGCGAGTCCGTTTTCACAGCTGCCCCCGCCCCCGCCGCCGCCGCACCGCCGGCCGCCGCCGCTGCCGCCGTCGACGCCGCCGCTGCCGCCGTCGACGCCGCGCCTGCCGACGCCGGCGCTGCTGGCAGGAGGTGATTCTCGTAGTCCACGGGGATGCCGAGCTCCTGCCGCAACGGCGCCTTGAGGCCCAGGGTGTCGTCCTTGATGATGCGCTGCCACTGGCCGTAGCCGTACAGGAGCAGCCCGCGAAGCAGCAGGCCGTCGTGGTACGACTTCCAGTTCTTGGTGTACAGCAGTCCGCGAACCTTGGACGCGCAGGGGAGTTCGAAGTCCGGCATGCCCGGCTGGTTGTGCAGGAGGCGGTTGCGGTACTCCTGGGCGGGGTTGGGGAGGGTTGGGAGGGTTGGGGAGGAGAGGGAGAAGGAAGGGTTGGGAGGGCGCGGGTGAGGGGGGTGAGGGGGGGGGGCGGTAGAGGCGGGAAGGCTTGTCGCGAGCACCGTCAAAGTGGGACGAGGGAGAGAGGGGTGGGCATGATGGTGGGGGTAGTGATGGGGGCGGAGGCGGCATCGCAGCCACTATCGCCGCGGCACCGCCAACCCACTCTGCATTACGTCATTTTACGGCCTCAAACCCGTTCCCGGTATCTTCTCCCATGCATACATACACGTCCCCCCCTCCGCTCGCTGATGTATATTTTTACCACCCCCCCTCCCACCGGGGCTGCACAGCCACTCACCCCCATCTTCCGACGGACCAGGTGCAGGAAGCCAATACGCTCCAACACGTCATTAGCCCTGACAGCAGCAACAGCAGCAGCAACAACAGCAGCAGCAGCAAAGGCGGCGGCAGCAGCAGCAAAGGCGGCGGCAGCAGCGGCGGCGGCAGCGGCGGTATGGTCACAGATAGGGTTGGGGCAAGGGCTGGGCCGGTGCTACCCCTCCGACCTCATCCCGTGCAACGACCTGTCCAGCCCCCTGCGATCACACTACAAGTACAACCGCTAACGCCGCTGTGACGAGCATCAACTGACAGGAAGGTAGCAGCTGACCTAATCCCGACGTCTCTTACATGGCGTTGCGTTTCACACGGTGGAGCACCCCGCCCCCCCCTGAACAGCCCCGGCCCCCACACACCACCCGGTCGAGTAACCGGTCCTTTTCTGCAACCCGGCCCCCCCCCGCATTTCCCCAGTCGAGTTACCGGTTCTTTTATTGTAACCCCCCCGTTCCGGCTCCCTAGTCCATGGGCTCCCTCACACACACACACACACACCCAGCCTCCCACCTGTGTGCTCCCAGCAGGTCCTCCGGCTTGAGGCCATTGCTCCAGGTGCCGCTGGCCGCCACTGGCTCGCTGATGGACGAGATGAGCAGGTTGCAGTACTCGCGGACGTACGCGCCGGGGCGGTGGGGTAGCCGCTGCGCAAAGGCCTTATACATCTCGTCGGGGTTGGTGTCGGACACCTGGGTGGGGGCAGGGGGGGGGGCAGGGGGGTGGGGGCAGGGGGGTGGGGCCAGGAGGAGGGGGGTAATGAGAAGGAAGGGGGGGCCCCAGGGATGCCGGGTATTGACGACAAGTGAAGCAGGGCCACGCAGGGCGGGGCCAGGAAGGGGCGGCGATGAAAAGTGGATACGGCACGGATATGGTACGAATATGGTACGGATACGGTACGAACTACGGACACGGCACTTGGGAACACCTGGCGCTACGAAACCCGGCCCCGTAAAGAGCACCGATCAGGAACCCAGTTCGATTCCTGTCACATCCACAGCCTCCTGCTCGCTGTGTCCATTCCTCGCCTTCCTCGAACACGCACCCCCACATTCGCTGCCTCGCTGCCAGCCGACACACGCCCCCTCTCCGCCCCCCGCACCTGCAGCCCGAAGCGCATGAGCGCCGCGATGAAAGTCTGGCGGTCTCGGATGCCCATTCCGTACACGTGCAACGTGGGGCCGCTGCCAGCCAGCAGCGGGGGCAGCGGCACCGGCGGCGGCCACGACCCAACCACCGGCGCCACCACGGGCGGCGGCATCACCGGCGCCATCATAAGGCCCCCAACAGGCGCCCCCGGCCCGTACACGCCAGCAGGTGCCCCGGCGAGCAGCCCCACGGCGCCGGGGCCGCTGAGCACCCCCCGCAAGCGCTTCGGCGGCCTGCTGCCGCCGAGGCCGCCGGCGGCGGCGGCGGCGGCGGCGCCGTCGTCGTCCTCGATGCCCTCCGAGTCCGACGTGGCTGCTGACTGGGACTGGGAATACGAGCGGTCGCTGTCCGTGTCGTCCTCCCCCGCTGCGTCACGGTAGGAGATCTGCGCGACGAGGGGGGGGGAGCGGGGGGTTGGAAGGAAAACCCGTGTACCCGGGTGCGGGGAAGATGGGGGTGGAGGGGGAGAAGGGGGGAGCGTAAACATTGGGTTACACGACATAAACAACGCAGAGCAGGGGGGGGGGGTTGAGGAAGACCCGTGGATGCGAGAAAAAACCGTAGGGGGGTGTGAGGTGGTTAGTGCCGAGCAGGCGGCCCCCCTCCATCCCGCCGGGCCCCGCCTTACCGCGCGCCTAACCTCTCTCCCTCTCTCCAGCTTCCCCTCTCCGCATTCCCACCCCCCCTTCCTAACCCCAACCCCACCCCAAACCCCGCCAACAGCCCCGCCCCGCTCCGCACCTTTTTCCGCTCCCGCCGCCCCTTGCCCAGCCGCTGCTGCGCCGCAATGTACTGCTCCACCGCCGCCGCCTCATCCGCCGCCAGGTCCGCCCGGTCCTTCAGCAGCGACTGCCAGAACGCGATGCCCGCCTCGCCGCCCTGCTCGGGACAAACCTGCGGTGGGGTGAGGGGTGGGGTTGAGGGTGGGGTTGAGGGGGTGGGGTGAGTTGGTGGGGTGAGGGGTGGGGTGAGGGGTGGGGTGAGGGGGTTGGAGGGGGGGGGGAGGGGGTGTGGTGAGGGGGGAGGGGTAGAGAAAGGCAGGTGCTCGCCGCGGTCGGGTGCCGCTGGCTTGAACTTTAGCCGTTAAAGTGGCTGCGAGTGGTAGTGGTAACGGTGAGGGTGATGGCGATGACAATGCCGGGCTGCACGTCTACGTGTACGACCTTGAGGAAGTCTCTTCGGCGAGCACCGCTGTGTACGCGCCCTCTCCTCCCGTCCTCCACGTCCTTCCATGGTGTTGCCTACTTGAGCGCCCGCCTCTGGCCCCCGACAGCGGCGGCAGCTCAGCGCACCCGCCCAGCCAGCCAACCAGCCAGCCAGCCAGCCGCCCGCCCAGCCACCCGAGTAGATTACCCGGCAGCCGGCGGCTCGGCGCACCCGCCCAGCCACCCACCTCCTGCAGTAGACTATCCGGCAGGCCCTCGGGCCCGGCTGCGGCTGCGGACGCGGCGGCAACAGCCGCCGCTGCCGCCGCCTGCAGGTGCGCCGGGTCGTCTTCCCCTCCCGCCTCCAGCTCCGGCAGCACCTCCACCATGTCGAAGTTGGCGACCTGCGGCGCATCAGGGGCAGAAAACACACGGTGGCGGTGCAGCGCGACGGGGGCGTGGAGTTGGGGCCTAAAGGCCTGAATTTGGGGTCCAGGGCTGGGGTCGTACTTGGGGGCTGCAGGCACGCCCGCCCACCCACCCGCAGGGCCGATGTCCGCACATGGCAGGGTGTACGGCAGGGGGATTTGCTCTGGCCCAGCATGCTCAGCACGCGGCCCCACCGACTATAAAACTTAAAAAGCCAGCCATCACACCTTGAAGGCGCTGAACAGGTCGGCCCCCGTCTGGTCACCCAGCGAGCTCTCGCCGTAGTTGCGCATCGCGTTGAGGGCCTGGTTCCGGAGCGGAGGGGGTGAGGGGAAACCCGCGCAGAAGGGGGGGGGCGGTCAAGGGGAGGACGGGGCAAGGTGGTGTGGGCGAAGACAGGGGGTTACGGACGGGGAAGCGTCCGGGGGGGGGTTGAGGTTGTGGGTTGGGAGGCAAGGGGTGTGGAGGCGCGGGGACCATATACATCATACATACTCCAGTCGCCCACCTGGCGGTCCAGCAGGCGGTCGATGGCTACGTCATCCCACACGATGCGCTTCGACTTGTTGGCGATAGCCGCGGCGTTGGGGTCGGTGGGCGGCGGCTGCTCGGCCTCACCGCCTGCAACGAGCGGCGGGAGAGGGTGGCGGGGGGCAAACTGAGCGGATGGGGGTAAGGTTGGGCTGGCCAGGCAGCCAGCAGAAGCTCTTGTTTTCGTTGCCAGCTCCCGCCCTGTCACACGGCACTTGGTGGGTGACGTGGCCACCCTACCCGGTACATGACACCCTCCCGCTCCAGCCCCCCCTCACGTACCCTCCTTGCCTCCGGCCGCCTCCCCCTCCTTGGTGCCAGGCTCCGCAGCGGCACCCTCGCCCTCCGCGGCCTTGGCCGCCTCCTCGTCTCCCGCCGCTGCCTTGGCCTCGCCCGCCGCCTCACCAGCCGCCGGGGTCTTTTCCTTTTCCTTCTCCTTTCCTTTTTCCTTGTCTTTCTCTTTGTCCTTTTCCTTCTCCCTATCCTTATCTTTGGCCTCCTCGTACTCATCAGCAAACAGCTCCTGCAAGACCAGCAAGCAAGCAAGCAGTCAGGCAGAGAGTGGTGACTAGCGGATTACGGAATGTATTGAGGATAGTGGTTCTGTGGCCCAAAATTAGAGTGGTGTCTAGCGGACGGGAACCTCACAACCTCCTACGGTCCACTCACGCCCTACCCGCCGCCCTTGGCCTTCCCGCGCAAATGACACGACGCCGACACGACCAGACAGAATTTGCTTCGCTTCGCATACCGTTTTGGCCCCCACCACCACCACGATCTGCATAGCCAGCGGCTTGCACCCTGACCCACCAACAACCGCACATACCCCCCTGCCTGCACCCGCCCGCCCCCACCTGCGCGCCGTATCTCAAAATGTCGTCCAGCTCCGACTGCTTCAGCTCGCCCCCCGCCCCCGAGCCCATCTTGCGGACCACCAGGTGCTCCAGCATCATCTTCTTGCGGCTGACCTGCGGGGTGGTGGGGGGGGGGGGAATGCGGTGTGTATTTGGAAAAGGGGGGAGAGAGGGGGAGGGATGATGGGTAGTAGGAAAGCGTGTCGCGACACTTGAGATGGAACTCTACTGATTCGGAGGGGCTACAATGATACGAAAAAGGAGGGAAATGGTGGATGGTGAGAATGGTGGCGACGAGGGGGAAGCGTGGGTGTGGATTTGTCGGGGCCGGGCTGGCCGATGTAGGGCCCTATGTACCTGTAACCCCATGCGCACCCCAACCCTCCCCTGCCCTCCGCCCTCGAATCGCCACATTTCCTCCCCCCACACCCCCTCCCACACCGACCTGCATCATGCGCTCCTCGATCGTCTGGCGGGTCACCAGCCTGCGTGCACCAGACAGGCGGCAGCCGCAGGGGATGATGCAACAGTAGAAGTAAGAACTAAACCCATGTTTGACGTCAAAGAAGCAAATCCAAATGGTTTTGCATCTCCGTGGACAACAGCAGCAGCAGCAGCAGCGGCGGCAAGGAAGCCACCACGGCGACAGCGAGGGGCGCTCCATCAGTCCACACCCATCAGCCCGCGGTGGTGCTCTGCCGGCAACGACGACGATAGATCTGCCCCGCAGCAGCGGCGCCGCGCCCCCTTGTCCACTACGGTCCACTACACTGCGTCGTTATCTACCCGGGGGGGCCCCAGTCAACGCGCCAGGGAGGGTCACCTGTAGATCATGACGGGTTTGTCCTGCCCCAGCCGGTGCGCACGAGCCTGGGCCTGCGGGGGCGGAGGGCGGCCAGGGGGCCGAAGCGGGTCAGCAAGCAACGCCGTGGCGCGCGTGCTTTGCACGCTGTGGTTTGCGCCGTCGTACGCTGGCTAGACCGCACTGCGAGGACCCAGTAGGCCCATCTGTGTGTGGTTGCCGCACCTGCGGCTGGCGGCGGCTGGCGAGCCCATCACCTGCAACCCCTCCGCCCTCTACTGCCCCTCACCAAGATCGCCCCCTCCCCCCTCCCCCTTTTTGCGTCAACGGCTTTTGTGCCAACCCCTCCCGCCCTCTACTGCCCCCTCCAAGGTCACCCCCTGCGCCACCACCTCCACCGCCGGGCACACCGCGTCTTTCCCTTATTGTTGCCGCCACCCAGCGCATACCCCCCACTCCCACTCCTACGCTACCCCTTCACCACCAGCCTCCTCCCTCCGTCGTCAGCGGCCCCCTCCACCTCGCCCCCCTCCACCTCCCCCCCTCTACCTTCACCTCGCCCCCCTCCACCTGCGCACCTGCAGGTCGTTGTGCGGGTTCCAGTCCGAGTCGAAGATGATGACGGTGTCGGCAGTGGCCAGGTTGATGCCCAGGCCGCCGGCTCGGGTGGACAGCAGGAAGCAAAAGTAGGCGTCGGGCTGCTGGTTGAAGCGGTCGATCCGCTTCTGGCGCTCGGAGCCTGCCGCGCGGTGGACGGGGCGGAGGAGGCGGGGGGGGGGTGAGGAAGACCCAAGATGAGGAACCGTGAGGTCAGGCGAGGGCGCGTGGGGCCGTATGACAACCGAGGGTTGTGAACAATACCGGGCCAGCCGCAACACAATAAACCCATCAGCCGCCCCGCACTACCAGTGCCACCACCGTCACCGCCCCCGCCCCCGCCCCCGCCCCCGCCCCCGCCCCCGCCCCCGCCCCCGCCCCCGCCCCCGCCCCCGCCCCCGCCCCCGCCCCCCTCACCCGCCACCGTGCCGTCAATCCGCAGGTAGCCCATCTCGCGGCCAGCCAGCCACTCCTCCAACACGTCCAGCGTTCGAGTGAACTGCGAGAGGGGTGGGGGGGGGCGATGTGAGTTTGTTGAGAGGGCGGGTTTCGGAGGCCAAGGCCGGTGTATTTGGTAGCTGACGGTTGCGGCGTGGGTAGGTGATGATGATGGTGATGGTAGTGTGGTGGTGGTGGCGCGAACAAGGCAGTCGGCTGCCGGGACGCTCTGGATCAGCAGGTGGCTTGGGGTGTACAGAACAGGGCGGAACCAACACGTCACATGACTTCCCGTACCTCCCGTCACCTTCCGCCCTGTTTCCCGGATTGCCTGCTCAGGCACACCGCCCTGACGCCCTGAGAGGCCCTCCCCCTTCCAACCCCACCTGCGAGAAGATGATGAGCCGGTGCCCCGCGTCCTTCAGCCGGGTCGCCATCTTGTCCACCAGCTGCAGCTTGCCGCTGAAGGTGATGAGCGAGTCCAGGTCGGTGGGGTGGTTGGGGGCTGCGGGGCGGGCAGCAGCAGGCGCAGCACCCGCAGGAGAGCAAGGCGGGGGGGGGAGGGGGTGCACGAGAGGAGGGGGGTTAGGGGGGGGGTGATGGGGGGCCGCACAACGGGGAGGGGGGCACAGGGGTACAGGGCTCCGGCCTGCCTGCTGCCTCGCTAGGTAGCGGATTATCTCCGCGTGCAAACACGGGGCATCAGGGAGGACCTGGCGAAGGCGCAGACTGCTACCGGAGCCCTCCCCACCGCAACACGCAGGCTTCCTGTCCGTGGGCCAGCAGGCAACCCCCTCCGGTTTCCTCGTCGGCCCCCCAACAGCAGTGATACCGGGCTGCCAGAGCTACCACAGTAGCTCTTCGCCTGCACCGCCCCACTCTCTTCGGCTGCGCACCTCCGCCCTCTTCGGGCACCTGCGCCCATGTTCGATCCTCGCTCGCAATACACGCCCACTTAACCCACCCCAGCACCCCTCGCCCCGCCTCCTCCCCCCGTTCCAATACCGTGTCAACGTGTTTTCCCGGCCCCCCCCCTCGGTTCCACCTTCCCGGTGGCGTTGGTTGGGGTGATCCACCAGGAAGGGGTGGTTGCAGGTCTTGCGCAGCTCCATCATCAGGTTCTTGAGCGCGGTGGTGGCGCCACCGGCGGCGGCAACGGCGGTGCGGCTGCCAACAAGCACGGAGGAGTGACGCAGCAGCAGCGCCCTGCGGAGGAGTCGGGTGGGTGGGGCGGGGTGGGTTTCGAGGAAGACCCGTGGATGCCCGAAAAAAACCCGTTTAGAACAGGCGTTTTGAGATGCATGCTGGAGAACTGGGTTGGGGACACTAAAGCCGAAGGTCGTAATATGACCTTTGGCGGCTAAGCTAAAGCGGCTACAGCGAGATGACAGGAAGCGAGGACCCCACGCGACGCAGGAAGCGAGGGCCCCCCGGGCTGGGTGGGGTGGTGTGGGAGGTGTATCCAGCCGGGCGTATTGCAGACAGCAACAACAACAACAACAACAACGGCGATGAAAGGTGTGTAGGAAGGGTATGGCGAAATAGACTGGCGCCGGCAAGCGTGACACCGCGGCTGCCCCCCCAACCCCCCCTACCCCTCCTGCTGGGCTCACTTGTATATTTCCTTTTGCTTGGGGCTGAGCTCCACCCGCACCAGCTGCTCCATCTTGGGCGGCAGCTGCTTCATGACGTCCTTCTTCAGACGGCGGAGCATGTGCGGCTGAAGGGGGGGAGAGGGGCGCCGGGGGGGCGGGGGAATGGGGTGGGGGTTGGGACAGCAAAAGGCGCAGCAATGGCAGGATAAACCCTAGGCAGGTGGCCATTGATTCCGCAGCCCCTTTCCCAACGATCGATATCTCCACCACCACCACCACCACCACACACTCACGCATCCCATTGATGCAACACGTCCACTCCCATGAGTATCGCTGTCATTTTATACGCTCTTAAGAGACACGCGGCCACCCACGCAATTCACACGCAGTACCCTGTCCGGCCCGGCCCCCACCCTCGCCCAATATCCGTTTCCTATGTCGTGTAAGCAGGTCTTCTCGCCCCGCCCCCGGCCCTATGTCGTGTAACCGGGTCTTCTCGGCCCCCCTCAGCCCCCACCTGCAGCAGCGCGTGCAGCTGCGTGACCTCCTCGTTCTGCGCCAGGCTGGAGAAGCGCCCCTCGAAGGCGGCCCGGCTGGGGAACTTGTCCGGCTCCAGGAAGTGCAGCAGCATGAACAGCTCGCCCAGGTGGTTCTGGAGCGGGGTGCCGGTCAGCAGCACCTTGTGGCGCACACTGGGGGAGCGGATGAGGGGAAGGGGGCGGAGGGGGAGGAAAACCCGTGGCGGAGAGGGACGGGGGGGACGGGCGGAGTCGGGTGTGTGTGTGTGTATGGGGGGGGGGGGTCAGGGCCCGGGGAATTTGACAAGTACAGTCCGGCCAAGATGGGGCGTTCGTAGACATATACACACATACATACATATTCGTGCGCGATGGGTTGGCGGGGATGGTGTGGGGTCCTGAGGCCGGAGTGTGAGCGGGGAGGAGAGGGTCAGCGGCGGGTCCCGTGCAGGGCACCGCACAGCGCTGTACGGCATACGGCACCTACTCGAACTGCGTCAGCAGCTGGAACAGCTTGGAGTCCTTGTTCTTGAGCCGGTGGCCCTGAGGCCGGGAGGGGGGGGAGGGGAGGAGGGGAGGGGATCGGGGGAGGAGGGGAGGGGATCGGGGTTGGAGGGGGAGGAAGGGAGGGGAGAGGATCGGGGGGTGGGAGGTGTCACCGAGACGCCAGACACACACCCCGAAGACACCGAACACAAAGGGACGGCCCAGGCTGTTCTTCTTCCTTCTTTTGCTCGGAGGAGGGGCAGGGGAGGAGCGGGGTCGCTCGCTCTTCAAGTTCTTCTTTATATGCGAGCGCCAGGTCAGGCCGCCGTCACCGGGGTCGTATCAGAGCCCCCCCAGCAGGGTGGGTAGGCCATGCGTGAACCACGAGTTGCCGAACCACAAATACACATGACACAACCCTGCAGCATCGACGCGCAGCGAAGCGGCGAAGCAACCGCGACACCGCCAGTGCCCGGTGGCCAGTGCCGCAGAGCCGCTAGAGACCCCTCCTCCCCTGCATCCCGCGTCGTACGGCGGCCGCCGTACCTCGTCCACGACGAGCACTCCGTACTGCAGGCCCCTGCTCAGCGGCCCCGCCTCCAGCGCCAGCATCTCGTAGCTGGTCAGCAGCACGTGGAACTTGGCCCGCTCCTGGGAGGGTCGGGGGGGGAGGAATGGGGGGAGGGTTGAGGAGACAGATGAATTGACAGAGGACGGGGGGGCGTGTGCTTGTGAAGGGTGTTGAGAGGGTGTTGAGGGGGCCGGGTAACGGGGTAGGGCAAGGGCCAGGTACGACACGAGCTTATGTCGGGAAGCATGGCGGCTTCAATGCCATGCACACGTCATGCCAACAGGCGCTGCTAGCGGGGCGCGGGGAAGCACGGCACCCTCGCCAGTCCGGTACACGCAGCACATGCCCCCTGTATTACGAGTACCGCAGCCGTGCCTGCCACCCACCCCCCTCCGACCACAATGGCGGCGAGAGGGAACCCACCCACCCACCCACCCACCCACCCACCCACCCACCCACCCACCCACCCACCCACCCACCCACCCACCCACCCACCCACCCACCCACCCACCCACCCACCCACCCACCCACCGACACGACATCCATCCGACACCGAGTACAAACACAGCGGGCGACAGCCCCCCCCTCCCCCCCCCTCCCCCCCGAGCACCTGCTGCGTTATCCGCTTGCGACTGTCTTTCCCACCCGGGGTGGAGCCGCCTGCCCCCCCCGACCCGGCCGCTGCTGCCGCCGCGCCCGCGTCCTGCTTGCCGCCGTCGCCTTCCTCCGCCCCCCCCGCAGCCGCCGAGCCGCGCTTGGCCGCACCCAGCTGCTTGTTGCCGCTGTGCGGCTGCACGAAGAGCTCGTACTCCAAGATGACCTGGCAGCAGGGGCGTGTGGGGCGGGGTGGGTTTGTGAGCAGACCCAAGAGGAGGGAAGGAGCAGCGAGTGTTGGGGTCCTTGCAACCCATACACGAGGATGTGACCGCAGGGGTAATGCCAGGAACGAGAACCAGCGCCGAGTCCCACCCTGCCAGCGCAACAACCCTGTGCCGTTCCCTCAACAGCCAACCCGCCCGCGAGCGCGACTGCCCCTGGAGCCCTCGGAGCAGCCCTCGGAGCAGCCCTCCGAACCAAACGCCGACCTCTCTTCCCAACTCCGCAGCCACGCGCTGCGGGGCGCAAATTCGAGCTACACCCGCCGCGACCCTCCTGATCCCCACCTCTCCCTCCCTCCCCCTCTTCCGCCCTACGGGTTTCCTCTCTCTCCCCTCCTCCCTCCTCCCTTCCCCCCCTTCTTCCTAGCATGCGCACGCAACCGCGCGTCCGAAAACTACATGTTTCTTCGCCAGCTAGTCTCTGCCCCCCGCTTCATATGTCGTGTAACCGGGTCTTCTCGGGCCCCCCCGTTCCCCCCCCCCGCCGCCAACCCCCCCCCCACTCCCCCCCTGGCCGCACCCACCCCCCGCGCCTCCGCGTTGCCCGCCAGCGACACCACATTGAGTGCTGGCGCCCACGCCGCGAACTCCCTCTCCCAGTTCCTCATTGTGGACAGCGGCACCACCACCAGGTGAGGCAGGTCGCAGTATTCGGCGTGCAGGCTGGCGAGGAAGGCGATGGTCTGGGGGGGGCCAGGGTGGAGGGCGGGGGAGATGGGGGTTACAAAAAAGAACCGGTTCCTCCCCACCGGGGTGATGTGTGTATGTGGAGGGGGGCAGGCGGATGAGGATGGCTTGGAGGTAGAGGGCGGGTGTGTGCGTAAAAAGATGGGGGAGGGGGGGTTGGGCTGAGGATGGCGGGGGGGCGGGGGGGTTTGGATACAGACACTGCTGGGAGTGCGTGCGAGGGGCGAAGGCATCGCTAAGCTTGACGCCAGGGGTCCCCCCCCCGAGGATGTAAGGTGAGTAGAGGGCAGGTGCTTACCGAGCTGCGGCACAGCGCCTGTGGGTGCCCCCCTGGTGGCGCTGACGGGAGGAGGTGCGCCTCCCGGACCCGGACCCCCACCCCTCAACTCCCCCCGGTCGGTGCCTCGGTGCGCCGAACACGGAGGCGAAGCTCTCCCCCCCCCCTTCCTCCCACCCCCAGGGGTCTCCTCTCACACCCCACCCCCACCTGCACCGTCTTGCCCAGGCCCATCTCGTCCGCCAGGATGACTGCGTCGCCCGTGCTGTACTTGTGGTAGAGCCAGTTTAGACCCTCCAGCTGGTAGGGGTGCAGGGTGCCGCCGGAAAGCCAGTCGGGGGTGCTGTGCCACTTGCGACTGCCGGCGCCCTGGAGCACCGGGGGCGGGAGGGGGAAAGGATAAGCCGGGGCGGGAGGGGGGAGGAGGTGCGAGAAGACCGGTCGGTACGACATAATAAACACCCGGAGGGGAGGAGCGGAGCAGGAAGAAGACAGAGAAGCGGTTGGAGGCACTAGGCAGACGAACGGGACACGTCATCAGACGTCATCAGACGCCACCGCACAGGCCGTTGTACATGCCAATCACAACGTTCTCGTACACGCCCGCGTACATACGTCATCACTGCTTGCACGTGAGCGCGCGCGTCGCCGTTACTTCCTCGCAGAAGGAAGACGCACGTTCAGCCGGGCTCTCGATGCCGCCGCCACCTGCATCGCGTCACCACCACCACCCTACCCGCCCCCCACCTGCACCACCATCCGGCCCCCCCAACCCACCACCACCGCCACCATTCGGCCCCCCCATCCGTCCCCCCGCCATCTGCACCCACCTGCACCTGCACGTCATCCTGCTTCTTGGAATCGGCCCCGGACGCGCCCGCCGCTCCCGCCTCGTCCTGCGTAGGGGACGCCAGCGAGTGACGAGGGCGAGTGAGCGCGTTTGCTCGAGTCATAATATTGCACCCACACGGCGCGGCACATACGCCGGCACCTCCTGCCAGCAGCAGCGCAGCAGCCACCTTGCGCAGCGCCTTACTATGATACCGACCCGATTCGCCCCCCTGCACGTGTGCCCAGCCCAGCCTGAATGCAAGGAAACACGCACACCGCCTGCACCTCCCCCTCCGACCTGAACCCTCGTTAGGGTATGTGAGGATAGCCCGCGGGTCGGCACTAACCAGGCAAGCCAAATAACGGGTTTGTGGAGTTGTCCGGCGGGCAGCCAATCTGGGGGGCTGGAGGGTTCTGCGCTCGACCCGACACTGGGGTCCCTCGTTGCAACAAGTCGCACCTAACCCCCGCCCTAACCCCCACCCTGGGAAGCGGGGCCGGCGGGGGTCCGCACCACACCGCACCATATCGCACCATACCCCACCGCCCCGCGCCCCACCGAACCTTGCGTGAGCGCTTCCGCGAGGGTGCCGCGTCCCTCGCCGCAGCGGCAGCCTTGCGCGCCCGGGCGTCATCCGTCACCGACCTAACACAGAACGACAGCGGAGCGGCCGGGCAAGCGGGCGGGCGGGCGCGTCACAGGGGGCCGGCAGCAGCGATATGTCGTGTTGGTGCTGTTCCCAGCGCCTCTCCCCCCCGCCCACCCCACGAGCCCTTCCGCCGTGTCGCCCACCCGCACCGGCGCCTGGAAACGCTAAGGCGGCCAGGCGGCCCGAGCCCACCCTCGCGAGCCCACTCTCACGGAGTTAGCGTACACTGCGCCCAACGACTGACCCCCTCCCGCCCTCCCCGCCCTTCGCCGCTTCACCGGTGTCTTACCTCCCCTCCCCCCCCACCTCCGTGCTTCACTTCCCATGCCGAGTAACCGGTCCTTTTTTGTAACCCCCCTCCGCCCCCCCCCCTTCCGCGTCCCTTCCCGCACGTCCCCGCCTCCTCACTTGGACTCCCTGAAGCGCTTGATGGCGGAGTCGTAGCCCCCGATGTCCGCCTCCACCTCCCAGCTGCGAGGGACGCAGGCAGCGGCGGCGGGCAGGGCTTGGTGCCGACTTACCTCAGCAGGGGTCGCTGACACCAGGTGGTGGTTGAGGCGCGCGCAACGGGGTGGCGTCGCAAGGGCGGTGACGTTTCCTGCCCGGGGCCAGCGGGTGGACTCCACCGCCCGCCCATACACGTCTCAAGCGCCACCCAACACCCCCTTACGATGCACTCATGCCGGGCTGGGACCACTCCAGGAGGGCCTCCTCCCGCAGCCTTCCAACCCGCCCCCGCCGCCTCCGCCTCCTCCCATGTCGTACAACCGGGTATTCTCGCCACCCCCCGCGCCGCCTGCCACTCACGTGCACTGGTCGTACCCCAGCTCCTTCCACTTGACCAGGTACTCCATCTGGGTCTTGCCGCCCCCGCCGCCCTTCTTCTTCCGGCTGCTGGCCGCCGGCTGCTGCTCCGAGGGCTGCTCTGCCAGGATCCGGTCCACCTCCACCCACAAGCTGTTCACGCCGTGAACGTACTCGCCTGAACAGGACAGTGCGGATGGGGAGGGGTGCGGCGAGAAGACCAGCTTACAAGACATAGGAGACAAGAGGGCAGACTCTAGCTGGCGAATAGTTGTTGGACAGTGCGGAATGGGGGGGATTGTGCGGCAGCGAGGGGGGGGGTGTCCGTTGGGGGTATGGAGCAGGCATGAATGCGTGGACCGCTGTGTACGTAGCTGTGGTTGTGTGAGGGCGCATGGCCGCGTGTGTGCCTACCGTGACTCATCCATAACCAGGGTGGCCGGGGGGAAACACAACCCTCCTCCGACCCCGGGGTCCCCCGCTCACCCGCCTCCTCCGCCTCGCGCTCCTCCGCCTCGCGCGACTCCCGAAGCTTCCAGAAGCGCTGCACCTTCGCCTTGATGGCGGGAAACATCTGCGGCGGCAGCAGCAACCAGCCAGGAGGCGAGGCATTTACTGACAACACGACAGGATGCGGGCTCAGCAGCGGCATTACACAGATTCAGCAACGCGGGTTCGGGCTCGCCGCCGGAATGAGCGGCAGGCGAGCGCAAAGGGATAGGGACGGTCGCCGGAACGCTGACACGCACGCCAGCACCTCCCACTGCTCGATGCGCTCGACGGGTGTGTGGCAATAAAGGCACGGCGGCAGGCATGGGCTCGGGAGACCCATAATCGGCCTACCGACCCACCGACCCGCCGACCCACCCGGTACATCTTCGCCATGTCCTCCTCCGGCTCCCAGGTGCAGTGGATGTAGCTCTCGCCCTTCCACTTGACGTGGTACTCGCGGCGGGGGGAGCCTGCGGGTGCGGGAGGAGGCGGCGACGGCCCGGGGTTGGGGTCGGGGCCGGGATGGCGCCGCCTTGCTGGTACGTAGCGTGACGGCCCAACCACCAGCAGCCCACAGCAGCCGTTCATCGTGGGTGGTTGCGGGTCCGCCGCTGTCCAGCGCGATCCTGGCCAGCCGCGTCCTCCTGCTTCCGGACCTCAGCACTACATGCAATCCGCGCCGTGCCGTACCCGCCCTGCCCGACCGTACAGCTGGGGAACGGTTATACAGGCGCAGCAGCTTCCCACCGGGATTTCACCCGTTTGAGGGACCAGCGCTGGCCCTTCTAGGCTGGAACCCTCACCCACCTTCCGGTTTGATGTCCTCCTCCGTGAGGGCTTGGCGGCGGGACTTGGACTTGGGCGGTTCGGGGTCGTCGGGCACCGCCATGTCCCTGTACGACACCAGGAGCCAAGCAGGCAGGCAGGCAGGCCCCACGCCCCATCCCAGGTTACTACGTCCCTTTCTCTTGTGAGATCAAAAGATAGATCAACCTCCAGTCTTTCGCTTCAATTTCAAGTTGTAACGCGAGCAAAACGCTATCGCGGACAGCGTCGGGCCAGCTATCCGTGTATCGACCCTGCTGCCGCCCATCCGCCCATAGCAGTAGCCAGCCACTCACACCAGTTGCTCAGCTGGCCGGCCCACACCGCACACCGTCTCTCCTGGACCGCCATCTTCACCGCCTTGATTTGTCGGCCGTCGATTCACGGATTCTCCTTAACCACCCACCCACCCACCTTACATCCAGCACCCGCTCAATGTCCTGGTAGCTGAATTTGTGCGCACACTCGGGGCAGTACCAGTCACCCGCCGGCAGCCGCGTCAGCGGCGGATCCAGGCAGTACATGTGGTACACCGCCGTACAGCCGAGCTGCTGCATGCCGTCGCAGCACAGCAGCTTCTGGGCGTCATCGTCACTGGCGGCGGGAGGGGGCGGGAGGGGCGGTGCGGAAGCACGTGTTGTTTACCACACAAGGGGGCGGGGCGGGCGAGAGGAGCCACACGGCAGCAGGGGGCGGGGCGGGCGAGGAAGCACCGCAGGGTAGGTGCTCCTGGGGACTGACCAGTGAAGGGGTGAGGCAGCATGAACCGGACCCTAGCTTCCCGCCTTCCCCTTTCCGCCGCTCCCCATCCAACGCCTCTTACCGCGTCGACCACTGCTTCTTACCGCACGCCGCCCCACGCCCCCGACGAATCCCATCCCTCCCCTATCAGCCAGCGACACACCCTACCCGGGCTGCCGCACCACCTTCCACACCCTTCCAATCCAACGCACCGCCACCCGTGCCCGCCTCCCCTCTCCTCCCGCCGTGCACCGCCCCTCCATGCATACCGAACTCCCCCACCAAACCAGTGTAGCCGAGCTCGCAAGCGGCCAAGGTATGAAACGGCACATCCAAGCCGCAATCGGGTGTGCCGCACCTGGCGCACACTTTGCAGTGGGTGTCCCACGCGTCCTCCTCGTCGCCCCGCGGCTCCGCCGGCTCCCGCCCCTTGTCGCGACCGCTGCGCCGCCGCCTGCTGCCGCTGCCCTCCTTGTACGCATCCCGCTCCCAGTCGTACTCGATCTTATTCTCCTTGTACTTGACGCTCTT
Source organism: Yamagishiella unicocca (assembly GCA_003116995.1). Taxonomy (NCBI): domain Eukaryota; kingdom Viridiplantae; phylum Chlorophyta; class Chlorophyceae; order Chlamydomonadales; family Volvocaceae; genus Yamagishiella; species Yamagishiella unicocca. Next base: position 290,724 of record BDSL01000025.1, on the reverse strand, counting down.
CTGACGCGTAGTGCGCTGACGACCGGAACCGTCGCCAGCAGCCGCCGCCGCTGCGGCGGCGGCGGCGGCGGCCTCTGCCTCGCCGGCGGCGTCAGCCGCCGGCGCCGCGGCGGCGCTGCTCTTGCGGCGGCGGCGCGAAGACGCCGCCGCCGCCGCCGCTGCTGCAGCAGCGGCGGCGGCGGCGGCAGTCGTGGCAGCTGCCGTCGCCTCGTCGTCCGGGGCATCCGACGGCTCCGAGGTCTCCCCCGCATCACCGCCCCCGGAGGCCGAGGGGCTTGCCGGCGCAGCGGCGGCGTCCGCCCCCTCCCCCTCGTCTTCCGAGCCCGGCTGCTTCCGCTTCCGGGCGGAGCTCCGCTGCGGCCGACCCATGGGTCCGGGTCGTCCTTTCAATCCGCGGCGCCCTGCACCACCCGCACGGCCTCAAGCGGCCCCCGCACCGGGCCGCGCTGCGCAGCTCCTCCCCTGAGCTACTCCCAAGCACCTCCTTCTTGCTAGCCAGAGGGGCCGGAAGAGGGAAGGCGGCCACGACCGCGGCCGCCCTTCGCCTCGTATCTCCCTCCGCGCGCTGCTCACCACACACGACTCGACCCGGCTGCTGCAGCTATTGCTGCTGGTGGCCTCTCCTCCCTGGAGTTCCCTGCTCGGTAAGGCGCTGCCGGCTGCCGCTCCCGACTCGTCGCTTCGCTGCTCTGCGCCCCGCTCGGCGGGGGTCTCGCGCGCTGTTGGGTTCCTGTGCAGGGGAGGGGGCAGCGAGGGGGCAATCAATCGCTGCGGCGTGGGAGGGAGGTCAGCGAGGGCGGGCGCGGGAGCCTTCGGACGCCGCAGGCACTGCTACCCATCCCCCGGAGGCTGACAGGAAACACAGCGGGGTGGGGGCAGGGCGGGCGTACGGCAACGCAACGATGCGCCGTCACGAGTTTGGGGATCCGCTTTCCATGTGTTTTGTGTCCGTGCCGTGCAGGGTATTCCCCCGCGCGGCCCTTCACCCCGCCTGCGAAGGCAGTGTGGCGGTGGCGAAGCCGCCGGGAGTTAACGGCCGGGCCATGTGCCTGCCTCCACGTGTACGACCACCTGGGCCCTGCAGTTGCCACCCCTAACAAGCGACGTCACGCATACACACCCCGCCTCCCTGCAACACGATCACCACTCCACACGTAAGCACCACCTTCCTGCCCACGCTCGATACCGGCCCGCCGCCGGCAGCACCAACCGCAACCGCTGCCTAGCGACATGCACGTGATAGTGAACCAGCAACGGTATGCTGCCACCCAGGCCGAGCTCACTGCCCCGCGCTGGCCCCGCACACCAACTAACGTGTACGACCCGGCGCGAGGCAGGGCCCCCCTCCCTGGACGGGGTCGCGGCTGACGGACGCAGTCTTGAGTCCGGCGCGGTGCCCCTGTAGACCAACCTGCAGCCAGCCACAGCTCCCCGCTTGCTGCCAACTCACACCCCGCCTAGTTCCGCGTGGCGTTTTTCGGTCGCAGACATGACGCTCGTGCCAATTGCATTACTGTGCCTTCCTAGAACTTTCTAGTAATGAACGACACGCCTGCGGTGCTTTCGGCGACCGTCACGGTCGGCAGTTTCCCTGGGGCATGCCATTGAGTCGGCGTCCTGAGGTGGTGGTGGCATATACCTATCTTTGTAATCGATGCCTGCTGGCATGTGTGTATATGTATGTTACGTCTAGGGTTTGGCATACGTGTACGAGCAAAGCAGGGGGCTATCCGCGAGATTACGTTGCACTGGCGGACTCGGCCCCCTGTCGGCCCTAGGTTCCAACACGTCCCAGCAGCGGCTCTTCGCGCGTCATGGCCGGGCTGTCCATCTTAGCGTATGGTGCCGCTGCAAATGTGCAGTTTCTAAGGTTCAAATGTGTTCGATGGGGCGGCAACGCGCCGGCGCTGGTGGGGCCGCGCAGGGAGGCGGTCTTGCCTACTGTCGTACACCCTGTGGCCCAGGCCCTCGCGGCCTGCTGGCGGGACCGAGGGCCCAACCCTAGGGCCGCATTAATGTATATTTGATTATGTGGGCATTAAGGTAACATGCCGGCGCACAGGTTCGGTGGAGGCTGCTGGGGCACCTGGCTGGAGCTTGAGGCAGAGACTATCGCGTCCTAGACACGCCGATACGGCACCAGCGCCCGAGCGCGGGAAGCACGGGGCAGGCATGTAAGGCCTGGCAATCATGCATATCAGGTTGGGTGGTGTGGCACGTGCAGCTAGTGGAGGGGCCGGACCTTCGCCGATCCATCGACGCACACGCTCCAGGGTGGGCGGCGCGAAATGTCCCGACAGCAAACCGCGGCGAATCGTATGATTATGGAGCTCAAGAATAGTAGAGTGTATGGTGTGCTATGCTCGGGACTTGTGTGCGCGGTTCTTACTTGTGACCTCGCTGGCGACGGGTTGGGCGATGTGCCAAGCCGAGCCTCCCTCCTCAGCGCGCCAAGAATCCGCTCGCTGCAGATGCTATTTTTGGTAGAAATATATCCGCCTAGTCCTGAGCTGCGCTCTGGTCAAACTTTCGGCGTTCTGCCAGTACTGGGTTTTCGGTTATTGTGTGCGAACACCAGTTGCGTTACATAAAATCAACCTCAAAAGGCTCTGTCATATGAGTACGGTTCCCTGCCAAAGAAGGCGCTGCATGCCGTCACAACCGTGGAGTTGCAGTTGCGAGTACGGCATCGGGCACCCTCCCTGGCGGGATCGCGTTGGCGCTTATCCATCCGTATAGGCCTTGACCCTACCGCATGTCACGCCCGCAGTGATCATACAATCAAACTGTGAAACGAGCTTGGTCGTTGGTCTGTAGTCACGGCGCGTGCGTTGGGACCGAAAACAGCCCAGCAGGGTTGAGCACGTGTCCCGGTCCCCCCTTGCCCGCCCCAATTTGCCGGAGCTCTCACACCCCCATCTTGCCCGTGCTGCCCGTTCCATACCCACCCCTTGCACTTCCTCAATTTGCGGTACCGCTCTTCCATTGCTGGCCCGCGTGCATAATTGTACGTACGCCGCCAGCCGTCCACGGCGTGAAAAGCACGAGCATCTGCGTAGGCGACCCAGTTGCTCGGCGTTACCAGCACCTCCATGGACCTACTAGGTGTGTACAGCAGCTGCCACATAGAGCTGGGCTCTCTTGACCATCCACTTCCCGAATCGCCGCCGCAGAGGACAAGCGGGTGGTCCTCTCCTCGCCCGGATGCTCCGCAGCCGCGACCACAGCCGCGCAGCCAATGGGCTGGTGGCTTACGACCTGCGCGCATCGCGCAGGGAGCGGCCTGGAGGATGGCCCAGGTGAGCGGTTGCAAGCGTTTGGAGGCGCAGTGGCGCACAATGCGAGCTACCGCTGTACTCAAAAGTGATGATGTTCTGGGAGCAGCCCCCGACTCAAGTGGAACCACAAGCTCCCAACGCAGTTTATCAGCGGCATAGTGGTGAGAAGCCGGCGCTTACACGGCGCTAGGCTTGTCTGTCAAGATCCCCCGCCCAGTGCAAGCTCAGCCCTTCACCTGGGCGGGGGGCCCGGCCCGCAGGCATGCTGCAAAGCGGGCTCGTCACGAGGGCTGCAGCTGGGCCCTATGATGCGCCGAATACGTCCGGGAGCGGTGAACCAAGAGGCCCTGAAATCGTCACGAGGATGCGCGACCCACGGGTCACAGGCAACACCTTGAAAAGGACTGCACCGCCGCAATCGGCAGACAAGAATCAAGGCGTTCTTCGTCAGATTCCCCAAGGTCAGGCGCACGCACCGCACATTCATATCCACACGCTGGAAGCGCTCGTTGGCAGGCAGGCCCTGTGACGGCCGCCAGTCCTACACCAGGGCCGAGACCGTCGGCGTACATACACCACTTGCAGCACCCAGCGGCCGCGGTCCGCCTGCCGCCGAGGCACCAGCCCACCTTCGTAACCCCGCCCGCACAACCCTGACGCCCCCATCACCTCCATCTCACCCACGCAAAGCTTCACTCCAAGCGGCATAAGCTTTGCCTCTTTATTGTGTCGTACGAGGAAGACGTCAAGACCTTAGGATTCGCAGGCGGGGTGTCACTGCGGCCCCTGGACAAGACCTTGCCCCCATAGGATATGGCGCCGTACACCCTGCAAAATCGCCACTGGTTCCGAAGCTTGAAGGCCGACAACTCTCAGACGATTACTAACCTATATGCAAGGAGCATCGAGCGTATCACGCGGCGTGGTTTACTTTAAGATGGGATGCCGTACACTCGAATTGGGTCGCGCGACCAACCATTCATTTGGAATTTTGGATGGCACCACCACCAGCTCCCCTCCCTGGAGCACCGTCGCTTTCTGCGCCGTACCCCCCAGGCGAGTCTCATTCAGACCGGTCGCAAAACCTTTCAGGGACTTCCAAAACGCCAACTAAATAAAAACACGCACGTCCCCAGGTTCCCACTCCCACCGAACGGACGCTGACGGCTCCCCTACCAACAGCCCCCTCCTTCACCCAACCACCCCCCTCCATCCCGCCCCATCCCCGCCGCGGGCCTTATCCCCCCCACGCGCACCAAAACCTACCACGGTACTCAAAAACACATTGCCTACCACCAGCACCGCATCAGCCGACCACGCGTCCACGCCCCTCGGCTCTCAGATTGCACCCTTGGCCCTCAGCGCCGCCATCTCCTCGTCGCCCAGTCCCAGCTCCGCCCGCAGCACCTCCTCCGTGTGCTCCCCCAGCTCCGGACCCGCCCAGCGGGTGGCGCCCGGGGTGCGGCTGAGCACCGGCAGGATGGCGGGCATGGTGACGGGCGGCCCCCCGGAGGGCGGCGTGGCGGTGTGGAACATGCCGCGCTGCTGGTACTGCGGCTCGGCCATGATGGCGGCTGTGGACAGGATAGGGCCCGCGGGGACGCGCGCCTTGTTCATGCAGGCCATGACCTCCTCTGCAGCGGGGTCGGCGGCGGCGGGGGCGGGCGGAAGGGAATGGTGTCCGGTGCAACAGGGGGCCCAGTGGCAGGACAGGGCAGGGCAGGGCAGGCAGGGAGGGTGGCAGGTGGGGGACGGCGCCGGATGCTAGTCGAGGTGATGAGGCTGGAAGGCGACCGGCCGTGGGAGGGAAGAGGAAGCGGCGCGGGGTTATAGTAGCCTGGGGTTCAGTGACCCTCGTCAGAGCGTCTTGGAGTGGGGCGTCCGACGGTTCCAGGTAGCTAGAGTTTGCGCCAACGACGGTACAACGATGGTACAACGACGGTACAACGACGGCACAACGACGGTACAACGACACGGCCGATGCGTCAACAACAGTCGACTGGCAGCTGGTGGGTGCAACGTTGCAATGGCGGCGGTGGAGGGGCAGCGTCAGGGCTACAGCCGTTCCCGCACCCACCCAGCGTCTGTGTGGCCACCCAGGCCTCAATCGCGCCCATGATCTCCGCCTCCGCCGCCACCCGGAGGGAGTTGTTGGCGTAGGAGGGGTTGGTGGCGGACATATCGGGGCGACCGATGGCCGCCATCAGGCGGGAGTAGACGCTGTCGGGATGGGGGTGTTGATTTGATCAATGAAGGTGTTCATTTCGAAGGGGTAGTATCCGTGGATCGGGCCGTGCGGGTCGCCAACTCGTCACTGGACGGGCGCCGTTGCCAGCAAGGAGCGATGCACGGGGTTGAAGGCTATCTCCCGCCACTCCCCCAAGCCCCCCGCCACCCCCGAAGCCCCCCGCCGTCCCCACGGGTTTCCTCTCGTACCCCCCTTGAAGCCCGGGTCTCTTCTGTACTCTCCCCCCCGAAGGCCCCCGAAGCCACTCGCCTGTCGCCGTTGCCCCCGATGACCACGTAGCGCTCGTCCTTTGTACGGAAGGTGCCAGAGGGGACCACGCCTGCGGACCCGCGGGTTGCGGCGGGTCCAGCGGTGTGTGTGTGTGTGTGTGTGTTTTATAGATGCTGCGCTGAGCCGCGAAGGAGACAAAGCGCGAAGAGACCAAGGAATCCGAACAACCGACGCCGCGCTGCTGCCCGGCTGTGTGTGTGTGCCGCGTGTGTGTTTTGCAGTGTCAGGCAGCGGAGGGCGGGAGGAGGCCGGGACTCCGGTCAGAGACATCGAGCAGGTGGCGGGTGGTCGCTCAGCGAGCTCCCGACCACGGTACCCCCAACGGATCCAAAACGTCACGGCCGCTTCCCGCGGTCTTCGTTGCTCCCACAACCACCACCCTGCGGCCACCCGCCAACCCGCTGTTATCGTACGCAACCTCTCCTCCCCTTCCTCCTCGTCAGTCCCAGTGCTCCAGCATACGCCCACAAAATCGGTGTCCGACGACCATGCGCCAACTATCCTGTCCCTGTCGCGTAAACGGTTATTACAACCCCCCTCCTCCTCGCCCTTCCCTCCGTGCCTCGCCTCCCTGCCGCCACCCACCCGAGATGGTCGACCCCGAGGGCTGCCGGTCCTCCCCCGCCGCCGCCACCTCCGCCACGCAGCTCTCCAGCATGTTGAACACGCTCTCGCTGATGGCCGCGTCCACCACCTGACCCGTGGGTCCGCCTGGATCGGGGCCGCAGCGTGCGGCGCAAAGTACGGTGCCAGGTCCGGTGCGCAAGGTGGGACTAGCGGGAGACCCCTCCCAGGAGCCATGAACAAAACACACACCCGGAGGCGTGCCTCGAGAAGGCCCCCAACCCCGCCTCGCCCCGCCCCACAGCACCCAGTTCACTGATTTCCCCTCTGCCCCTCCCCCCCCGCCTGGTCCGCTCCCTTGCCGCCGGCCCCCTTGCAGCCCCTGCAACCGCGAGGGCCCCCGCCGCCGCACCTGCCGCCCCCGCCTGCGCCCGCTGCTTGTGCAGCAGCGCCATGACCGCCCCGAAGGCCCCGTGCAGCCCCGCCAGCGTGTCACCCAGGCTGATGTTGGGCCGCACGGGGGGCCGGTCCGGGTAGCCGTTCAGGTGGCGGAAGCCGCCGTACGCCTCGCACACGGAGGCGTAGCCTGGAGGGGACAGGGGTGGCATAAAAACTGGTTACACGACACGGGTAGGATAGCTGGCGCATGGGGGGGGGCGTGTGTTTGTGTCGGGTGTGAGTGCGTGTGTGAGGAAAACCCGTGTACGAGGAAACTGAGTGGAAAAACCGTGTCTGTGTGTACGGGGGTAAGACTCAGCGACGAAACCCCCAACATCCAAACATGGAAAACGGCAGCGTGCGAATATACGGTGCTCAAGCGCAAAGATGAAGGGATTAGCATTGCCACCGTTGCCAGGACCCAGCCACCCACCTGGGTCGGGGGCGCGCGGGCCGGTCTGCGGGGGAGAGGCCGTGCGGTGAGGTCGGGAGGGGGTCGAGTTGGGACCACGAGACGACGGCAGTGGGTCCAGGCTGAACCCCGCACCGCACCGCACCTCGGTCCATCGTTTCCCTCCGGCTGTCCCTCCGCCCCCCGGCACGCGCTGCCGCCCCACCAACCCCACGAGTTTTTCTTCGTACACGGGGTTTCCTTGCAACGCCACCACCACCAGCGGCCGCTGTCCCGAGGGGGCCCCACCTCCTGGGGGCTACGGTGCGGCCCCCAGTTCCCCCGGGCCCAATTGAAGCGTCCACAGCCGCCCACCCCACCACCAGTCCCACAACGGGCCCCCCAGGCGGGTTTGGAACACCCCTACGGACCGCAAGCACGCACGCACAGGCCCCGTACGGCGTAAGGCCCACCTGGCCGTATCCGGAGATGCGCGTGTAGATGAGGTCGGGCTTGAGGTCCGCGGGGCCGAGCCCCCAGCCCTCCATCACCCCGGGTCGGAAGTTCTCCACCAGGACGTCCACACGAGAGCTCAGGCTGCGGCACAGCGCACCACGACGACGAGTAATTGTGTGTTGTGAAGGGATGACAAAAAGGAAAAGAGGACGTAAAATGCTGCCCACCCGTTGAGTTGTGGGGGGGGGGGAGCAGGCGGCGGGTGGGCGGGGTAGAGGCCGCGGGGGGAGGGGTGTAGAAGGGAAACCCATGCCCCGAAACCCAAGGAGCCGAGGGCGGGTGGTGGTGAGGGCAAAGGATCAGTCCATCCCGAAAGGATCCGCCCGGCTGCGTCTCCGGCTGCCTGCTGGCCGCACCCTGCGCTCACCGTTTGACCAGCTCCCGCCCCTCTGGCACGTTGAGGTTGATGGTGACGCAGCGCCGGTTGCGGCCCTGAGAGGTGGAGGAAGTTCGGGATGGTGGCGGTGGGGGGTGTATAAAAACCGGTGGGGGGGGATGATGGCGGTGGGCGGAGGCGTGGGGGGTGCCGACATGCACCCTTTCGCGTGTCGTATGCCAACGCGGCGGAATGCCACGCTGGCAGCGGCCGCGGCTGCTGCGGGCGGAGGGGGTCTTTCCCCTCACACCTCTCCTGTTTTGGGTACCAAACTTCAGGCCCCGGATACCCGCCATTCGCGTCGCTGGAGCGCCAGCCCCCCCGCGCCTTCCGTTCCCCCCCTGCCCTCTCCACCCGCCCTCCCAACCCCCCTTCCCGCCCTCGAGTTGCCGGCTCTTTTATGTAACCCCCCTTCCTCCCCTCACATGGCAGCGCCACCACAGCGAGGTGCCGCTGGCGTCCAGGGTGCGCAGGGAGCGCAGCGCGTCGCCCTTCTTGGGGGCCTCCACCTGGGGGGGAGAGGGGGTGTCGCAAGGGTTTCGGAGCGGCAAGAAATCAGGACGCAGATCGCTAGGTGGCAACGCGAGCTCCAGGGTTACGGGCGCGGCGGGGGGTGGTGTGAAACCGGGGGGGGGAAGAGGGTTACGGCAGCGTGTTGCGACAGAGCAGGGAAGGGGAATGCGCAAGCCTAGCTTCAGCGCACCGGGTTGAGGGCAGTGCGTGTGGCGGGGAGGTTCAGCGGGGCCCGGCGGGCGGGGCGCGCGGGAGGGTGCGCACCGCCGTACCTTGATGACGTCAGCACCGAAGTACGCCAGCAGCGCCCCGCAGAAGTTGCCCGCCACCACCTGGCCCAGATCCAGGACCTGTGGACGCGGCAGCGTGACCGTCACCCACGTGTACACCGTGTACATCGGCGGTCCGAGGAAGCCGCGGAGGGTGCTCGTAGACTGTACGACAGGCGGTGTCCTACTTTTCCACAATTTCCGCTTTTAGACAATGCCTGTTAGGACTGAACAGAGGGTTTACGGGAGCTGTGCTTGACTGGGGGGGGGGAGGACGGGCGAAGACGAGGTCGGTGCAGTGTTGGTGGGGACCGAGGAGGGAAGGACCGCGTAGTAGGTCCCCATCACCTCTGCGCCAGCGCCCCTACCTACACCCGTATGCTCCCCAGTCCGCATTCGGGAAGGTCCGCGCATCGCCGTCGGCTTTGGTGTCCTCGATGCGCAGTTGTGGCTAAGGCGCTGCCCTGCCCCTCCCCGCCCCTACCCGTCCCTACCTTGATTCCGACGAGAGGACCCTGGGGGCCCGGCAGCGACTGATCGGCAGACGTGCTGCTGTCACGGGCGGTTGTTAACGAGGCCCGGGCAAAGGGCGCAGCAGCCGCTCTCTGCCGTGGCCGGCATGCGGCGACCACAAGGCGACCAAGCGTGGAATGCTGTATGGCAGACATGCTAATATGATCTTAAATCCCATTAATGAAAGGATTGGTAACAGATCACGGCACCGCGAAAATTTGGTGGAGAGGCGTCGCCGAGTAAGGTACGGCGCTCATGTGCGTTGGCGCGACCGACGGCAACGACTTCAGCCGCCATGTTGCGATAATGTATAGAGTGACCTAAACACATCTACACGCCGCGTGCATGTACCTCCTGACTGTCGCGTACTTGCAATCAAGGAAATGGCATCGGCGACTGCGGCACTCCAGCGACGGTCATGGCGACTGCCGACCTCAACCCTTGCTGCTGTAACGAACTTAAAGAGCGCTCTTGATCAGCTGACAGCGACAGGCGGGGCGGCGGGACTCAGCACGGATGCGACGGCCCCGATGATTAACTGGGTCTTTCTTGGGCCGCCTGGCGTTGGGAAAGGCACGTACGCAACACGCGTGTCGAAAGCTTTCGGAGTGCCCCACATCGCAACGGGCGACTTGATCCGTGCCGAGATAGCGTCGGGAAGCGACATAGGGTTGCAGGTATGGCGCTCGAAAGCTCCTTCCCTCGTTTGCCACCTGCTACCCATCTTGCTGCACGTTCTACGATGTCGGTACCATAGCTAGTGGGGCCCGTGTCGCCTCTCATTTTATTAACTCCCGCGCCGGTTGGACAGCGAGCACCTCACGACGCACGAACTTCTGAGGCACGACGCTAGGAAAAAACATTACGCTGTCGCCATCATAGTCGCATCGCTGCTTAACACCCCTCTGATTGCCCTCTTGCCGGGCTTTCGTAACAGATGAAGAGCATCGTCAATCAGGGCAAGCTGCTGCCTGACGAGATGGTGCAGCGGGTGGGTGACGCGGGGGGCCGTGGCCTGGTGGGGTGGAGGGTTTACAAGCTACCCTATCTTCTGAACGCTGTTTCGCTCTCGGCACTGGGTTGTGCCCCCCCCCCCCAGTAAGATTCCACGGCGGTCCAGGGATGGGGGACGTGGGCGGTCTACCTGACTAGGACATGCTACACGGAGGGATTGTGCTATGCTGTGCTATGCTGTGCTGTGCTGTGCTGTGCTGTGCTGTGCTGAGACCCCATGGTCTGCAGCCCATACGTCTCGTCGGCGCGCTCGGACTGCCCTCCCTCTGCCTCGCCCTACCCAGCGGGGCACTTCACCCCACGTCCAATCCCAGCCATCAGCCATCAGCCATCAGCCATCAGCCATCAGCCATCAGCCATCAGCCATCAGCCATCAGCCATCAGCCATCAGCCATCAGCCATCAGCCATCAGCCATCAGCCATCAGCCATCAGCCATCAGCCATCAGCCATCAGCCATCAGCCATCAGCCATCAGCCATCAGCCATCAGCCATCAGCCATCAGCCATCAGCCATCAGCCATCAGCCATCAGCCATCAGCCACCGCCCGCTGCCTCGCCACCCACCCTCCCCCCTCCTTACATTTCGCGCTCCGTCACCAGCCCCCTAAACCCTTCCCCACCTCCCATTCCTTACCCTGTCCCCGCTTCCTCGCTGGCCCCTTCCCATCTCCTCGCCCCAGGTGCTGCAGCTGCGGCTCGCCAAGGGGCAGCAGGAGGGCGAGCGCGGCTTCCTGCTGGATGGCTACCCGCGCACCAGATCGCAGGTGGGAGGGGCTCGGACCAGGAGCCGGGGGAGGTCAGAGGTAATCCGTGAGTCCACGGCCGACAAACCGAGGGCGATGAGCTGGGGAAGGGGCGATAGTAGGAGAGCGGGGCGGGGCAGCGGGAGCCGGGTGGGCGAGTCGGTGTGGCGGAGTCGGAGGCAGCAGCAGCAGCAGTGTGATAGTGGGGCAGCGCAGGTGCCACGGACGGATCGCACCCGGGTGCGGCTGAGGGCGCTGAGCGGGTGATGGGGGGTGCCTGAAGCGGCTTGCCCTGCAGTCGCTTTTTGCCCCCATGCGGACCGCGCCAGGGAGGGCGGCGAGGGGCGATTGGGCTTTAGGGTTGAGCGGGGTGTAGGTGCGGCCTAATTACACACGACACACTCCTCCAGTCAACCAAGCCTTACGGGGGGCACGCAGCCCCAATGATGCACCCAGTCAACCACACCTCCTCGCTTGCGACGTAGCCTTCAAGCGGGCCGCCGGCTGGCCACCAGGAGTGCTCCGCCCGCCAGCTGCGCAGCGTGACTAGTGCCGTACAATCGTACAACCTTACCGCGCCGTGCCCGGCGCCGCCTCCCTGCCCTCCCTCTGTGTCCCGCCGGCCGCTGGTGCGCAGGCGGAGCAGCTGCTCCGGTCAACGGATGTGGGTCTGGTGCTCAACATGAGCCTGCGGGAGGAGGTGCTGGTGCAGAAGTGCATGGGTGAGGGGCCGCCCGCGGGCGATGCCGGGTCTGGAAAGTGAAACGGGGGAGGGGGACGAAACCAAGGACAGGAGTCGCCGTATGCCATCATCGGCGCCTGGCAGCACTGTGGCGGAAGGCAGACACCGGCCCGCCTCCACGCTCTCCCTGACACACAGCTCACCCCCCTCCCCAGGTCGGCGGCTGTGTCGGCACTGCGGCAAGAACTACAACATCGCCGACATCTACCTTCCCGCCGGCAACGGGCGGCCGGCGATCACGATGCCGCCGTTGAGCCCCCCGGCCGAGTGTGAGGCGCACCTGGAGACGCGGGCGGACGACCGCGAGGAGGTCATCAGGCACCGACTGGAGGTGGGGGCAGCGGGGGTAGAGGGGAAGTCCGGGAACTGACTGGAGGTGGGGGCAGCGGGAGCAGAAGGGAAGTCCGGGAACTGACTGGAGGGTGGGGCGGGGGGCCCGGGGGCCGCGAGCTCAGGGGTGGATGGATAGCACACAAACACGTGTTGGCCATACGAGGCGAAGCAACCGGTGTGTGGCTCCCGGATCGGAAGTGAGGCGGGGACGGCTATGAATGGAATGGAAGCTGCGCCGGCTTGGGAACTGGGAGCTGGTGGGGAAGGAGAGGCCATGTCATTGAATCCCTTCTTCCCCTCTCCACGTACCCAGCGCCCTCGAAGGGTATTGTATTAAGTCCTGTGCAGGAAGCGACGGGGTCATCACCCTCACCGACGCGGCATTCGATCCGACTTGAATTTCACCAGCAGGCCGGCAGTGCAGGCAGCCGGCTCACGACAGTTCCACGGCCTCCAATCCCTTACAGTTCAAAAACACACTGCCTTGCACAACGAGGAGATTGCTGCAGCCAATACACAGCCGCCGCCGCCCTTCCTTGCTGCCGCCCGCCGACTCAGACGTCCCACCTTCCCGCCTCCCCCCTTCCTTCCCTCCGCTACTCGCCCGTCAGGTGTACAAGCAGGAGGCTGCGCCGGTGGAGGACTTTTTCCGCCAGGCGGGGCTGCTGGTGGACTTCGAGATCACGGCGGGCATTCCGGAGACGCTGCCGCGTCTCATGCCGCTGCTGCAGTCTTTCCTCGGGAGACACGCCAACGAGCGCCCTTGATGCTAAAGGGCTTTTGGTTTGGCCCGACGGAGTGACGCGACATGACGTGTCATGACCGCAGACGCTGACGGTTTAGCGCAGACTTGGCGCGGGAGGTGAAAGAAGCATCAAGCAGATAGGTGCAGGGTATTAATAGCTGTGAGGATGAGTGAGAGGTGAGGGGGGAGAGCGCGATGAGAGATAAGGAGTGGAAGGTTGGAGACTGCCTGTGGGGACTACTTCATTTCGTACAGTCGTATTATGTTCAGAGAATCTAGTGCGAACAGTACAGTTATGCCAACTTATCTATTGAGAAAAGACAGCCGTGTACAAGCGAGTCTGGGTTTAACGACCTGTTGCAAGGAAACGCCATGGACTCGTGGATGCGTGATAACTACCATATTCTGGCAGGCCGACACATAAACGAGCTTATTCTGCCCGGAACTCATGACTCAGCAGCTTACAGCCTGGAGCCGGCTGCAACTTCCGTGAGCACGAGCCTTCGTGACCGACTGCTGTGCTTTTTGGCCCGTATCGCGGGTCCTTGCATCTCCCCGTGGACAATTACGCAGCACCTTTGCGTATACCGACAATTGGCGGAAACGGGATGCCGCTTCCTGGACGTTCGCGTGGCTTGGAGTGACTCCCGCCGTGACTTCGTCACTTCCCATACGTTTTCCTGTGCCCCGCTCAAGGTCGTGCTGAGCGCGATCACCGACTTCCTGTTGGAACACACGGGCGAGGTGGTGGTGCTGTCCTTACGTCCCGACTGGCCTCACCGCAAGCAGCTCACGCCCGCGCTAAGCGCCGCGCTGTTGGACGCCGTATCCAAGGGCTGCCGTGACTACCTGTACCCGCGCCGGCAGCAGCTGCCAACGCTTGGGGAGATGGTCGCAACAGGCCGCAGGCTGATCGCATTCGTTGAGGGACTTCCGCCTGCGCTAGCTTGCATAACGGCAACAACCGTCCGCGACACCGACGCTGGCGCTGCGCAGCAAACGGCTGGCATACCTGCCCGCAAGCTGGGCTCGGAGGACGTATGGGTTGGGGCGGGCTGCCGGACCCTATGGGCCGATAGTGACAGCGTGGAGGGCACCGTGAGCGGCCTGCTGGATCTGATCTCCCGGCTGCGGCACAACCAAGGTCTGGACGGCGCCCTGTTTTGGTACGCGAGCGCCGCCGTGACTCCCAGCGCCAGCAGCATAGCGCACGACCTGCTGGTCGACCCGCGAGGCGCGGGGCTGCGGCGCCTGGCGGCGCAGCTGGAAGCGCAGGAGCTGCCGCGGCTGCTGGCCGAGGGGCTGGCGGGCATTGGTGCCGTTTGTCTCGACCATCCCACACCAGAGGCGATGTGGGCGGTGGTGCAGCTCAATCTGCCAGCGGAGCACGCCGGAAACTGAGCCCCGCCTCGCTGCCGTACTGCGCCAGGGGGCGAGCCTGGCTTGCGTTGGCTGACGCAGCCTGCCAGCCAGCCTATATAATCGTCCAGAGGGTTTAATCGTCGACGATCCCAAAGCAATTCGGCTCCTTACACGCGCGGCTCACCACCGAGCCCCATTCCGTCCCTAACCTAACCCAGGCCTCTCCACAGCAGGCCATATCTCGGCCAAGAGGCTTTAGGCCTCCGGACCCAGCCACGAGCCCAACACAGCCTCTCACGTACACGCCCCCAACCACAGCTACCATTGGGAACCAAACCCGTCCGGTTGTGCTCGGCCCCCATCGCCCCCCACAGCTGGACAGCTCTTCCGCTGGGACCTGTCCCCTCCGGTGAGTGCCGCCCGGCCCCTCCAATGGCACCCAACTGTGGACACGCAAAGCAGGCGCCGTTCGCTCGCTCGCTGTTCACATGCTCTCTCCGAAACCACAATGCCTGGTCCGCACTGCTAACTCCACGTCGCGTCCTCCATCCTTCGTACATCACAGGCACGGCATGCGGCCAGAGGCGGGTGCAATGAGCACCCTGGCGGCCCCGCACCGCGCACGAGCACAAGCGCCACGCAGCTCCACTCGCTGATTGGTATCGATATCGCTATGACCGCTTCGCCTTCTTGTTCTGGTAGCACACGCACAAGGCCGCCTGGGAGGCGGCGTCGATGAGTTCCAGGGGCGGGCAGCGGTCGGGGCGGTCGGGGCGGGCGGTCGGGGCGGTCGGGGCGGTCGGCAGCGGTCGGGGCGGGCGGGGCGGGCAGAGTGTCGCATGTGCGCGGGAGACACCACAAGTTGGTGCGTATGATTGCCGGGAGAAGAGGCACCTGCTCGGCTGTTCACAGACCACCCGGAAAGGCATAATTAGACGATCAGAGTAACGGATCCCAACAGCTGGTTTGCACGATTCGCGGCAAGTGCCGTATGGTGTAAGCAAGCCGTATGCTGTACTTTCCCCTGCTTTGTTGGCTGGCGCCCGCGCGAGTTGGTAGGCCGTGCTGGGCTGACAAGCGACCCCAAACTGACACCGACACCCGTGGCCGGCACCCGCGGTCAGCCTCGGTGGCACCTGGGTTCTACCCGGTCAATGGCGGGCACTCACCGCGACTGTAAATGCAATGTAGATCCCACCCGTGATGAAGCAGTTCTTCGACGCAGTAGAAATCTGCTCCTTCGTTGGCGAGCCCCGGCCTTCCTCCGGCTTGTACCACTCACCGATGTACCTACAGGGAGCAGGGCAAGAGCAACGTCAGCTCGCCTGTTCCTTTCCGGTTGGTACTGGGCCCCCCGTGCGGCCCCTACCAAGCCATACCAAGCCGCGTCAGCACATCCACGGCCTTAAGGTTCCGCATGCGTCCCGACCATGGCATGCAGGAGTGGCATAGGCAACGTGCGCTAAATTCGTAGGCCAGCTTCCTGACACGTTCCTTCCGTTACAAGTGGCGTCGCAAAATTGAAAAGGGGACCCCATGTGGCCGCGAGTACAGCGTCGTTAGAAAAAACCCAAGGCTCCAAAACGTGGGCGGGCGTGGGCGGAACGCCGTCATCCATCGCTCTAAAACGATGGCAGGCAAGACAGTGCTCCTTTGAACTGCATGCTGCCACGACGCGACACAAATCGCGACATTCTAGCCGACGCTAACTATCATCAGCTGCGAACACCGTCTACACATAGGTCCCAGACAAAGTAGAGGAACTGGAGGACAATTGCGATTGCCATACGCGTGCCCGGGTTATGACGGCCATGAGTAGGTTCAGAAGATTGTCAGAAACAGTCATTCCCTTGTGATTGACGCACGCAAGCGCACATGGCTGCAGCAAGTTATTGCACACTTTGGCATGTGCGCACGTGTGTGCACAGCGCTGCGGCCTTACACCATGCAATTCCCCTTTGGCGTGGGCGCTCACACAAGCATGGTGCTACATGCAAGGCGTCCCAATCTCCCCCCGCCCTTTTGTGTATGTGACTGCAGCCGTGTAACGTGGCGTATATGGCTACGGCACACGCTCGCAACACGATGGACGATATCACCCCAGGACGCCGTACGATGTTCCTGATCCATTTGAAACACCGTCGCTGTACGGTTGGGCCGTCAACCCCCGCACGAAGCCTACCAGGGCAACGTCCCAGGTCCTGTCCGTGTGGAAGTCACTAGGCCAACTCCACCCCCAATGCGTTTGAAGCCTCACTCGCCAATAATAGCTGTTTCCAGCCTTTTAAAAAACCTTTATCCTATCCGTGCATGCAACTGTGGGCCCCTAGTGCACCCACACCAGACGCCATCTCCTGCCAACAACCCAGCACTTACTCGTAATTGTTGCTGATTAGGATACCTAGGAGGAACATGAAAAAGGCTCCAAAGCCCGAGATGAGCGTGCAGAACGTGCAGCCTGCAGGGTCCGAAGGGGAGAGACAATCAGCTTCCCTCGCAACGGCGGCCTTGCTATAACTCCTACCGCAAATATAGGGCATGGTCATTCTATAGCTATGAGGACCCGCAACTGAAGCACCGCAAAGTCTCCCTACCGGCCGGATTGCACATTTTGTCCAAGTGGTAGGATTGCAGAAAAAAGATTACAATGCTTTGGAAGCTAACTTTGAAAATACTTTATGCCTAACTGGTGTTGCAGCGGCCAAACCTTAAAGATTTCGAACGAAAACGCAACTTGAATACCGGTAGTAAGTGATCAGGATTGTTTATAACGCCGGCACAAGCAAATCTTGCAATCAATGCAGCAATTTGTGATGTCATTTTGGCGCCCTGCGTTCTGTCGTGCCATGCCGTGCAATCAACTGAGGTTAGCTGTCTGGCTCCCTGTGTGCATACACACTTAATACATCCAACGAAGAAATGTTGACAACGGCCGGCAATAGAAGGCGATAGCGTCTATACACACGTTCTACCGATACGCCAGCTGCTTCACAGGCGCTCACTCCCATGTACCGCGCACATCCATCACAAATACCCTTGAAGAGCAGTTCTTGACGTGCATGGAGTAGTGATCATTGCTGCAGGCAACAAAATGGCGACAACGCGTGACCTTGGCGCTTGGAATGTTGGAGAGGTAAGAGCCTGCAAGTGCCGAACCATACAGTGCCACAAACATAAGCAAGACAAGTACCCTGGAGCGTAGCATGCCTCACTACGGCGAAAGGGCAAACTATATAATCGGTCGTACCGGTAGGGCGAAGGTTTTGATCCTCATGTGGGCTAGCATCCAGTGGTTTGTAGTGGCTAGCAGGGGCTAGCGATCATGGGCTTTGGGGACGCTGATAAGGGCAATGGGCTAGCATTAGCAGCCAAGGGCCAGAGCTTTTGAGGTAGGGCAAGTAAAACTAGCAGCCACAGGACAAGTAGAACTTGTCAGCGTTCGGGGTCACACTTCGTTGATAAAAAAAATGTCACCGTCCAGGTTCGAACTGGAGACCTTTCGCGTGTGAGGCGAATGTGATAACCAACTACACCACGGTGACTGGATGAGCTCGAAGGATTGCGAGCGAATATAAAACGTTTAGGAGGGGCTTACCGGTACGCCCCCCAGCCCCACCAGGCTGGGGGAGCGCCCGTGCCCCGCACTCACCGCCATGATTCACCCACCGCGGTCGTCCCAGGACATTACCGCGCTGCGCGACGCTGCTGGGCGCCTCGTGACCGACCCGCGCCAATTGCCCAATGTCGTCGCTTCTTTCTGGGAGCGCATCAGCTGCCTGCCGTCAGGCCTGGACTCGGCGGATCAGCACGCGGTTCTGGCAGCTGTCGGCGCCCACTCTACTCCGATCTCGCCCGATCTTCGCCCCGAGTTGGGCTCCATCGCAGTCTCAGCAGCGGAGGTGGCGCGGGCCCTGCAGCAAGCCAAGCCTGGCACGTCCCCAGGCTGGGACGGAATCCCTGTGGATCTCCTCCGGACCTACAGTGGCTGCTTTGTGCCGGCACTGGCCCGCCTTTTCACTGCTATCGGCCATCTGCGCGCCGTCCCGACGGGTTTCCTGAAGGGTGTTATATCCGTCATTTACAAGGGCCATGATGCGGACCGGGCGGCGGCCGGCGCCTACCGCCCCATCACCCTGCTCTGTACTGATTACCGCATTCTGGCGAAGGTCCTCGCCAACCGCCTCAGCCCTGGCCTTTCCGCCGCCATCCCCCTCGAGCAGTCCGCCTTCCTCCCCGGCCGCTCCATTGGCGCCAACACCCGCTTCCTTCGCTGCCTCCCCCCCCTCCTACACCAGCAGCAACGGAGTGCTCTCATCGCCTTCTTGGATTTCGCCAAAGCTTACGACACCATTGACCGCTCCTTCCTCTTTGCTGTCATGGAGCGCATGGGTGTTGGGGCCGGTTTCCTGGGATGGACGCAGCTCCTGTTGGGCCGTACAGTGGCCATGGCGTCCGTCAACGGCTACATCTCCCGCTCTGTCCCTATCCGGGCCGGCGTCCGGCAGGGCTGTCCCCTTGCCCCGCTCCTATACCTCTTCGTGGCCCACGCCCTCCTCTGCTGGCTGAAGCGGCACGGTGTTGGCGTGCCGCTGGCCCCGGCGGACCCGGCCAGCCTGGTTACCGGCGTGCAGTTTGCTGATGATGCCCAAGTCGCGCTCCCAGATGCAGCTGCAGTACCGCCATTTATCGCCCTCATGGCCGCGTTTGCCCGCGCCTCTGGCCAGCACCTGAATCCCTCCAAGGTCGAGCTGCTGTGGGCTGGTCGCCAGGTGGCGCCGGCGCTCGCCGCCCCGGCTGCCGTCCTTGCCGCTGCGGTGGCGGCCGTCGCCGCCCCTGCCGCCGCGTGGACCGCTGCGGGCGGTGCCGCCGCTTCACCCGCCGCCCCGAGCGCCGCTGCTGCCGAGGCGCCGGTGGAGGCCGCCCCGGCAGGCGCTGGCGCCGCCGCCGTACCTCCTGACGCCCCGGCCGCCGCCGCTGCTGCCGCTGCGCCGGTGGCTGCCGCCCTGGCCGCCGCTGCTGCTGCCCCGCAGGCGGCTGCCGCCCCGGCCGCCGCGGCTGCCGTGGCGCCGGCGGCTGCCGTCCTGGTCGCAGTGGCCGCCGAGGCGCTGGCGACCGCCGGTCCGGCTGCCGCCGGTGGTGCTCCTGGGGCGGCCGCGGGTGCCGCGGCCACCACGGTGCTGACGACCGCAGCCTCGGCCGCCGCTGGCGCCGCCGCAGCGTCTCCCACGCCTCCTGACGCCCCAGCCGTCGCGGCCGTCACTGCCGCCCCCACTGCCCCGGCCGCCCCAGCCGCTCCAGCCGCCCCAGCCGCCCCTGCTGGCGCCGCCAGCTCCCCCGTCGCCCGTCACCCGCCTCGCCTGGCGCGCCCACCAGGGCTGGCTCGCCGCGGTCGTCGGCGTCGTGGCCGCGGTGCTGCAGCTGTCGTGGTCGTGGGCGCCCTCGCCGCAGCCGCTGGCGCCCTGGCCGCCCCGGGTCCCTCCACGTCGCCGTCCCTTGCCGCCACCGCTCCCGGGGTGCCTCGCCCCTCCCCTTCTCCCCCGCCCCCTGCCCTCGCTGGCCTTCGGATCGTGCCCGCTGCGGTGGCGCTGGGCATCCCCTTCACCAATCCGCCTGCCGCCCCCGTCCTCGATTGGGCGTCACGGATGTCGGAGGCCCGCCGCCGTCTCCAAAAGATCTCCCGCATGGCCCTGTCGATGTTCGGCCGTGCCACTGCGGCTGCAGCTTATGCTCTCCATATGGCGACGTACCACATGGAGCACTCGGGGCTGCCGCCGGCGGAGGTCCTTGCTGGCATCATGGCCCTTGTTGCAAAGCTGGTGGATCGGGAGCTAGGCCCTGATGACGCCCAGCGCCGTTTCACTGGTGTCCCCCTCCGCCTGCTCTCCGGTCATCCCACCATCGGCGGCTTCGGTGTACTGCCCCTTCGGCTGCATGTCCTCAGCCGGCATGCCAAGTGGAGCCTGACGGTCGCCCGCTCCGCGCTGCAGCCCCCGGCTGCCCGCGCGCCGTGGATCCGGGTTGCGGTCTCCTTCCTCTCTACCCTCCACCCTGCCTTCCGCCCGCTGGCCGTCACCACAGCTCGCCCGGATGGCCCGTGGCTCGGCGCCCCCTTAAGCTTGCCCCCGGACATCCACCGGCTTGCCACGAGCCTCGGTCACCTCCCCCCCCTGTCTGACGTCGCGGACCCCCCCCTGGAGCCGGGCGTCTGGTGCTTCAACGCGCCGCTGTGGGGCAACCCGCTCCTGCCCAACGCGGGGGCGCCGGGCCGGCGGCCGGGGTTGGAGGCTATCCATGGCCCCCTCACCATGTGCCGCCGCCTGCTGACCGTCGGCGACGCCGTCCGGGTGCAGGACGCTATGACCGCGTTTGAGGTGGAGCGCGCCCATGCCCTGGCGACGACGCCGCGCCGGGCATGGCCATCTTCAGCCGGCTGGCTGAGCGCTGGACGACGCTCGTACGGCACGAGCTGGCGCCCTCCGAGCTGGCCATGGGTGCGCTCCAAGATCGCATCGCGGCGCGGGCTGCGGTGGCCGCTCTCCTTTCTGACATCTCGCCCGCATGGCTCGCTGCTGCTCGCCTGGCGCCCGATGGCCCCGCCCCGCCGTCGCCTGACGAGGTGGATGCTCTCCTCCTTGCTCGCCTGGGGTGGCGGCTGGGTGTGGACGCCGTGCTGCCCCTCACCTCCTTCACCGTCAAGCTGGGCACCCTGCTCCAGGCGGCGGAACTGGAGCGCCCCAGGCAGGCCTGTCATGCGGCGTATGTGCGGGAGGCGCTCGGGCTGTCCCCTGCTGTGGCTGCCACGCCCGAGGCGGCCCTTGTGGCGTTACGCGCGGTATGGCGGCGGTTGTGGAAGCGTCTTAAGTGGGAGCCGCGGTGGAAGGAGGTCCTCTGGCGGCTGGCGGTTGACGGGGTGCCCATGCCGGGCTCCTCTCACCTCCCGCTGGTCCCACCCGAACCGTGTGCTTGCGGCTGTTACCCCGCTGCAGTGGGTGTGGCCGAGTCGCCGCGCTTGCATCACTTTTGGTCTTGCCCCCTCGTCCGCCCGCTCTGGGATGAACTGGAAGTCTGCTGTGGGTGCGGGGTCACGCGTGAGCATGTGTGGTTGTGTGTGTCGCCGGATCCGACCACTGTGCTGCAGTGTGTGTGGGATGTGGTGGCGTTGGCGGCGCTCAACGCGATGGAGTGGGCGCGCCGGTACATACACTCTCATCGGCTCTCCGGCACCACCCTCCCTGCTGCTATGCGTTCTGGCCTCCTTGCTAAGTTCTGGGCCTTGCTGCGGGACTTTGCGGGCTTGGGTTTGCCCCGCAAGGACTGGGGTGACGTGGGGGTGGACCACCCATTTTTGTTCGTAACCGGGGGTCGGCTCATGTGCGCCGTGCCGCCCTAGCTAGCCTGCCTTGGATGCTGTTTGTTCTTTCGTTCTTTCTTTCCTGGTGCCACCTTTGCTGGTTCGAGATACGAGTGGTGCGGGTGATGGGCAGGTGAGCCAATGGGGGCTTTTGTGGTGGTTTTGACGCGTAAGGGTGGCCTGCATGGGGCCGTGTCCTGCCGTCGCTTGTGCTGACTTTGCATGATGCTGTTTGCCTGCTGTTGCCCGTACCCGACCTTGGTTCCGTGTCTCTTCCGCAGTGCTTTCCCGCCGGGATAAGGGCGGGTGCCGCCTGTCGTGCGGCCACTGTAACGCGGTCTCTCTCTCAGCCCCACCAGCAGCGCAGGGGCTGCGCGGGTGGGCTTACCTCCTCCTAACCCCCGGGCCGCGCGCGGCGGGCGGGCGACGCAGCGGCGATATGCTTGCAGGGGTATGCTTGCAGGCGTATGCTTGCAGGGGTATGCTTCCAGCGGTATGCTTGCAGGGATATGCTTGCAGGGGATATGCTTGCACGTGTATGCTTGCAGGGAATGCTTGCAGGGGTTATGCTTGCACGCGTGCCGCCTGCGGCTTCAAAGCACGCCCAGATACCTGCTATTTGCTGGAGCGCTCCAAGGGAGGTGGGAAGTGGTGCAACCTGCGGCCGCCCACAGGTCGGGCGTCCGGGTTGGGCGAGCCACGTACTACTCGGGCTTCAGGGTCGCTGCCATGCGCCATTGATTATGATCTTCCAGCTACAGGGGGCTGGGTGCTTGGGCACGCACCATCTGGCAATGAGTATATGTGCTATTTGCTCGGGCGCCCGAAGGGAGGTGGGTACCAGGGTGCCTTGTGGGTGTTGGGTGGAGGGGGCTGGGTGCCTAGGTGCTAAAATCGGATAAGGCGGCCGCGCCCAGCGCGGGCGGGCGAGACGCGGCGGCGCGCGCAGAGGGGTACCGGTATATAAGGTTGCAGGGGTATGCTTGCAGGGGGTATGCTTGCACACGCTTATGTGCTTGCAGGGGTATGCTTGCAGGGGTATGCTTGCATGTGCAGGCTTGCAGGGGGCAGCCAGCCAGGCGCAGGGCGGCGGGGGCAGCCTGCTGGTAGGCGCAGGGGGCGCAGGCGCCGGCCGCATGTGTCATGGGGCGCGTGGGTCGGTGAGCCATGGGTCGGAGACCTGTGGGTCAGAAACCTGTGGGTCGGAGAGGTGTGGGTCGGAAGGCCATGGGTCGGAAAGCCATGGGTCGGAAAGGCGTGGGAATGGCGCCTGCTCCAAATGGTGCTGTGATGCTGATATCTTCTTCGCGCCAAAGAATGGAACGAATTCCCCCACAGGGCGTGTGCTGGCGCCAAGCAGCAGGCCTCCAGCGCTCCTGGGTGCCGGGAGCGTCATTTCAGAGGTCCTCGCATCCCTCGCGCTGGTTCAAATTATGCTGATACATCCCTCCATCCCCAGGTGCCCCGGGGGCTGGGTGCTTGGGCACCTGGGCGCCAAAATTGGTACCGCCATCCCAGCTCCCACCTACCAGGGGGCTGGGTGGCTGGGCGTCCAAAGGAAGGTGATGAGTACCAGGGTGCCCTGTGGGTATGGGGTGCAGGGGGCCATCCGCCGATGATTATGATCTTCCAGCTTACCGGTACGCCCCCTAGCCCCAAGAGAACATACCGGTACCGCAGGGTAGGCAGCTGAACCTGTCCATCCGGTGACCTGCGCGAAATACGACCACAGATAGGATCCGTCCTGTCACCACGCACAGCGTGCTGTGCAGGGTATGTGAGCCCCGAATCGACTGCCACGCAGAAACTCTGTGGTTGGACCTGCATCTCACTGCCCTACATATATGCAGGAGTAGCCAACTTGGTAGTGTAGCCAACTTCGTAGCACGCAAATACTGTTGTATTACGGTACCAGCAGTTGGACCTGTCAGTACCACATGACTACTCGTTACTTGCTTAACCTGACTTGACCTTGCTACTCTTAACCTTACAGGTACTTACCGTCGGTTGCAGGCTCTTGCCGACCTGAGTCTTATCTGGCCATAACTAACTTAACTGCATCGATCTTACTTAATTGGTCGAGGTTACTGAACGTCATCCCACGGGGCTTCGCACCTTTGCGTCGCTGTGACACTGCTGGTCGCTGGTAGAAGTCTCCTTGACCTCCGACTTACTTATCTATCGGTTGATACCTGGCGACTGCCCGCCGGTGGAGCTCTTCGCCCTGGTTTATCCTTGGCGCTTCGCTCAACCGGTAGTTATCACTACCACCTAAAGGACTCGCGGTACAACAGTGGTATCGAGAAAGCCTTCCTGGCGTCTCGCAAAACCTCCCTAAACGCTTCCGCACCAGCCATGTCCGACATTATGGATTTCCGGGTTCATCTGACCAACCCGGACGGACCTTCTTGGCGTACAACACGGCTACCCAGACGGACGATATGCCGCCGGATATGACTTGTCCGTGCAGTTCTTCGCCCGCAACGGTCGCGCGCTGACGCTGGGGACGGTGCGCACTACGTAGTGTTGCCGCGCACCAATGCTTTTCCTGTAGATCGATGAAGCACGCGTACGCCCAGTGTCCGCACCTCAGCCCGCCTGCGATCGCTGGGCAGGCGGCGTACCTCGTACGCAAGGCCGCCGAGACCCAGGCCAAGACCAAATAAATAGGAGTTTGCTCAGGTGCTGTCGGGGGGTACCTCGCCTGAGTTGTTGCTTCCGCCGCCTGACTTGATTGTTCGCCGCCCTGTTTGGGCTCTGCTGCCTTCTGCATTCGCTGAGTTGGAGACTTCCGTGGGTCGTCCTTTCACGTTTGATGCCTTCGCGGTTTGCGCTGGTTTCGACGCTTCCTGTAACCTGTTCGACCCTCGCGGTTGCTTGTTCCTTCTCCTCCGTTGATGTTGGCGGCCGTAACATCCTGGCGATTCCCTCCTGTGTTTCGCACTTGCGTTGTTTGCTTTCCCACTACCGTGCGTGCAAGCGTCGCCGCCCTGATTCCGCCCTGGCCCTCTTGGTCCCGGCGGCTCAACATGTCGCCGCGCGAAGCGCTTTGCTTTCCCACTACGTACCGCGCTCCTCTCAGGTATGCGTTGCGTCCGCCGCCTTGCTGCCGGTACGTCCCTGTTTGCTGGCTTGTCCGTTGATGGTCGTGCCGTTACCCTGCCTGGTCTGCCTTACACTGCCGAGCTTTGGTACGACGTCGCGCTGCCCTGTACCGCTCCTCCCGCTGAGCCGTTCGCCTCTTCTTTGGCAGCTATTTTTTCCCTTTCGGCAGGGGGTTCGTTGCCTGTGATCCCCGTCACTGCTGTCAACCTCGCCCTTACTGCTCGTCTCGACTCGGGTGCCAGTCACGACTTCATCGGTGCTCCAGTCGTCCACCGCCTGGGTCTGCCCATCCGCCCGTGCTCCTGGTCGCACGTTCACCTCGCTGACGGTGGTACGCAGCAGGCTATCTTGGGCCAGGTTACGCTTCGCCTTTCTGTGGGCTCCCTTCGCCTTACTGTTACCCCCGTACGTTCTTGCTGAGCTGACTGATGCCGCATCGTACATCTTGGGTTCTGCCACTTTGCAAAAGCACTTCGCTCCCTATGGCATACATTGACCCCATAACAGAGGGGTCAAGAGGGGTTACCGACCCGAGGGGTTGGCTTAGGTTGACTGACCAAGCCCTTAAGCCAGCCCTAACCCAACCCGACCTGGTACCTGCGTCGGTTACATATTAAGCGCATTCAACACATAGCGAGACACAATGCACAATGCACGGTTACATATCCGCTGTGTGAAGATAGTCGGCTGTCGCCATTGAAAGTCAGATTCCAGTCAACCACGGACATTATTGTCTTGAGCTTTCCCGACTACTCCGCGCCTTTCCGCGTCGTGTTACTTACCGATGCTTCTTTGCACGGTTCGAGTGTTGTCTTGCTGCAAAACGGCCGTCCTTGTTGTAACGGTTACAGTGGGTTCCAGACCAAGAGGTAGAACCATCGGGCGCATCGCCTGACACTGAAGAAGACGGAGGAAACAAAAACCGACATGCACCGAAACAAAGGCAAACCACCAGAACACCAAATTGACAGGCCGTAGGCATACAGAGCAGCCGCCAGCACCCCAGGGGGAATTTGCACTAGAGGCTCCCCTATCAGGAACTGGCCACCAACCAACCTAACAGCCCAGCATCCGACAAACCAGTGAAACGCCGCAACGATGTCCTGTATGTTGCCTTTGCCAGTAAGAAGTTTTCGCGTAACTACACAACGGGTGAACAAGAGCTCCTTGCGGTCGTCCACGCGCTTCACGAGTGGCGGTGCTGCCTCGAAGGCCGTTCATTCGTGGCTAAAGCCGCTCACTTACTTGCAGGGTGTGCCTACTTTGAACCGACGGCAGGCCCGCTGGATGGAGATCATGTCCCGGTTCAACTTCACTTGGGAGTATCTTCAACTTCCCTATGGCAACGCTCACACCGGTTATGGGCCGGTTTGCTTGCGGGGGGATTGGTTATTACCGGGGAGGCCGATAACATAACCGGGGTCTTCATTCGCAAATCGGGTCCTATTTGTGCAACTTCGATAACGGCCCCGCCCGTCAGCTGGGAAGGCAGCCGGTTACCGGGGTATGCCGGTTATCGGCCCGGGTAGCCGGCGGGGGCAGCCGTTTACTGGGGTAGGCCGGTTATCGGCCAGTTACCGGGGTACGCCAGTTACCTGGTTATGCCTGTTATCGGCCAGTTAATGGGGTAGGCCAGTTACCGGGGTAGGCTGGTTATCGGCCAGTTACCACGGTCGGCCAGTTTTTGTTTTTTAAGTAATATATTACTTAAATGGAATAAATCGTGGTTTGGAGCTTGGAAAAAACGGAACAGGTTGAGGCCGACCCGTACATTTTTATTACTTCAGCCAAAAAAGGGACGGTGGAGGATGAGCGGCGGTTCTTGGCCATGGCATACGTGCAGGACCCCACACGCAACCGCCTAGACGAGCACCTGGCGCTGTGCGTGCGCATCTTCACACAGGACTTGTCCGACCTGCACATATTCCCGTTTGGTGACGCACTGCGGAAGTGGCTGGCCAGCAGCAGCAGGGGGCGGTACATGATGCATGAACGGGTAGAGACCCAGCGCTACTGTGCTGCATTTTGCCCTAACAAATGACACTTAGAAACACACCAACTGTACGTGACTCTGGGTCTGTGAACGGACTTGTAACTTATCGGGGGGGTCTGGGGGGGGCGGAGGCTCCCCCAGCGCCGCACAGCTATGGAAAAAATATGGAACAAATATCAAACACCCCTGAAATTTTATTACTTCAGATGGAATAAATCGAGACCCCCCTAAAACGAAAAAAAAACACTGCGGTCGGCCAGTTACCAGGGTTAATCGGTTACTGGCCGGCTACGTACCAGGGTGGATGGGCCAGTTAATGGGGTTAGTTGATTACTGGCCGGTTACCTGCCGTCAAATGGCGTACTTCTTGCTGGTGGAGGCCGCAGTGACAGCCATGGTGGACGTGGTGCTGGTGAGCCTCAGGGTGCCAATGCAGGTCGTCTGCCTGCTAGCCTTGTTGCTGCTAGGCGTCGTGGGATGCGGTAGACCGGGCCGGTTATGGCTTGGCTGGGCAGAGTTAGACCGGGCCGGTGAAGGGCAGCGAGAGGTAGACCGGGCCGGTCGAGGGCCGCGAGACCGGGCCGGTTATGGGCAGTAGTGTTAGACCGGGCCGGTGAAGTCAGCGAGAGGTAGACCAGGCCGGTCGGGCCGGTCGAGGTAGACCGGTGGGCCCGCCAAGGGTAGAGGTAGACCGGTCCGGTCTTCCGCAGTGTTAGATGACGACAGGCCACCGTGTTATTATTATTATTATTACATTACGCCGGCACTAGGCCTGGCATGTTGTTAAGGGGGCGGGGCGGTGAGGGCATCAGTACACCCTATACGCTCGCGCCACCAGTACCAATCCACCGTGTTACGAATGAAATCTCTGATAATGGCATCCGCCTACAATGCGTCATAACACCATTCATAAGAGTGCTCGTAAGGGTCTTACGAGTCGTAACTCGTAACTGTTTACGAGGCTTATAGTTCTTTATAAGACGTTAGGTACGTTAACTACTTATACCGTCTTAAGCAGGGTTTAAGATCCTAAGTTCGTAACTGTTTACGAGGCTTTTAGTTCTTTATAAGACGTTAGGTACGTTAACTACTTAAACAGTCGTTGGAGTCGTAACACCCTCGTAACGTCGTTACGACTCCTAGGAGCCCTTTACGACGATTTGGCTGCCATAGGGCTGGCTATGCCCGGTTATTCCGTGCGTCCCGGGTATTCCCCCCAGATTGTTTGCTTGCATCTGCTGCAGCTGGGACCAAAACTACGAATGTCTACTTGGTGGTGTATGTAGCCAGCCCGTCCCGCCGAATAAACGCTTTTTATTCGTTCTCACGCACCCAGCATGCGTGCGTCTGCAGCGGCGGGTATTAGGACGGTCAGGAGGTTATTATCGGCCAGCCGGCTTGATATAAATTGTGCTTAGTGCGCAACAGGGAGTAAACTTGCCGCGGTGGCAAGGTAGGGCAGGTGGACGCAAGCAACGAACAGTACTCGCATCATAATAACACACGGCACGGCGCGCGGTAAAGCAGCACATCGCGCATCGCATGCTGTCTCGCACGCAGTAATTAACAACCAGGAAGATACACATGATAATAACCAAAACATACAGAGTAAACCACGCAGCGCACGGTACTACACCACATCATAATCAACAAACGGTAATAACTTAAATAACACCGACACGGTAAACTAACGCAGAGTAATTAACACGCACACGGAGAATAAACACGCACGCGGTAATGGATGCAGGGGTGAAATTAACAGCAGGCGGGCTGTAATCAATAACAAGCTGCAGATTTTCGCATACACGCGCGGCAGGTGATACGTACGTACCTCGTACGTTTCGCTGATGATTGAGAGTAGGAAAGCTGGCTCACAGCACTCGCTCCGTCCAGCCAGCTCCTTACGAATGTCTACTTGGTGGTGTAGCCAGCCCGTCCCGCCGAATAAACGCTTTTTATTCGTTCTCACGCACCCAGCATGCGTCTGCCGCGGCGGGTATTAGGACGGTCAGGAGGTTATTATCGGCCAGCCGGCTTGATATAAATTGTGCTTAGTGCGCAACAGGGAGTAAACTTGCCGCGGTGGCAAGGTAGGGCAGGTGGACGCAAGCAACGAACAGTACTCGCATCATAATTACACACGGCACGGCGCGCGGTAAAGCAGCACATCGCGCATCGCATGCTGGCTCGCACGCAGTAATTAACAACCAGGAAGATACACATGATAATAACCAAAACATGCAGGGTAAACCACGCAGCGCACGGTACTACACCACATCATCACCAACAAACGGTAATAACTTAAATAACACACGGTAAACTAACGCAGAGTAATTAACACGCACACGGAGAATAAACACGCACGCCGTAATGGATGCAGGGGTGAAATTAACAGCAGGCGGGCTGTAATCAATAACAAGCTGCAGATTTTCGCATACACGCGCGGCAGGTGATACGTTCGTACCTCGTACGTTTCGCTGATGATCTTGAGAGAAGGAAAGCTGGCTCACAGCACTCGCTCCGTCCAGCCAGCTCCTTACGAATACCACTTGGTGGTGTATGTAGCCAGCCCGTCAATCCTTTGTGACAAAATTAAAATCGGCGGAAAATTGGTACCCTACACCCCCCCAACGGACCCCTACAAGTACCTCGGGGTGAACGTCACACTTACGCTCAACTGGGGGCCCCACCTCCGCTACGTAAGCCAAGCCGTGACAGAAAAAGGCACCCAGCTGCTGTCCTGCATGGCGTCACCCGACCAGCGCCTACGCGTCCTCCAAACGTGCATCCAGTCGGTGGTGGCGTACAGCTTTCCCACTATGGCGTACACCCCAAATGATATCCGAATGCTAGATGCAATGATCGCCAGGATAGCCAAAAAGTGCTACTACATAACTCCCAGCTTCCCAACACGAGCTATCCTCCACCCAGCAGAGATGTACGGCCTAGGTGTGGGCTCACTGCTGCCCACCTATGTGCAACGCTCGACCCGAGCGCTCGTCCTGGCACTCAATGACCCAGGGCGCCTAGGGGTGGTCACCCGTGCCATGCTCAAGCTGCAACACGACTATGCGGGACCCCAGCCCATGCACCGCCTTGCAGGCGCCAGCTGCTACTACGTAACCCTAAAACAGCTATCGCTGGCAAGGGAGAGCGGGATCGCCATCACGGCCGCCGGTCAGCCTTATGCCCCAGAAATCAACACCCTATATGAGGCGGTCCAGCTAGCGAGGGGTCGGTCCGACGCCCAACTCCCACTGCCCTACCGGTATGTTATGCCCCTAGTGGAGCTCGGCCTAGATCTGCAATCTCTGGTGGACCAGAACACCGGGGCCCACCTCATCACCAGTGCCGAACTGCAGAACCTCTTCATCAACAAAACCAGGATCCAACGCCGGCACAAAGTTGCGCTCAACCGACTTAGCCTGGCGCTCAGCGCACACTGTGATCCCCTTGAACGGGGCAAAGACATGGACCCCAAACGCTATGCCAGCGAGGCACCACTAGGGGACAGGCGCCTCCGGCGGATACCAGACGTGCCCGCATTTGCTGGCTTGCTATCCAAATCGCGCGTGCCCAATGCTGCCGTCATGCCCTCCATGGACCCACATACCCTGCGCACCCACCGCGGGGTAGTGCCAGGAGAGCACGGGGGCAGGCGCCCGCAAACTGCCCCAATGCCAGAGGCCACGGGAGCACAATACCCCCGACATGGCATCGCCGTAAACCCGACTCCAAACGGGCCCCGAGGTACCGACCACCAGGACCCACCATCGCCTCAACAAGAGACCTCCCGGCGGGGGCGCAAGCGTAAAGGTGTTACAGCCCGGCAGGAAGAACTCATCGCCAAAAGCACGCGGTGTGATAACAATAAGACACGCACGGCCAAGGCCAGAATCCATGATGTACCGGCACTTGTGCAGCTCCATGCCGAAGAAGAAGGGAAACCTGTAACACAGTGGGCTCGCCTGTGGGCCGGCACCGACGACGATGTGGCCGCTTTCTGGCGGGCGGTCCTGGAAGATATGCGCCCCCATGTCAAAAGCCTGGGGCGAAGGCAACAGCCAACACAGACGCACGCACCGCAATTACGACTTACCGACCGGGATGGTGATGAGGGAAGATGGGACGCTGATCCTATCCACGAACCCACCGACGCAGAGGGCATCCCACTCCTAAACACGGCAGACATACATGAGGCCCTGCCCCCACTAGCTGAAGCAGCGACTCCGCAGGCAGCCCGCCCGCTGGGCGAGCCATGGGAGCCATCCCTATGGCAGTCCGGCCCAGTGTTACCCTGGCTGACCCAGGGTAATCCCTCCCTCAGCTCGCCCGGTAACCCTGCCGAGCTCGGTAACCCCCCAGTTACAGTCGGCCGAGGATCAATTATCCATGAAGCCCATACAATGTAATATTTTTGCACCAATGTCGATGTCTGGCAACTCCGGCTACCCTGAAAAGCGACCAGGTTGTAGCACGACTGAAAAGCCGCTGTCTCCCAACAAACATGGATGCATTATATATCGACGGCTATGCTAATCGTTACAGAGTTGTCAACAGTGGATCCTCTCTTCGAGCAGTGCGGACTCTTCACCATCGTGCTGATGCGAAATCTTTCGCCATTGTTCGCGTTGACGTCCATAGCATTCAAAAGAAGCAAACATCGTTTTATCCATGAAGCCGTAAATAGAAGCTGCGCCCCTGCTTGAGCAGGTAACCTGGCCTGACTCGGTGACCCTCCGATAACAGGCGGCCAAGGATCATTTAACATGCATGCCTCCAGGCTTCAGCTATTTTAGCGCCAATATAAATGCCTGGAAACTCTAGCAACCCTGGCAAAAAAACGTAATGCAGCAAGGAGCCCCCTCACTAGTGCAGCCATCCTGCCTCGAAGGAAAGGGCAGGTGTACTATTTACATATTAGGCGCTCACCAATACGCAAGGTGTCCCGACGATAGCCCTGTGGGAAGCCTTGTTCCGTTGGATGTCGTATGTCGCCACTGAAGACGTACGGCAGCAAGGAGCCGCCTCACTAGTGCAGCCATCCTCGAAGGAATGGGCAGGTGGACTATTTACATATTAGGCGTTCATCAATACGCAAGGTATTCCGATGATAGCCCTGTGCGCTTACATTTCCTTTGTTGGATGTCAGTACTGGGCGTCTTTATGTTTGTTTGTCAATGTAATCGATAGAGGAGCAAATTGTTAATGCCAACGTCTCCCACAGTCACTAGACTTTCTGCATACGAGTGCAGGGCGGGGTGTGGTTGGTTGGTGTGCTGACAGAGCCACTTGCACCGACCGACGGAGGCACTTGCACGAGTGCGGGGCGGGGTGTGGCGGGTTGGTGTGCTGACAGAGCCACTTGCACCGACCAATGGGGGCACTTGCGCGAGTGCGGGGGCGGGGTTTGGCTGGCCCCTGGCCCTGCGCCCTGGCCCCTGGCCCTGCACCCTGGGTCCTGGCCCTGCGCCCAGGCCCCTGGCCCTGCACCCTGGCCCCTGGCCCTGCGCCCTGGCCCCTGGCTGCCCCCCCTGGCCCTGCACCCTGGCCCCTGGCCCAGCACCCTGGCCCCTGGCCCTGCACCCTGGGCCCTAGCCCTGCACCCTGTGCCCTGGCCCTGGCCCCTATGCCCTGGCCCCTGTGCCCTGGCCCCTGTGCCCTGGCCCCTGTGCCCTGGCCCCTGTGCCCTGGCCCCTGTGCCCTGGCTTCTGTACCCTGGCCCCTGTGCCCTGGCCCCTGTGCCCTGGCCCCTGTGCCCTGGCCCCTGTGCCCTGGCCCCTGTGCCCTGGCCCCTGTGCCCTGGCCCCTGTGCCCTGGCCCCTGTGCCCTGTCCCCTGTCCCCTGGCCCTGCTCGGTGTCCCCTGGCGGGCCCTGTGCCCTCGCCCCTGTGCCCTGGCCCCTGTGCCCTGCACCCTGGCCCCTGGCCTTGCACCCTGCGCCCTGGCCCTGCACCCTGGGCCCTAGCCCTGCACCCTGTGCCCTAGCCCTGTGCCCTGGCCCCTGTACCCTGGCCCCTGTGCCCTGGCCCCTATGCCCTGGCCCCTGTGCCCTGTCCCCTATGCCCTGGCCCCTGTGCCCTGGCCCCTGTGCCCTGGCCCCTGTGCCCTGGCCCCTGTGCCCTGGCCCCTGTGCCCTGGCCCCTGTGCCCTGGCCCCTGTGCCCTGGCCCCTGTGCCCTGGCCCCTATGCCCTGGCCCCTGTGCCCTGGCCCCTGTACCCTGGCCCCTGTGCCCTGGCCCCTGTGCCCTGGCCCCTGTACCCTGGCCCCTGTGCCCTGGCCCCTGGCCCCTGTGACCTGGCCTTGCACGCTGGCCCCTGTGCCCTGGCCCCTGGCCCCTGGCCCTACACACTGGCCCCTGGCCCTGCACCCTGGCCCCTGGCGGGTTGGTGTGCTGACAGAGCCATTTGTGCCAACCGACGGAGGCACTTGCGTGAGTGCGGGGTGGGGCGGGGCAGGTTGATGCGCCGACGGAGGCACTTGTGCTGACCGATGGAGGCACTTGCACAAATGCGGGGGCGGGGTTTGGCTGGTTGGCGCGCCAACAGATGGTGCACCGACGGAGGCACTTGCACTGACCGACAGAGACGGAGACACATCTCCCATCGCTACAACAAACCCAGCAGAAAGAGCACAACAGTTCCATAGTGTACAGTCAATCATCCACTGGGCTGTCCCGCGTGTGGCACATGGCTAGCTAGCTAGACATGGGCCCCATGGCAAGCCACAGGCACGCATACATCTCCCATCTCCCATCACTACACCAATACCAGCAGAAGCACAACAGTTTGTATGCGCTCAGCATACACCATGGACGGGGTTTAGAGTCATCAATCATCCACTGGGTTGCCCCGCAGCAAGCCGCAGCCACGACACTTATCCCATTGCTACGCCAAACCCAGCAGAAGGCGCACAACAGCAGTTCGTATGCACTCGGCACACACCATGGATGGGGCCTACAGTCAATCGTCCTCTGGGCTGTCCCACGCACATGGCTAGATAGCTAGAAGTGGGCCCCACGGCAAGCCGCAGGCACGCACACATCTCCCATCATTAGACTGTACCTGATGCGAGAGTAGTCGCAGCAGCCTGCTGGCTACACATGCAGCAGCCAGCCGGCTACTCACTCAGCAGCCAGCCGGCTATGCCGTCTACATACGTAGGCACCTCACCGCGGGGTACGTATGGTGCCTTGATATGAGGATATTCCAATGCCATGCAATCACAACCTACCAGGAACTGATCAGCCATGCATGGCCATACATGGCAAAATCGACTCCGGCAGGTGCCACGGCCCATCAGTCGCACGATGTGGGACGTTTTTTAGCACGGGGCACTTCAGCTGTGAATCAAATGGCAGCGTGAGCCCGGCCGGGCGTGCTTCCCAGCCGCATGTACAGATGCAGGGCCGGCACTACATGCATGCCAGGCAACCAGGGCTATATCAAAAATGCTTGGATCATAGCCGTCTAACAGAAATGCATAGAATAAAGCTTAGACTGGCAGGAGGCAACTTTTGATCAGCAGCACGGGATTGTACGGCAGGCATCACGCCTTGGGCCAAACAAGTTGGATGCCAGTGAACATACGCTACTTACAACGCAAATTATAAACAAATTGGCTTTGACCTTACTTAACATACACTGCATGCTAACCTTTGAATAAGGATACAGATATTGACTGGGTCAACATTCTCATACTGCTCGAGCTTGACAGCGCAGATGAATCGAGTCCTATATGATGGTGATGGTAATCCTCTTGACGACTACGTCGGTGAACAGAACACGCCCCAGTCCAAGCGCCAAAGGTTTGACCCGCCTCACGGTCAACCTGTTCAGCGGCAACAACAGCGCAGCGCCCTCATCAACATTGGCCCTGGTCGTATTCCATCATTTAACACCGGCATTGACCTTGCGCCTGCGAGCTTCTTAGCTATTGGCAAGACGGGGGTGGATGCGATCGAAAAGCTTCTCCAGCAAGATGAGTGCACGTATGACCAGTTTTCAACGCTCTTGGTATCAATTCTTCGTGACGAGGATGCTGGTGTAGTAGTCCGCAACCACCTACTCACGGTCGGCTTGAGCCTGCTGCTGCTAGCGGGGATGGTGGTGAACGCCCTCAAGCCTGCAGATGTTGGGCGCCGCAAGGAGTAAGTTTATTAATGCAGATATGCATGACATGAATTCATATCTACAAGCTAACAAACTCCACTGTCGGATCTCATCATACACCTTTGCTCTTTGACACAGGGAACCTGACAAGCCTGTGAAGGGCAAGGCAGCAACAGCAGCTGACGAGAAGCCAGACTACGTGGCGGAGAATTATGTCGGTGTGTGGGCTTCCGTCAAGAAGTGCCAGCGGGAGGCTGTCGTGCTGTGGTAGGTGCGGTATGTCCCTGTATGGCATTAACAACCTGCAACAGGCTACTAGTCATTGTTGCCTGTGTACTTCGACTAGCTTCCTTCTTGCTTATTCAAACCAAACATTGTGTCCGGACTGCTTTGAACCTCTCATGTGTGCAGTGCCGGTATCTAATTGTCTGCCCACCCTTACATTGCAGTGCCTCTGGGAGAGCTGGTAGATCCAGGCAACAAGCCTCAGCAGTCAGGACAGGGCAAGCCGGTGGCTGCTGGTGGAGCACTGGGACAGGGCAAGCCAGCGGCTGCTGGAGCTCCAGGACGTGGAAAGTGTGGCCCTGGCAAGCAATGAGCGTTACAGTAGGATCTGGGTGTGAACGTTGTGTATGGGCTGATAGTATTGCGTTGGTCGTTATGGGAGATGGGGGGCTACAAAAATATGGCTTCAGACAACCATGCGCCCCATGACCAGACTGGGGACGCTCCTATGGGGGTGAAATGGGTGCGCAGGGTGTGGCTGGGTCAGGACCTGTAATCAGACTGAGGATGCGTATTGGAGTGATGGGTGTGTGGAGGGGGTGTGACAGGACTGCCACATGATCGGACTGGGGATGCCCATGCATATTGGTGTCATGGGGGTGCACAGGGGGCGGGTCAGGCCCCATAACTAGCCGGGGGTTACCCCCCCGAAACTGGACTGGGGTTAGCCCCCTGTTAGCGGACTGGTGTTACCCCCTGTAAACGGACTGGGGTTACCCCCCTGTAAACGGACTGGGGTTACCTACCCCCCATAACCGGGTCGCCAAAGCTAGGTAACCCAGCCGGAGGAAACGAGGGTCCAACGAGGATGTGAAGGTCCTTCAGCCCGGGTCTCCTCGTTACCCCCTCGGTTGACAACCTGGGTAACGGGGGGCCCGGGTTACCTTAGGGTAACCCCCAGCCAGCCTGCCATAGGGCATGGCGCGTCGCAAGGGCGCAAATCCTGGCAGACCAAATACCCTGGCCGGGCATGGGTGACACGACGGCAGAACACCAACTTACATATGACCTGTACCGCGACACAGAAGTCATCAGCGAGGTCGTAGCCGGCCCATTCACAGTCAGGCATACCACTACAGCGGCCGCCACCAAGAAGGCCCGTAAGCAAGCGAACCGGAAGAGGCGGCGCGCCGATAATCACCCGGAGCAGGATAACGACCCGGCAACCACCCAGGGCGCCAGCAGCCACGAAACCCAATACACAGTCGCATGGCCCCACTCGATCATCCCGCTCTCTGTCCTGCGGGCATACGTCCGACAAGGATACACCTACGAAAGCGTCCAGGAAGTGCAGGACGAGCTAGGACCGCACCTCGACAAATATTTCCGCAAGGTCACCTGGAAAACCTCCGACATGGCACTCTGGAACCTGGAAAGGGACCCGAATTTCCCCGCGGCACTGCAGCGATACAAGGCCGCCCGCAACACACCAAGAGACCCCAGGCCAACCCGCCCGGCCCCAGCGAGAGACCAATCTCTCACCAACGCCCAAAAGCAGGGCCGGTGGGACCTGCCTGACGAACACGCGGCGACCCGGAAGCGCACCCTACGGGGCAACACCACCATCAACACTATATCCCAGAACCCGTACTTGGATGTGTATCCCCCAGGCCGGTACACCATCCAGTTGGGGACGCGTGCACCCTTAGCAACAAGCCTTGTAGCCGGCACGGAATACACAGCGCACGTGTACGACCCGCGTGGGGTGTGCGTGGGCCGCCTCACCGCAGCCCGGCTACACCTCCTCCGTGCACGCTGGCAGCACATGAAGGACCGGACGCCCGAGCTCCACTGCAGCCTCACCGCCCAGGGCGGATTCGAAGAGGATGTAGCCCGCCTCCTGCACCGAAGTCAAGCGGGGGCAGACGGCAGGAAAGGGAAGTCTACACCCCGCTCGGAGACCACGCTCAACGTCTCCCTAAGCGGGCACCTAGTGAGCGCCCTGCGCAACCTCCAGGCTGGACATGTGACGGAGCGGTTTGCCTCCCCACTCAACAGCCTGGGCGCGGCCGACTGCTACTTCAGTCGCCACAGCGAAGACCAGCTTTTCGGGGCATGCACGGAAGGCTACAGCCACCGCTTCACCGGCCTATCCATGGCACACCCGGACCCTACCCCAGAAAGTGCCAAACGAGCCCTTGGCTGGGCCATCGCCAGTGCTGAAACAGTGGCAACTTCCCCTGAACCCACCGTCACCCTTATCGCCCTCCCATATGACCGAACGGGCCCGTACACGCACCTCACCGAGAGCGCACTAGTCCACCGCCTCGCCCAGCTGTGGGACGGCGACCTCTCCAGCCTAACCACTGGTGATGGCACAGCCTCCAGCGCCCCGCGATATGCTCGTGGAATCGACATCCTGTTAGTGGCCAATAGCGCAGGCTTAGAAGCCTTCAATAATTGCGCATGGAAACAACTCCGCACGACCCTACTGCAAAGCGGGGACGGCGTTAAACAACTCGCACCCACGCGTATAGAGCAAAAGCAAGGAGAATCGGACAAGCACTGGTGTTGCTGGAGAGCCCGGAAGAGGGCTAAGGAACTACGTGCGCAGCCGCCCAGCGCGCCGACACTCACGGTATGCATCGCGGCAACCGACGCGCACGAACGCCCGATTCGGACGGACTTCCCCGCCACCCTGGGCCTCCAATATGACGCTGACAGCATCACCTGGACCGATGGCAGCTGCCTTAAGCCCGACGAGGAAGGAGGGCCGCAGCGCACTGGGGCCGCCTACTACAAAGCTGGGAAGACAACCCACGTAAACCCCAACGGTATCGACTATACGAACACTATCCAAAGAGCTGAACTAGCAGCCATCAGGGCCGCTCTCGCCGACCCAGAGGTGCAGGAACAGCACCGGGCTAC
The DNA here is from genome assembly GCA_003116995.1 of Yamagishiella unicocca. NCBI lineage: Eukaryota > Viridiplantae > Chlorophyta > Chlorophyceae > Chlamydomonadales > Volvocaceae > Yamagishiella > Yamagishiella unicocca. The sequence goes on along the minus strand of BDSL01000025.1, from coordinate 252,696 downwards.
TATTGCTACCGATAGCATTGCCTCACTCTACCTAATAAGGCGTGCAATTAATGCGCCAGAAAAGCTACACATTTCCAAGCACAGAGCACTACTACTATCGATAGTCGACCTGCTCCGAAACTACGCCGAGGCCGGCACTAAGATACACCTGCTGCACGTACGTTCTCACACTGGGCTCCACGGAAATGACATGGCAGACGCTGGAGCCACGGCTACGGCCTCCGGAGAAATCGCTGCTGATATAATAGAGGAAGCTGACAACGAGGGATACCGCCACATCCACTGGGCGGCACGCAGCAGGGACACCTGTTTTGTGTCGGACCTGAATAGGGGACTCCTAAAGCATCTCCCGTCAGAGACGTACGGCGGTTACACCAACGACCCCGAGTCAACCGCACGCTGGAGGGAGGCTGCCCCCGAACTCTCCGCCCGATTCAGCAACGCCTATCTCACCACACACCGTATGGGCCACTGGCTCACAAAGCAGGTCCTGTACGCGCGCTATGGGTACCTTTACAATGCCCGACTCAAACAGCTCTACGGCCGAGGCGGGGACGGTAAATGCCCCCTCTGCCGCCACGGCCGGGAAGGCCCCACAACTGACTCCGGCAGTCACATCCTCGGGGGCTGCCGTCACAAAACTATGGTAGGGGCGTACATTAACCGACATAACAGCGCCGTACGGGCAGTCGCTGCATGCCTGCACAACGGCAACAAAGGAGGAGGCCTTATGGTCATGGATGCAGGAAGGGCGGAAGAGCTCCCTGAATACTGTGCGGGAAACAGGCCACCGCTCTGGATGTTCTCGGAAATCGACCGGCGAGACCCCAGCGTCAGCAAAATGCGCCCGGACATCATGTTCATCCCCAACCTACCCGGAAACAGAATCCCAAGAAACGCTACTACCTGCCGATTGCCTGGACCCAAGAACCAATACCCTGTGTACATCATTGAGGTAGGCTACACCAGCGACCTGAACCACTCGGACAAATGTACGGAGAAAACCATTCAGCACAAGAAACTTTCCGACGCCCTGGAGCGAGCGGGCTGGACGGTGCACTACACCAGGAATGAGGTAATCACCCTAGGGGCCACCGGCACCATCCCCAATACGGTCAAGCCACTACTCCAAACCTTGGGAGCCAGCGCTGAACAAGCCAACAAATGCTGCCTACACCTCCACCAACATGCGGTGGTTAGCGCCGGCGCCATCATCAAGAACCGCCGAGCGCTGGAAAACGGACTGCAGCAGGGAGCCAGGGGGGTGGGCTAAGGGTAACTTTTTGTCCCCACAGGTGGCGCGAGCGTATAGGGTGTACTAACACCCTCACCGCCCCGCCCCCGTAATACATGCTAGGCCTAGTGCCAGCGTATCCATTATTATTATTATTATTAGCCAGCCCGTCCCGCCGAATAAACGCTTTTTATTCGTTCTCACGCACCCAGCATGCGTCTGCAGCGGCGGGTATTAAGACGGTCAGGAGGTTATTATCGGCCAGCCGGCTTGATATAAATTGTGCTTAGTGCGCAACAGGGAGTAAACTTGCCGCGGTGGCAAGGTAGGGCAGGTGGACGCAAGCAACGAACAGTACTCGCATCATAATAACACACGGCACGGCGCGCGCGCGGTAAAGCAGCACATCGCGCATCGCATGCTGTCTCGCACGCAGTAATTAACAACCAGGAAGATACACATGATAATAACCAAAACATACAGGGTAAACCACGCAGCGCACGGTACTACACCACATCATAATCAACAAACGGTAATAACTTAAATAACACACGGTAAACTAACGCAGAGTAATTAACACGCACACGGAGAATAAACACGCACGCGGTAATGGATGCAGGGGTGAAATTAACAGCAGGCGGGCTGTAATCAATAACAAGCTGCAGATTTTCGCATACACGCGCGGCAGGTGATACGTACGTACCTCGTACGTTTCGCTGATGATTGAGAGTAGGAAAGCTGGCTCACAGCACTCGCTCCGTCCAGCCAGCTCCTTACGAATGTCTACTTGGTGGTGTAGCCAGCCCGTCCCGCCGAATAAACGCTTTTTATTCGTTCTCACGCACCCAGCATGCGTCTGCCGCGGCGGGTATTAGGACGGTCAGGAGGTTATTATCGGCCAGCCGGCTTGATATAAATTGTGCTTAGTGCGCAACAGGGAGTAAACTTGCCGCGGTGGCAAGGTAGGGCAGGTGGACGCAAGCAACGAACAGTAATCGCATCATAATAACACACGCACGGCACGGCGGTAAAGCAGCACATCGCGCATCGCATGCTGGCTCGCAGTAATTAACATACAACCAGGAAGATACACATGATAATAACCAAAACATGCAGGGTGAACCACGCAGCGCACGGTACTACACCACATCATCACCAACAAACGGTAATACCTTAAATAACACACGGTAAACTAACGCAGAGTAATTAACGTAGGGCAGGTGGACGCAAGCAACGAACAGTAATCGCATCATAATAACACACGCACGGCACGGCGGTAAAGCAGCACATCGCGCATCGCATGCTGGCTCGCAGTAATTAACATACAACCAGGAAGATACACATGATAATAACCAAAACATGCAGGGTGAACCACGCAGCGCACGGTACTACACCACATCATCACCAACAAACGGTAATACCTTAAATAACACACGGTAAACTAACGCAGAGTAATTAACGTAGGGCAGGTGGACGCAAGCAACGAACAGTAATCGCATCATAATAACACACGCACGGCACGGCGGTAAAGCAGCACATCGCGCATCGCATGCTGGCTCGCAGTAATTAACATACAACCAGGAAGATACACATGATAATAACCAAAACATGCAGGGTAAACCACGCAGCGCACGGTACTACACCACATCATCACCAACAAACGGTAATACCTTAAATAACACACGGTAAACTAACGCAGAGTAATTAACGTAGGGCAGGTGGACGCAAGCAACGAACAGTACTCGCATCATAATAACACACGCACGGCACGGCGCGCGGTAAAGCAGCACATCGCGCATCGCATGCTGGCTCGCACGCAGTAATTAACAACCAGGAAGATACACATGATAATAACCAAAACATACAGGGTAAACCACGCAGCGCACGGTACTACACCACATCATAATCAACAAACGGTAATAACTTAAATAACACACGGTAAACTAACGCAGAGTAATAAACACGCACACGGAGAATAAACACGCACGCGGTACTGGATGCAGGGATGAAATTAACAGCAGGCGGGCTGTAATCAATAACAAGCTGCAGATTTTCGCATACACGCGCGGCGGGTGATACGTACGTACCTCGTACGTTTCGCGGATGATCTTGAGAGTAGGAAAGCTGGCTCACAGCACTCGCTCCGTCCAGCCAGCTCCTTACGAATGTCTACTTGGTGGTGTAGCCAGCCCGTCCCGCCGAATAAACGCTTTTTATTCGTTCTCACGCACCCAGCATGCGTCTGCAGCGGCGGGTATTAGGACGGTCAGGAGGTTATTATCGGCCAGCCGGCTTGATATAAATTGTGCTTAGTGCGCAACAGGGAGTAAACTTGCCGCGGTGGCAAGGTAGGGCAGGTGGACGCAAGCAACGAACAGTAATCGCATCATAATAACACACGCACGGCACGGCGGTAAAGCAGCACATCGCGCATCGCATGCTGGCTCGCAGTAATTAACAACCAGGAAGATACACATGATAATAACCTCCGTCTTGTTCAGTGTCAGGCGATGCGCCCGATGGTTCTACCTCTTGCTCGGAACCCACTGTAACCGTTACAACAATAACCAAAACATGCAGGGTAAACCACGCAGCGCACGGTACTACACCACATCATAATCAACAAACGGTAATAACTTAAATAACACACGGTAAACTAACGCAGAGTAATAAACACGCACACGGAGAATAAACACGCACGCGGTAATGGATGCAGGGATGAAATTAACAGCAGGCGGGCTGTAATAAATAACAAGCTGCAGATTTTCGCATACACGCGCGGTGGGTGATTCGTACGTACCTCGTACGTTTCGCTGATGATCTTGAGAGTAGGAAAGCTGGCTCACAGCACTCGCTCCGTCCAGCCAGCTCCTTACGAATGTCTACTTGGTGGTGTAGCCAGCCCGTCCCGCCGAATAAACGCTTTTTATTCGTTCTCACGCACCCAGCATGCGTCTGCAGCGGCGGGTATTAAGACGGTCAGGAGGTTATCGGCCAGCCGGCTTGATATAAATTGTGCTTAGTGCGCAACAGGGAGTAAACTTGCCGCGGTGGCAAGGTAGGGCAGGTGGACGCAAGCAACGAACAGTAATCGCATCATAATAACACACGCACGGCACGGTAGGGCAGGTGGACGCAAGCAACGAACAGTACTCGCATCATAATAACACACGCACGGCACGGCGCGCGGTAAAGCAGCACATCGCGCATCGCATGCTGGCTCGCACGCAGTAATTAACAACCAGGAAGATACACATGATAATAACCAAAACATACAGGGTAAACCACGCAGCGCACGGTACTACACCACATCATAATCAACAAACGGTAATAACTTAAATAACACACGGTAAACTAACGCAGAGTAATAAACACGCACACGGAGAATAAACACGCACGCGGTAATGGATGCAGGGATGAAATTAACAGCAGGCGGGCTGTAATCAATAACAAGCTGCAGATTTTCGCATACACGCGCGGTGGGTGATACGTACGTACCTCGTACGTTTCGCTGATGATCTTGAGAGTAGGAAAGCTGGCTCACAGCACTCGCTCCGTCCAGCCAGCTCCTTACGAATGTCTACTTGGTGGTGTAGCCAGCCCGTCCCGCCGAATAAACGCTTTTTATTCGTTCTCACGCACCCAGCATGCGTCTGCAGCGGCGGGTATTAGGACGGTCAGGAGGTTATTATCGGCCAGCCGGCTTGATATAAATTGTGCTTAGTGCGCAACAGGGAGTAAACTTGCCGCGGTGGCAAGGTAGGGCAGGTGGACGCAAGCAACGAACAGTAATCGCATCATAATAACACACGCACGGCACGGCGGTAAAGCAGCACATCGCGCATCGCATGCTGGCTCGCAGTAATTAACAACCAGGAAGATACACATGATAATAACCTCCGTCTTGTTCAGTGTCAGGCGATGCGCCCGATGGTTCTACCTCTTGCTCGGAACCCACTGTAACCGTTACAACAATAACCAAAACATGCAGGGTAAACCACGCAGCGCACGGTACTACACCACATCATAATCAACAAACGGTAATAACTTAAATAACACACGGTAAACTAACGCAGAGTAATAAACACGCACACGGAGAATAAACACGCACGCGGTAATGGATGCAGGGATGAAATTAACAGCAGGCGGGCTGTAATAAATAACAAGCTGCAGATTTTCGCATACACGCGCGGTGGGTGATTCGTACGTACCTCGTACGTTTCGCTGATGATCTTGAGAGTAGGAAAGCTGGCTCACAGCACTCGCTCCGTCCAGCCAGCTCCTTACGAATGTCTACTTGGTGGTGTAGCCAGCCCGTCCCGCCGAATAAACGCTTTTTATTCGTTCTCACGCACCCAGCATGCGTCTGCAGCGGCGGGTATTAAGACGGTCAGGAGGTTATCGGCCAGCCGGCTTGATATAAATTGTGCTTAGTGCGCAACAGGGAGTAAACTTGCCGCGGTGGCAAGGTAGGGCAGGTGGACGCAAGCAACGAACAGTAATCGCATCATAATAACACACGCACGGCACGGTAGGGCAGGTGGACGCAAGCAACGAACAGTACTCGCATCATAATAACACACGCACGGCACGGCGCGCGGTAAAGCAGCACATCGCGCATCGCATGCTGGCTCGCACGCAGTAATTAACAACCAGGAAGATACACATGATAATAACCAAAACATACAGGGTAAACCACGCAGCGCACGGTACTACACCACATCATAATCAACAAACGGTAATAACTTAAATAACACACGGTAAACTAACGCAGAGTAATAAACACGCACACGGAGAATAAACACGCACGCGGTAATGGATGCAGGGATGAAATTAACAGCAGGCGGGCTGTAATCAATAACAAGCTGCAGATTTTCGCATACACGCGCGGTGGGTGATACGTACGTACCTCGTACGTTTCGCTGATGATCTTGAGAGTAGGAAAGCTGGCTCACAGCACTCGCTCCGTCCAGCCAGCTCCTTACGAATGTCTACTTGGTGGTGTAGCCAGCCCGTCCCGCCGAATAAACGCTTTTTATTCGTTCTCACGCACCCAGCATGCGTCTGCAGCGGCGGGTATTAGGACGGTCAGGAGGTTATTATCGGCCAGCCGGCTTGATATAAATTGTGCTTAGTGCGCAACAGGGAGTAAACTTGCCGCGGTGGCAAGGTAGGGCAGGTGGACGCAAGCAACGAACAGTGCGCCCGATGGTTCTACCTCTTGGTCTGGAACCCACTGTTACCGTTAAAACAACAACACACGGCACGGCGCGCGGTAAAGCAGCACATCGCGCATCGCATGCTGGCTCGCAGTAATTAACAACCAGGAAGATACACATGATAATAACCTCCGTCTTGTTCAGTGTCAGGCGATGCGCCCGATGGTTCTACCTCTTGCTCGGAACCCACTGTAACCGTTACAACAATAACCAAAACATGCAGGGTAAACCAAGCAGCGCACGGTACTACACCACATCATAATCAACAAACGGTAATAACTTAAATAACACACGGTAAACTAACGCAGAGTAATAAACACGCACACGGAGAATAAACACGCACGCGGTAATGGATGCAGGGATGAAATTAACAGCAGGCGGGCTGTAATAAATAACAAGCTGCAGATTTTCGCATACACGCGCGGTGGGTGATTCGTACGTACCTCGTACGTTTCGCTGATGATCTTGAGAGTAGGAAAGCTGGCTCACAGCACTCGCTCCGTCCAGCCAGCTCCTTACGAATGTCTACTTGGTGGTGTAGCCAGCCCGTCCCGCCGAATAAACGCTTTTTATTCGTTCTCACGCACCCAGCATGCGTCTGCAGCGGCGGGTATTAGGACGGTCAGGAGGTTATTATCGGCCAGCCGGCTTGATATAAATTGTGCTTAGTGCGCAACAGGGAGTAAACTTGCCGCGGTGGCAAGGTAGGGCAGGTGGACGCAAGCAACGAACAGTGCGCCCGATGGTTCTACCTCTTGGTCTGGAACCCACTGTAACCGTTAAAACAACAACACACGGCACGGCGCGCGGTAAAGCAGCACATCGCGCATCGCATGCTGGCTCGCAGTAATTAACAACCAGGAAGATACACATGATAATAACCTCCGTCTTGTTCAGTGTCAGGCGATGCGCCCGATGGTTCTACCTCTTGCTCGGAACCCACTGTAACCGTTACAACAATAACCAAAACATGCAGGGTAAACCACGCAGCGCACGGTACTACACCACATCATAATCAACAAACGGTAATAACTTAAATAACACACGGTAAACTAACGCAGAGTAATAAACACGCACACGGAGAATAAACACGCACGCGGTAATGGATGCAGGATGAAATTAACAGCAGGCGGGCTGTAATAAATAACAAGCTGCAGATTTTCGCATACACGCGCGGTGGGTGATTCGTACGTACCTCGTACGTTTCGCTGATGATCTTGAGAGTAGGAAAGCTGGCTCACAGCACTCGCTCCGTCCAGCCAGCTCCTTACGAATGTCTACTTGGTGGTGTAGCCAGCCCGTCCCGCCGAATAAACGCTTTTTATTCGTTCTCACGCACCCAGCATGCGTCTGCAGCGGCGGGTATTAAGACGGTCAGGAGGTTATCGGCCAGCCGGCTTGATATAAATTGTGCTTAGTGCGCAACAGGGAGTAAACTTGCCGCGGTGGCAAGGTAGGGCAGGTGGACGCAAGCAACGAACAGTAATCGCATCATAATAACACACGCACGGCACGGTAGGGCAGTGGACGCAAGCAACGAACAGTACTCGCATCATAATAACACACGCACGGCACGGCGCGCGGTAAAGCAGCACATCGCGCATCGCATGCTGGCTCGCACGCAGTAATTAACAACCAGGAAGATACACATGATAATAACCAAAACATACAGGGTAAACCACGCAGCGCACGGTACTACACCACATCATAATCAACAAACGGTAATAACTTAAATAACACACGGTAAACTAACGCAGAGTAATAAACACGCACACGGAGAATAAACACGCACGCGGTAATGGATGCAGGGATGAAATTAACAGCAGGCGGCTGTAATCAATAACAAGCTGCGATTTTCGCATACACGCGCGGTGGGTGATACGTACGTACCTCGTACGTTTCGCTGATGATCTTGAGAGTAGGAAAGCTGGCTCACAGCACTCGCTCCGTCCAGCCAGCTCCTTACGAATGTCTACTTGGTGGTGTAGCCAGCCCGTCCCGCCGAATAAACGCTTTTTATTCGTTCTCACGCACCCAGCATGCGTCTGCAGCGGCGGGTATTAGGACGGTCAGGAGGTTATTATCGGCCAGCCGGCTTGATATAAATTGTGCTTAGTGCGCAACAGGGAGTAAAACTTGCCGCGGTGGCAAGGTAGGGCAGGTGGACGCAAGCAACGAACAGTAATCGCATCATAATAACACACGCACGGCACGGCGGTAAAGCAGCACATCGCGCATCGCATGCTGGCTCGCAGTAATTAACAACCAGAAGATACACATGATAATAACCTCCGTCTTGTTCAGTGTCAGGCGATGCGCCCGATGGTTCTACCTCTGCTCGGAACCCACTGTAACCGTTACAACAATAACCAAAACATGCAGGTAAACCACGCAGCGCACGGTACTACACCACATCAAATCAACAAACGTAATAACTTAAATAACACACGGTAAACTAACGCAGAGTAATAAACACGCACACGGAGAATAAACACGCACGCGGTAATGGATGCAGGGATGAATTAACAGCAGGCGGGCTGTAATAAATAACAAGCTGCAGATTTTCGCATACACGCGCGGTGGGTGATTCGTACGTACCTCGTACGTTTCGCTGATGATCTTGAGAGTAGGAAAGCTGGCTCACAGCACTCGCTCCGTCCAGCCAGCTCCTTACGAATGTCTACTTGGTGGTGTAGCCAGCCCGTCCCGCCGAATAAACGCTTTTTATTCGTTCTGAAATTCGGTAAAGCAGCACATCGCGCATCGCATGCTGGCTCGCACGCAGTAATTAACAACCAGGAAGATACACATGATAATAACCAAAACATACAGGGTAAACCACGCAGCGCACGGTACTACACCACATCATAATCAACAAACGGTAATAACTTAAATAACACACGGTAAACTAACGCAGAGTAATAAACACGCACACGGAGAATAAACACGCACGCGGTAATGGATGCAGGGTGAAATTAACAGCAGGCGGGCTGTAATCAATAACAAGCTGCAGATTTTCGCATACACGCGCGGTGGGTGATACGTACGTACCTCGTACGTTTCGCTGATGATCTTGAGAGTAGGAAAGCTGGCTCACAGCACTCGCTCCGTCCAGCCAGCTCCTTACGAATGTCTACTTGGTGGTGTAGCCAGCCCGTCCCGCCGAATAAACGCTTTTTATTCGTTCTCACGCACCCAGCATGCGTCTGCAGCGGCGGGTATTAGGACGGTCAGGAGGTTATTATCGGCCAGCCGGCTTGATATAAATTGTGCTTAGTGCGCAACAGGGAGTAAACTTGCCGCGGTGGCAAGGTAGGGCAGGTGGACGCAAGCAACGAACAGTGCGCCCGATGGTTCTACCTCTTGGTCTGGAACCCACTGTAACCGTTAAAACAACAACACACGGCACGGCGCGCGGTAAAGCAGCACATCGCGCATCGCATGCTGGCTCGCAGTAATTAACAACCAGGAAGATACACACTGTAATACAACAATAACCAAAACATGCAGGGTAAACCACGCAGCGCACGGTACTACACCACATCATAATCAACAAACGGTAATAACTTAAATAACACACGGTAAACTAACGCAGAGTAATAAACACGCACACGGAGAATAAACACGCACGCGGTAATGGATGCAGGGGTGAAATTAACAGCAGGCGGGCTGTAATCAATAACAAGCTGCAGATTTTCGCATACACGCGCGGTGGGTGATACGTACGTACCTCGTACGTTTCGCTGATGATCTTGAGAGTAGGAAAGCTGGCTCACAGCACTCGCTCCGTCCAGCCAGCTCCTTACGAATGTCTACTTGGTGGTGTAGCCAGCCCGTCCCGCCGAATAAACGCTTTTTATTCGTTCTCACGCACCCAGCATGCGTCTGCAGCGGCGGGTATTAGGACGGTCAGGAGGTTATTATCGGCCAGCCGGCTTGATATAAATTGTGCTTAGTGCGCAACAGGGAGTAAACTTGCCGCGGTGGCAAGGTAGGGCAGGTGGACGCAAGCAACGAACAGTGCGCCCGATGGTTCTACCTCTTGGTCTGGAACCCACTGTAACCGTTAAAACAACAACACACGGCACGCGCGGTAAAGCAGCACATCGCGCATCGCATGCTGGCTCGCAGTAATTAACAACCAGGAAGATACACATGATAATAACCAAAACATGCAGGGTAAACCACGCAGCGCACGGTACTACACCACATCATAATCAACAAACGGTAATAACTTAAATAACACACGGTAAACTAACGCAGAGTAATAAACACGCACACGGAGAATAAACACGCACGCGGTAATGGATGCAGGGGTGAAATTAACAGCAGGCGGGCTGTAATCAATAACAAGCTGCAGATTTTCGCATACACGCGCGGTGGGTGATACGTACGTACCTCGTACGTTTCGCTGATGATCTTGAGAGTAGGAAAGCTGGCTCACAGCACTCGCTCCGTCCAGCCAGCTCCTTACGAATGTCTACTTGGTGGTGTAGCCAGCCCGTCCCGCCGAATAAACGCTTTTTATTCGTTCTCACGCACCCAGCATGCGTCTGCAGCGGCGGGTATTAAGACGGTCAGGAGGTTATCGGCCAGCCGGCTTGATATAAATTGTGCTTAGTGCGCAACAGGGAGTAAACTTGCCGCGGTGGCAAGGTAGGGCAGGTGGACGCAAGCAACGAACAGTGCGCCCGATGGTTCTACCTCTTGGTCTGGAACCCACTGTAACCGTTAAAACAACAACACACGGCACGGCGCGCGGTAAAGCAGCACATCGCGCATCGCATGCTGGCTCGCAGTAATTAACAACCAGGAAGATACACATGATAATAACCAAAACATGCAGGGTAAACCACGCAGCGCACGGTACTACACCACATCATCACCAACAAACGGTAATAACTTAAATAACACACGGTAAACTAACGCAGAGTAATTAACACGCACACGGAGAATAAACACGCACGCGGTAATGGATGCAGGGGTGAAATTAACAGCAGGCGGGCTGTAATCAATAACAAGCTGCAGATTTTCGCATACACGCGCGGTGGGTGATACGTACGTACCTCGTACGTTTCGCGGATGATCTTGAGAGTAGGAAAGCTGGCTCACAGCACTCGCTCCGTCCAGCCAGCTCCTTACGAATGTCTACTTGGTGGTGTAGCCAGCCCGTCCCGCCGAATAAACGCTTTTTATTCGTTCTCACGCACGCACCCAGCATGCGTCTGCAGCGGCGGGTATTAAGACGGTCAGGAGGTTATTATCGGCCAGCCGGCTTGATATAAATTGTGCTTAGTGCGCAACAGGGAGTAAACTTGCCGCGGTGGCAAGGTAGGGCAGGTGGACGCAAGCAACGAACAGTACTCGCATCATAATAACACACGGCACGGCGCGCGGTAAAAGCACACGGCACGGCGCGCGGTAAAGCAGCACATCGCGCATCGCATGCTGGCTCGCAGCAACAGAGATAACAACATCAACACCACTGTAACGTTACAACACCAAAACATGCAGGTAAACCACGCAGCGCACGGTACTACACCACATCATCACCAACAAACGGTAATAACTTAAATAACACACGGTAAACTAACGCAGAGTAATTAACACGCACACGGAGAATAAACACGCACGCGGTAATGGATGCAGGGGTGAAATTAACAGCAGGCGGGCTGTAATCAATAACAAGCTGCAGATTTTCGCATACACGCGCGGCGGGTGATACGTACGTACCTCGTACGTTTCGCGGATGATCTTGAGAGTAGGAAAGCTGGCTCACAGCACTCGCTCCGTCCAGCCAGCTCCTTACGAATGTCTACTTGGTGGTGTAGCCAGCCCGTCCCGCAAAATAAACGCTTTTTATTCGTTCTCACGCACCCAGCATGCGTCTGCAGCGGCGGGTATTAAGACGGTCAGGAGGTTATTATCGGCCAGCCGGCTTGATATAAATTGTGCTTAGTGCGCAACAGGGAGTAAACTTGCCGCGGTGGCAAGGTAGGGCAGGTGGACGCAAGCAACGAACCAGTACTCGCATCATAATAATAACACCGGCACGGCGCGCGGTACCGTAAAGCAGCACATCGCGCCTCGCATGCTGGCTCGCACGCAGTAATTAACAACCAGGAAGATACACATGATAATAACCAAAACATACAAGGTAAACCACGCAGCGCACGGTACTACACCACATCATCACCAACAAACGGTAATAACTTAAATAACACACGGTAAACTAACGCAGAGTAATTAACACGCACACGGAGAATAAACACGCACGCGCGCGGTAATGGATGCAGGGGTGAAATTAACAGCAGGCGGGCTGTAATCAATAACAAGCTGCAGATTTTCGCATACACGCGCGGCGGGTGATACGTACGTACCTCGTACGTTTCGCGGATGATCTTGAGAGTAGGAAAGCTGGCTCACAGCACTCGCTCCGTCCAGCCAGCTCCTTACGAATGTCTACTTGGTGGTGTAGCCAGCCCGTCCCGCAAAATAAACGCTTTTTATTCGTTCTCACGCACCCAGCATGCGTCTGCAGCGGCGGGTATTAAGACGGTCAGGAGGTTATCGGCCAGCCGGCTTGACATAAATTGTGCTTAGTGCGCAATAGGGAGTAAACTTGCCGCGGTGGCAAGGTAGGGCAGGTGGACGCAAGCAACGAACAGTACTCGCATCATAATAACACACGCACGGCACGGCGGTAAAGCAGCACATCGCGCATCGCATGCTGGCTCGCAGTAATTAATAACCAGAAGATACACATGATAATAACCAAAACATGCAGGGTAAACCACGCAGCGCACGGTACTACACCACATCATCACCAACAAACGGTAATACCTTAAAAAACACACGGTAAACTAACGCAGAGTAATTAACGTAGGGCAGGTGGACGCAAGCAATGAACAGTACTCGCATCATAATAACACACGCACGGCACGGCGGTAAAGCAGCACATCGCGCATCGCATGCTGGCTCGCAGCAGTAATTAACAACCAGGAAGATACACATGATAATAACCAAAACATGCAAGGTAAACCACGCAGCGCACGGTACTACACCACATCATCACCAACAAACGGTAATAACTTAAATAACACACGGTAAACTAACGCAGAGTAATTAACACGCACACGGAGAATAAACACGCACGCGGTAATGGATGCAGGGGTGAAATTAACAGCAGGCGGGCTGTAATAAATAACAAGCTGCAGATTTTCGCATACACGCGCGGTGGGTGATACGTACGTACCTCGTACGTTTCGCTGATGATCTTGAGAGTAGGAAAGCTGGCTCACAGCACTCGCTCCGTCCAGCCAGCTCCTTACGAATGTCTACTTGGTGGTGTAGCCAGCCCGTCCCGCCGAATAAACGCTTTTTATTCGTTCTCACGCACACACCCAGCATGCGTCTGCAGCGGCGGGTATTAAGACGGTCAGGAGGTTATTATCGGCCAGCCGGCTTGATATAAATTGTGCTTAGTGCGCAACAGGGAGTAAACTTGCCGCGGTGGCAAGGTAGGACAGGTGGACGCAAGCAACGAACAGTACTCGCATCATAATAATAACACACGGCACGGCGCGCGGTACCGTAAAGCAGCACATCGCGCCTCGCATGCTGGCTCGCACGCAGTAATTAACAACCAGGAAGATACACATGATAATAACCAAAACATACAAGGTAAACCACGCAGCGCACGGTACTACACCACATCATCACCAACAAACGGTAATAACTTAAATAACACACGGTAAACTAACGCAGAGTAATTAACACGCACACGGAGAATAAACACGCACGCGGTAATGGATGCAGGGGTGAAATTAACAGCAGGCGGGCTGTTATCAATAACAAGCTGCAGATTTTCGCATACACGCGCGGCGGGTGATACATACGTACCTCGTACGTTTCGCGGATGATCTTGAGAGTAGGAAAGCTGGCTCACAGCACTCGCTCCGCCCAGCCAGCTCCTTACGAATGTCTACTTGGTGGTGTAGCCAGCCCGTCCCGCAAAATAAACGCTTTTTATTCGTTCTCACGCACCCAGCATGCGTCTGCAGCGGCGGGTATTAAGACGGTCAGGAGGTTATCGGCCAGCCGGCTTGACAAAAATTGTGCTTAGTGCGCAATAGGGAGTAAACTTGCCGCGGTGGCAAGGTAGGGCAGGTGGACGCAAGCAACGAACAGTACTCGCATCATAATAACACACGCACGGCACGGCGGTAAAGCAGCACATCGCGCATCGCATGCTGGCTCGCAGTAATTAATAACCAGGAAGATACACATGATAATAACCAAAACATGCAGGGTAAACCACGCAGCGCACGGTACTACACCACATCATCACCAACAAACGGTAATACCTTAAATAACACACGGTAAACTAACGCAGAGTAATTAACGTAGGGCAGGTGGACGCAAGCAATGAACAGTACTCGCATCATAATAACACACGCACGGCACGGCGGTAAAGCAGCACATCGCGCATCGCATGCTGGCTCGCACGCAGTAATTAACAACCAGGAAGATACACATGATAATAACCAAAACATACAGGGTAAACCACGCAGCGCACGGTACTACACCACATCATCACCAACAAACGGTAATAACTCAAATAACACACGGTAAACTAACGCAGAGTAATTAACACGCACACGGAGAATAGACACGCACGCGGTATGGATGCAGGGGTGAAATTAACAGCAGGCGGGCTGTAATCAATAACAAGCTGCAGATTTTCGCATACACGCGCGGCGGGTGATACGTACGTACCTCGTACGTTTCGCTGATGATCTTGAGAGTAGGAAAGCTGGCTCACAGCACTCGCTCCGTCCAGCCAGCTCCTTACGAATGTCTACTTGGTGCTGTAGCCAGCCCGTCCCGCCGAATAAACGCTTTTTATTCGTTCTCACGCACACACCCAGCATGCGTCTGCAGCGGCGGGTATTAAGACGGTCAGGAGGTTATTATCGGCCAGCCGGCTTGATATAAATTGTGCTTAGTGCGCAACAGGGAGTAAACTTGCCGCGGTGGCAAGGTAGGGCAGGTGGACGCAAGCAACGAACAGTACTCGCATCATAATAATAACACACGGCACGGCGCGCGGTACCGTACGTAAAGCAGCACATCGCGCCTCGCATGCTGGCTCGCACGCAGTAATTAACAACCAGGAAGATACACATGATAATAACCAAAACATACAAGGTAAACCACGCAGCGCACGGTACTACACCACATCATCACCAACAAACGGTAATAACTTAAATAACACACGGTAAACTAACGCAGAGTAATTAACACGCACACGGAGAATAAACACGCACGCGGTAATGGATGCAGGGGTGAAATTAACAGCAGGCGGGCTGTAATCAATAACAAGCTGCAGATTTTCGCATACACGCGCGGCGGGTGATACATACGTACCTCGTACGTTTCGCGGATGATCTTGAGAGTAGGAAAGCTGGCTCACAGCACTCGCTCCGCCCAGCCAGCTCCTTACGAATGTCTACTTGGTGGTGTAGCCAGCCCGTCCCGCAAAATAAACGCTTTTTATTCGTTCTCACGCACCCAGCATGCGTCTGCAGCGGCGGGTATTAAGACGGTCAGGAGGTTATCGGCCAGCCGGCTTGACATAAATTGTGCTTAGTGCGCAATAGGGAGTAAACTTGCCGCGGTGGCAAGGTAGGGCAGGTGGACGCAAGCAACGAACAGTACTCGCATCATAATAACACACGCACGGCACGGCGGTAAAGCAGCACATCGCGCATCGCATGCTGGCTCGCAGTAATTAATAACCAGGAAGATACACATGATAATAACCAAAACATGCAGGGTAAACCACGCAGCGCACGGTACTACACCACATCATCACCAACAAACGGTAATACCTTAAATAACACACGGTAAACTAACGCAGAGTAATTAACGTAGGGCAGGTGGACGCAAGCAATGAACAGTACTCGCATCATAATAACACACGCACGGCACGGCGGTAAAGCAGCACATCGCGCATCGCATGCTGGCTCGCACGCAGTAATTAACAACCAGGAAGATACACATGATAATAACCAAAACATACAGGGTAAACCACGCAGCGCACGGTACTACACCACATCATCACCAACAAACGGTAATAACTTAAATAACACACGGTAAACTAACGCAGAGTAATTAACACGCACACGGAGAATAGACACGCACGCGGTATGGATGCAGGGGTGAAATTAACAGCAGGCGGGCTGTAATCAATAACAAGCTGCAGATTTTCGCATACACGCGCGGCGGGTGATACGTACGTACCTCGTACGTTTCGCGGATGATCTTGAGAGTAGGAAAGCTGGCTCAGAGCACTCGCTCCGTCCAGCCAGCTCCTTACGAATGTCTACTTGGTGCTGTAGCCAGCCCGTCCCGCCGAATAAACGCTTTTTATTCGTTCTCACGCACCCAGCATGCGTCTGCAGCGGCGGGTATTAAGACGGTCCGGAGGTTATCGGCCAGCCGGCTTGATATAAACTGTGCTTAGTGCGCAACAGGGAGTAAACTTGCCGCGGTGGCAAGGTAGGGCAGGTGGACGCAAGCAACGAACAGTACTCGCATCATAATAACACACGGCACGGCGCGCGGTACCGTAAAGCAGCACATCGCGCATCGCATGCTGGCTCGCACGCAGTAAATAACAACCAGGAAGATACACATGATAATAACCAAAACGTACAAGGTAAACCACGCAGCGCACGGCGGTACTACACCACATCATCACCAACAAACGGTAATAACTTAAATAACACACGGTAAACTAACGCAGAGTAATTAACACGCACACGGCGGAGAATAAACACGCACGCGGTAATGGATGCAGGGGTGAAATTAACAGCAGGCGGGCTGCTGTAATCAATAACAACGAAGCTGCAGATTTTCACCTACACGCGCGGCGGGTGATACGTACGTACCTCGTACGTTTCGTGGATGATCTTGAGAGTAGGAAAGCTGGCTCACAGCACTCGCTCCGTCCAGCCAGCTCCTTACGAATGTCTACTTGGTGGTGTAGCCAGCCCGTCCCGCCGAATAAACGCTTTTTATTCGTTCTCAACCAGCATGCGTCTGCAGCGGCGGGTATTAAGACGGTCAGGAGGTTATCGGCCAGCCGGCTTGATATAAATTGTGCTTAGTGCGCAACAGGGAGTAAACTTGCCGCGGTGGCAAGGTAGGGCATGCAAGTGGACGCAAGCAATGAACAGTACTCGCATCATAATAACACACGCACGGCACGGCGGTAAAGCAGCACATCGCGCATCGCATGCTGGCTCGCAGTAATTAATAACCAGGAAGATACACATGATAATAACCAAAACATGCAGAATAAACCACGCAGCGCACGGTACTACACCACATCATCACCAACAAACGGTAATACCTTAAATAACACACGGTAAACTAACGCAGAGTAATTAACACGCACACGGAGAATAAACACGCACGCGGTAATGGATGCAGGGGTGAACGAAATTAACAGCAGGCGGGCTGCTGTAATCAATAACAACGAAGCTGCAGATTTTCACCTACACGCGCGGCGGGTGATACGTACGTACCTCGTACGTTTCGCGGATGATCTTGAGAGTAGGTAGGCTGGCTCACAGCACTCGCTCCGTCCAGCCAGCTCCTTACGAATACCACTTGGTGGTGTATGTAGCCAGCCCGTCCCGCCGAATAAACGCTTTTTATTCGTTCTCACGCACCCAGCATGCGTCTGCAGCGGCGGGTATTAAGACGGTCAGGAGGTTGTTATCGGCCAGCCGGCTTGATATAAATTGTGCTTAGTGCGCAACAGGGAGTAAACTTGCCGCGGTGGCAAGGTAGGGCAGGTGGACGCAAGCAACGAACAGTACTCGCATCATAATAACACACGGCACGGCGCGCGGTAAAGCAGCACATCGCGCATCGCATGCTGGCTCGCACGCAGTAATTAACAACCAGGAAGATACACATGATAATAACCAAAACATACAGGGTAAACCACGCAGCGCACGGTACTACACCACATCATCACCAACAAACGGTAATAACTTAAATAACACACGGTAAACTAACGCAGAGTAATTAACACGCACACGGAGAATAAACACGCACGCGGTAATGGATGCAGGGGTGAAATTAACAGCAGGCGGGCTGTAATCAATAACAAGCTGCAGATTTTCGCATACACGCGCGGCAGGTGATACGTACGTACCTCGTACGTTTCGCGGATGATCTTGAGAGTAGGAAAGCTGGCTCACAGCACTCGCTCCGTCCAGCCAGCTCCTTACGAATACCACTTGGTGGTGTATGTAGCCAGCCCGTCCCGCCGAATAAACGCTTTTTATTCGTTCTCACGCACCCAGCATGCGTCTGCAGCGGCGGGTATTAAGACGGTCAGGAGGTTATTATCGGCCAGCCGGCTTGATATAAATTGTGCTTAGTGCGCAACAGGGAGTAAACTTGCCGCGGTGGCAAGGTAGGGCAGGTGGACGCAAGCAACGAACAGTACTCGCATCATAATAACACACGGCACGGCGCGCGGTAAAGCAGCACATCGCGCATCGCATGCTGGCTCGCACGCAGTAATTAACAACCAGGAAGATACACATGATAATAACCAAAACATACAGGGTAAACCACGCAGCGCACGGTACTACACCACATCATAATCAACAAACGGTAATAACTTAAATAACACACGGTAAACTAACGCAGAGTAATTAACACGCACACGGAGAATAAACACGCACGCGGTATGGATGCAGGGGTGAAATTAACAGCAGGCGGGCTGTAATCAATAACAAGCTGCAGATTTTCGCATACACGCGCGGCAGGTGATACGTACGTACCTCGTACGTTTCGCTGATGATTGAGAGTAGGAAAGCTGGCTCACAGCACTCGCTCCGTCCAGCCAGCTCCTTACGAATGTCTACTTGGTGGTGTAGCCAGCCCGTCCCGCCGAATAAACGCTTTTTATTCGTTCTCACGCACCCAGCATGCGTCTGCAGCGGCGGGTATTAAGACGGTCAGGAGGTTATTATCGGCCAGCCGGCTTGATATAAATTGTGCTTAGTGCGCAACAGGGAGTAAACTTGCCGCGGTGGCAAGGTAGGGCAGGTGGACGCAAGCAACGAACAGTACTCGCATCATAATAACACACGCACGGCACGGCGGTAAAGCAGCACATCGCGCATCGCATGCTGGCTCGCAGTAATTAACATACAACCAGGAAGATACACATGATAATAACCAAAACATGCAGGGTAAACCACGCAGCGCACGGTACTACACCACATCATCACCAACAAACGGTAATACCTTAAATAACACACGGTAAACTAACGCAGAGTAATTAACGTAGGGCAGGTGGACGCAAGCAACGAACAGTACTCGCATCATAATAACACACGCACGGCACGGCGCGCGGTAAAGCAGCACATCGCGCATCGCATGCTGGCTCGCACGCAGTAATTAACAACCAGGAAGATACACATGATAATAACCAAAACATACAAGGTAAACCACGCAGCGCACGGTACTACACCACATCATAGTCAACAAACGGTAATAACTTAAATAACACACGGTAAACTAACGCAGAGTAATTAACACGCACACGGAGAATAAACACGCACGCGGTAATGGATGCAGGGGTGAAATTTACAGCAGGCGGGCTGTAATCAATAACAAGCTGCAGATTTTCGCATACACGCGCGGCGGGTGATACGTACGTACCTCGTACGTTTCGCTGATGATCTTGAGAGTAGGAAAGCTGGCTCACAGCACTCGCTCCGTCCATACAAGGTAAACCACGCAGCGCACGGTACTACACCACATCATAGTCAACAAACGGTAATAACTTAAATAACACACGGTAAACTAACGCAGAGTAATTAACACGCACACGGAGAATAAACACGCACGCGGTAATGGATGCAGGGGTGAAATTTACAGCAGGCGGGCTGTAATCAATAACAAGCTGCAGATTTTCGCATACACGCGCGGCGGGTGATACGTACGTACCTCGTACGTTTCGCTGATGATCTTGAGAGTAGGAAAGCTGGCTCACAGCACTCGCTCCGTCCAGCCAGCTCCTTACGAATGTCTACTTGGTGGTGTAGCCAGCCCGTCCCGCCGAATAAACGCTTTTTATTCGTTCTCACGCACCCAGCATGCGTCTGCAGCGGCGGGTATTAAGACGGTCAGGAGGTTATCGGCCAGCCGGCTTGATATAAATTGTGCTTAGTGCGCAACAGGGAGTAAACTTGCCGCGGTGGCAAGGTAGGGCAGGTGGACGCAAGCAACGAACAGTAATCGCATCATAATAACACACGCACGGCACGGCGGTAAAGCAGCACATCGCGCATCGCATGCTGGCTCGCAGTAATTAACATACAACCAGGAAGATACACATGATAATAACCAAAACATGCAGGGTAAACCACGCAGCGCACGGTACTACACCACATCATCACCAACAAACGGTAATACCTTAAATAACACACGGTAAACTAACGCAGAGTAATTAACGTAGAGCAGGTGGACGCAAGCAACGAACAGTACTCGCATCATAATAACACACGCACGGCACGGCGCGCGGTAAAGCAGCACATCGCGCATCGCATGCTGGCTCGCACGCAGTAATTAACAACCAGGAAGATACACATGATAATAACCAAAACATACAAGGTAAACCACGCAGCGCACGGTACTACACCACATCATAGTCAACAAACGGTAATAACTTAAATAACACACGGTAAACTAACGCAGAGTAATTAACACGCACACGGAGAATAAACACGCACGCGGTAATGGATGCAGGGGTGAAATTTACAGCAGGCGGGCTGTAATCAATAACAAGCTGCAGATTTTCGCATACACGCGCGGCGGGTGATACGTACGTACCTCGTACGTTTCGCTGATGATCTTGAGAGTAGGAAAGCTGGCTCACAGCACTCGCTCCGTCCATACAAGGTAAACCACGCAGCGCACGGTACTACACCACATCATAGTCAACAAACGGTAATAACTTAAATAACACACGGTAAACTAACGCAGAGTAATTAACACGCACACGGAGAATAAACACGCACGCGGTAATGGATGCAGGGGTGAAATTTACAGCAGGCGGGCTGTAATCAATAACAAGCTGCAGATTTTCGCATACACGCGCGGCGGGTGATACGTACGTACCTCGTACGTTTCGCTGATGATCTTGAGAGTAGGAAAGCTGGCTCACAGCACTCGCTCCGTCCATACAAGGTAAACCACGCAGCGCACGGTACTACACCACATCATAGTCAACAAACGGTAATAACTTAAATAACACACGGTAAACTAACGCAGAGTAATTAACACGCACACGGAGAATAAACACGCACGCGGTAATGGATGCAGGGGTGAAATTTACAGCAGGCGGGCTGTAATCAATAACAAGCTGCAGATTTTCGCATACACGCGCGGCGGGTGATACGTACGTACCTCGTACGTTTCGCTGATGATCTTGAGAGTAGGAAAGCTGGCTCACAGCACTCGCTCCGTCCAGCCAGCTCCTTACGAATGTCTACTTGGTGGTGTAGCCAGCCCGTCCCGCCGAATAAACGCTTTTTATTCGTTCTCACGCACCCAGCATGCGTCTGCAGCGGCGGGTATTAAGACGGTCAGGAGGTTATCGGCCAGCCGGCTTGATATAAATTGTGCTTAGTGCGCAACAGGGAGTAAACTTGCCGCGGTGGCAAGGTAGGGCAGGTGGACGCAAGCAACGAACAGTAATCGCATCATAATAACACACGCACGGCACGGCGGTAAAGCAGCACATCGCGCATCGCATGCTGGCTCGCAGTAATTAACATACAGCCAGGAAGATACACATGATAATAACCAAAACATGCAGGGTAAACCACGCAGCGCACGGTACTACACCACATCATCACCAACAAACGGTAATACCTTAAATAACACACGGTAAACTAACGCAGAGTAATTAACGTAGGGCAGGTGGACGCAAGCAACGAACAGTACTCGCATCATAATAACACACGCACGGCACGGCGCGCGGTAAAGCAGCACATCGCGCATCGCATGCTGGCTAGCACGCAGTAATTGACAACCAGGAAGATACACATGATAATAACCAAAACATGCAGGGTAAACCACGCAGCGCACGGTACTACACCACATCATAATCAACAAACGGTAATAACTTAAATAACACACGGTAAACTAACGCAGAGTAATTAACACGCACACGGAGAAAAACACGCACGCGGTACTGGATGCAGGGGTGAAATTTACAGCAGGCGGGCTGTAATCAATAACAAGCTGCAGATTTTCGCATACACGCGCGGCGGGTGATACGTATGTACCTCGTACGTTTCGCTGATGATCTTGAGAGTAGGAAAGCTGGCTCACAGCACTCGCTCCGTCCAGCCAGCTCCTTACGAATGTCTACTTGGTGGTGTAGCCAGCCCGTCCCGCCGAATAAACGCTTTTTATTCGTTCTCACGCACCCAGCATGCGTCTGCAGCGGCGGGTATTAGGACGGTCAGGAGGTTATTATCGGCCAGCCGGCTTGATATAAATTGTGCTTAGTGCGCAACAGGGAGTAAACTTGCCGCGGTGGCAAGGTAGGGCAGGTGGACGCAAGCAACGAACAGTAATCGCATCATAATAACACACGCACGGCACGGCGGTAAAGCAGCACATCGCGCATCGCATGCTGGCTAGCACGCAGTAATTAACAACCAGGAAGATACACATGATAATAACCAAAACATACAAGGTAAACCACGCAGCGCACGGTACTACACCACATCATAGTCAACAAACGGTAATAACTTAAATAACACACGGTAAACTAACGCAGAGTAATTAACACGCACACGGAGAATAAACACGCACGCGGTAATGGATGCAGGGATGAAATTAACAGCAGGCGGGCTCTAATCAATAACAAGCTGCAGATTTTCGCATACACGCGCGGTGGGTGATACTTACGTACCTCGTACGTTTCGCTGATGACCTTGAGAGTAGGAAAGCTGGCTCACAGCACTCGCTCCGTCCAGCCAGCTCCTTACGAATGTCTACTTGGTGCTGTAGCCAGCCCGTCCCGCCGAATAAACGCTTTTTATTCGTTCTCACGCACCCAGCATGCGTCTGCAGCGGCGGGTATTAAGACGGTCAGGAGGTTATCGGCCAGCCGGCTTGATATAAATTGTGCTTAGTGCGCAACAGGGAGTAAACTTGCCGCGGTGGCAAGGTAGGGCAGGTGGACGCAAGCAACGAACAGTAATCGCATCATAATAACACACGCACGGCACGGCGGTAAAGCAGCACATCGCGCATCGCATGCTGGCTCGCAGTAATTAACATACAACCAGGAAGATACACATGATAATAACCAAAACATGCAGGGTAAACCACGCAGCGCACGGTACTACACCACATCATCACCAACAAACGGTAATACCTTAAATAACACACGGTAAACTAACGCAGAGTAATTAACGTAGGGCAGGTGGACGCAAGCAACGAACAGTACTCGCATCATAATAACACACGCACGGCACGGCGCGCGGTAAAGCAGCACATCGCGCATCGCATGCTGGCTCGCACGCAGTAATTAACAACCAGGAAGATACACATGATAATAACCAAAACATGCAGGGTAAACCACGCAGCGCACGGTACTACACCACATCATCACCAACAAACGGTAATAACTTAAATAACACACGGTAAACTAACGCAGAGTAATTAACACGCACACGGAGAATAAACACGCACGCGGTACTGGATGCAGGGGTGAAATTTACAGCAGGCGGGCTGTAATCAATAACAAGCTGCAGATTTTCGCATACACGCGCGGCGGGTGATACGTATGTACCTCGTACGTTTCGCTGATGATCTTGAGAGTAGGAAAGCTGGCTCACAGCACTCGCTCCGTCCAGCCAGCTCCTTACGAATGTCTACTTGGTGGTGTAGCCAGCCCGTCCCGCCGAATAAACGCTTTTTATTCGTTCTCACGCACCCAGCATGCGTCTGCAGCGGCGGGTATTAGGACGGTCAGGAGGTTATTATCGGCCAGCCGGCTTGATATAAATTGTGCTTAGTGCGCAACAGGGAGTAAACTTGCCGCGGTGGCAAGGTAGGGCAGGTGGACGCAAGCAACGAACAGTAATCGCATCATAATAACACACGCACGGCACGGCGGTAAAGCAGCACATCGCGCATCGCATGCTGGCTCGCAGTAATTAACATACAACCAGGAAGATACACATGATAATAACCAAAACATGCAGGGTAAACCACGCAGCGCACGGTACTACACCACATCATCACCAACAAACGGTAATACCTTAAATAACACACGGTAAACTAACGCAGAGTAATTAACGTAGGGCAGGTGGACGCAAGCAACGAACAGTACTCGCATCATAATAACACACGCACGGCACGGCGCGCGGTAAAGCAGCACATCGCGCATCGCATGCTGGCTCGCACGCAGTAATTAACAACCAGGAAGATACACATGATAGTAACCAAAACATACAAGGTAAACCACGCAGCGCACGGTACTACACCACATCATAGTCAACAAACGGTAATAACTTAAATAACACACGGTAAACTAACGCAGAGTAATTAACACGCACACGGAGAATAAACACGCACGCGGTAATGGATGCAGGGGTGAAATTTACAGCAGGCGGGCTGTAATCAATAACAAGCTGCAGATTTTCGCATACACGCGCGGCGGGTGATACGTACGTACCTCGTACGTTTCGCTGATGATCTTGAGAGTAGGAAACCTGGCTCACAGCACTCGCTCCGTCCAGCCAGCTCCTTACGAATGTCTACTTGGTGGTGTAGCCAGCCCGTCCCGCCGAATAAACGCTTTTTATTCGTTCTCACCCAGCATGCGTCTGCAGCGGCGGGTATTAAGACGGTCAGGAGGTTATCGGCCAGCCGGCTTGATATAAATTGTGCTTAGTGCGCAACAGGGAGTAAACTTGCCGCGGTGGCAAGGTAGGGCAGGTGGACGCAAGCAATGAACAGTACTCAGCAAAATGCGCCCGGACATCATGTTCATCCCTAACCTACCCGGAAGCAGAATCCCAAGAAACGCTACTACCTGCCGATTGCCTGGGCCCAAGAACCAATACCCTGTGTACATCATTGAGGTAGGTTACACCAGCGACCTTAACCACTCGGACAAATGTACGGAGAAAACCATTCAGCACAAGAAACTTTCCGACGCCCTGGAGCGAGCGGGCTGGACGGTGCACTACACCAGGAATGAGGTAATCACCCTAGGTGCAACCGGCACCATCCCCAGTACGGTCAAGCCACTACTCCAAACCTTGGGAGCCAGCGCTGAACAAGCCAACAAATGCTGCCTACACCTCCACCAACATGCGGTGGTTAGCGCCGGCGCCATCATCAAGAACCGCCGAGTGCTGGAAAACGGACCGCAGCAGGGAGCCAGGGGGGTGGGCTAAGGGTAACTTTTTTGTCCCCACGCACAGGTGGCGCGAGCGTATATATAGGGTGTACTAACACCCTCACCGCCCCGCCCCCGTAATACATGCTAGGCCTAGCGCCAGCGTACTCATTATTATTATTATTATTACTCGCATCATAATAACACACGCACGGCACGGCGGTAAAGCAGCACATCGCGCATCGCATGCTGGCTCGCACGCAGTAATTAATAACAACCAGGAAGATACACATGATAATAACCAAAACATGCAGGGTAAACCACGCAGCGCACGGTACTACACCACATCATCACCAACAAACGGTAATACCTTAAATAACACACGGTAAACTAACGCAGAGTAATTAACACGCACACGGAGAATAAACACGCACGCGGTAATGGATGCAGGGGTGAACGAAATTAACAGCAGGCGGGCTGCTGTAATCAATAACAACGAAGCTGCAGATTTTCACCTACACGCGCGGCGGGTGATACGTACGTACCTCGTACGTTTCGCTGATGATCTTGAGAGTAGGAAAGCTGGCTCACAGCACTCGCTCCGTCCAGCCAGCTCCTTACGAATGTCTACTTGGTGGTGTAGCCAGCCCGTCCCGCCGAATAAACGCTTTTTATTCGTTCTCACCCAGCCAGCATGCGTCTTCAGCGGCGGGTATTAAGACGGTCAGGAGGTTATCGGCCAGCCGGCTTGATATAAATTGTGCTTAGTGCGCAACAGGGAGTAAACTTGCCGCGGTGGCAAGGTAGGGCAGGTGGACGCAAGCAATGAACAGTACTCGCATCATAATAACACACGCACGGCACGGCGGTAAAGCAGCACATCGCGCATGCATCGCATGCTGGCTCGCACGCAGTAATTAACAACCAGGAAGATACACATGATAATAACCAAAACATACAGGGTAAACCACGCAGCGCACGGTACTACACCACATCATCACCAACAAACGGTAATAACTTAAATAACACACGGTAAACTAACGCAGAGTAATTAACACGCACACGGAGAATAAACACGCACGCGGTAATGGATGCAGGGGTGAAATTAACAGCAGGCGGGCTGCTGTAATCAATAACAAGCTGCAGATTTTAGCATACACGCGCGGCGGGTGCGTGATACGTACGTACCTCGTACGTTTCGCGGATGATCTTGAGAGTAGGAAAGCTGGCTCACAGCACTCGCTCCGTCCGTCCAGCCAGCTCCTTACGAATGTCTACTTGGTGGTGTAGCCAGCCCGTCCCGCCGAATAAACGCTTTTTATTCGTTCTCACCCAGCATGCGTCTGCAGCGGCGGGTATTAAGACGGTCAGGAGGGTTATCGGCCAGCCGGCTTGATATAAATTGTGCTTAGTGCGCAACAGGGAGTAAACTTGCCGCGGTGGCAAGGTAGGGCAGGTGGACGCAAGCAATGAACAGTACTCGCATCATAATAACACACGCACGGCACGGCGGTAAAGCAGCACATCGCGCATCGCATGCTGGCTAGCACGCAGTAATTAACAACCAGGAAGATACACATGATAATAACCAAAACATACAGGGTAAACCACGCAGCGCACGGTACTACACCACATCATCACCAACAAACGGTAATAACTTAAATAACACACGGTAAACTAACGCAGAGTAATTAACACGCACACGGAGAATAAACACGCACGCATGGATGCAGGGGTGAACGAAATTAACAGCAGGCGGGCTGCTGTAATCAATAACAACGAAGCTGCAGATTTTCACCTACACGCGCGGCGGGTGATACGTACGTACGGTACCTCGCTCGTACGTTTCGCGGATGATCTTGAGAGTAGGAAAGCTGGCTCACAGCACTCGCTCCGTCCAGCCAGCTCCTTACGAATGTCTACTTGGTTGTTGTTGTAACGGTTACTTGGTGGTGTAGCCAGCCCGTCCCGCCGAATAAACGCTTTTTATTCGTTCTCACGCACCCAGCATGCGTCTGCAGCGGCGGGTATTAAGACGGTCAGGAGGTTATTATCGGCCAGCCGGCTTGATATAAATTGTGCTTAGTGCGCAACAGGGAGTAAACTTGCCGCGGTGGCAAGGTAGGGCAGGTGGACGCAAGCAACGAACGGTACTCGCATCATAATCGATAACACACGCACGGCACGGCGGTAAAGCAGCACATCGCGCATCGCATGCTGGCTCGCAGGACACACCTGATGAATGAAGGCCTTGTGTGTCTCAGGTCGGTTGGACAGATAGATACGTAGACTGCGTGGATTTCCAATTAGAATGTTGAAATGAACGAATGAAAAAGCTAGATAGCGAGCGAGTCGACGGACAGGGCTGAAAACGAAGCAGCTGCTGCTGGGAAACATTAACCCATGCGTGGACAACTGACTGCATATATACTAATGGTGGCCGCTATCGGAAGCGCCCGCCGCACCCACCGTAGTAATCAGGACACACCTGATGATGAAGGCCTTGTGTGTCGTCTCAGCAGGTCGGTTGGACAGATACGTAGAGCGGCGAGCTCCACCTGCCTATCTACGTACCTTCAGTACGCCCGCCGTGCGTACATATGTATGTAAATGATGACGGACCAGCAGCGAGCTAGCCCCTGCCGCCGCCGATCGTACCCATCTCAGGCTTGTGTCCTGACGCAACGAAGACAGCTCTGCACCCAAACCCCACGCATGCTGCCGGCCGTCCAATGCAACTGAAGCAACCCATTCGCGCCCCTATCTCCCAGCCCGCCCGCCCGGAATGCGGTACCGCCTTCGAAATCTTGGACATCGATCGAGGACGCACGCAGCAGCTCCATACATCCATATCCACGCACGCATGGAGGCGATACATCAGTAGCCGCCGTGCCGTCCGTCCGTGCCGTCACCAATTGCTTGATGATGAAGAGCGGACGGCGGCGGACCTTGATGAACGTCTGCGTGCGTTGGCAAGGAGCAGCAGAGCACTCAAGGTGATCGAGCGACTGGGTTCGTTTCCAATTAGGATGTTGAACGAATGGAAAAGCGAGCGAGCCGCCGACGGACAGGGCTGAAAACGAAGCAGCAGCTGCTGGGAAACATTAACCCATGCGTGGACAACTGACTGCATACTACTGGTGGCCGCTGCCAACCACGCACTGGACGCGTACGGCAGAAGGGCAACCACACACACTTATCGGAAGCGCCCGCCGCACCCACCGTACGTAGAAGTCAAGACACACCTGATGAAGGCCTTGTGTGTCGTCTCAGGTCGGTTGGCTGGACAGATACTTAGGGCGGCGAGCTCCACCTGCTGCCTTCAGTACGCCCGCCGTGCATACGTACGTACATGATGACGGACCAGCAGCGAGCTAGCCCCTGCCGGTCGATCCCGATCTCAGCAGGCTTGTGTCCTGACGCAAGACAGCTCTGCACCCAAAGCAAACCCCACGCATGCTGCCGGCCGTCCAATGCAAGCAACCCAGTCGCGCTCCTATCTCCCAGCCCGCCCGCCCGGAATGCGGTACCGCCTTCATTCCAAAATCTTGAACATCGATCGACGGCGCAGCAGCTCCATCCATCCGTATCCACGCACGCATGGAGGCGATACATCAGTAGCCGCCGTGCCGTCCGCCGTGCCGTCCGTCCGTGCCGTCACCAATTGATGATGAAGAGCGGACGGCGGACCTTGATGAACGTCTGCGTGCGTTGGCAAGGAGCAGAGCACTCAAGGTGATCGACTGGGTTTCCAATTATTAGAGTGTTGGACGAACGAACGAATGGAAAAGCGAGCGAGCCGACGGACAGGGCTGAAAACGAAGCAGCTGGGAAACATTAATAACCCATGCGTGGACAACTGACTGCTTGATACTACTGCTGGTGGCCGCTGCCAACCACGCACTACTACTGGGCGCGTGCATGCGGCAGAACCACGCACAGGACGCGTACGTACGGCGGCACGCAGACAAATACTAATGGCCGCTGCCAACCACACGCTTATCGGAAGCGCCCGCCGCCGCGCGCACCCGCCCACCGTAGTTAGGACACACCTAAAGGCCTTGTGTGTCTTTAGCTTAGGACAGATACGTACGTAGAGCGGCGAGCTCCACCTTCAGTACGCTCGCCGCTCTTCGTATCTGTCCGGAGGATCCTGAGACCGCAATTTGGAAGTCTTCCTGCGTTGGCAAGGAGCAGTGCACAACAAATTAACGATCGACATTAGTTATTTACCGAATAACGAATTCGAATTTGGATCCACGAAAGACACGAGCGAGACGTGCGAGAACAGCGGCAGGCAGACAAGCGCAGACAAAATGAATCAGCCAGATTTGATATATAGCTAACGCACACACGTAGTCGATTCGATTGCGGTCGCCCAGCAGGATGAAAGTGTGCACTGCGCGCATTAGATAGCAGGCTTGCCGACAGCTGCTGCAATCCACCTCAAACTCTTGAGGAGTAACCGGTCAGACGCCTCTCAATCTTAAGATATTTGGATGGGGTGTGATTGTGAAGGTGATAATTGGTGGAAGCTCGGTTGTCAAAAGTTCGCAACGCAGCAGAGATGTCGCGAATCAGGAAAAAATCCTCTTTGATCCGTTTCCGTTCCTCTCTGTCCACCAGCCACTTTCATGAACTCACCTTTCGGCATGAAAAGTATTGGGCACTTACCCAATAAATGGTATGGACGCAGCGCGAGCATGATTGTCCGCAGCCGGTCGGGACTCCGTGAAGTGATCAGTAGTGCATCTTCCCAAGCGTAAATTTTTAAAGCCAGCCTGTTCCTGCGACTTGCACCTGCAGCACCAAGCATAGCGACGATAAGCTGTCGTCACAACAGAGCCGCTTACCCGCTTGTATGCGTGCACCGCTGCCTACCGTCTAAAAGCAGCAGCGAATGAGCTAAGCAGCTAAGACATACGAGTTTGCGGAATCAAGGTTGCGGTATCAGTTTGGGTTCAGGCCCACAGCTCAGCTATACCCTACCTGCTGAAATGCCTACATACGCGTTGGCAGGTGCCGGCAAAAGTTGAGCTCTCCTGGACTGAAATCATTTTCTCCATTACAATGACGTGCAGGTAACAACATAATTTGGCGTGAAATGTTACGGTATTCCGGTATCAGAAGTGGCCAAAGAAGTATGCTATGGATGTATGGAGGCCTAGCCTAGCCTGCCTACAAGCATATCGATATAAGAGGGCATGTTACTATGCCTTGTGCTGTTGTGAATTTGGGCATCGTATGGAGATCATGGAATGGAGACGAGATTATCGTTGCCGTACAAGAGCGTTTGAGAAGGCTCATAGCCTAGCATCAGGGTCATGCCTGTACTGAACGCCTGCGTAGGAAAACACCAGGTAACTCTTGGAGCCGGACGTGGACCGCGAGCTTCCTTAATGGCGGAAATTCCATAATATCGCGACTGTCGCCCTCCTTCGCAACGTCCGCATGCGCTTATACGACGCGTTTATGCTATACGCAGCCACTTAATGCAACATTGCAGCGGTCATCGAGTGTTTCTCAGTAGTTATACGGATGGGAGTTGGGCCGATTCGCGAGTGCTGCAATAAGTTGGTCATGACTACTGGATTGTTGCATTATATTCCTTTCAAGAAACAGTTCGGCCTGCACGCCAGCGCATCCCGTGCGTCGCAGCGTCCTGCGGCGTCGAGTACGAGTGGACACATGAGGTCCAAGGCATGCCGTTACTGCCAATGGATGGGATTAGCCCATGAGGGTGGGGAGCCGGTTATGCGGCTCCAACATCGATGCCTCGCGGATTGCACCAGACCCTTATGAGGTTTAGGCTCGGATGGTCCCAGCACCTTGAGGTCGACCGACCCTAGGGTCGAGTTAGCCCTGAGCAACACTGTAGCTGCTGCTGTGCTGTCTCTTAAGGTATCGCAGCATCCTGGCCTTTCCTCAAACATGATCCCCCCCTCGGTAACTTTGCACACGGCGCCGGATGGGAAGGTGCAAGCCTTCAGTAAATAAGCCGGCCTTCGTTTCATCCATGCGTCACCGCAGCACTTCTACCTACCCCCGGTCTACCCCCGGTGGCACTAGATGAGCAGATATGTGCTGGGTGCCATCATACCATTGTAAAACAGGCACACGCAAACCCTTTTACCTGATGATCAGCGATGGCGCCAAGCCGACCTTCAGGTATCCGACGCGCTGGCTCTCTGCCTGACGCTGCTGCGCCCTCGCCCCGACGTGCCTGCGAGGAGCGTGATGCGGGGCCTGTCTGCGGTTCCGGCCACTGCATCTATCCCACCTGCTGCCAGGGCTTCCATACGGGAGGTGGCGCTGAGCAGCTCGCCTTGGCTGCGCGCCTGCGCTTGTTGAGCAGGAAAAGCGGCAGGTTCATACTTGTTGTAGCGGTTACTTATTGCGATAACCGATGCAGATGTAGCTCAGTGGAAGAGCACCCGTTTAGTAAGCGGGAGGTCCCGAGAGCAAAGCTCGGCGTGAGCACACCTTAGGGAGGACCGGTTCTGGATTGAGCGTCCCCGGGACGGCCCAGATAGAGGCCCCGGATGGTCCTGGAGGTTGTTGCCTTGCGGCGGCTCCATTGGACTCTGCGGCCAGGGAGCGGCGCGGCATAGTGTACAGGAGTGTCGTGACACAGTACGTGATCGACACAGTGTAGTCCCTTAGCTGTGGTCACTGTTCTAAGTGCGTGGACTGCAGTGTCTAAGTGGATCCGTTATTGCCGTACGAGCGTTGCGATGCGCTGGTGCTAAGGGACCGTGTGGTCCCTGTGCCAGGCAGTCCGCGACTGCCTGGAATCGAACCCACAGTAATGTAACGCATACAGTGAGCTACTTCTCGTGAAGTCTGGCCCTTGCGCATCAAGGCAGGACCGGGATGCTAGGCTGAACTCGGACTCATTCTCGACCCAGCCCCTGACGTGCACACGCGTGCACTCCGAGCAGTGGCAGTCATGCAGCTAGGTTAATCACGCCCGAGTGCGTGCGCGTCGCCTTTACACAGTCGCGGACTCGAACACGTGAGCATCGGCGGCTCAACGGTGGACTTCAGTAAGACGCTGGAGCTGTCCAAGAACCTCGTTTAGACTGCGTCGAGCCAACCTGGCCGACGGACCGAGTGGGAGCGAAGAGAGAGGTGGTGACGATCGCGATTTGTTGCCTTTCCTCACCCCAGCTTTGCCCGACAACGTCGCGGATAACCGCCAAGCACGTAGAGAACACCGTCAAGCGCTTAGGGAGCGGTATCCAAGTCTGTTGCCTGCATACGAGGATTGCCGTTGCCAGGACTGTGTCGCGACAGGAGCCTACAGAACGATATGGCCACGGCACGACACGTGGACGCGAAAGTGCCATGTGCAACGCAGCCCCTTTGGAGCAATGAACATGTTGATGTTCCCATCAACAGAAACAGACTATCGTTTCATGTCGAAGCCAGTACGGCCTGGGGCTGGTTGCAACCGTTCGCTGATGGTTGGATTCGTGATTCTGGCCAAGCTCACAGTTCCGCTACCCGTACTGCTTCCTGCTTTCTTATTTGTTTTCCATTCTAATGATTTCTACCCTTAAGCTAATGCCTCAAGAAACGTTCGTGCGCTGTCTTCAGCAGACGTTCAAGTCGCACCGCGGCCCCCCCTGTCGGCTGTTTATCCATAGACGATCCGACTCGCGGTTCAGCTGTCACGACCCGGTGAGCCACCTTTACGGATCGCCTCGCTCGCGTAACGGCCTCCACTGGTTGTCCTCCGACTCGTGGCTGGCTCAGGTTTTAGGAATACCTCATTGTTCCTTGGTGGGAGCAAGTGCGGGCGACTGGGCGTCCCATGACGTCCGCTTTGTACTCAACGTCCATCCTCTGCACACGCATCCAGCAGCCCACCGCCCCACCAACGCAGCACTATGTAACCCCGGCGTGCACCCCTCCGAGCCTGCGCCCGCGGATTGAGCGGAATTAAAGGAACGTGGTAATTAATGAAAGAGGGAAAGGGCGTGGCGCACATGAAGCGGACTGAAATGGGTGCGAACTAAATTTTCAGCACGTTAGCTGTTATATAAGTAGTGTTGCGAGCGAGGCGCCTGGCTGGGCGAGCCGAAGGGCCTATCACGGGTCTTCATCACGGGTCCTCATCACGGGCTGTACGGTCGATGCGGGACGAGGCAAACCGAACATCGCACGTTGGATCACTACTTTCCACGCGAGGTTTGTTGCTTCGGATAATATATATGCAAGCAAAGGAGATTGTAAACTTGCGGGTTGGATTGCTACCAAGCAACGCCCGGGACCTAGCTGTCTTACGCCGAGCTGCTGGAGGCCAACAGATGTCCCATCAGCAGGGAGGTCCTCGGTGCTAAATTTCCACCTACGACGTGCGACGCGTTGCTCCAATCATCATCCAGCTCGCGGCCCAGCTGCCTGGCAATCCAGAGCGCCCCATCTGATGTCCTCGCAGCCAGCAGCAGGTCGGGGACGAGGCCGCGCCAACAGCGCCGCTGCGTCGGATCGGGGCGGTTTCGGAGCAAGGGGCCGCCATGGCAACAACAGCGGCGGCCGCGGCGGCAATCATCAGTCGTCCGCGGGTCGCCCCTGCCACTTCTTCGCTCGAGGCAGAACCTGTCCAGATGGTGCCCGCTGCTCGTTCTCGCACGACCCGATGACGAGGGCTGCTGCGGTGAGCAGGGGCTACGAGGACGAGCCGTTCAAGGAATTCAAGGCGCTGAGCTTGAGCCCGCAAGTGACAACGAGCGAGCAGGTGATTGCGGCGCGGTGGCGTTCAGGAGAGGCGCAAAAAGGCCGTACGTCTGGACTCTAGCTAGGTAGCTCGGGCCCAGCTGCCTAGCTGGCCCGGCTTTCACTCCTGCACAAACATCCTAGCCGTACCTCGTCCTAGTCGCGCATGTCGCGCATGTAAACAATGCAACGCAGCGGCGAAAGATTGCACCCGCCGTAACTGTTTCGGTCGCTCGGCGGCCCATCGTCAACGTAAGCTACTTGATTGGGGTTTACCCCTGGACGCACGACAAGACGTCACATACATCTTTACCGTGATATGATTTTCCTTGCTTCCATCCGTCGTCGGCGCCACATGGCCGCCCCTCCCGCAGTTCCGCGTCTTCCTGGGATCAGCAATCGCGAGCCTTTCCGACAAGGCCGCGACGGACAAGGCCGAGCTCGTGCTGCAGATGCTGTGCGGCGTCTGGCGCCCGCCGCCGCCGCGGGGCGTGGCAGCCCCAGCTGGGAACGGCGGCGCCCCGCAGCAGCAGGGAGGAGGCGGCAGTGCGGCCGGTCTGCTGTACGGCGCGGCCGCTTCCTCCTCCGCTGCCACCGCGGACAGCCGCTGCTACGCCGGTGCCCACCTGCAGCTGTGCATGGACGATTTCCGCCAGAAGCACGCAGGCGGGAAGCTAACGGCTGAGGTACGACACTTCGACACCACGTACGGAGGCGCTCACCGCATGCAGTACTCAGTGTGGCGGCTTGCTTGCTTGCGCGGCTGGGTGCTATTCAATGCGCATGTAGCTGCCTGCCTGTATGATAGCGACATGCGTAGTAGCCCTTTGTAATAAGTAAACATCGCTTACGTTCAAAATTTGCTTACGCCCTCCGTATGTTGCTGATTGGCTTGTTGGTTGTTGGCTTCACCCAACATGGTTTTTTTTTATGCCGGTTTGTTGTGTTCACGAATTATTATCCGGCGAGCGAGGCAGCCGGGGCTGGCAGCTTGCTGCCGCATGTTATTGTTTCACTCGACTCGCATACACCAAGCCATGCTTCCCTAACAAACCAATTAATAAATGCACTGCATCCGCTGCTGCTCTTCGCGATCCTCTGCCCGCCTGCCTGCTCATCAGGTGCTGGCCGGCCGCGTCGTGCCGATGCTGCGCCTGCTGACGCACGAGGCGGTCCGGGAGTCGCTCCGAAGCCACTGGGTGAACCCGCTGTACCACAGCGTGCTGCACAACCTGGACTTCGCGGCGCTGGCGACCGTGTACGAGCAGCTGCTGGCGGGGACACTGGTGGTGCCGCTGCAGGGCCCTACGGCCGCCGAACCGGCACCTGCTGCTGCTGCCGCCGTCACTAATGCTGCTCGCGCCCGTACGGTCAAGGTGCGCTAGTTGGGGCTTACGCATCTGGGGTGAGGGGGCAGATCCGGTAGCGCCATTACCCAGTATTAAGCAGCACCCGATTGCTTGCAGCAGCGCTATGACGTGCGTAAGCACGGAACGGATGGAACGGAGGTTACCGAACTATTCGCAGTTCCTTTCGTACGAACCGCTTTTGCTGAAACCAACCCGCCGCCGATGCCGTGACGTGGCGCGCATCGCCCTCGCGCTGCATGGTCCTGGCAGCCGCGGGATTGGCTCGACCTGCTGGAGCCCCCCCTGGAGCTGCTGACGGAGCTGCTGGAGCGCTTCCAGCAGCCGCAGGACCGGGAGCTGATGGCGGAGGCGGCCAGGCGCATGACGGACGCATTGGAGGCCCTGTACGAGCGGCACGTGGGCAGCGGGGCCAGTGGCAGCGGCAGCGGCGGGCCGATTATGACCCGTGGGTCGCGAGCCCGGCGCCTGCGCGTGGGCCTTGTGGCCGTGCGGGAGCAGCTGGAGCATGGGCAGGTGGGTGGGTGGGTGGTGGGTGTGGCTGGCGAATTCGGCTATAGTCGCTCGACTCTAGCATGTAGCAGCTATCGCCGACGCAAATCAGCAACCACAACCCGCATCAGCATTTTCCCCGCCACCACCCCTCCCTCCCCTCAGCACACCCTCGCCACGCGCGCACGCGCGCACACAAACCCTGGCGATCCCCGCCCCGATCGATGTACGACACCCCCTCGTCCCGCCACCCGCTAGGCCCGCTCTCGCATCTTGGACGACCACGAGGCTGTGAGGAGGCGCGCCGTGGAGGCGACGCGGGAGGCGACCGGCCGGGGCGACCGGGCCGCCGCGGACAGGCTGAGGGACCCCACGTACTTGCCAGGTGCGTGCATGGGAGGGTTGCTGCGAAGCGCGTACAAGACATGTAGCTAGGCGAAACACCTGTGTGCGTGTAGTGCGTGCGTGTTGCTGCCGGGCTGAGCGGCGGTAGCAGCTCCGCGACACAGGCCCCCCTCCCCCCCCCCCCCACACACGCACACATCCACACTCCTTCAGGCTCGCTGCGCCCCGGTGGGCCCCGCCACGACAACGACCTGGCGGACTACCGGGAGGTGCAGGTGGTGCCCACCAGCGGGGAGCTGCTGTGCGGGGACTGGCCCTACCTGCCCAGCAACCGGTGCGTGCGTGGGTGCGTCCGAAGGCGGGTGCGGGGCGGGGGGTTGCGTGTACGGCGGGGCGCGTGGGAGGGAGGCATGGAGAGAGGGAGGGAGGCTGGGAGGGAGGGTTGGCAGAGGGAGAGGAATTAAAGTGAGCCGTGGTTGCGTGGTGGGCTGACACCGACACCGACACCGACACCGCCGACGTCGACATTCTGCAGCTGCTGGCTGTTGCTTTGATGCATCCGCCCACCGCAAGGCGCTCATTGGTCCAACCGAGCGACGGCGCGCGCGTTTTAGTTCACGCGGGTGTACGATGTACGTACAGGTACTGCTTTGTGCGTACGTGAAAGTACGTGTGCATGGTACGTGACAGTTGGTCCAATCGTGAATGTACCCGGCCGGACGACGCGCCCGGACGACGCGCCCGTCGCCCGGCCCGGCTTTCCCGAACCTTTCCCAGTCAGTTTTACGTTTCCCTGCCGACCACCGGGTTTCCTCCCCACCCCACAGGCCCGGTTCCATGCCCCATCTGGTTGCCGAGCCGCACCGCGCCCGCCTGGAAATCAACTTCCGGCTGCTGCGGCACGACGTGGTGGCGCCCCTGGCGACGGCGCTGCAGAAGTTCCGCCAGCTGGGAGGGCTGCGCTGGCTGCGGGAGCAGGAGCAGCGCCAACAGAGGAAGCAAAAGGTGCGGGCGGGGGGGGGGGCCCGGGGGGCCCGCGGGGCCTGCTGTGATTACGAGAGGAAACCCGTAGGGTAGATTGACACTGAATTTTTTTAAATCAATAACGATAAGGACACCGCCACGGGGGCGGGGGGGGGCGGGGCCCACCGGGCGAACCCCGTAGGGTAGGTTGGCGCCTTCCCCGAGTAAGGAAACCGCCGCGGGGGAGAGGGCGGGGGAGAGGGCGGGTTAGCTTGCTGCTGGCTGGGGCGCGAGCAAATGAGTGCGGTTTCACGCTAAGGAGCCGACTGCCGATCGATTATCATTCGGCCATGCATGGTGTCTCGTCTTCTGGGTTGGGCCCGGTGGGTGAACTAACCCGCCCTGTCGCCCGCCGCCGTATGTCCTCCCAAGCTGCATACGACGGTGCCGTACAAATCTGTGCTGCGACGCGCACCTCGTTACTCCGCCTTGCTGCGCTGTCGTGTAACGTCCCTCGTGGCCATCAGGGGTTGTCTCTGAGCCGTCTGGACCTGGAGGGGGGCTCGCAGCTGTTCGTGTTCCGGCGAGTGCGGGTGGCGGGGCTGGCGGTGACGAGGCAGGAGGGCTCGCTGGTCAAGGTATGTATGCGCGTCCGTACGTACGTACGTGGGCCTTACATAACAGTTAACTAACCCGCCTCCCGGAGCACACTTCCACCTACCAGCGGCGCAGTTTGCGCGCTGGCTGGCTGGCTGGCTGGCTGGCTGGCTGGGTTAGTTGCGCTTTCGTTGGTCACCTCATTACGTGATGCGTGGCGCCACCACCGCCATCCACAGCGACCGCCGCCACCGTCTCCGCCTCCAGGGCACATCACTCCCACTGGATACATAGCCGGGCAGCTACTGAACATTGCCACCCGCGTGTCGGGACTGCATGCGACTGCGGCGGCGTTTAACTTAGGAGTCGGCGGAACTTTCGAGTTAGTTCCGCTACCCGTCGGCGGTTGTGGCGGCGCCACTGCTCCCCTAGCTACCTGGCTCAGCAACGCCCCATTCGTCCACCGTCCATGTACGCAACCCAGGTCACCTTCGACCAGCCGCCACTGGGCGGCAGCGGCTCCCACCGGGGGCCTGAGGACTGGTGGCGCAACAGCAAGCGCCTCAGCCACGGCACCCTGCTGTGCTTCTGGTGGGAGCCCAGGAAGCAGCAGCGGACCGCGGAGGCGGCGGGGGGGGGGCTGGCAGCAGACCAGGCTGGTGCAGCTGGCGCACAGCAGCCAGCGGCGCAGCAGCAAGGCATCGGCGCCGGCACCGCGGCGCAGGCGTCGGCGTCATCGGCGTCGTCGTCCGCTGCGTCTGCTGCTGCGGCGGCGCTGGAGCCGCGGCTGGTGGTTGGCGTTGTGGCGCGACGGGACCCCAGGGAGCTGGCGGGCAGGGACTCCCCGGACGGCCGGCCGATGGTGGGGATCAGGTACGTGCGGCAGTACGGCACACGCCGCGCACTGAGCTGTAGCAGTGTTGTGCAGCAGCTGCTCTGCTTGCGTGGGTCGGTGGGGTTTTGCGCACTTGGTGCGCCTAGCTAGGCACATCGGCGCGGGTTGCTTGGGGGGGGGGGGCATCTGCCGTCACACATACACACACACCCTCGCGGTCATGGTCTTTCTTCCCGCCGTCCCGCCTCTTAATTCCGTGGCCCTTGTCGCCCCCCTGCCTTCCATTCCCAACTTCCTTTGGGGCCCCTATTGGTCCTCCTGGCTGGTCCTCCTCCCCCCACAACATCAACCCACCAACCCACCAACCCACCAACCCACCAACCCACCAACCCACCAACCCACCAACCTACCCACCTACCCACCCCGGGTCCACGGGTCCACGGGTCTTCCTCGAAACCCACGGGCATCCACGGGTCTTCCTCGAAACCCACCAATCCACCAACCCTCCAACCCTCCAACCCACCCGCCCACCCGCCCAGGCTGGTTCACACAGCCGACTACGAGGCGCTTCTGGGCGCTTGGCTGGACTCGGAGGCGACAGCAGCAAGAGGCGCGGCGGGGAGGGACGCGGCGGCTTCTTGCGGCGGAGAGGTGGTGCTGGTGCAGGAGCACAACTCCTTCTTCGCGTACGAGCCTGTGCTGAGGGCGCTGCAGGTACGATACGTACGGCACGTGCGGTGAGCTACTGGGTGTCCGGCCATGGTGTACGGACGACCTCGCTGGGCACCTCTGGCTGGTCGGCGGTTGCTTGTCCTCTTCGTACTTGCTGCTGCTGCTGCCGCGGCGGCAGCTGCGAGTTGCTTGCCCTCGGGGATGACCGGGTATGGATGGCCGGCACGGCATTCATTCTAACGCGCATTCCCCCATGCAATGCAAATCCATTCCCCCGTGCAATGTATGTGCCCCCATTCTGGGCCCCCACCTACCTGGGGCTTATTGATGGACTGCGTGCGCCGCCACCAGGACATCACCTCCATCCCACTGGCGCATCACGTGGTGCCCGGGGCCGCCGGAGAGGGCGGCAGCGGCGGCGGCAGCAGCGCCAGTACTGGCGGTGGCGGCCTGCTGGGGGCTGCGGCCGCCGCCAGCTGCTCCGAGCTGCTGCCCGCCTACTGGTCTGACTGCCCCGTCCTGGACCTGCGCCACGTGGCGGACAGGGGCAGGGTGATGGCACTGCCGCGGGCCGAGCAGACCAGGTGGGGGCGGCGGCGGAGGGGACGGGGCGGGCGGGCTTAACCTTCTCGCATGGTGCCGCTCATCGGTCGCCTATCTATCTATCTACCGCCCGATGTCCGGAGTCGTACGTGCGTGGACAGTCGGTCGGCAGGGAGGGTGGGTGAGGTTATGGGTGAAACGGAAGGCCGACGTGTCGGAACGGCTCACGTGCACTACCGCTGGATTTATTTGTCGTGCTAACAACGGCGCTCAAGTCTAGACGCACGAGGCGCTGCCGGTTTTGCTTGTTGTTTTTTCATTCGTTAACGCCCTTTTTGGTCCGTTGATGCTTGGCTCGGTGGCCTGCTGGCGGTTGGTATGAATGAATGCACGCAGGGTGCTGCGAGCGCTGGCGGCAGTGGATCTGTCCCGACCCGCGGGTCAGTTCCCTCTGGATGAGCTGCTGGCCGCCAGCACGCTGGATCGAGCCCAGGCGGAGGCGCTGCGGGCGTCACTGGCGCAGGAGGTGGCGGTGGTGCAGGGTCCGCCGGGGACAGGTAGGCGAGTGGGCGGGGAAGAAAGGGGCGAGGGCGGGGGCGAGAGGACCCGGTTACATGACAGTAACGGGGGCCGGGGGGTGGGGATGAGAGGAAACCCGTGGGTCGGCGCTCCAAAAGAAAACGATTAGGAAAATGGGGGCAGGCTGCATGTGGGAAGTAGGTAGGTTTACGTGGAAAGGGGGCAG
This sequence comes from Yamagishiella unicocca, assembly GCA_003116995.1. Lineage (NCBI taxonomy): Eukaryota > Viridiplantae > Chlorophyta > Chlorophyceae > Chlamydomonadales > Volvocaceae > Yamagishiella > Yamagishiella unicocca. Next base: position 211,498 of record BDSL01000025.1, on the reverse strand, counting down.
CAGATAGGGGGGCCGAACGAGCACGCCGGTGCGGCTGGGGAGGAGGCCGGGAAGCGGGTGAAAGTAGTAAGGGTAGCGGCGGTGGGAGTCCGTGCGGCAGTGGGGCAGCGACTTGCTGGGTGCGCCTGAGCGGCTGTTGACGACATCTGTTGTACAGCTAGCTGTTGCGAGGTTAGTTTTTGATCTAGTACCGATAGATATTCACTTGAAGCCGGTACCTGCGTGCGTATGCACTGCTGCTCCTGCCGTGCAGCGGCCTCGCTCTTCGCAGCAGCCTGCCTCGTTCGCCGCAGCCTATCAACGTAACCACTTGATACTCAATCGACCCCCCCCGTCCGTCTCCCTATTATTTCGCTAACTCGCCAGAACCGCTGTATGTGTATGCGTAGCCTGTATCGGCAAGCAAAGTAATGAAGTAAGGAGCACCATTACCATCCCCAACCTCGCTCTTGCTTGCTTGTGTGCATACATACGTATGTGTGGCCGCTCGCTTGCACACACGCAGGCAAGACCTACCTCGGCGTCATGATGGCGCAGCTGCTGCTCCGAAACACAATCTGCAGCCGCGACGACGGCAGCACCGACGGCGGTGACAACGTCGTCGGCTCCTACGGTCGCCTACGGCGGGCTGCTGCTGCTGGCGCTCGTCCTCGTGGGGGCGAGGTGGAGGCGGGGGGCCGGGGGCCGCTGCCCGGATGGATAGCAGCTGATGTGGGGCCCGAGGCGGCGGCGACTATGGAGGCAGTGGCGGCAGCGCAGGGTAGGTTGGTGGCGGCAGTGGTGCATTGCCAGGGGGGCTTACTTCGGTCTGGCTGGCCAGGTGTCTGGCTGGCTGCGATAGTAGATAGTGCTGCTGGAAGCTGTCTATCTAGCCTAGCGGGTTTAATACAAGGACGGACGGACCCGCTCGCTCGCTCTTGGCCCCGGGTGTAGGAGGTGGGGGTGATGAGGCGGGCACTACTCAATGCAACGGTAGAGGAGAAAACGTACGGCCGGCAGGGGCGGCGACGTACGAGGACGATGGATGTGCCTCAGGGGATGTGCCTCCTACCGACCTGCTGCTATATATCGATCCCAATACCCGCAAGTAGACCCTGTCTACGTACATGCTGTGTGGCCGACAGACATGCCGCTAGCTGCCGTGCGTGCGTTGCCGATGCCTGCTGTCATGCCGTCGCCTGCCTTTGCCTACCGTACGTGCCGTCCGACCCTCTGCTGCTCGCTCCGTCCCCGCCCCTCCTTGTCCCCCGCCCCAGCGGCAGCAGCGGCCGCCGGAGGGCGCCTGGCTGCCGCGGCCCCTCCCCCGGCCACGTGGCAGCCTCCCTGGATCGGGCCCCTGCTGGTGGTGTGCTTCACAAACCACGCGCTGGACTCGTTCCTGGAGGGCCTGCTGGATAGCAAAGTGACGGACAGCATCGTGCGCGTTGGCGGCAGCTGCAAGAGCGAGAAGCTGGAGCCGTACAACCTCCGAAACCTGCAGCAAAAGGTGGGGCCGCCGACACCGCCTACCGTGCGGCGCCATTGATGTCGTTGTGCCGGGTGGGATAGCATCGCCGCCGCGGGCGTGTGTACACCCGCGCTAGCTAGGCAGATCCTGACTGCGGAGGACGCCGTGGAGGTGAAGGTGTTCGTGTTTGTCTGCGTGATGTCTGCGGTTATCGTGGTGTACCGTAGGTAAGTTGTCGTCCGTACGTCCGTCCAGGAGTGCTGCATCGAGCTAAAAAGGCATCGCTGTATGTCATGATATTGTTGCATATATATAGGGTTTCATGTCCGGTAGGAAAACACTTCCGGTGTGTCGTCCAGTACGTACCAAACCGTTTCCCGCCCGCCCCCCTGCCCCGCTGTGTGTATGTACAGGCTGGCGGCTACCGAGTGAAGGAGCTGATGGAGCGGTCAACCAAGCTGGAGACGCGGGCGCAGGACCTGAGCACGGCGCTGACGGCGGCGGCATTCGTGCAGCGCAAGTGAGGCAGGGCTTCCAGTGAGGAAGGGGTGGCGGCAGGGATGAAGTGCCCGTGCGTGGGCGGGGGCGGGGGGAGAGAGGCACACACACACACACACACACACACACACACCTCTCCCCCCCGGCACCCCTTATGTACTTCCCTCTCTCCATCCCCGGTGCCTCATCCCGAAGCGTTCGTGCTGACTGAAAGAAAGCGCCTGCTGCCTCGTGCCGCCTGCCGTACCCATCGCTGCACGTACGGCAGGCCAATGACGTGGGACGAGCTGGATCGGCTCCTCCGCTTCCAACACCCCAACCTGCACGCCTCGTTCCGCCGCGGACGCCGCGCCTGGAACCGCAAGCTTCAGAGCGACGACGACATCGGTGATATCTTCGGTGGCAGCGGCAGCCGTGGTGGCGGCGGGCTCATAGACGACAGAGACGGTGCTGCTGGCGGCGGCGGGGGTGGGGACGGAGCGGGAGCTGACGGCGGCGACGAATGGACCATCGTTTCTGGGCGCGGCAGAAGGGGCCAGAAGAAGGGCAAGGGGGGGAAGAGCTATAGCGACCTGGTTTCGGAGGATTGGCTGGTTGGGAACCCGGAGCTGGACTGGCGGCGGGGCCGGGTGGTGCTCGAGGCGGAGAGGCGAGCCGCGGCGGCGGCGGCGGCGGCGCGGAACGGTGAGCGAGGCGAGGCGGGGTTTCCGGAGTGGCATCGTACTGCTGTTGGACCTCCCCTGCCTTCCACGAAATGGTAGATGGAAGCGCTGGGCAGCGGCCAGCCAGCGCAGGCAGCAAGCAACTCGCTTGCTTGCGTACGACACCCCGGCCACGCAGTGTTTCGTACGGGATGTAGGACTGGTGTCCAGGTTCCGCCAGTGTGTGTGTGTGTTCATTTTTTGACAACATCGTCATTTTTTGATGACGTTGTCTACGTACTGTACACGGGGCTGCGCACCATTGCTTGAAAGCGGGGAGCGAACCGCCGACGACGGGGCACGGCCGCCGAACAGGGCCCGCCACCCTCTAACTACACCCTCCCCGCCGCTCTCTCACCCCCATGCATGCATACACACCAGCTGCTGGCGGGATAATCGACGACGACGCGGAAGACGATGACGGCGACGACGAGGTTGGCGGCGATCACGATCCTCAGGGTGGTGACGGGAGCGTGAATTGGGGGCCACACGACGGCGGCGGCGGCGGCGGCCCCCAGCGGTCGGCGCCAGAACGGGCTGCTGCTGGCGGACGCGGCCCCGGCGCAGCTAGGGATGCCGCTGGAGCGGGCGGCGGCGGAGCACCACCACCACCACGACCGGCACCAGCAGGTTTCGCAGCGGCCGCTCTGCTGTCAGCAGGGGGGACGGCCGCGGCGGCAGCCGCAGCGGCGGCAGCGGCGGGCGCAGCACCGCAGCAGATGGCCTTAGCGGCCGCCCTGGAGCGGCTCGCAGCCGCGACGCGGCGGCCGGCAGCAGAGGACGCAGCCGCAGCTGGCGCCGATCAGGTGTCGCTGCAGCAGCACGAGGGGCAGGAGCAGAACGAGGGGCAGGAGCAGGGGCGCGGTGCGGGGCAACCGGGGGCGGCTCCATCTGCTGCTGACCAGCAGCAGGCAGCAGCGCGGCCGTCGGCGCCACCGCCGCCGCCCCCGCCCCCCGCCCCCCCGCCGCCGGTTCCTGAGGAGGTCCGGGCCATGGCTGCTCGCTGTTGCCGGCCGCTGGATGAGCTGCTGGCGGCGGATGACGTATGGACCATGAGCAAGTGCGTGCGTGGGCGGGCGGCGGGCGGGGGGGGGGCTCCCAGGGCGCCGCCGCTGTGCGCGGGTGTTCGTGGGTTTCGGCCAGCAGCACGTGATGGTCCGCCCCCGCACCCTCTTAACTGCCCGGCAGGCCGCACCAAGCTGGCCGAGCCTGCGTCCCGTGTCAGTTCATTCCCTTCCGACGCCGCCTACTACGAATTCTGGGCCCCCCCCCTCCGGCCCCCCGCATTTCGGTGCCTCCATTAAGGTCTCCAGCATGTGTGCCTAACCTTCCCTACTCAGTTTTTCTTATTCGGTGCCGACCCACGGGTTTCCTCTCATGCCGCCTTCCCCCCCCCAGGTCCGAGCGACAGGTGCTCCACTCCGCGCTGCTGCGGCTGCGCTTCATGGACCTGCTGGGGACCGCACAGGAGCTGCAGGAAGAGTACGGCAACGTACGGAAGGAGCTGCAGGTAGGTGCTGTGGGCTGCTTGTGATATATAGATGGAGCTACGACAGGTCCCCCTGCTGCGTGGGTCACATCCGGTGCGTGCACGTGCATGTTCGCTAGTCGCCAGCGGCGGCGAGGGACGAACGAGGGGGTCGCCGCCGCCTTGCTTGCTTGTTGGCCTCCCCGGCGTTCGGTCAGTCGCTGTGCGCGCGCACGTCCCACCCGCACCTCCCGTCTTCCTCGAAACCCCCCCGCACCCCCACCCCCAGGCCGAGTACGACCAAGCCGCCCTGGACGTGCTGCGCTCCGCCCGTGTGGTCGGCATGACCACCTCCGGAGTGGCCCGCAGCCAGAGCCTGGTGGCGGCCATCAAGCCGCGAGTAGGTGGCGGCGCTTGGGAGCAGCTAGCCAGCTAGATAGGCAGCTGGCAGCAGCTAGATAGGTGGTTGATGGCCAGGTGGTTGGCAGCTAGATACATAGGCGGTTGGATAACTAGCTCCCACACCCCACACACCTCGCCCTCCACACACGCATGATTACACCGCACAAAGCAAGTTCTTCATGCATGTAACGCCCCTTCCCTCCTTTCGCGCACAGTGTTTCCGCGACCGCCGCCGACCCGCGGTTCCGTCCTGACTTCATTACTTCATCCCCCGCCCGTTGTGTCCTCGCACCTCGCTCTTGCTGCTGGATGGCCCGGCTGGCTACTGACTGCTATGCCGTCCTCCCACCCCCGTCATCAGGTGTTGCTGGTGGAGGAGGCTGCCGAGGTGTTCGAGGCGCACGTGCTGGTGTGCCTCTCCCGCAGCGTGGAGCACCTGGTGCTGGTGGGCGACCACGAGCAGCTCAGACCCAAACCAAACGAGTACGAACTGCAGGCGGCGTCGGGCAGGTACGTATGTAAAAACGTACATCGATGCTACTGGGACGGGAAACGTCGCCTGAGTTTAGTTAGAGACGCCCCTGGATGGTACATACGTGCGCATGGGTGATGCCTCCTGCCCTGTCGTGCGTATGGATGCCTCCTGCCCTGTCGTGCGTGCCCTGGCGTGACGCGGCCGATTGTTTATATATGCGCGTACCCATGACTATGGGTCGAGGTCGAGGAAGCTCAGAGCCTCTTCAGCCGTACACCACGGTGCTGAGAAAGGAAAGACGCGTATTGCGGTGAGAAGAACACGATGTGTTTTCATCTAGTTTCGGTTGTTGACACTCACACGCACGCCCGTTGGTGACCTGCTCGCCCACCTGGCCATCGTCATCAGGGGTCTGGACCTGGACGTGTCCATGTTCGAGAGGCTGGTGCGCCAGGGAGGGGCCGGAGCGGCCGGTGGGGCTGGGGGCGGCCTCCGAGTGGCGAGTCTGCAGGAGCAGCGGAGGATGCGACCGCAAATCAGCCAGTGAGTGGCGGGGGGGCTGGGCGGCTGGGGGGCTGGCTGGGCTGGGTGGGCGGGTGGGTGGATGGGTGGGTGGGTTGGCGGGCGCGTGCAGGCTTCTGAGGCAGCGGCGCGCGGCCTGCGCATAACCAGAAAGTGTGTACACGGGAGCGGAACCGGCCAGCAACCAGCAGGGGGACCCCGAACCCCACCCCCCTCGCCATCTCCCTTCTTCCGTTCACCCCAAAACACATACACGCCTACCCCTTGCCTTCCCCTGCACCCTCTCCGCCCCTCCCACCCCCCCTGCATCCACCCCCACCCTACCCCCCTGCTGCATCACCCAGGCTCATCCGGGTGCCCATCTACCCGCACCTGCGCGACCACCCCCGGGTGGCCGCCTACCCGCCCGTCCGCGGCCTGTCGCGATCCGTGTTCTTCCTGGACCACGACCACCCCGAGGGCGGCGGGGGGGGCGCCAGCGGCGAGGACCGCTCCAAGAACAACGACTGGGAGGCGCGCTACGTGGTGGCGCTGGCTCGGCACCTGCTGCTGCAGGGATACGCGCCCGGTGCGGGGGGGGGGGGGAGGTGCGTAGTGCACTCGCATGCGGGGGGGCTTTTTGAATTTGTACGACAAGGAAGGAAGGCAGGGGCAAAGGCGGCGGGGGCACAAGGAAGGCAGGGGCCATAGCCACCTAGCCTGCTGCCCGGGATTCGTTTCTCGGTCCATAATTTCGCTAGTAGTGCCGTATCGTTTCCCCTCCCGGCTTCCGCCACCCCCGCGCCCCAACTTGCAGAGGACCTCGTCATCCTGGTGCCCTACGTGGGCCAGCTCTTCCGGGTGCATAGGGCCCTCGAGGCGGTCAACCTGAGGGTGGTGGTCAGCGACCAAGACCGGGAGCAGCTGGACAAGGCGGGGCTGGCGGGTGAGGATAGGGGGTGGGTGGGTGTGTTTGGCTCAGCGGGGGGGAGGCTGGGGTAGAAGCCGGAAAGGGGGGGAGGTAGAAGCCTCGGAGTCGGGATCTGGCCCGCTGCTAATGATAGTTGTCGGCCTGCTGGTGCGGTAGGATTGACGGCTTGGCTCAGCCGCCGGAGCTCCTAAGGAAGTATGTAGGGCTGCCGCCGCTGACCACGGACTCAACATGTAAACGGCGGGCAACTTCACACACAAATGCGCCCTACCCACCTCCCTCGCAGACGCCGCAGGGGCAGAAGCCGAGGACGGCGGCGCAGGTGTCGACAGTAGTGCCGGTGGCGCCGCCAGCGGCGGTGGCGGTGGCGGCACCTCCGTGACGGTACTCCCCGCCGGGGCTGTCCTCGACGAAGGCACCACCGCCAGCGAGGCCACCGTGTGGGGCCCTGACCGCCGCGGCGGCGGCGCCGGCCGCGGTGGCGGCGGCGGTGGCGGCCGCGGCCGCGGTGGCGGCGGCGGAGGTGGCCGCGGTGGCGGTGGCGGTTCCCGTGTTGCCGCCCCCGCTGCGTCAGCCCCCAAGCTCCCAGCCGGCGCCCGAGTGGTGGAGATGCGGGAGGGGGTGCGGGTGGCCACCGTGGACAACTTCCAGGTGCAGGGGGGTTTCGAGGAAGACCCGTGGATGCGGGGGGAAGGGAGGAAGCACGGGGGAGGGGGGCGAGAGAGAGTAAGCACGGTGGGGGGGAAAGAGAGAGTAAACACGAGGGAGGGGGGAGAGAGAGTAAACACGAGGGAGGGGGGAGAGTGAGTAAACACGAGGGAGGGGGGAGAGAGAGTAAACACGGGGGAGGGGGGAGAGAGAGAAAAGACGGGCGGGAGGGAGAGAGAGTAAACACGGGGGGTGGGGGGTAATTTCGGGGGAGGGGAGTCAACACGAGGCGGGTTGAGTAAACACTTTGGGGTAGTAGACACGGGGGGGGGCAGTAAACATGGGGGGAGACTCCTCGCTCGTACGCGCCGCCGCCGGAGATGCCGACCCGTAGGTCATTAGGTAGAGTGACCTGAGGGGTGCCGCCCGCAGCAGTTAGGGCTCGCACTTCCTGCCACCTACCTACCTAGCCGCCCGTACGTCCTCCGCTCAAGGGAGGGGCCCCCGAACCCCGCAACCAAGGAGGCTCCCGCCCACCAAATTGCCAACCATCTCCCCTCCCCTCCTGCCCGGACGTCTGCCCCGCCCCACCCCCGTCCTCCCCCCATGCCACCCAAGCCCTAGCTTCACACCCACATCACACACGCACCCTCGCACCCCCCTACACCCCCCCTTCGCCGCCCTCGGTTTGTCGGCAGTGGATTCGCGGATTCTCTTACAACCCCCCTCCCCCCCAACCACCAAACAGGGCGAGGAGGCCACGGTCGTCCTCCTCAGCACGGTGCGCAACAACCAGGACGGCCGCATCGGCTTCCTGGGGCAAAGCAACCGGGTCAACGTGATGCTCAGCCGGGCCCGACACGGCATGGTGGTGCTGGGCAGCGGAGCCACGCTGAGGGCGGCGGCGGGGGGGGCACAGCGGGCGGGCCGGGGCGGCGGCGGCGGCGGGTGCTCCATGTGGTGCGACGTGTTGGACATGCTGGAGGCGGATGACTGCGTGGGGCCGTGTGTCAAGGTGGGTGGGGATGATCCGCGAATCTACAGCTGACAACCAAGGGCGATGCAGGTGGTGGTGGTCCAGAAGAGAGGGGTTGGGGCGGGGGAAGTGTGTAGTGTGTGCTGGAAGCGCGTGAGGGCGTGAGGCAGGGAAGGGGGAGGGCGCAAAAGGGGGGGGCCCGGAGGTGCTGAATGGAGGGGGGTGGTTCGCAGCGCACGCCGCACCCGTCCGTCAGTTGTGTGGTACCGTGCCCACCTACCCACCCTGGAGCCGGGAGGGATGGGCGGACGGACGCCCAGCGGAATCGCGCATCCCGCCGCCTCATGCCGTGCGTGTCGTACCCCACACGTACATGCACCGTACGTACGGCGCAGGTGAAGTGCGCCAACCACGGCACAGAGGCTGAGATCATGGAGCCGGAGGACTTCGAGCGGCTGGCGGGTGACGGGGGCTGCCAGCTGCCGTGCGGCGAGGTGCTGCCGTGCGGACACACCTGCCCCAGGTGAACGTTGGTTGTTGGTTGGTTAGTTGATGATTGTCGTTTGGGTTTTAATAGGGTTGGCTCACAACGCACGCGCCTCTTTCGCGGAATATACACGGCTCATGGATGCCTGTGTAGGGCGGCGGGGGCCTGCTGGCGGATACGTGATACAACCCAGTAACCCACACCCGCCCTTCAACCTCCCCGCCTCCCTCCTTACAAACCCACACTCCCCCACTCCTCCGCCCGCAGGCGCTGCCACGCCGACGACCGCGGCCACTCCCTGGTGCTGTGCACCCGCCCCTGCGACCGGCTCCACCCCCAGTGCGGCCACCCATGTGACCGGATCTGCGGCCGGGAGTGCGGCCGCTGCGAGCGGGTGCTGGCGGAGGAGGTCTCCCTGGAGTGCGGCCACACGGTCAAGGATGTGCAGTGCTGGAGGTGAGGACGATAAGGCCCAGCTAGCCGGCGTCGCCGACGGCGGATTCGACTTTGCTGAGCCACCACCCGACCCATCTGGTTGGGCGGTCTTGCCCACACGGGGGGTGGGGGGCTGGCTGAATGCTGATGGCTCAGACGGGCCGTTTCCTGATGACCGACAATCAGCTAGTCCATCCGCCCGTACCTACCTTTTCCATGCAATACGCACCCTCGACGCCGCATCTTTCCCGCCCCCTTGGCCGGCGGCTGTACAAACGTTGACAAGTAAACATTAACGCACCCACCTTGCGTAAATCCCTAAGGATCCTGAACCACATTTTTAAAGCGTACGACCCATTATATTAACAATCCCTCACCGACCCACTCAGGCGGTTCGAGCCGGGCGCCATCCGCTGCCAGACCCGCGTGGAGGTGTCCCTCCCTGGATGCGGACACACGCTCACGGTGCCCTGCTGCGACGCCGCGAAGGCGCGAGCGGGCGACCTGCCGTGTCGTACGGAGGTCTCCCTGGAGCTCCCCGCCTGCGGCCACGTGGTGCAGGTGGCCTGCAGCCGGCGGGCGGGGCTGCTGGCGGACCCCACCGCCTGCCCCTCGCGGCCCTGCAGGGCGGCGCTGGAGTGCGGGCACGAGTGCGGGGGCAGCTGCGGGGAGTGCATCCGGCGGGTGCTGCAGGGGGGCTACCAGGAGCTAGTGGAAGGTGGGGAGGAAGGGAGGGGGGGAGGAAAGCCCGCGTACGAAGGAAGAAACCGTGTGGCGATCTGGGGGGGAGGAAAGCCGAAACAAACCGGAACGGTGGGGGAGGGGGAAGGGGTTTAGGAACAGGGCTGTGTCCTCTTACGGGTTTTTTTGATCCAAGGAATTCTGTTGCCCCCACAGCCATCTATCGCCATGTGCACCGCCGTACTTCTGTGTCGCTGCATACATACCAGAGACCCGCTGGACGGAGACGAAGGAAGAAACCTGCCCGCGAGCACGCAGCCGTGCCGCCGCAGGCAAGCACCCAGTTCCCGCCACCTGCCGGCTCTAGCCCGCAGCCACCAGCCTCCCTCTCACCGTACTCCCCCCACGACCCACAACCCACACCGCCGCAGACTGGATGGCCACCCAGTCCACTGCGCTGCGGGGGGCTTGGGGCCGGCACGGACGCCCGGCTGCCGCCGCCGCCGCCAACGTGCACGACTTCCTGCATTTCCTGTCCGATGAGGGGAGGGGCGCCGCCTACCGGACCACCTACCTGGCCTTCCTCAAGGTGGGTTCGGTGGTTGCAGATCGTTTGTTTCGATCCTTGGAAGTTAGTTTTGGTACGACACCGTACGTACACGATGGTTGCTGCCATGCGGAGGTGTATGTACTGCGGCTTCGTGTCCGGTGCCCGGTACGCGGCATAGGGTGAACGAGACTGGGTCCAGGGAGGGGGGTCCAGCGCCGTCCATGCAGGCTCCACCTTCCCCTTCTCTTATACCCCCCCACCACACACACCTCCCCCTGCAACGCAGCGACCAGCCCCGCTCCACCCACATGCCACCCTTCCTCCTTGCCTCCCCCCCTGCCTCTCCAGCGCCACCTACACTTCCCGTGCCGTGTAACCGGATCTCTTCACCACCACCTCTGCCTCTCCCCGCCCACCCTGCCTCTCCCCTTCCCCCTTCCTGCCCCTCCCCCTTCCCCCCTGCCTCTCCCCTGCATCCCCCCTGCCGCTGGCCAGACCCGTCTGTCCGCCCCGGCGGTGGGTACTCCGGGGCCGCACGCCCGCAGCCACCAGCGCTGCTCCCGCCTGTGCGGCAAGGTGCTGGTCTGCGGCCACGAGTGCGGCTCCAAATGCCACCTCGGCGCCGCCTGCCCCCGCTGCCCCAGCAAGTGCTGGATCGCCTGCCCGCACCACGCCGCCTGCCGCAAGCCCTGCGGAGCGCCCTGCGTGCCCTGCGCGGAGGCGTGCGTGTGGGAGTGCGAGCACCGGGGCAGGTGCACCGCGCCCTGCGGAGCGCCCTGCGACAGGTGAGGCACCACCATGCAATCGTGTGCACGCGTGCAGGCCTCGAAAGTCCTTTTATTTATAACTTCCTGCTATGTACGTACGTCGGAATGTCGGAATGTTAGTTGTGCGTCATACATGTCGCCGTACATACATGTCGGCTGCGCGACTACTGGCTGCTGGTAAGGTGCTGCGCTGTCGACCCCGCACGCGGCGAGACGTAGGGTCTGGGCGTGCGGGGGGCGGGATGAAGGGGTTGGCTGGAGGCGCGTATGGGGTGCCTGGGTGGCTGCTGGACGATCCACCCCCTCCCTGTCCTAAACGGTTTTTCTTTCGTACGTACACGTGTCGAGTTTTTAACCCTCCCCCCGCCCCAGCCCGCAACGCCATGACCTCGTCCATTCCTCTCCCACTCGCTCCCACGCACCCCCATCCGCCACCCGCCGGTCCACCCGTTCTTCCTCCCTCCCTTCCTCCCTTCCGCAGGCTGCCCTGCGACCAGCGCTGCGGCCTCTCTCTGTCCTGTGGCCACCGCTGCCCCGGGCTGTGCGGCGAGCCCTGCCCGCCCGCCGGCTTCTGCGTGCACCCGGACTGCCTGGGGGGCGCGGCCGAGCGGATCAAGAACCAGGTGCGGGCGCACGTGGGGGCGGGGGGGGGGCGGCTGGGGTGGAGGGGCTTGCCATGACTCGTACAAGACGGCAACGATACAACCACAATGGATTCATCGCAAGAGGCGCGATACGTTCGTGACGGCGCTCCCCCTCCCTCCCTCCCGGTAAACAGAACCCCCTACCGGGGCCCCCCCTTCCCTCCCCCTCTCCTTCCACCAACTAAGTTTTTTTCGCCGACATGCATTTCGAAGCGTGCGCACCAAACGTCTCCCTCCCTCCCTCCCGCCTGCCCCCTGGCAGCTGGTGGACCAGGTGCTGCTCCGCTGCCTGGGCGAGCTGACCCCGCAGGACGTGGACGACGACCCCCTGGTGGTGCTGCCCTCGTGCGGCCACGCCTTCCTCGCCTCCACACTCGACGGCTTGCTGGGACTGGACAGGTGGGGGGGGGGGCGACAGCAGAAGCCGGCGGGCGGGCAGGGCTCGCCGCACAGCCCGGGGCAGCGGTGGCCGCAGGAGGGGAATAGTGAGGAGCCGGCGAGGACGGGAATAGTGAGGAGCCTCGCAGGCTGCCATGGGGGAGAAAGGGAAGGGTAGGGGGGGGGCAGGGTTTTAGGGTTTAAGGGGCAGGGGAAGGCGCCTTCGTTCCGTTCATGGAATGGTCCGTAGCGGCGGAGCCGCCGCCGGGGTAGAATGGCAGCGGCAAGTGTGTGATGAGCTGTACGGCGTGGCTGTGCTTAACACGATGCTTGGTGTGCAGGCCGCCCCCACCCCTTCACCCCCATCCCATCCCGGCGACCGCCTCCGTCCCCCGCCTCCTCCTCCCCCCCTTGCACCAGCTACACTTCCCATGTCGAGTAACCGGTTCTTTACTGTAACCGCCTGCTGCCACGCACCGCCCGCAGCTGCTACTCTCGCGACCCCTCCTCCGGCGCCTGGTCGCGGCCGCTGCCCCTGGGGGGCGACCAGGGCGGCAAGCAGCCCGTCAAGACGTGCCCGACGTGCAGGTCGGTGGGCCGCTGGTGCGGCTGTAAGTGATGAGGGGCTTCGCAGCCACCAAAGCGGAGACCGACCAACCGGGAACTGACCCGAGCTAACGGCCGTACGAAACGGCTGAAATGCGCACGCGCGCTAGCTACAGCCGTTAAGTGTCGGCCCACCGCCCCGCCGCTCCTCCCACCCTGTAGACAGCAACCGCCACATACACACGCCGGCGGCCTCTGTGCGATGCTGCACACCGACACGGACCCAGGAACTACCCCGGCCCCCCCCGCTAGGGAGGCATCCACGACTCCGCGACCGATCGCCCAGCCACGTTCGTTCGCCCCCTCCGAAACCAACTCAATTCACCGCGGCGCCCCTCCTCTCCCCCCCTTCCCCCCTCCCCTCCCCTCCTCTCTCCCCCTTCCCCCTCCCCTCCCTCTTTAGTCCGCAATGCCTGATCCGCAGCTCTCTCGCCCTCCCCGCCATCCCCCCCCCCCAGGCAGCCCATCCGCGGCGTCCGGCGCTACGGCCGCCCCGTCAATAAGGCCTCCCTGGACCTCATGGATCGCAAGCACCTCGCCGAGTGCGGCACCAGCCTGGCGGCGGCGGAGGCGCAGCTGGCGGCGCTGAGGCACAAGGTGGAGCCGCCGGAGAAGCTGGCGGCGCAGCTGACGGAGGCGGAGGCGCGGGTGGCGGAGGCGGACCAGAGGAGGGGCGGAGGCGGTGGTCGCGGTGGCGGTGAAGCTGCCGCTGCCGCTGCTGCTGCCGTGGCAATGGAGCTTCTGGCGCCCGTGTACCGGGTGCATGCGGAGGCGATGGCGGTGGTGGATCGGTTCAACAAAGTGAGCGAATTATACTTCAGGTGCGTTGCGGTGCGTTGTGCGAGAGAGATGGGGACGGGCGGTCGGGGGGGGGAGAGGGGGGCCCTTCATTCGCCGTCGACGGCGGAGGGTGTCAAATGTACGGCGAGGGATACATGTACCTGGGGGTGGGGGGGTAATCCTGTGTTTTATCCATCCAGCGCTGTGTGTGTATGCGTCGTTCCTGTGGGGGAGGGGGACAAGGAGGACGGAGCTAGGATGGCGGGGCGCGCGAGCGGCGTCACGGGGGCGCCACGTGTGAGATCCAGGGGAGGCTGGGGGCGGGGGACCGGCAGGGCGCAGTCAGCGTGCGGGCCGAGCCGGACACGCCGCCCTTGTCGCTCTTGTCGCACCTACCCTATGCGTTGAAGCCTCACGACTACCATATCGACGACTCTTGATAACCCCGCCCACCGTCGTGCCGCGTGCCTACCTGCTCGTGCATCACGCGTGCCGTACCGTGTGCGGCTTGCGACAGCCCCCCCAAGGGCCGCGTGTACGAAGCGGCGGTCGTACATCTCACGCGCCTCAACGAGGAGCTGACGGCTGCTGCGGGAGCAGCGGCGGCGCAGGACGGTGACGCCGCTGCCGAGGCGGGTTGCCGCCGCCGAGCCTCCCTGGAGTCCCGGCTGAAGGTGGCCCAGGCCGACCTGGTGGCTCTGCGGCCCGACATCACGCAGCTGTGTCGGGCTAGGAGCGGGGTCCTGAGAGCTGCGGAGGTGTACCTGCTGGCGGCAGCGGCCGGTGCGTGGGTGATGACTGGGTGGGCGGGCGGGTTCCATGTGGTTGGAAAGTGACCTACCTAGCTGTATCTGTGTTTGTATCTGTGTCTGTGTGAACGGCTGGAGGGGCGCTTATTTGTCGCGCTGGCTGGCCTTGCTCGTTGGCAGCAGGCTGCGTGGTGGCCCATGTACATACAGCTCGCTGCCAGCAAGGGATGTGAATGTGTCGTGCGTGCGCCGAGCTCGGCCGTCACCAACCAACTACAACTGCTTATTTGCAGCTACCTACCTGCTGTCCTTACTTCGTCCTCCGTACCAACCGCCGTCAGTGCCGAAAACTTGGTCCCATCCCAACTAACCCTCCAACTAACGCCCAGGTCGTCGTCAGGCCGGGCGGCTCATCCGCGACCTGGCCGCCACTGCAGCCCTTCATGGCACGGAGGAGATCGCACCGTTGCTCTTCGGCGCCCCTCCGGTTGCCAGGCCGGGGCACCACTCGAAGGCCGCGCGTCTGGCTGCACAACGGCTGGCGGCGCTCCGAGAGGGGGTGGGTGGGGAGGCGTGGACCCGCTCCATGGGGTGTTTGTACCATCGGAAATGCACCGGAAGCTCCCAAGCGCCGAGCGTGTGCGCATATTGCTTGCCTCGTGGGACCCACCCGCGTTGCTACCTAGCTGCCTACCTACCAGTCCTACCTACCTGCGCCGCACTCAGCTGAGTGCACCCTCCGCCGGTGACGGCTGGGCCCTGTCCCCAAGCCCTGGCTTCCACCCCTACCCTACTGCCCTGCACCCTCCTCCTTTGCGTGGATACCCCCCCCCGCCGGTTTGGCTACCTCCCATATAAATACCTCCGCTGGTTTTCCCCTCATACCCCCGCCGGTGCTCCCGGCTCCTTCCCGCGCAGTCCGCTCAGCTGCTGCTGTCCGGGCTGAAAGCCTGCCAGGACCTCCTGTGGGACAGCGCCCCCGCCTGGATAGCGGAGGCTGCTGCAGCCAGGAACTACAACAGCGCCTTCATGCTGTCGGAGCGGGCCATGCGAGTGGGGCTCACGCAGGTGGAGCTGCTGGCGGCCGCGAAGGGGCCGCAGCAGTCGCCTGCTGCTGCGGTTCCGGAGCTGACGAGGGAGCAGCTGCGGGAATGCGAGCAGGCGGCGATGGAGCAGGTGCGGGTGCGGGTGCGGGCACTTGGGGTGTGGGCAGTCCTGCACTTTCGGCGCTTTCATTTGTACCCGCCCAAAGTGGGTGTCCGTACGTACTGCACAGCGCTCATGGCGGCAGCGAGGGCACGAAAACGGGTGGTCACTGGGAGGTAGGCTGACGGCGGCAGCGTTGCTGGACGGAACCGCCCCTCGCCGAGTTCGCTCGTTACCTCGACCGTCGTCGACCCTCGTCCGCCGCCCACGGCTTCGCGGCGTCCTGCTGAACCGCACACGGGCCGTCACGTCCCGCCCCGCCCCTGGCCGCGGGGGCCGCTTCCCTCCCTATCTACCTACCGGTCATTTCATTTCATTTCCTTCCGTTCCTTCTTTCATTCGCCTGCTGTCGATGGGTCGTGCGCTACGCGCCCCGCCGACGATTCATCTTCCCGTAAACAGCTAGTTGATTGTTGGTTTCGTGGCTTGGTGGTGGCGAATTAACACACGTGGCGACGGACGGGTGCTCTGTCATGTCGCAGTTGCGAGCCACGGGGGAGGCGGCGCTGGAGATGTACCGGGGCGAGAGCGGCTTCGCCGACGAGGGCTACGAGAACGCGGCGATCAACGCCATCAAGGAGATGATAGCGCGGCTGGAGGCCCAGGTCAGTTAGTTGCCGGCAGCTAGTAGGCGTTTTGCTTGCTGATGACGCCGCCACGTTGGCGGTTGGTCCATCGCGTCAAGTGGTGTGCGTACGTGCGTGCCGATTTCTCCGTCCTGCCTAGTCTCGTCGCGAGATTAGCTCTCAACGCGTGCTCGTCCTTCCGGGGCGCCGTACCACACCTCAGCCTGCGGCTGGCACGGTAATAATAAGCGGAACGCAGCCGGCGGCCGCAGTTAGACCCTCGATGCGCGGTTTCGTCCGTCCGTCCGTCCGTCGCACACACATACCATATTAAGCGTGACAGCGTGACCGGTGTGTCACGCTGACAACGGGTGTATTGTTATCAAGGATTTCACCGCCAGTCTGGACCCCCCTGGGCCCACCGGGCGCCTCCTGCTGCGCACCTGACGTGCAGACCGACGTGGCCGAGATGCTGGCGGCGCTCCAGGCGGTGGCGGCGGCCGAGACGTCCGGCGGCGGAGACGCCATGAGCTGGCTGAGCGGCCACCTGTACACGTAAGTGATGTTGCTGACTGGTGGCTGGTGGCTGATGGTGGGGGGCCACTGCCTCGCGGAGTGGCGCACGTGTAGTGGTGTACCGGTAGCAGCAGCCGTCACAGGTGGGGCCGAAAGGTGGAGTCATCAGGCACATCGCCGGTCACTGGCGGGCGTCTGTGGGAACGTGGGACGGAGGAGTTGTCCAGTTGTTGCGTTCGAAGCTGAAGCGAAGGAAGCTTATCAGACTGCGCGTGGTGTATGCGATGGGACTCGTCTCCAGCAGCAGGGGGCAGCGGAGCAGCCAGCGCTGCCCTGCTGTTAGCCGCGGTCTTCATTGCCGTGCACCCAAACCGGTCCTCACCCCCCCCACGGGTCTTCCTCGAACCCCCGCGCGTTAGGTACTGCTCACTTCTCCGCGGGCCGACGGCGTTCTCAAGTCTTCGTCCCCCGGGTTTCCCTTCCCACCTGCCCCCTTGCCCCCCCCCCACAGCTGCCCCAACGGCCACGCGTACACTATTGGCAACTGCGGCCTAGCGAATCAGCGTTCCCACTGCCCCGAGTGCGGTAGTGTCATCGGAGGCAACAGCTACCAGCTGCATCAGGGCAACGCCCGTGCGGACTCGGTGCTGGCCAGCCTACAGGAGCTGGGCGCCCGCTGACACTGGCATTGATGGAAGGATGAAAGGAATCAGTCCGATTTTGGCTGCTGCTATGCATAGAAGTTGTCGCGGCTTGCTTGGTTCGAGTGCCATAGAGAATGCAGGTCTACCTAGCTGCTCATCTGATGTTTGCTGCTGCTGTGCATGGCTTGTCGACGTGGGCTTACTTGGTTTAAGTGCCACACAGGAGAAGGGCTGTCTACCCAGGCTCAGCAACACATTAGGACGGAACGTGTGTGGAGTACGGGTTGACCGTAGTGGCTGTTGCGCGGGATATGCTGGGAGGAGGCTCCACAGAATCGGCCGATCGCACGGCGCTGTTAAACAAGTCAAACAAGATGTTAAACATGCCAAACTAGATGTGCAAGACAAGCTGCTGATAAACATGTCCCAACCAGATGTGCAAGCCAAGCTGCTGTTGTCTGTGTCAAGGACGGAACAAGATCACAGCACAGGGGCACCCACCCGAGGGCTTGCGGTGCAGGCACCGCCGCCCAAACACCACTGCCTCGGGGCGTCGTAGCGCGCGTGGAAACCGCGCCTCCACAGCTGCAGCTGCTGCGAGATGGCGAGGGGTGATCTCAGCTTCCCACCACGTCCATCCCACCTGCATGCATACCTGGCAAGCCAGCCGCCACCGCGCGCCCCACTATCGCGATCGATCACAAGAGTTCGTTCGCCCCGCTGACACGGCCCCTCGCTTCGTTCGTCACCCCCTCATCAGCTCCGCCTGCACCGTTTCAGTCGGTACCGGCATGTCTTGCTCCCTAACTAGTGTACTCGCCCCGGCATGCATTCAGCCACAGCGGCGAGCCGGCAGCGTTTGTGGGCAGCGGTTGGGTTGGGTGCCGCTCGGTCTACCTCCCTCCCTCCCTACCTACCTAGTACCACACAGCCTCCTTTGCCTTTCACCCTTTATTGCACCCCATTGTGAAATGTGCGCACCAGCAAACAGGCCCCACCCCCTCACACACGTGTAAACGGGTCTCTATGCCCCCCCCCACACACACACGGGTCCACGGGTCTTCCTCGACCTCCCCCCCCACACACACACGCACCGCCCGCACGACCTCGCTCTCCCGCACGGCAAACAAACAAACAAGCACGCCGGAGCAAGTGTACGAACGAAACAACGTAGATACGAACGAACAGGACGAACCCATGGAACCTGCCCTAAACAATGGTATCAATGACATACTGGCTGGCGCCTACTGGCAGACCGGCTCTCGTCGACAACGCTGCCACCGAATTGCTACCGTGCGCATCACCGCGAGTCCTGAGGCTCCGCCACCACCGCCGCCGCCGCTACCCCCCCGCTGCCGCCGCCAGCCGCCGCCAGCAGCTCCAGTGCCTGCTGCTGCTTCTTCGGCGGCAGCAGGTCCAGCGCGGCTGCCAGGAAGGCGGCGGTGTCGGGCTGCTGCTGCAGCGACTGCAGCGCAGACAGCAGGTGAGCGCGCAGGTCAAGGGCCAGCAGCGGGTCCAGATGCTCGTCCTTGCCGTACGCGTCAGCGCCGTACCCCGCCACCATGGCCGAGTCCGCCGGCAGGGTGGGGCTGCGGTCGATGTGGGCGTCCAGTGAGGCTTGCTGCTCGCGCGGGGGGGGGGAAGAGCGAGGGGAAGGGGGTGTGGGAGAAGAATATGGGTGCGGAGTTGGCGAAAAGGTTTGTTAGTATTACGGGAAAAAGTTGGCGAAAGGTTCGTTAGTAAGGGAGACACACAGTACCGGTAAAAGAGATCCAAGTTCGGCTCCGGATGCTGCGAGCTCAAGCCGCCAAACCAAGCTGTCACCCCAGATGGAGGCATAAGCCCCCTGCGGTGCCAGCTGGGCCCTACGGTCGGTGCGCTGGCCGGACCCACATCGGGAGGCAGCAGCTGTGACCCGCCTTTCACCGACACGACCTTCAGCCCCGCGCTGCCCTGCTACGCTGCTTCGCTGCTTCGCCTCCCCTTGCAAGGTGTGATCCCCGGAGAACACCTCTGAGCGCCGCCCCCCCGGGGTCTTTTTGCAAACCCCGCCCGGTCCTTCTCGCCGCTCCCCGGGGTGCGGCTCGCCCCCACCTCCTGCTGGTTTATCCCCTTGCCGCACAGGCTGAGGTCCAGGCCCATGCCGCCGGGCCCAGCAGCGCCCGCGTGCATTGCGTCACCGTCCTGTGGCATTACGTAAGGAGGGGCGGACGGTGGTGGTGGTGGTGGGGCGTACATGAATGGTTGACGAGGATTATGCGGTGATAAGCGACACACACAGCACCCACTATCGCGAGCCACGTACCCAAATGCATAAATGCATCCAGTCCCGCCCTTCTCCGGTCCACGACAGCTGTGTAATTGGCAGGTCAGTGCCCCGTCCACTCGCCTACTGGCAAGTCGGACCTACTGCCGCCCCCCACCCTCCACCTGCCAGGCCCCTACTTCTCTTCCCCACCGCGGAGCTCATCACTTCGCTTGGCTGCCACCTGAGCAACCCTGGCTGAACCGCTATCACCGTAACCCCCCCCCGCTATCCTGTCCCGTTGCGTAAAACGGTTTTTATACACCCCCCGGGGGATTTTATACACCCCCCGGGGGATTCTCTTATAACCCCCCCTCCCGTAAATGACCATATGTCGTGCAACCGGGTCTTTATGCCCCCACCAAAGGAGCATCACACATATCCATGTACGTACACGGATCAAATGCTCCGAAACCACACCCGCCCACCCACCTCGAGCTCCTCGTCCTCGTCGCCGTCCTCGCCGTCGTACAGGTCATCCTCGCCGTCCTCCCCCCCCTCGTCGTCGTCGTCGTCATCGTCGCCGCTGGTGTCGTCCTCGTCCCCCTCGTCCACCCACGGCTGGTCCACCATGAGCTCCGCCACCACCGCCGTCATCTTGACGGCTGCAGGCACAGCAGTCCACTGCTCGCCGCCCGCCGCCGCCGCCTGACGCCGAGTGCGCACCCCCCCGGCCAGATCCT
Source organism: Yamagishiella unicocca (assembly GCA_003116995.1). Taxonomy (NCBI): domain Eukaryota; kingdom Viridiplantae; phylum Chlorophyta; class Chlorophyceae; order Chlamydomonadales; family Volvocaceae; genus Yamagishiella; species Yamagishiella unicocca. The sequence continues at coordinate 191,454 of BDSL01000025.1, read as the reverse complement.
GCCGCTTGCCCCGGACCTACGGTGAAGTGGGTTTGGGGGTTTGGGGGTTTGGGGGTTTGGGGGTTTGGGTTGGGGTGGGTTGGGGTGCCAATCGGGATCAGAAGGAATGAAGGATCACACAGCTAAGGTGGTAGAGATGTGGCTCCTCGCCAGGCTACCAGCTCCCGACCTCGCTCCTTAACACGTACTTGCTACCCGACCTCGCTCCAAAACCCCTACATCCCAAACGCTTCCAAAGCTGTTTTACTTTTCGGTGCCGACCCACCGGTCTCCTCTCATACCCACCCCAAGCGGCAAGTACATGTTCCCAAGCTGCCCCCCCGGCCCCAGCCCTCCCCCCCCCACACACACATCGTTTCTGTAACCCTCCCACCCCCACCGTGATGGTCATGAGCAGCGGGTGGCGGCTGCGCAGCACCTCCAGCAGCGTCATGCAGCAGCTGCGGGTGGCCACCCGCCCCCTCACGTCACCGTGCCGCTCCAGCAGGACCGGCAGCACCGCCTGGAGGCCGCTGAGGGGGGCACCGCCGCCTGCGGGAGGGAGGGGGGAGCCGGAGGAGGGGGGGTTCCGGAGCCGGGGGAGGGGGCGGGAGGCAGTTGGGTTTCGGAGGGATTCGATCAGGGGTTGGTGCGGTGTTGGACACGCACGGGTATGGGTGTGGTCCTGGTCCTGCACGGGAAAGCCTGTTTGCATTCTCTGCTACTACGGCTTGTGCGGTTTTTGAACCCTCGCCGGCGGTTTGTGGATCCTCTGTTACTACGGTTTGTGCGTTTCTCGGATCGTGGCGGCGGAATTTGGATCCTCGCGGCGGTTTGTGGAACCTCTGCTACTACGATTTGTGCGGTTTGTAAATCCTCGCGGCGCACCGCTTAAGACGACACTCGACTCTTTCCCCTCCCCCCCGGTTCTCCCATGTCGCGTACGCGAGTGTTCCCCCCCCCCAAATGTCGAGTCAACGGTTCTTTTCTGCACCCCCCCCCCTCCCCGCTGCCCCCACCTGGCGGCACCACCCTCACGGCATCCAGTGCCTGCACCCAGCCCGCAGCGCCGCCCGCCAGCGCCATGTGCCCAAGCGCCGCCAGCAGCCCCCCCACCAGCGGCGCCAGGTTGCTGGCGGCCAGCTTGCGGCAGCAGCCCTCCAGCAGCTCCCCCAGCGCGGGCTGCACCGCCGCCCGCGAGGGCAGGCAGCGCACCAGAGCAGCCGCCAGGTCGCCGGCGAGGCAGGTGCGGTACTCGTCGGCGGAGGGGTCCAGGAGGCGGAGCGTGGCGGAGAGGAGGGCGGCGAAGACGGCGTCGGGGGGGGAGGAGGCGGGGGGGGAGGAGGCGGGGGCGGAGGGGGAGGAGGAGGGCGAGGGGGGGGCGGCGGGGGGCGGCAGGGAGGCAGCGGCCCAGGAGAGGAAGTCCTCGCGGCCGGCTCGGAGCTGGGGAGCGGCAGCAGGGGGGGGGGAAGGGGGGGGGTGATGGTATCTGGTGGCGAAGGTGAAGCGACAGAGACTGACGAGAAAATAAGCGGTAAGGGGGACAAAGGTGGGTGCGGGGCGGGCAGGAGCGGGACGCGAGGGAAGGCAGGGGGGACGGGGGGGGGAGGGCGGGGGGGTGGGTTTGTATTGGGTACACGGAAGAAACAGGACGGCACACGGTTGGCGATGACCCGTGGGTCGTGTCCAAGCGATGAAGGAGCGAGACACGCAACCCACAGCCCACACGCAAACCCCAATACCCGCCAACCTCACGCCCCACCTCCCCCCAGAACACATGTAATCGGTCTTTATGCCGCCTCCCCAGAACACCCTCATCCCCTCATCTCCCCCCCCCCGCGGCCCCCCTCACCAGCTCCACCAGCAGCTCCGTGGCACCGTGTGTGAGGGCCCCGCTGCTGTCATCCGCGCCCGCCTGCTCGCCCCCCGGCAGCAGCGCCAGCAGCGGGCCGCAGCAGCTGGCTGCTACTGCCGCCGCCACGTCGCGCTGCCCCGGCCGCACCAGCTTGGCCAGCAGGTCCAGGCAGCCCTCCACCAGACCGTTGGGCTGTGCAGGGGGGTGGGGCAGTGTGTGGGGTGGGGCAGTGTATGGGGGGGTCGGGTGGTGAAGCGACGCGGTGGAGGGCTGATGGGCGCGGAGGGTCGATGCGGATGGAGTCGTACAGGCAGCCCTTAAGCCACCCGTTGATCCATGCACTGCCGGTGCCAGCAGCCGCCAACACACGTACCCGCCACCCTTTGCTCCGCACGCGCCCACCCATGCGCGTTCCTGTAATCCCCCGACACAAACCCCCCCAACACAAAACCCCCCGATACAAAGCCCCCCTGACACAAGCCCCCTGACACACGCAGATGCCTCTGCTCCTCCGCCCAACATCTAGATGCACATGAAGCCCCTCTGAAACCAGCAGATGCTCCCCCCAGCCAACCTCTCCCGCCTCCTCTCCCACCCCTGCCCCCTGCCCTCCCACTCACTTCCCCCGAAGTCCCCCCCCTGTCCCACCTGCTCTGTCGGCTGCCGTACCACTCCGCTGACCACCGGCACCACCTGCTGCGCCAGCTGCGCCAGGCACTGCGGCACCCGGGCCAGAGCCGCCAGCACCTCCAGGGCGCTCTCGTTCACCAGCGGGTCGGCGACGTAGCGGGACCACACCTGGGGGGGGGGGGGCAGGGGGAGAGGGGGAGGGTTCGAGGGAAACCCGTGGATGTCCGAAAAAACCGTTTGAAACAGAAGTTTTGAGATGCATGCTGGAGAACTGGGTTGGGGGAGAGGGGGGAGGGGGGGGAGGGGCAGGGGGTAAAGGATAATCCGCGAATCCACGGCCGGGGGGTGGCAGGCGGGGACGAGGGGTGGCGAGAAGACCCGGTTACACGACATAGGAAACGGAGGACAGAAACGGAGGTAGCAAGGGGGCGGAGAAGGGGGGCCGGAGAAGGGGGGCAGAGAGGGGGTTACAGGGGGAAGCCCTTGAACCCACACATCATCAAGGTATGATTCCTGCCTCGTGGGCCTTGTGGCGCAAACCCGGCGGCCGTCCGTCCCCGCCCCCCCTCCACACACACAATCGGCGTCCGACGACCATGCGCCAACTATCCTGTCCCTATCACGTAAACGGTTTTATGCCCCCCCACCACATACACACACCTGCAACAGCGGCGTGGACAGCGCCGGCAGGGCTCGCGCTGCGGCGGAGGGGTCGGCCTGCGGGGGAGGGGGCGGAGGGGGGGAGGGGGCAGGGGAGAGGGCGGAGGGGGGGAGGGAAGGGGCGGTGACTTGCGGGGGGAGGTAGGCCGGGGGAGGGGTGCTACTTGCCTGGCGGCGCCTGACAGCACGGCACGAGAGCCAGGCATCCAGACCATGTACGCATCAAGTAGCACATCTCCATGCCCCTCCTCCCACGTGCGACTCTCCTGATGAGCCTCCCATATGCGCCCCAAATGATAACGCAAGCTCGGCTGGTAGTTTGTTGCTTTTCCCCCAGCACGACGTCGACGAGTCGCATCCACAGTTTCACCAAACGTTAACACAAGTTCTCCGGCATGCGCACTCAAATGCGTGTCCCAAAACCATGCGCCGCCTAGTTTTCTGTCATCCTCTCCTATGCCGTGTTACCGGGTCTTCTCGACCCCCCCTTTCCCCCGTCCCCAACCCCTCCCCCACCCGACCGCCGACCATGCGCCACCTATCCTGTCATTTTCGTGTCAACGGTTTTCACGCCCCCCCCCCGGGTTTTCACGCCCCCCCCCCCCACCCATACACACCTTGATGAGCGGCACCATGCTCTCCAGCACCAGGTTCAGCGCGTCCTCGCTGCTGGCCGCCAGCAGCGCCAGCAACCCGCCGTACAGCGACTCGGCCAGCGGGCTCAGTACGGCAACGGGTACGCGGGGGGCGAGGCTGGCGAGGGCGCGGCAGGCGCCTGGGAGGGGTTTGGGGGGGGCGAAAAGACCCGGTTACTCGACGAGGAGGGGTTTGGGGGGGGGGGGGTTCGAAGGAACGGGGGGACGGGTCGAAGGGGCGAGGGGAGGCGATTTCATGCGTCTGGTGGAAATCTGCTGTTGTCCACCAACGTTTGGGTTGGTGAGGGAGGGCAGGGGTGGATCCCCGCTGCTCCGGCCCAACAACGCAGCCCCCCGCTGCCCCTACCGCGGCCCCACCCCGCAAACGGGGCCCCTCGTCGCCCTGTACGCCTCTCCCGCCAACCTCCCCTCCTGTCCTAAACGGTTTTCCTTTCGTACACGGGTTTTCCTTGCGGCCCACCTCCCCTCCACACACACCCAAAAAGCACCCGCGGTCCACCGTGAGGCAGCCGCCCCGTTAACTCCGCCTTCCCCGCCCTCCCCGCCTTCCCTTCCGTGCAGCCAAGCCCGCCAGCGGCCCCCCCCCATGCCTCCCCCTCCCCCCCATGTTGCGCCGCCCCCACCTATCTTCACCGGCGGGGGCAGGCCGCTGTTGAGCCCCGCCGCCGCCGCCGCCAGCAGCGGGGGCCGCTGGTCCGGCCTCAGCACCGGCTGCAACCTGGCCGCCAGCCACATGGCCCGACCCACCAGCAGCGGGTTCACGGTGGAGCCCTGACACCGGGACCAGGGTACGGCGGGGGGGCGGGCAGTTGCGGCAGTTTAGTAGTTGTGACGGTTGTGTCCGCACGTGATGACCCCAGGGCAGTGCTCATCGCGGCCAGGTTGTGGTGGGGGGATGCAGGCTGCTGTGCTCCAGCCCCGCACGCAGCCAGGCGCCCCCCTGCCTTAAGTGTCAGGGGCAGGTAGGAAGGGGCGCCATCGCTGCAGGCGCAGGGACGCCCCCCCAGACACCGCCCAGCTGGACACTTAAGAAGACTTCCGCCCTCTGGCCTTCAGCCGCGCTTGAGCTTCGTGCCAGGAGACGCGAAGAACCCGCTCCGTGCCCATAAGGCCCTAGGCGCCGCCAGCGCCATCGCGGCCGCCCTCTTGAACTAGATGCGCCCAGCTCGCTGCCCTGACGGCCCCCCTGCCAATCCTTGCAACCCCCAATCCTTGCCCGTCCCTCCCATCCACCCACCACCGCTTAAAAACCCTAAACCCTATCCTCCAAACGTTCCTCCAGCCAGCATTTTATTTCACTCTGGTTTCACTTCGCAACGGGTTTCTCCTCCTTCCCCCCTTCCTCGCCCCCCCCAACCCGGTCCGTCCCAATGCTCCAGCATGCGCCTACATCCTCGCTGTCCGCCGACCATGCGCCCACCATCTGGTCGTTTCCGTGTCACCGGTTTTCACGCCACCCCCAACCCGGTTTGTCGGCCATGGGCTCGCGGATTTCTTTCATAAATCCCCCCACCCACCCCCACCCCCACATGCAGGTCCCCCGGGTCTTTGTGCCACCCACCTGCAGATCCGATCTGAGCACCTCGTCCACCACCCCCTGCAGCCGGCCCTGAAGCACCGCCTCAGCGGCCCGCTGGCGGGGGCCGCCGCCGCTGTCGCCGCCGAGCCCCCCGGGGAATGCTGCCATGCAGCAGCCGGTGGCCAGCAGGGCGGCTTCCCGCAGCTTCCACCAGCCGGCCTGGAGCGAGAGCCGTGGAAAGGGGCGCAGAGGAGGTCTGGTCATCGTTAAGGGTTTCGCGGGTGACTTCGCAGGCGCTCCTTCAACTCGACGGGTCAGCTCATGCAGGTGCAGCTGGCTCCTGCGTCGCGGCTGGCAACCTGGGGGGTGCCGCTCAACCCGCCCGCACCCACAACCCCCCATCCGCCCGCGCATCGTGAAGCCGGGGCAGCTGCAGCCTGGGAAGTACACGCCGTACACGCTCCACGGTGGGTTTATTTCATGGATTGCTGGCGTATCAGCGGTAAGTAAAAACACACACAAAAGGACGGGTGTGAGGGGGCCCCCATGCCCCCCTTCCTGCCCCCCCACCTGCCCCACCCACCCCCACCTGCCCCACCCCCACCTGCCCCCCCGCCTGCGCCGCCGCCGCCTCCTGCATGGAGCGCTCCACCGCATCCATCAGCGCGCCCGCCGCATCCAAGCCGAAGGCCTGCGGGTCAGGGTGCGGGTGGGGGGGGTGCGGGTGCGGGTGCGGGTGCGGGGAGGGTGCGGGTGCGGGGGTAAATTATATCCGCGAATCCGCGGTCGACAAACCAAGGGCGATGAAGGGCGATGAAGGCGGGGGTGGGGTGCGGGAGGCGTTGAGTCGCGGCTGGGTAGCCAATGAGCCCGGGAAGGGGAAGGGGGGCAAGGGAGCGAGACTCAAGAGGGCGGAGCAGGGGAGGGCCCACCTCACGTCGTCCGGGCACAGCGTTCTCGCGTCAGTCGCGGTACGGCTCCGGCGGCTGTGGACGGCCCCTTACCTCGGCCCCCTGGCCCGACCTCAGCGCACAGCTCATCAAGCCATCAGGAACCCAGTCGCCGCTCCATCGATCCACAGGGGTCCATCCTCTCGCTCCCCCCCCGTCAGGTCCCGGAGTCGTACTGGCCCCCCCTTCCTGGCCCTATATCGTGTAACCGGGTCTTCTCTTCCCCCCCCCCGGCCCCCCGGCCCTACCTGCAGCAGCGAGTCTATGAGCAGCTCCCCGCTGACCCGCACGGTGAAGGTGCTGTCCTCCTCGTCGGCGACGTACTGGGCGGCGTTGTCGACCCACTCGGTGGCCTGGTGGGCGGTCATCTGGGCGTAGGGGGAGAGGGGGGTTACAAGTATAAGAGGGGGGGTTTGAGAAGAAAAATCCGCGAATCCAAGGCCGACAAACCGAGAGGGGGGGGATATGACGGAGCGGGGGGAGGGGGAGGGGGAGGGGAGCCGCTGGGGGCGGGGGGGCGGCCTCCCGGTGCGTGCGAGCTGCGTGTTCGGCTCCAAACCCAAACCGAGTGCGGGGCGGGGACCCCCTGGGCGGTGATCACCCGGAGGCGACCGCACCTGCATGTACGACACCACCTTGTACGACATCTCCGGCAGCGCCGGGCGGATGAGCTTGGCGTAGCGGGGCAGCCCCACCAGCGCCATCAGCAACTCGAACAGCTGGGGGCGAGGGGGGAGCGTGGGGGGAGAGAGTGAGTTGGATGGGTTACAATCAGCTAGGACTGGGAGCAACCATATGGGTGCGAGGCCCTACGGCGAGGAGCAGCTCTGAGGGGGCTGGGTACTAAGCGGAAGCGCATCGTACCACTCCACGGCTGTCTAGCCCGTCGGCCGTTGGCCACCCCGCACAACTACCGCGCCCAACAACCCAACTACAATCCAACGAACTCACCCTCTCGACACACGACAACCAATATGTTTGCTTTCCCCCTCATGACAACCAGGCAGGCAGCAACGCACAAGATCCCACGTAACCAATCAACCAACTAACCGACCAAGCAGCCAACCAACTAAGTAACCAACCAATCTACCAATCAACCGCGTGACCATCCGTCCTCTCCCCACCTGCGCCAGCAGCGACTCCAGGTCCAGTGTGTTCCCCTCCGAGTCCACCTCCGCCGGCAGGGCCGCCTCATCATCCCCCGCCTGCCCGCCCTCGGACGGCTCCAGAACCAGGTGCACCTGAGCGGGTGAACCAGGGGGGGGGGGGTGCGGGGGAGGGCCGGGGGCGGGGCCATCTGACTCCCGAGTTCGTGTTGCCAAGCGACCAGCGACCAGCGAACAGGCGGGGATTCAAGAGCTGCCGAGCCAGAGCATGTGAGCGCTAAGTAACAAGGGCGGCCGAAGGGAGGTCGGGCGTGAGGCGGCACCCCCACTTCCTCCTATGTACGGCTGCTGCCCCACCCAAGCTACCTCTACCTCCCGCAACCACATTTCCTGACAACAGTGACGAAGCCTGAGATGCCCGAACGCGGCCCCCGCCCGTCCCACAGTTTCCCTCTTCAACACCCGTTCCATGCCACCCCGGCGCTCCCACCACCACCACGGGTTTCCTCTCAGACCCCTCTATTCGCCAATCGTCTCTTCTGGGACCCCATCGTCATCGCCCTTGGTTCGTCGGCCGGGGATTTGCGGATTTCCTTAATAACCCCCGCTGGGGCCTCCACGGCTGACCCCCCCCCCTCTCCCCTTCCCTCCCCTCCGCCCCGCCGCACTCCGCAGACCCCACCCGGCTTCTCGCGGCCCGTCCAGGGTCTCATGGCCTGCCGTACAATGCACATGCCTCATGTATGACAGGTGGTGAGGTCGGTACGCCATCTGACTTATGTCAGACAGTCCCAGGTTCGACCCCTGGGCTCACCCCCGACTTTGTTTGGGAGTATGAGATTATGGCTAGTGGCTGACAAGTGGAGTTTAGGTCACAGTTGATGTGCCGGACTTGCACCCTCGATTGGTGGCGATTGCTGAACCCTCTGTCTTCGAAGGGAAGTAGGGTGAAATGATGAGGTCGGTTCCTGGTGTTTGGAACCAAATGCACAATGTTTCGATCAATGGCACCTCTTGACTTCGGTTCGTGGGGTATACGGTCAGGGCCTTCGGGCCTTACGTCTGTAACAAACTCAAAAAAAAAATGTATGACAGCTTCCACGCTTCGCAGCGGTTCGCACGCGGTCACCTCTGTGACCGCCTTTCCACCGCCCGAGCGCATCTCCCAGCGCTTAAGAACTAGTAGAAGGAGCTTCTTACGGATGAGCTCCCGCCCCGAAGCCCTATAACCCCGCCCTGCTTCGCCGGGCCCGCTCTGCCCGCCCGCCCGCACCATGACCCCGTGGCCTTCCCCTAACCAACAAACCACCCGTACGACAACCGACAACCCACCTGGTACAGCCCCAGCGAGCCGGTGTACATCCGCCAGCAGACCTGCATGACGGCCTGCATGTGCTGCTGCAGCGACTTGCTAAAGTACGACATGAGCTGAGTCAGCGACTTGAGGCACAGCATCCGCACGGCCCAGCCGGACGTCTCCTGCGCCGGCGGGTGGTTTCGGAGGCTGGTTTTGGAGGGCGCACGTGGGGTGTGTATTGAGGGGCGGGGGGGGTCCGCTGTACGCGTCGGTCGACGGTGGTCAAACTTCAATTGGCGCTGCACGGGCATGCAGATGCTCGCATCTTACCCTGCCCAGCGCCCCCCACCCCTCCCCGGGGGTTCGCTTCCCCCTTCTGCCTCCCGACGCCTTCGCTGCTAGCGACCATCACGACGCCCGATACGCGCACGGAAAGGCCGCCGAGGAGGGCTGGGCAGTTCGTACCCCTGTCCCCCCGCACCCAAACGCACACCCCACCACGCACCCAACCCCGCACCCCACCACGCACCCTACCGCACCCCCAACCACACCTCTACGCTGAGCGGCTGCGCCACCACTCCGCACAGCAGCGGCACCCAGGGGTCCACCAGCGGCACCAGCAGGTCGCGGACCTGGGGGGGAAGGGGAGGGGGTCAGGGTGGCGAGCAGGGAAAACACGTCGAACGGGGCGGTAGTCCGCTCCCCTCTCCTTCCCGCTTTCCTGGCCGCTTTCCTTTTCACCCCCGCTCCCTCCTCCCGCTCGCTCCTCCAATTCTCCTTTCCCCCCTCCCTCCTCCAACTCTCCTCCCCTCTCCTCCCCTCTCCTCCCCTCTCCTCTCCTCCCCTCTCCTCCCCTCTCCTCCCCTCTCCTCCCCCCTCCTCCCCCCTCCTCCCCTCTCCTCCCCTCTCCTCCCCTCTCCTCCCCTCTCCTCCCCTCTCCTCCCCTCTCCTCCCCTCTCCTCCCCTCTCCTCCCCTCTCCTCCCCTCTCCTCCCCTCTCCTCCCCTCTCCTCCCCTCTCCTCCCCCTCCTCCCCCCTCCTCCCTCTCCTCCCTCTCCTCCCTCTCCTCCCTCTCCTCCCTCTCCTCCCTCTCCTCCCTCCCCTCCCTCTCCTCCCCTCTCTTCCCCACCCTTCCCCCGGTTTCACACCACCCCCTCATTCCGCCCTCTTCCCCCCTTCCGCCCCACCTGCCGCTGATACACGCCCGCCATGACACCCAGGGACCGCAGCACGTCGTAGAAGATGGACAGCGCAGCGGCGCGCAGCTCGTCAGAGGTGCCGCCCGCGTCAGTGGCCACCAGCAGCAGCTCGGGGAGCAGGGCCTGGGCGACCTGGGGGGGAGTTGCGAGGAAGACCCGTGTACGAAGGGGGGAGGGTGTTGGGCAGGGGAGGTTACGGGTAGAGGGGGGATCGTGGCATGGGGGCCCTCGCTGGGGGTACCGCTGCCGGCTCCAGCCACCGGAGAGATGAGGAGCTTCGTCCCTCCGCAGCCAGCACTGCACTAGCACATCCCGCTGATCCCCCCCCGGCCGTGGAAGCGGTGCAGCGGGTGCCAGCGTGCTCTCTGACGACATCATCCGCAGCCGCAAGGCCTTCGGCCACACGCGCCGCAAGCGGAGCCCGGAGCCCACCTGCAACCCACCCCACTCCTACATACCAACGCCAACAATCTACCACGAGGCAGTCCCTTGTTGAAATTTTTGGCTGCAACTCAACAGCCCAGCCTTGTCGAAATTCCCGCCAACACCACTACCAGCCGCGCGGCCACTACTATACACGTGCCTGCGGAAGTTGCTGCTCATCGATGTCGTCACTGAGTAGTGATAGGCACCGGATGGCTCCGTGCACCAGCGGTGTGCTGCTGGCGCGCTGCGCGTGAATCGCGCCGACCAGGTTCTCGATGAGCCCGTTCCAGCCATCGGGGTCAGTCTTGGATATCGCCGCTATGCACATGGAAATGGCTGTGCGAACCTTTGAGCTCGCGTCCGCAAGTCCCGCTGGAAGGACCGATCGGATGTGCGCCCGTTCCTCAGGCGACAGCTCCGGCGTCTCGAACTTTGGAGCGTCCGCTGACCAGTGCTTTTTAATGACCTGCTTGAGGTAAACAGCTGCCAGCTGTCGCACACCAATATCATTGTTTGTGAGGGCGCTGTCCGCGGCGAGCGAAGCAAGTGTGGATGCGAAGCCCGTATGGTGGACACCCGCATCCAGCTGCTGTTCAGCTGCTTTCCGAGCCTCTCCGTCAACCTGGTAAAGACAGCTTTGCAGGCATCTCACGACGTGGGCGACGGCTTCGCTTCCGGCGTCGAGAGCCATGGTATTGCCTAACTAGCTATCGTTGGCATGAACCTTCAGAAGCCCATTACAGATGAACCACACCTTCGGCCATGATGTACGCGATCGAAATTGGTCGCTTAGTATCCCAGCGCGGTAAAATTGCAAACCGCTGTACGAAATGTACCTCCCGGCAACTACTCGCCCTTGACGCATCTTCAGCTGTCCAAAGCGCCCCTGCCCGATACCAGCCTAACCCAGTCGGCACGTTAGTAGCGGCTCCGTTATTAGGAGCGGGTGCGCTCGCTGTCTCTCGGAGCAAGCACACGGTTTTTCCCTTCCCCGCTCTCCAGAGGCCAATACACAGCCAGAACCCTAGTTCTCTGGGCAGAGCAGCGGAGGCTCAACATATGTTGATAAAGGAGTCTTGTAGGTGTGAAGACCGATGCGTGTGCTCTGCGCGCCGCTCACGGACGTCCTCACGGAGCCTCACTGAGGCGGAACTCCCACCATGCAGGCGGGTGCGACGCCGAACGTGGGGGGTGTGACTGCAGCGCCATGTTGGTGTGAGGAGCCTTCAGGAGCAGGGTGAGGGGACGCACCGGGCAGGGCCTTACATGGCTGCATTTGTGAGCCCCAACACGTGTCTGCGGATTGAATCAACCGGCAATTACAACCATAACAAAGGAGCGGTGGCACGTCCCATCGCCGCTTGCTTCCACCCCGCAGCCATTCAGGGACTCGCCGAAAGCGGCAATTCGTCCGCAGCCATTGGCAACAACGCCCAACCGAACGAAGGCAACTTGAAAGGGTTACTTGGCCGAGCACACTGACCAGCGGACCACCCTGCACGCCACCACGCCACACCGATCACTCGCCGCCCGCCCCCTGCTCCGTCCCACCAACGTGCACACATGGGCTCCTTCAACCCGCCGCAGCAGACCCAGCAGACCACCGCCGCCGCCCCAAACCCTAAACCCCAGCGGCTCCCCGACGCGCTCGGGCAGGCCAGTAACGGTTCGGTGCACATAACGAACAACTGTCCTAGTACGGCAATGAAGGATGTAGCCGCGCGTTACGTCCGTACTAACCCCCACCCCGCCCTGCACCGGCGGGACCCACACGTAGAGAGACACCCTACCCCTAGGGAGCCTTCAAGAGGCCCCCTTACGAAAGAGCCGACCCCGGGGCCCTCCCGCACCCGACCCAACCGCGGCCCTGCCACGCCGCCGCTGCCGGCGCTGCTCCTGCAACAGCTGCCAGGGAGTACGCACACAGCCGCCCCCGGCGCCGCCGCACCAGCCAGTAGCGGCGACAGCTGTGATCGCAGCGCACGACGCACACCGCCAACAGCGGCCGCGGCAGTGGGCTCCGAAACCGCTCCAGCCCGCGGTGGTTGAGATTCCTCTCAACCCGCCATCGAGGGGAGGGGCTCCCTCCCCATCGGGCTCCTCTGGGCGGGGTCCAAAGCATCTAAGGGGAGCGGCTCAGCCCAGGAAGTGGCGGGCAGTCTCGGCGGCGCGGGTGTGGTCGTGCAGCAGCTCTGGGGGAATCTCCCTGAACTCAAGGGTGGGCGCCGGGGCGGGGCAGGGGCGTTTGGGCAGAAGAGCAAGGCAGCGGAGACCACCCAGGCGCGGCACCTTGTCATGGTAGGGCCCCCCCGCCCACCATCCCCCCCTCCACTTCCCCCACTCCTACCCCGTCCCTCTTCCCCACCCTTGGGGAGGCGGGGTTTCTTTCGTACACGGGTTTTCCTTGCAACCCACCCACCCTTGCTCCTGGCCCCGCCCACCCTCCACCCGCCCCACCTGCCCCCCACGATCTTCTTCTCCAGCTTTTCCCGCTCCGCCGCCGTCAGATCCTCCAAGCTGCCCTGCCCCTCCAGCCGCACGTTGCCCACGTACTCGCGGGTGCGGAAATCCACCTGGACGTGCTCCTCGCTGCGGACCTTGGAGTGCAGCTGGGGGAAGCCAGAGCGGGGATGTCGGGGACGGGAGCGGGAGGGGGTGGGGGGGTTTGCGGGGTGCAGGGTGCAGGGTGCGGGGGTGCGGGGGTGCGGGGGTGCGGGATCGGACGTCGCGATGTGTTTTTACACGCTGGGGGGAGGTGGGGTTGCAGAAGACCAAGGGGCGCGTCGCGAAGGCCGGGATGCCAGGGAGGCCCCGTCGAGCGGGTGCGGCACACTGGGCGGGGGGGTGACGCAGTGGCACCGTCGAGCAGCCATCAGGGCCCGCGGCCTCTTGGGGGATTCGAGGGAGACCCTCGAACCGCGACCGCAGCCTCTTGGGGGGGGGGCGGCCGCTTTCCCCCCGCCAATTATGCAGCTGCCGTACTCCTGTCGTACCCTGTAGTCGTGGGCGGGATGGGAGTTCTTGCCGGTGACGGGCTTGCGCGCGCTGTGCAGGGAGGGCTTGCCGCTGCGCTTCTGCTCCTGGGGCGTCAGCTGGGGGCGGAGGGGGTGGGCAAGGCAGGGGGAAGGGGGGCCAGGCAGGGGGGAGGGGGGGCGTCAGAAGAGCCGGTGTATGCGAGGGCTTTCGTGAGGAAATCCGGGGGGGGAGGAAAGCCAGGGGATTGTGGGCGGCACCGAAAAGGCCGTGCACGCCGGCAAGCCCTCCGTGCGCTGTGCCCAGGGCCAAGCGAGTACGAACAACGGCGGCAACCTCCGCTCCTCAGCCCTCGAACGACCCCCCCAACCGCTAACCGTCCAGCCCCGCCTGTCAACGCGCTGCTCTGCGCAACTAACATAACCGTAACGACCCGCACCCGGTCCTCCCCTTCGGCCCCCCCACCCCCCCAAACTCTTCCCCCCGCCCGCCCTAGTGTTCCCGCGTCGACACCCCCCGACACAGGTCGGTTTCGCTCGAAGAACGACAGCACAACGGGACAGTGGACGGAGCAGGCGCCCTTGTAGCGCAAATATGTCAGCGTTGTCAGCGCGGCTTCGTCTTCCGCACTCCGCGTCGCCGCCATTCCGTCAATTCGTTTTCTTTTTTCCTTTCTGCAGCCCCAAGAAACCGGCTCCACAGGTTTGCCGGTCGTCCGTCCCAATGCTCCAGCATGCGCCCACATCCTCGCTCCGTCCGCCGACCATGCGCCCACCATCTGGTCGTTTCCGTGTCACCGGTTTTAACGCCACCCACCCAACGTGCCGGCCTCCCTCAAATGCTCGTCCCCCCCCCCGGCGCCGTATACACCTCGTACGGGAAGCCCTTTGCCATCTTGTCGCACTGGCAGGGGGCGCACTGACACATGTCGCACGCCACTCCGTCGATGTCCTTCTGCGCCTTGACGCTGCTGTACGGCTCTACGACCGACTCGGCGGTGGCGTAGAAGTCGCGAGCCTCCAGCGGCCGGGTGGCCATGCCCACCTTCTCCTCCGCGTAGTCGACGCTACGGCGGCGGCGATGACGGCGGCGGCGGCGGCGGCAGCGGCAGCGGCGGCGGCGGCAGCGGCGGCGGCGGTAGCAGCAGGGGGTTAGAGAGGCGTGCAACGAGGAAAGCCGACCGGTGGTACGGTGGGTTAAGCGGGAGACCTTTTACGGTCCAATCCACACCAGCCAATGCAAGCTCGGACCTGCGGCCCCCACCTTCCCGCCGGCCTCCTACACACGACTACCGCCCCCCCGCCCCCCCCCCATCACCACCCCCGACACCTACATCTTGCGTGTGTATTGGTCCGTGTGCGGTTGCTCGTCCCTGCCCTGCTCGTACTCGGCCTCCAGCGCCTTGTCGCGGGAGCCGGGGACGACCGTGGTGCCAGCGGGGGCCAGCTCGGAGCGACCCAGCCGCTCGGCCAGCTGCAGGGAGGGCCAGGCGGGCGGCGCGGCGAGGGGCGGAGGGCGGAGGGAGTTCCTCGGAACGCAGTCCACGTGCGGCAGGAGAGAGCGGCAATGCTACGGATGAGGGAAGCGCCGAGGAGTGCCGTGGGGTGTGTATTGACGGATGACGACCCGAGCTGTGGTGGAGACGGGCGGCCATGCTACAACACCCCTGCGGCTGGCATGAGTGGCATGGCCGTACGCAGGACCCGTACCGCCTTCTCGTACTTCCCCTCCCCCCTGTGGCCGTCTCGGCCTTGTTCCCAGCCTGTCTGCCCCTTCTGGCCCCTCCAGCCCCCCTGTCCCCCCAACCCCCCGCCCTGCCCGGCTACGAGCCAACACACGACTCACCTGGTCCAGCTGCTGGGGCACGTGTACCTTGGTGCCGGCTTAGCTCCGGTCCACAACCACCGTCTCGCCGTTGTCAGCACCCTCCACCGCACCACCCTGGGCTGCGCACCTCACACCGTCTACTTATCACCTTGCTAGTATCTATGTGTATCTCATGTGGCGGTCCACGGGTTTTCCTCCCCCCTCCTCCCGCCACGGGTCTTCTCGCAACCCCTCCTCCGCCTGCCCCTCGGTCCCCTCACCGGGTTGGTGATGACCGGCATGTCCGAGACCACCGAGGAGGCCAGGGTGGCGGAGGGCAGGATGGCGCTCACACCCGGCGGCCCACACAGCTCGGCGTTGTGGGCGCCGTACTCGGCCTGAGCGGGCGTGGGGGTGCCGTGGCTGCGCAGCGAGGGGTAAGGGGCGGGGAGACGGACACGGCGTGGAGGGATTGCGGCGGCGGGGCTACGAGGAGGGGCGTGCGCAAGGGGGGTGGGGGTGGGGGGCAGCAGCTAGGCAGCAATCGAGAAGGGGGCCCGGCCATGGCGCAGCTGCATTGGCACCTCACCTGCCGCACCTGAGAGAGGTACAGCCCCCCGACACGGCCTCAAAACCACCAGGGCTCCCAAACTCACCCTTGACCTCTGGCACCGCGTACCGACGTATCGTACCAACAGATTGTACACGCACGTCGTACCGACACGTCGTACGGACACGTCGTACATGCACGCCGTACAGACACACACAGGCCGATATAAAAACACAACGCAAGCATCCGTCACCCCACTCGCTTGTCCCCTCTCGCTTTACCCTCAGTAACCGCCCGCGGCTCACCCCGTGGGATCCTCCTTGAGCGGCACCCCCGCCGTCTCCACCCGCTGTCCGTGCCCCTGGCCCTGCAGCACCAGCGGCACCTCCCGCGGGTGCGGCCGGTCCGGGTCCCTCAGCGCCTTCTCTACCATGGCGGGGGCGCCAGGGTCCTTGGAAGCCATGTCCACTCGCAGCACTCCACGCTGGTAAGACGCGTGCGCGTCGTTCGTGTAGGCGGTGGGCGGCAGCTGGAGGGTCCTAGCGCGGGTGGCGGGAGCGGGCGCAGCAGCGTTGGCACGGTGGCGGTGCAGCGGCGGTATCGGAGCAACAACGGAGCGGTATATACGCGAGCGCGGGTTTCGGAGCGGTAGGGGCTGGCGCAGTGGCGTGTGAGGTGTGGCGTGTGTTTGTGCGGCGTGCAGATTGCAGAGGTAGGGCGAGGTGCGCAGCAACGGGGCCGCTGGCTGTGGATGCGCTCGCGGGTGGTCAGCGGATAACCTCCGGGCGCAGCGAGGGGAGGTACTGGTTATAGTCTTGTGCTGATGTGCTCCCACACGATGTAAACAGCAGCATCAGGTAGGGTTGCCGCTTCCAACCAAGCCGGTCGCTGCGCAAAGTGTCGAGGCCGCGGGTCCGAGCGAGGAGACCCGCGGGCCTGTGTGCGACGGAAGAATGCTGTTGGGACGTGGAGGACGGGAGGCACTCACTCTATTTGCTGTCCCCTGACACTTATGAGGAGTCTGCCATCGTGGACGTGGACCTTGACGTCGGCGGCTGGATCGTTGACGCCCTCGAGGCGACGCGTCCAGCAGTGGCGGCCGTCCGAAAGTTCATAATGGGTGCTGGTGTCCATGCTTGCTGTATGTCAAATGTCTCTTTGGAAGTGGTTTGTTTTTGGGCAGGTGTGGGATAGGAAGGCATCGCGTGGAAGATATCCATGTATCGCGGGAGGGAACGGTTGCCGCACCCGAAACCTGGGTGATGTCATGACTGTCATCACAATATCTTCGTGTTACCTGCGCACAGGTAATCGACTGTGAATCGTTTGCTCCTGCATTGGGCACCCGCACCGAAAGGGAAGCGGCTGCGTCTCATGGGCGGTTGGCAGGGACCATGTCAGAGAAACGTCATCTTCATCCCCAATGAACAAACATAGAGGATATTTATCACCCCTTGTGCATTGGTAGCACAGCCTCTCCAGGATTTCGCAGTCGGGCCTCTGTGGTCTCGGAGCTTAGATATGCTCTGGAACAGTAAGAAAGCGATGAGAACGAGAACGAAATTGATACAACCATCTAATCAGAATTTCATCTTTAGGTGTTAAAAACTCTCTGTCTTGCGCACGGACTTGTGTCCCTCCTACGGACAGCCCTTGCTACGCTAGCCGAAGAATGGGTCGACCCTTCAAGCAGTATCTTTCTGGTCCGCGCATCTATAGCTGCGCGACATGCCGCGCCCACGCCGCGGATCATGACGACATTATAAGCAAGGTACCGGGTGCACTGACGGAGTATGCGTCCCCGCCCGCGACCAACGCCCCGCTTGTCTGTGCAGGCTTTCCAAGGACGGCACGGCCGCGCCTACCTTATTAACAACGCGTAAGTGCAGTGCGTATAGCAAGGCTTGGTACTCTCAAGCGGGTTTCCCTAGTCTCCTTTACGACGCAGGGTAAATGTAACTCTGGGCCCTAAGGAGGAGAGAGTCCTCATCACTGGCCTTCACACCGTGGCTGACATTTACTGCACCTCCTGCAATACCGTGCTCGGCTGGAAGTATGTAAGTTTCAACTATGTTCGCTGGTGTTGCGCAAACGTGCTGAGTAGGACGCGGGGTCGCAGGAGCACGCTTTTGAGGACAGCCAAAAGTACAAGGAAGGCAAGTACATCATTGAAAAGGCCAAGGTCATGAAGGTAGGACTCCGCAGCATCGACACAGTATGGTCGCGTCGGCCCATACCTCAGACACCGCCGATACCCTTTCCGAAACTGCGCCGATTGTCCTACTGTCTGTAGGAGGGCACTTGGTGACACGTGACAATGCCACCGCGCCGGTCCCAGTGCTACGCCGGCAGCGGCTCGCGGAGCCCCCTGCGCCTGTTTCCAAGCGCTACATGACAACAACAAGAGGCCCCGGAGATCATCGGGCCCGGTGTCGCGGGCAGCGGCTCTCTTTTGCAATCGGCGGAAACCCACCTCTTGGTATCACTCGGCGAAATGTACCACCACCTCGAGTTTCAACTGTATAATCAAGTACCGAACGATAGACAGCTTTCCTGTCCGTGGCTGCGCGCCCCCCACGTGGGAATTAGCGGGCCTAGGGGTAGACATGATATTTGGCAAATGGGCACAGTGCCCGGCAGGTGTTTTTTCCGGAGAGGAAGCATCGCTCTCACATTAGGGACGTGGGCTTTTCCTGCAGTGCCAGCTCTATTTGTGCATGACTGATGTACAGACATAGTGCGTCATTTTTGTTGTTGATGACACGTGGGATTTCTTTCATAAGGGGAACATAACCCCCAAAAGCGGTGTCACGGCGTGGCGTAGGCAGGAATGTGGAAGCTCCTGCATCGTGCTTAGTCGCCGTGCTACTGCTGTTACCACTGCTGCTGCTGTTGCTACGGCCCTAAGTTGCAGGAGGGAGTTTCCAACGCGCCTGCTGCGCGACGCGGCCCATTGGAATTTGTGTTGGGAGGACACGCATATGCAGTGTTGAGCCGGTTGGGGTCGTGAGCACTGAAGACACGCAAGCTTTGCAACACGTACCCCTGGGCTAATGATTTTTACGTGTCGATTATTTTCTCCAGGGTTGGGCCAGGGTTGGGCCTCCCCTCGTGGCGAGTGGGATCTTATGTCCCTCCTAACAGCTAAGTCTATCGGCATCGCCGCGCCTTGCTGCAGTGTGGTACGACCTGGTGCGACTGCAGATTGAGGCAGTGGGTTTATCAAACAAGTGTGGCTGTTAGTGGATGTCGGTAACGTGAAAGGGTAACGTGAAAGGGGATACGATCCTTGCTTACGTGCATGTGGAGGCTGTACACACCCGCCGGCATGGCTACTGCCGTGGATTGGGTGTTCGCCGATTACATTAGTCTGGGGACAGAAGTCTGTTGTGGACGCCATGGGTTGACCGGTCTGAATGATCAATACTCATCCCAATGTATAAATTGAGAATTTCACGAAGACGCATGTTTACTTGTGTAACATTAGGCAAAGTTCCCCCGGAATAGCTGCCGTTGACAGATTTCCGCGGCAGGCCACCGTAACACTGTGGCAGGGCTGATACCGGTAGGAAAAAACGGTGCGATGAGCTGTTTGTATAAGAACATCAAGGTCACATTGTAAGATTGTCGAAGTTCTGCAAAGCTATCATTCCTTGATTGCAACAAGAGTCGACTCACGTAGTAAATGTAGCCAAAATCACAACTGCAGAGCGCCAATGCCAGCCAAACGAAGTCCATACCCCAAGACCATTTGTTGTTGCTTTCGTAGTGCGTTGTGGCGTATACAGGAAGATCGCGAAGATGCGTAGGGCTTTGCAGGATGTCTTAGTAATCGCGGCGTGCTATGGCCGATGTCCTGACCACCTGAGCTTTATTTAAGGCTGCCTTTGAGTCTAGCATTCATCTTTGTGCAAGTAGACCTTAGCAAGTGTTTCACTCGACATTCGAAACGGACGGAAGCGGTTGCCCCAGCAGCACGTCCTTAACAGGTGGCTGCGGAAAAGATGATCTTACACGGTGAGGCTGCATAGTTGATAATAAGAAGTTACCATAGCTGTTCATACCGCAGATGCACCTTATAGCTGGTCTCAAGAGAATTCAACTCGTCGCGTGTCCCGAAAGCAAACCGGAGAACTACAGCAAATCGTGTATGCTTCTCTGCATGTATTCATGATACCGGGGCCGGCAATGGGCTTGCGTAGAGAGGGCGCGCGAACCAGGGCTTCCCGCATCAGAAAGCGACCGGTGGCGCATCAAAGGTTTTAAACATAGCGTCGCTTGCCTGGCCGCAATAGCCTTCGCAGCTGACTACCTGAGTACCCGCGCATGGCTGCTTTCGTCAGAAAGTGTCATGCATTTGCAGTCCAACTTGACAGTTGACACATGCAAAGGACCAATGATAAAGCATAGTGGTGTGGAGAGGTTG
This sequence comes from Yamagishiella unicocca, assembly GCA_003116995.1. Taxonomy (NCBI): domain Eukaryota; kingdom Viridiplantae; phylum Chlorophyta; class Chlorophyceae; order Chlamydomonadales; family Volvocaceae; genus Yamagishiella; species Yamagishiella unicocca. The sequence goes on along the minus strand of BDSL01000025.1, from coordinate 171,423 downwards.
AGCCCTGATGCAGTCGGCATTGGTAAACTTATAACCCCATGGAACACGACCAATCTCTCAGTGAGTGCGCAGAGTGCCGATTGTTGGTATGGCGCCACGTCAAAGTCCTTCCGCCGTACAGCCCAGCGAAGCCATTTGGCCAGGAGATGCATATACCCTAAAGCAGATGCGCAGGTCAAGTTCTATATAGGTATAGCCCAGCTATCTGCTCACACGTTGTCCTTCAAGTAAAGGAATCCCCAGCGCAAGCCTGGTCATACACCGCAGACCTGCATACCTTTGGACAACCTACATTATATCTCAAATTTGAGCTTTGAATCTGCCATCTGTTTTGGTTTCAGCCAGCTTTTGCAGAACGACCCGTCCGGAAACTCCCTTGAACATTTCTATACTCTGCGCACCGATGGCCTTGTCGTAATGAACATTGGGCATTGAATTGATAGCTGAAATACTTTTGGGGCGTTCTCCATGTTTCACCAGCCTCAGTCGTGCCGCGCCCTAGTCCCAGCCTCAGCGCTCCGTCCACATGGTGGGCCAGGGCGTCTGCTGCTCGGTATGCGACAGTGCCAACAAGGCGGCGCTGGTGTGCCCGGCGTGCATCAACAACACCCTTCTATTTGAGCGACGCAAGATGCTCGTGGAGCTGAGCGAGCGGCGAGCGGCTTTGCTCCAAAGCCTCGATGCGGTCGTCGCTCAACGGGTACGGCGACGTAGCGCTTCCGGAACATGGCGACGGCACGGGGACAGGGGCCCTCCGCCCCGTAGCGTCCTCCTCCATAGGCGGGTTCGGCCCCTCCCCCCTCCTGCGCTCCAATAATGCCGTGTGCAATGCACAGACGAGGGCCATTTGCCACTGCTTAGTCAATGCGAACCCCCACGGCCACGCCATGCATTAACTCCGCGCCTTAATCCCCAAACACGGACCACAAGCATCGCGGCGGCGGCCGGGCCTCCTGGTCGGGTTAGGGAGCAACCGGGTGGGGGTTAGGGTGGAGAACCCCTGTTGATGATCGTGTGTGTCGGGAGTGAAGTTGTTAACCTGGCCGATAATTGACTTGCGAGTTTTCATCCGCGTACACTAAGCCGCCGACCCGCGCCACTACTTCGCCCACCCACGAACGCCACACCACACCACGCCACACCGTACCTCCTCACTTCCCCCAGCCTTCACTCCTCTCTCTCCCGAAACCCGAACTCCGGCCCCCAGCTAGGATCCGAACCCCCTCCTCTTGACCCCCCCCGCCTCCTCCTCGCCCCTGCTTGCTTTTCGCTTCCGGCGGCCGCAGCAAGGACATGTGGACCTGGAGGTGCGGCGGCAGCAGCTGGCGGCGGCGGCGGTGCTGTCCAGGGAGCGGGTGCTGCGGGCGGAGCGGCTGCTGGAGGAGGGTGAGTGCGTGCGCGAGGGGCGGAGAGGAGTGGGCCGGGATGGATAGGAAGCACGCGCACAGGAAGAGGAGGCGAAAGGGGGGGGGTGCGTCCGAGGGGGTTAGAGGGGTTCGAGGGAAACCCGTGGATGTCCAAAAAAAATCGTTTGAAACAGAAGTTTTGAGATGCATGCGGGAGAACTGGGTTGGGGATACGAAAGCCGAAGGTCGTAATATGACCTTTGGCGGCTAAGCTATATCGGCTACGGCGAGACGAAAGGAAGCGAGGACCCCGCGCGACGCACGTAAACTTTTCGCAGAACCGGTTTTGGGCGCTAGCAAGAGAACTGTGGGAGTTGGTGCGCTATGGGAGAGCGGACATCGCGGTCCGGTCCCAGTCCCAGTCCTAGTCGGAGTCCCAGTCCCGACCCGCCCGAATACCGACCAGATGCGTGAGGAAGCCGGTCATTACCAGAGAAGGTCCGCGGTCGTCCAGGAGAGGAGGCCGAAGCCGCGCCGCGCCGCCATGGGGGACGCGAAAGCCTAGACGCAGGTCCCGACGCCCGCAGACAAGAACGCAACGACTAGCAAAAAACTATCAGAACAGAGGCCCAACCCAGCGGCGGAACTCACCTGGCCAGGGCCCAGAGCGGGTGGGGAAGCGGTCGACGCGAAGCATGCGGGCAAGGGGCAGCAGGGGGCGTTAGGAACAACATCCAGGCGTGGAGCGGGTGGACAGGGGTCAAAGCAACGAAGAGGCCCCAGCGGCGCGGCGAAAGAGGCGGAGGCAGGAAAGGGGAGGACGGATATACGGGGAGACGGGGACGCGGGCTGGTACGGCGGCGTACGGCGTTGTACGGCGGAGGCCTGTATGACGGAGGGAGGAAGTGAAAAAATATATGGGGCGTGAAGATGCGGGACAGGGGGGCAAGGCTAGCAGGCGGGGAGACGGGATACCGGGGGGGGAGGCAGTGTGCGGTCCGGGCTGGTCGGATCCCCACAGCACTGCCACAGCGAGGACGGCGCCGCCACAGTGCGACGCCGGCGGCGAGGGACGCGGGGGAGAGCGGCGGTCCAGGCGGGGAGGGGGAGAAGGGGCTGTGGGAGGAGACAGTGTGCGAATGGCGGGTGCGCGGGTGGGCGAAGGGGCGGGGGGGGCGGAGAGCGTGGTGTCGGGAACAGTTTCCTAGGGGCTGCTGTGGCTGCTGGACGCCGGGGCTGGGTGCTGCGGCTGCTGTGGCTGCTGGTTAGAGGGGAGGGCGGCGGCGGCTGCAAGGGAGCTGTCGGGTGCGCGGGGAGCCGGAGTGACGGGGGGGGCGACACCTGCCTTCGCCTGCTGTGTGCACCCGCGGCTGCTGGTGCGGAAACCCCCAAGCTTTCACAGCCTGCCTGCTGCGAGGCCCATTCCTCGAAACGCAGACCGGAACAAAGCATGTGCGTCGGTGACCGGCTGCCGGCGGCCCCAGGTGTCTAAAACCCTAAACCCCTCACCCCTTACCTGGCGCGCCACCTGCGCCCCCCCTCCCTCCCCCGCATGGGCCCGCAACCAGGTGTCCGAAGACTATGTGCTACACTGCCTATTGTCGTGTAGCCGGGTATTTACGCACGCACACACACACACACACATACTTCGCGGCTCAGCTCAGCATTTATAAAACACACACACGCACACGCACACACGCACCACCCCTCCTGCTCGCAGCCAAGCGCGAGGCAGCCCGGCTGCGTGCCTCCAACGCCGCACGCCGCAGCTCCCACGACGTCGCCACATCGGAGCTGGCGGCCCGGCGCTCCGAGCACCTGGCCCACCACCCCACACTGCTGCGGTACCAGGTAGGGCCGGGTTGCGAGGAAGACCCGTGGGTGCGAGGAAAACCAGGGGCCGGGAGGGGGGCGGAGGGGAGGAGGGGTTGGGAGGGAGCGGCGCGGCCGGCAGGGGGCGGGCGGAAGGGGGAGGCGATTGCGAGTGGGACGGCGCTGACGGCGTTGGGGAGGCTTGCGAGCGAAGGCACGAAGGGGGGTTTGAGTCCTCGGCCAGATGCCGTACGGGTGAGGGCGGGTTGGGATCCCAGGTATGTGAGCGACGCCTGCGCCCTCCGCCACACCCTCCGCCGCGCCTCTCCCTCACGCCCCCAAACCCGAACCCCATCTCCACCCCCCGAAACCCCTTTCCACCCGCTCCAGGCTCTCACGCACAGCCACGTGGCCGCCATGCTGCTGGCGGAGCAGCGCTCCAAGCTGGGGGTGCTGCTGGACACACTGCCGCTGAGGGTGGCGGCGATTAGGTCGGCGATGCTCCAGGGGAGGGCGGCACCGGGGGGAGCGGCGGGGGGAGCGGCGGCGCCGGCGGGCAGTGGTGGCAGCGGCAGCGGCGGCGCCGGTGCCTCGCCAATACAGGTGGGTAGGGGGGTGGGGCGGGAGGGGGGGCGGTTGTGGTGGTGAAAGAAGGGGAGCGTCCAGGGCGGCTGGGCGCAACGAAGGTGGCGACCAAGGCGAAGGATTGCAACAATAGAGAACCTTGTTGCTCTGGGTGTTGTCCTGGCGGACAGCTGAGGCCCGCTGTCAGTTAGTCTGTTTGTTATGTACTGCGGCGCCGCGCAACCCCGCGAACAATGCATCTGGCGCTAAACAACTGGGCAGGTTCCTAGTTGGTTCCTAGCTAGCTGGCTCCTAGCTGGTTCCTAGTTGGTTCCTAGTTGGTTCCTAGCTGGTTCCTAGCTGGTTCCTAGCTGGTTCCTAGTTGGTTCCTAGCTGGCTCCTAGCTGGCTCCTAGCTGGCTCCTAGCTGGCTCCTAGTTGGTTCCTAGCTAGCTGGCTCCTAGCTGGCTCCTAGCTGGTTCCTAGCTGGGTCCGTTAGGGCACTGCTGGGTGCTGCGCCTCTGCCTTCCGCATCCGAAACACAGACCCTGCTCGCTCAAGGCAGGAGGCGCCCGTCCGGCTCCTCCGGGGGTGGCAGGGTGGTCGGGTGCGGAGCGCCTCAGACCGGACCACACTCGGCAGCAGTGCCTTAGTGGGCCCAGATGGGAGGAAGCTGCCCACTAGCGTAGTCGCTTAGTAAGGGGTGCGGGTCTGGGTGTAAAGAGGTCGGTAGGATTCGGTGTAGCACTGAGCCAGGTGAATTGAGGACGTCAGACCGAACAGGCAAACGAGAAGAAGTGTTCCCGGACATGTAGCGCACTGCTGGGCGTATGGCTACTTGTCCCACGCCGGGAGGGGTGCTAGGCAATGAGTGCCTGAGCGGCTGAAGTGGCTGGACGCGTACGACCGGCTACACGCACGTGGGACTGTGCGCCTACTGGACGAGCGCGAACAGTGCAGAGCACGTGTGTCTGCCCGTGTCTGTCGGCATCGGATACGGCATAGGGCCCGCGGCAGTGGGGCGGGCGCCTCGGGGGGTTGGGAGGTCGGGGCGGTAGGTGGGTGATGTGGGGGGACTGCCGGTGCCCGGGGTTGTGCACCTCCACCTCCACAGTGCGGAGACCCACCTCCTCCCTTTCCTCCCCGGTCATCTGTGTCGCCGCCGGAACTACAGCTGCTTACATCACCACACCGCCCTATCCACAGCCCCCCATACATCCCGCCCTCTCCTCCACCCCCACCGCCCACTCCCTCCCAGCGGACCCTTGCTCGTTGTCGTCCCACCGGCCCCATCCGCCCCTCCCCCGCCTACCCTCCGTCCCCCAGGTCACCATATGTAACCTGAAGCTGCCGGACGGGCCATCTGTATCATCACTCATGGTGCAGCAGCCCGAGGTGGGGGCTGGGCCGGGAGGTGGGAGCCGTGGGAGGTGGGAGCCGTGGGAGGTGGTAGCCGCGGGCGGTGGGGCCACTATACCGTAGAAGGCAGAGCCCCGGGGCACTGCGGGTGGCCATCAGACAGCCCGCGACCCTCACCAAAACCCCTCCCCTTCTCCCTCCCCCCCCTCACCCATTTTTATGCCCTTCCCCTCCCCGTGCGCCCCGCCCCAGTCCACCTCCTCCGCCCTGGGCTACCTGCTGCTGCTCGCCGAGCTGCTCGCCACCTACCTAGGCGGCCCGCTGCTGCACGAGGGCTCCTTCCAGGGCTCGACTAGCGTGGTGTGGCAGCAGCACTCCTTCTGGAACCGGCGGCCCTCCAGCTCCAACGCGAGGCTGCCGCTGTTCCTGGAGGAGGGCGGGGGCGCGGGGCCGGGGATCAGCAACCCCTTCCCGGGCCTGGCGGCGAAGTGAGCGGGCGGCGCTGGGAGGCAGGGGAGGGGAAGGGGCGGGGGGGATGGAGGGGAAGACGAGGAGGGGATGGAGGGGAAGAGGCGGAGGGGATGGAGGGGATGGGCATCGCATGCGAGTCCGAGATTACGGCTGATTTAAAATAGCCGTTAATGGGGTATGTTGTGGTACAGTCCTACCCCTTTGCCTGTGTTTTGTCGTTACAGATAGCCCACCCGCCGGGTTACCCCCCTTTAACCCCTGCCCTCGACCCCTGCCCTCGACCCCTGCCCTCGACCCCTGCTCTTCACCCCAAACCGAAGGGTGCGCGGTCCCTCCACCTGGGGCTCCCCCCATCCCAGCCAGCAGCAGCCGCATCAGGCCCAGCAGCAGGGTCCGGCGGCATCAGCCTTCTCGGCTCTGACCCGGGCCCTCTCAGGTAACCCGTCGGGCGGCGGCGGCGGTGGCGGCGGCGGCGGCGGCGCTGCCCACTCGCAGCTGGTCGACGAGGCGCTGCTGCGGCAGCGGCACACGGACCTGCGGCTGGCGTACGACATGCTGCTGCGCAGCCTGGCGTGCTTCACGAGGGACAAGGCACGTGGGTCGGGGGAGAGAGCGGTTGAGGGAGCGGTTAAGAGGGAGTGGTTAAAAGGGAGTGGTTTGAGGGAGTGATGAGGGAGTGGTTGAGAGAGCGTGGTGGTGGTGATGGCGGTGGCAGGGTTGGGATTGTGACTTTGTGAGGCCCCAAGGCAGCAGGAGCATACGGCAGTTGAGCCGCTAGCGGCGAGTAGGACCTTCCTCCCCCCTCTCGCCTCCCCCCTCACGCCCCCCCCCCCTCGCGCGCCCTTCCACGTGTACAGGTGCTGCCGCTGGGTCTGCAGCTGCCCCCCGGCTGGGGCCCGTTCGGCTGGCTGGCGGTGCTGTGCGCCACCGTGCGGCGGGACCCGGGCACGGAGGCGGTGCTGGGGGCGGCGCAGCAGGCGCTGCTGGCGGGACACGGCTCGGGGGACCTGCGAGTGGGGGGCGGCGGGGGGGAAGGCGACGGAGGCGGCGGCCACGACAACGACGGTGAGTAGGGCCGTGGGGGCGGGGATGTCGCGTCGGGGTGTCAGCGTGTTAGGGGGGGGATAAAAACAGGTTACGCGGCATGCATAGGATAGATGGGGGTTCGAGGAAGACCCGTAGATGGGGGGGCTCCCTTAGGTTGGATGTGAGAGACGCCGGAGCGAGCAAGGGCATCATGCCGCCAGCCGCCTATCCAGGCTCGCTCTTGGCCCGGAAGACTGCAGGCTGTGCCCGGGATAGGAGTGTGTGCCCGGGGTAGGAGTGTGTGCCCGGGATAGGAGTGTGTGCCCGGGATAGGAGTGTGTGCCCGGGGTAGGAGTGTGTGCCCGGGATAGGAGTGTGTGCCCGGGGTAGGAGTGTGTGCCCGGGATAGGAGTGTGTGCCCGGGGTAGGAGTGTGTGCCCGGGATAGGAGTGTGTGCACCGGTTGGCAAGGTACCGAGACTGGACCAAGGGCAGGGGCTAGTTGGTGCCGGGCAGGCGGGGTGTGTTTTGTCGTGAGGCTCAGCTCCGCGGGATCCCCTGCAGGGGACACCCGCTGAGCTGACGTGATGTGGCGGGCGAGTGGACCCACGGGGCCAGAGGAGCGATCATCCCGGGTGGCGCGACATGGGTGGACGATGGGCAGGCTGGGGTGGTGGGGGGGGGTGGAGCGCAATGCGGTGGCGGTGTGGGCAAGCTGGCTGGCGGCGGTCTGTGCGGCCGGGCAGGCAGGCGGGGCAGGCAGGCAGGGAGGGGGTGCTCCTCGCAGCACGGGGTCCAGCAGAGGACCCGGGTCGTGTCGCGTTAGCAGCGGATGGAGAGGTCGGGTCGGCGGCCTCGCAACATGCCTCCTGCCCCCCCTCCCCCCCAAACTTCTGTTTCAAACGGTTTTTTCGGACATCCACGGGTTTCCCTCGAACCCCCCAAACACCCGACCCAGCACCCCGCTTCCTCCTTCCCATGCCCCCTCCCCCCCGCCAGACCCATCCAACCCCCCCAACCCGACACCCGCCTAGCCGGCCCTGCCTCCCCATCCACCCCGTGTGAGGCCGCCACCGCCGCCCACGACCGCTCCGACACCGCCTGCACCCCGCCCCGCCGTGACATCAAATGTGTGTTTTCAAAACCGGTCTCTAACTGGGTTTTCGGTTCCTCTTTCCCCGGTGTCACACGCCTTTTCCTATGCTTCCCCGGTGTCACCTGCACCCCCGCCTCCCCCCCACCCCAAAAACCTACTCGCCAGCTCGTTTCTGCCCACCGTTACCTATGTCGTGTAACCGGGTCTTCTCACCCCCCCCTACTCCGTCTCCTATGTGGTGTAACCGGGTCTTCTCGCCCCCACCCCCGCACCCCCCCAACCACACACGCGCCCTCAGACGACGAGGCTTGCGATGTGGAGGAGGACGGGTGGGACGTGGTCCAGGCTCCCTTCCTGCCGCCGCCGCCCTCGCAGCCGGACGAGGTGGAGCACTGGACCCGGGCCATGTTCACGGACGCACACTCCGCGTACGGCGCCGCCGCGGCGAGCCGGCGGCCCGGGCTGGGGCTGGCGGGCCAGGCGGGGCCGCCGGCCATGTCCATCGAGCGAGTGAGGTCCATCTTCAGCAAATAGCGCAGCACGCAGCGGCGGTGGAGGGGGGGGTCGCACGGGAGGAGGCAGCAGGGAAGTGGCTGGGTTTGCTGGAAGTGGCTGAGCGGTGGTTGGCGCCGCAACCAACCCAGGGGGGCCTCGGTCGCGCCTCGGGGCGTCACCCGGTCGCGAAGCGCGGCGGCGGCGTCCGTGTTTCGGCGTGGTCGGGTTTGGAGGGGCGGAAGCAGGAACCGATGGATGCTGTGGTATCCCACCCGTGTCCGAGTGCAACAGATGCGGGAGCGAGGCAGGGCGGGTCGTCGTCCTCGGCTGCGGCGGTGGACTTGGTGGGATTGCAAGGACTTGGTGGACCTGGTGGGAGGGAGGTGCTCGTGGCTGCATCTGCATTTCCCCGGGGGGGGGCAGTGCCGCCCGGCTGGAGACCGAGGCAGCACCCACCGGCCCGCCCGGCGGGTTGCGGCCAAGTCTCAGGCGCTTTGTATTCATGTATGGTTTGGCAGCAGGGTACGACAGGACAGGAAGCGAACCTGTCCTCGGAGCTCCTCGGCTCCGACGGTACCGGGACCCGGTAGCGGCGCCATCACCGCAACCATTACCACCACCGCACCCGCACTGCGGATCTGCGCCGCCTCTTGTGTTGTTAGGTGACGCGCTGTGCGTGTGCTTTTGCGACCAGCAGCCGTGTCTGCACCGCCTGTGTACCAGTAGAGTGGGTGTCGGCCCAAGGACGAGCGCGGCTGGGAGCCCCATGGCGGAGGCGCTTTCGCAGCTGCTGCTTCCGGTCCAGCAGTGGATCGACGCTGACAGTGCTGCTGTTGCCGATGGCGCAGAGCGCCGAAGGTAGGGCTGGCTACTACAGCCCGGAGCTGGCAGTGGGGGGGGGGGCTTCCCTTGGCGCCATCGTGTACGGCGCCCTTGTGTATGTGTACGGCGCCCTTGTGTATGTGTACGATCACAAGTGCGCGGTGGGATGCGGTGGGGTGGGCTGCACGCCACCCCTCCTGGATAGGAGTCGGACAGGAAAGGGAGGCTGTGGTTGAAAGCCGGCATCGGGCGGCGGCCGGCGCGCTGTGGTGGCTCTGGTGGTGTTCCGGTAGCTCCAGGACCGCTGATCGTCCGTAGGGGCCCGCGCAGTAGGAGAGTGGCGTAAACGTGGCTGGGAGGCGGAACAGGTCTGGACCGGGGGCGCGGAGCGCTGTGGCGGGGGCCGGGAGGTCGCGGATGCGGATGTGGGTGTGGATGTACTGAAACGTAGAAAGAGCAAGGAAGGCTGCCAGCAGGCGGCAGGGTGAGTGGCCTGGCTGCAGCGCGACATGGCTTACGAGGGGCAGCGGGGGCAGCGAATAACGCGGGGCAACCCCGCTTACATCCATACACCCTCCTCCCAACCGACACCCAGTGGTCAGTGCTGCCACCACGTATGGCCACAGCCACCATTCTGCTACCGCGGAGGGGCGCCCTGCGCCCTCGCGCCCGCCCGTGTGTGTTTTAAACGGTGCTTCCGCACGTGAGTTGTTGTATGTAAATTTGTACATACACATCCGTAAATTCGTAGCCTCTGGCTCCGTCCAGTACCATCCTGCATGTTAAGGACACCCGCCGGGGGGCCCCCGGAAGTGCCGAGGGTGAGGGCCCGGCGGACCCGGCCCAGGGCGCGGGAGCAGGAGGGCTGCGCCCACGGTGTCGGATCCACGCAGCTGGACTAACTCGGGGAAGTCGGCCTCCAGGCCCCGGCCGGCGGCATCGACCAGCAGGGGGTTGTCCCAGAGGAGCGCCGGGAAGCACCAGGGGCAGCGAGGGGTCCAGGAGGGTGATGGCCGGGAGGTGGGCGAGCGCCGCGTGCAGTTGGAGGAGGGCCGGGCAGCCCCGCGGGAGGGGCCGGCCAGGCAGCAGTGGTCGGCGGTTGTGCGGGTGTCGCCGGGGAGGGGCAGGAGGCACGGGGGGGGGGCAGGGTGGCCGTGGCGCAGACGGGCGAGGAGGGGCTGGGGCCACTGGGGGTGCGGCTGGTGGGAGGCCGGCCGGCCGGCCACACGCGCCGGCCAGGCCCCGCACGGCCAGGACGGCGTGGCGAGCCCGCACGTGGGCTTCGAGGGGGGGAGGCCGAAGCCGCCGTCGGAGGGGGGGAGGGCGAGGTAGAGCAGGCCGGCTCCGGCGGGCACACGGTTGGTGCGGGCCTGATGCGCGGCGGGGGTGCAGCGGCGGTCGACGAAGGCGGCGGTGGTGGCCTGGAGGGCCGCCCGCAGCCTGGGGGGTGAGACCCACGAACTCCATGTGGTAGAGGACACGGCTGACGGTGTAGCCCGAGTCAGCGAAGACGCGGCCGAAGGTGGAGAGAGGCAGGGTGGCGGCACATTGCAGGCGGCCGTAGACCCGGTCGAGGTAGGTCCACCGGGTACGGTCCCGGGCGCCAGCAGTGAAGGCGACGCCCAGGGTGGAGGCGGACGGGACGACGGTGAGGCGGGGCGCCAGGCCGGCAGCGGGGGCGGCCAGGGGGACGGCGGCGGCCACGGGGGCGGAGGGTGAGCGCTGGTGGCGGAGGGGCAGGCGGGCGATGGGGCGGCGGCGGGGCAGGCGGGGGGGCCGCCAGACAGGGACAGGAGCTTCACTTTGCGGAGGTTGAGCTGCTGACCCGACGCGGCGTGGAAGGTGTCCATGGCAGCCAGGAAGCGGGGGACGTCCGCGGCATCCCGGATGAGGGGGGTGCCGTCATCCGCATGCTGGGAGGCGGTGAGGCGGAGGTCGGCGAGGGAGATCCCAAAGGCTTCGTGCTGCTGCCAGGAGAGGGGGGCCTGGGGGGGGGGGGGGCGAGGTGGAGGAGGGGCGCCGCCGGGCAGCCCTGATGAACGCCGGCGGTGATGGGAACCCGGCCAGTCAGGTGGCCGTTGACAAGGGCGGCGGAGCGGGCGCCCAGCAGCAGGCGGTGGACCCAGGCAAGGCATCCTGGGCACACCCATGGCGTCCAGGCACTCTGTGAGACAGGAAGACCCGGTCCACCGTGTTGTAGGCCTTGTAGGACTCAAACTCAGTTTCATGGCCTCTGGCGAGCTTTGAAGTTTTGCAGTTTTGGCGCGGCGTCTGACCGGCTTCGGTACCTGTACTACATCTAATTATTCACAATCAGGATGCAGGTTAACCTCCCCATATTGCAAGCTGCTATGGAACAGGCAATGGAGGCGTTATTACTTTAGGAGACCATACGGAACGTATTATCGGCGGCATGCGATTAATCGCGCTCGTCCGGCCGCCCTGGGAGGTTCTCCTGGTGGCCTCCCTGGGCACATTCAAACGTTTCCCTATTAGGGGTCTCTGTTCTGTACTCCTGCATGTGGAAATGCGGTCTGTTCGAAGCTGTTTCTCCTTACACGAACTTCTTCCGCGCGGCCTCCCCGCACCCGCTGTTAATTGTGTGTACGGGTTATTGGGCTTCCGTTGTGCACTTGGCCATACACCAGGTGGAAATGCGGCACGTCGCGGCTGTTTTCTCCGGCCACTAGTAAGCGAACAGTTAGTTCCGTACCGGCGATAGGATATACCGGCAATGTACGGGCTCATCGCTCTTATAGGGGCTGGGCGTTCGTGTTGGTTGTGCGCGCCTGGGCCCGGGGCCCCTTTTCCCCCGGGTTAGGGTGCCTGCGCGCAGTCAGCCAAGCAAGCGCCGAGCTGCTGCAAGCTGCTGCAGGCCGTCATGTTCGAGGAGGTGCAGCCGGGTCTTGCACAGCAGGCCGGGGCCGGGGGACTGGGAGCCAGGGGCCGCCGGCGGGAGGAGCCGAGGTGGCTGGCTGACAACCAACCAGGCGGCGGTGGCCGGAGGGGGGCCCGGGGTGACGAGGGACGGAGGCGCGGACGGAGGCCGCCATCAGCCCAGAGACCATGCAGGAGGCGGCGGTCGATGCGTGCGGGAGTTGCCGGAGGCAGGGATGATGAAGAAAGGTGAAGGCGCGGTGAGTGGGGTGGGCGCGGTGGAGCACGTCCATGTCACGACGCACAGCGGGCTGTGCGGAGTTTGCCAATGTTTGTCCCAGAGGCCGCCTGGCTGCCGGACGCGGCAACAACGTGCGCCTAGGCCTGCGTCATCTCTCTCGAGTGGGGGCGGGCAACAGGATGCCGGACGGAGATAGACGGCTGAGCTATCGTGCGGCGACGTGCTTGATGCCCGATAGTGAGTATTGGCGTGACAGAGCCGTGACTGCAAGACTACGTTTGTTGCGATAATCCCCGCTGCCTGGTCATTCCAGGCAGCGAGCCTAGGTGCGCTCCCGAACGTGGCTAATCTCCATCCCTGGAGCGAACGAACCCACAAATCTGCCGCCGCCACTTCCACACGCACGTGCGTGCTCATCGGCCTCGCATCCAACGATGGCCACAACTCCATCCACGGCACTGCAGGCGGACAGGGCGGGGCACCACCGGGACACCCACTGACCAAGGTGCAGCGACTCGCGAGGCGCGGTTCAACCCCCGTGCGGCCGCCGGGCCCCCGGACCCCTTTCAACCACCGCCTGGTCGTCACCGACCCAGCCAGCCACCTCCTCCCGGGCCCTGGCTCCATCCCAGTCCCCCGGCCCCGGCCTGCTAGCTGTGCAAGACCCGGCTGCCTCGACCATGACGGCCTGCAGCAGCTCGGCGCTTGGCTGGCTGACTGCTGCCACCGTGGCGGCAGCCCCCACCACCCCCGCCCGCCGGCCTGCTCGACTAGTGGCCGGGCTTCGAACGTGCCCTCCGTATCTGCAAGCAGAACTGTAAGCAAAATCAAGTAAGGGAGCCAAGATCTATCAGCTCCAAGCGCGGAAGCGCAACCAGGAGGACCCGATGGGCCAGGCCACGACGACACGGATCACCGGATGGGCGAGCGAGGACAAACCACGCCTCACCGGCCGGGAAAAAACAGCCGACCAAGCAAGGTAGGCCGACAGCAAGCCGGGAAGGCCAGCAGCACCCGAAAGAAACCGACCGTGACAAAAACGCAACAGCGACAAGGGGCCACGCAGAGCGCCCCCACGCACCCAAAGCAGAGCGCGCAGACACCCCCAATCCGGGGGGAGATGGTCCCCGGGCCCAGGCGCAAACGACCAACACGAACGCTGAGGCCTTATAACAGCGACGAGCCCGTACATTCGTTAAGGGCGCCGGTTTATATATTCTACTGCCGACACGGAACTAACTGTTCGATTAGTGGCCGGAGAAACAGCCGCGCGCAACGAACGTGCCGCATTTTTACCTGGATGGTGTATGCCGTGGCCAAGTGCACAATGGAAGCCCCCAGTACGTACTGGTGCACAAAATTTACAGTGGGTGCGGGGAAGCCGCGCGGAAAACGTTCGTGTAAGGAGCCGAGGAACAGCTTCGAACAGACCGCATTTCCAGATGGCGGAGTACAGAACGGGGATCCCTAATAGACAAAAAACTGAGGGGGCCCCGAGAGGCCACGCGGAGCACCGCTCAGGGTGGCCGGACGAGCGCGATTCGCATGCCGCCAATATATTAGTACGTTACTTCTTAAAGAAGTAACATCTCCACTTCCTGTTTCATAGCACCTTGCAAGATGGGGAGGTTACCTTTCGTTTAAAATATAAATTGTGAATAATGAGATGGTACAGGTACCGAAGCCCGGTTTCGGGACGCCAGCAGGTAACTTTTAGCGAATGCAGTTCCCTTGCTTCGTGGCCAACTATGTATGGCCGCCGTAACAAATATAATTCCTTGGGCCATGTATAAAGCTTTCAATTCTATGGAAAGTACGAATACGATTCGAAACAAGATACGGAAGAAGCAGGGTAGCGGACTAGCAAGCTTCTATGTCGTCCATATCTTATCGCCGCGGCCCGCCGAATACTCGTACTCAGCAGCTGCTGGAGTGTCGACGCGAAGGACGAAAGAAGGCCACTGGAAGCGCATCGTCCCTCGATTGATTGGATATAAGGGCTCCATTTACAGGTCAAAGATTATATGTTGAGGGAGCACCAAAGTTCAAGCAATCGCTTATCCGTCCGTCTTCAGCCAACACCTGGTCACGACCTTGCCTGTCTAATAACTTTAAGCTTGCCGTGAGCAGTTCAACACTTGACCTATTACTCCAGACATACAGTTGCCGCTGCCGTTATTTTGTGCCCATATCTTCTTTTCTTGCCCTAGCTACCTTGAATTATTGCAACCGAGCAAGTCCGACTGCAGCAGGGCGCGCGGTGGGGCCATGCATCGAGGTAACGTACTTATTAGCTAGACCCTGCTAGACGGCCGCGGCCCGCCGAGAGCTTCATGTTTGGGAAACAACTTTTTAACAAAATACCCCACTGCCTATTATTATGCAGTATGCGCAGCAGTCGCCTGCTTGGCGATCTCGGCAACTATGCTGGCCTTTTTTGGCAGCGCAGCCGAGGCCCAGCAGATCGTTACGCTTCAGGCGGGGCGAACTCTCGTCTCTAACACTGGAACACCCACGTACTACAATGCGACCTATGAGACAACCATCTCCACCCAGTACATCGATAACTGGAACAACATGAATGGCATCACGGTAAGTGACGGAGGTCAAGCTACGTACCAGACCCGCCCGCCGCCGTATGTAACCTATCTCCGCCGCCCTTGCTTGGCGCGCGCCCACACCTCCCTGGCCTCGATCCTTTCCTCCGTGCAGTACTTTTGGGGCAGCACCGGACCCGACTACACCTACACGATGGGCGACTCCAGCTACAACCCCCAGGATAGGTTCCGCACCCTCATCCGCTTCGACTCCATCCACAGGTGCGTGTATGCCTCGCGACACATCTATCGATCCACGGGTGCATCTGCCGCCCGTCACGCACATCGCGTCACCATACGTATGCCAATTCTCGCCTGTGCAGATTCCTGCCCGCCACTGCCACCGTACAGTCCGCTGAGTTGACGGTAAGTTGAAAGCGCGCGTTGAAGGTTGATGGGGGAAGGAGCATACATACGTATTGCTGGCTAAAGACAATTGTGGTGGCGGGTTGTCGCACATTGTGTTCGCCTGCTGTATTCATGAGTGCGTCTTAGCTTATAACTATTTTTACGTTAAGTGGTATGGGTAACGCTTAGGCCGTGACGCGAACGGCACCAAACCTACCTACTTTGCGTGCAGCAGCTCTCCAACTGTCTAATAAGTATGCAAGCAAGTAGTCGCGCGTCGAAAGATTATGCCGCAAGCAAGTTTGATATCTCGCTCCGGTCGCTCGATCCAACTGCTATCGTACTACCCATTTCAAATATGTTGGCTTAGCAACATATGGGCCCTAGGAGAAACCAATTAGCACTGTATGAACATCCCATTGTTGGACTCTATCTAACGTTTGCCTGCTGATCGCACCTTCGCCGGTGCAGCCAAAGCCGTTTCGGCGGCGTCGGAACCATACCTGCTTCACCTGGCGTTTGTAACTTAGGTCAACGTAATCCAGCCTCCTCAGTAGTAGTAATTTAACAGTGTTACAATCTCCTTCCTTCCCCTCAGCTCTAATGACGGCTCTCGCTCGGCCGATGACAGTGCCGTTTTTCGCCGCGCCAAAGCGAGCCCAACTGCCCACCCATCCTGTTTTCGCAGGTCATGTTCATCAACTGGAACAAGCCAGTGCTGGTAGAGGCCTGCTTCGTGACGATGCCGTGGGCGTTCTTGGACGGTCCCAGGTGGGAGCGAGCCTGATCCAGCAAGGACTGGAGGGACTAGCCAGCTAGCCAGCCCTGGCCAGCCACGTTCCCTTACCGATGTATGACACCCTTAGCATCAGGCAATTGTAGCGATGCCGGCCTCCTGTCATAGATGTGGATCCCCCCCTTATTTAGCTGCACTGTACGACTGCAATACCGATGGCTGGCCCTGCCTGTTCCCTGAGTCATCCCTGGATCCCGCCCTTTCACCGCCCGCAGGTTCGAGACCACCGGCTGGCGCTACTCCGGACACAACGGCACCGCTAGTGTGCCCTGGACGCAGCCGGGTGCCTGGGCGGACTGCTCGCCGGACGCGCTGATCTCTTTCCTGCTGCCAGTGAATGGGTTCTACGGCTATGTGTCCCAAACCCTTGCTCTGGACGCGACCAAGGTCGCTGGCTGGGTGGCGAACGACGGCACCGCCAACTACGGCCTGTTGTTCCGGGCTGTCAACGGATCTGTCTCCTTCGTCAGCAGCCAGTGGAATAAGGACAGCCCGTCGCTGCGCCGCCCTGCCCTGTCGATCATGTACTTGGACGACCTCATTGCGCAACCGGCAACCCCGTCGTACCCCTTGGCACTGGGCGCTGTCTCCCGCGTTTGGTGGGTGGACCCCTCGGGCAGTGACGAGCTCAACAGCGGCCACTTCGACTCCCCTTTCAAGTCCCCCGCCAAGGCTGTCAATGAGGCATGGCCAGGTGACAAGATCTACCTCAAGACAGGCATATACCCAGGTGCCCTCAACATCTATCGCCCGCACATCACTCTCCAGTCGGCTCCCGGCCACTGGGCTGTGGTGTCGCTGCCGATGACCGACCCACAGAACGCCGTCAACGTCATCACTCTGCGCCCGGGTGCCGACTACGGAGTGATTCAGGTTGGTTGCGATAGGTTGCTACCTGCGGGCTGATATGTGTTGGCTGATTTGACGTGCTGCCCCTGTGCGTATCGTGGGAACATCCGGCCGCCTCCTCACCTTCATACCGTCCCGCTTACCTGCCTGCCTGCCGCCAGGATCTTGAGATCATGGGCGGGTTCTACTACGGCATCATGTTCTTCACAACCTGGGAGAACTACGGCAGTATGGCGGACCGAGTGGCGCTCGGCGCCGGGCCAAACCACTGGGTGGTGCAGAACGTGCGGTACGTGGGGGGGAGGTGTACGGCAACTGGGGAAGCATGGTATGGGTTACTACCTAGCTAGCGGGAGCCACATCTCCTTACTTGTTCTGTCCTCGAATGGCCCGTCCGATTGTTACCCGCCCGCAGCATTCACGACACGGGCAGCAGTGGCGTCAAACTGGTCATGAAGGCCGCCAACAACA
This sequence comes from Yamagishiella unicocca, assembly GCA_003116995.1. Classification (NCBI taxonomy): domain Eukaryota; kingdom Viridiplantae; phylum Chlorophyta; class Chlorophyceae; order Chlamydomonadales; family Volvocaceae; genus Yamagishiella; species Yamagishiella unicocca. The sequence goes on along the minus strand of BDSL01000025.1, from coordinate 154,255 downwards.
CCTTCGCCAACTGCGAAATCTACAACACCGGCGCGCGCCTGCGTACGGGCGGCCACGGCATCGAGGCCGTGCAGGCGTACGACATTACCATCAAGGACAGCTACTTCCACGACATCCCCGCTGCCGCTGTCCACCTGGCGGGCGGCACCGCCCGCGCGCTGCTGGAGCGCAACTATGTGGCGCGCAGCGGCTTTGGCTTCAACCTTGGTTTCGCGACCAACTACGAGTACATGGACCCCATCAACAATCCAGCACTGCACGAGTCCATCAATGTGACAGGTGGGTAATAATTGGATCGGAGGCTCGCTCAGAACCTGAAATCGAATTGCAACAGATAGGTCATATTTCATTGTTTACTCATATGTCCGGTTTGGGGCCTAATCCTGGCTTGGTTGCCTAGTAGAAACGAACTGACCGTTTCCGAAATCTTGACTTATATTGTGCTTTTTATTTCCCTCTCCTACTGTATGTGATGAAGCTCGCAACAACATCATCACCGCCGTGAGCCAGGCCGGCATCAACGTATGGGCTAGTCGCGGTACCGTTATCGCCCACAACACCATCTGGCAGGCGCAGGAGAATACTCAGAGCTGCATCTTGATCAACTCATACAGCCACGGTTACACGCCCGTCGGTACTGTGCTCACCCGCTGCGCCTCCCTCACCGTCTGGGCCAATGTCCTGGTGCGCTCAACCACCGCGCGTGCTGGGCCAGTCCTGCAGATCCGCGCTGACGGGCTGGACTCAGCCAGCCGCTTTGTTTCAGCACATAACGTCTACTACGACCAGAAAGGTATGTTTGAAAATCATCTTTGAAATCCGTTCATCAGGTCCATTAGGCCAGGTTAGTTCATCTTAATAAGCCTGTAACGTGCAAGGACCCGTTACAAAAGACGCCACCTAAGGTGGACATGTACGCAGCAAAGCCTGCCTCCTAAGTAAGTAGTTACCCATCCACCATATATACCCACTACCGCTACCCTACTTTTCCTCATAAACAGGTCTGGGTCTCATCCCATTCCAATGGGGCAAGGGTGCCATGCTGGAGGACGAGCGCACAGGCAGCATCTTTGTCGGCAACGTAAGCGGCTGGGCGCAGCACTGCACCGCAACACTGGGCCAGGCGCACTGCGACATAAACAGTGTTGAAGCCGACCCGCTGCTGGACGCCGCCTTCACACCGCTCAGCTGCAGTCCCGCCTCCGGCCGCGCTGCTCCCACGCTTCCCTCCGGTGTGGTGCTGGTGGTTGACGACTTCAACGGCCGGCCCCGCCCCATGGGTCAGTTCGACGCCGGCGCGGTGCAGTCCAATGCCGCGGGCGTTGTGAAGGTCCTTCCGCCAGTGCCGGCGGCATTCGCCAGTCAGCCGCCCTACACCGGCGTAGGCCTGGGCCCCGCGTACGATAGGGCCTGGCCGTACAATTTCTGGTTGACTCGCGTGTGCAAGGACCTGTATGTGGACGCCATTGATGGAAACGACAACCAGGCGTTCAACTACGAATCCAACTACGCGTCGCCCTTCAAGACCATTCAGGCGGCTCTGATCAGCATAAACCAGTGCGACCGCATCCTGCTCAAGGGTGGGCAGAACCACGTCGGCGGCTTCGGCATTTACCGACCCAACGTGAGTGGCTCATTGGAAATTCGTACGCATTGACCGAGCACTTGTGGTATGATTGATACTGCAACTACTAATAATACTTCCCGCATGCGCAGGTCACGATCATCACCAACCCCGCCGACCTGCCCGGCGCCCGTGCCACCGTCCTGTGCGCCAACACCGGCGCTAACCCTTGCATCCGAACCGGCGAGGGACTGTACGGTGGTGCCGCTGCAATCAACTTGAACAACTTTGATGTGGTCATGACCGGCACTGTAACGGGCAGCTGCATCCATCTGAACGAGGGTTCTGGCAGCGGCACCAGTGCCTACTGGGCCTTCTTTCTGGCTTCTACTGGCAAGCCAACCACGCTGTCGTACATTCAGGTGCGTGGTCGGAGGCGGTGTTGTTTGATGGGGCCGTCCGGCAGCCCACGGCAACCACCAAAACACACTTCACTGTCAGCAGTTAGAGGATTTAGTGGGGTTCGGCTCTCTGCTGCCGCTCAAGAACGTATTTGGGCTATAATACGGGCTTCAAAGGACACCGAGTAAAAGTTACTGTCGTACCCTAACCAGACCGCGTTGGTTCGTTGCGTTATTGCCTTTCACAGAACATGGCCCTGACTGGCTGCGGCCTGCACGGCATCAAGCTGAGCACCTTCGTCAAGGGTGTGGTGATACAGGGCCTCACCATCAGCAGCCCCAAGGCAGCCGGCATCGAGGTTCGCGGCGGCGGCGATCTAACAATCCGATCCAACACCATCAACAGCCCCGCCGAGACCGGCATCCTGCTGGGTGGCGGCGCACGCAATGTGCTCGTGGAGAGGAACCTTATCAAGTGAGGCGGGCAACAGAGAGCGGGACGGGGGACAAATCGACTGTCGAGGTATCTTGCTTGCGCGATCAAACAACTGTCGATGTACGCACGGATGACTCGCATGAAGCTACTGCACATGGCTTCCTTGCTCCTGGTGCTTACTTTATGCCTTTCGCATTCGCCTGCTGCAAGCAAGTAGTTGACCCAGCATTGCCCCCATGCCACCACCCGCACCAGGAACTTTGGCGGCCGCGGCATCCTGCTGGGCAGCGACAACACTGAGGTCATGTACATGGACGCGGACTGGGCGCGCACCCAGCTGCCCCAGCCCGACTGGCACGACAGCGTCAACACGGTCGTGCGCAAGTGAGCATTGCTACATCGTTGCTAGCAGCCACGGCAGCAGTAGGACGTTCCATTATTGCATGTCCATTCAACGTCATAACTTTCCTATCTAGCTATCATCCTTGGCTTCGTGGCTGGCTGCTGACTCTCGATTCCATCCTCCAAATTAACACTACCTCCATAACTAACACCACTACTTCACTCTTCCTTGCCTTTTTTCCGCACAGCAACATTCTGGACGGTGGGGCGGGCGCGGCCTTGGCCTTCTACTCCGCCCGTGATGCCGTGGTGGTTCACAACACGCTGCTGAACGTGGCGGCAACTATGCAGGCGGGCGTGCTGCTCAATGTCAGCCCCAAACAGCTGGGACCGACACTTGAGGCAGGTGCCCCTAACACCAACATCACCTTCAAGAACAACGTCGTCACGCTAGGTGGCCCCGACAGCGCAAACCTCATGGTGGAGGCACGTATCCTGCAGGGCAGCATCGTGAACAAGGCGCTGACCGTCAACGCGCCTACTGGCACCTGCCCTGCGGCCAGACATCACCACCGCATGCTGAGGGGCCTGCTCGGCCGCCGCGCCGCCAATGCTATTACTTTCACTGCAGCCAGCAGCACCGTTGGCACCGACAGCGGCACCGCCGCACGCCGTGAGCTGCTGAGCCAGGCATTACCCTTCGCTGACGCCTATGTGAATGCCCCCGGCGAGCAGGGCCGTAACCCCGACGGCTCCTGCCCGCTCTTCCCCGCCGACAACGCCTGGCACATGGACGTGACCTCACTGCCCGTCCACCCCAACAGCGATGCCATCAAAAGCCACATCGGTGGCGGCAACCTTCACCCCGACTTCGGGGGCGGCTACACGGCGGCCAACGGTCAACGCGTGCTGTACGGCATTCCCTTCGTGACCGTTGACAGCAGCCAGGACACGCCCCTGGTGCAGGTGAGCGCTAGCTGGGGTGACTTCGGTTGCAGGTAATGCCCATTTCGTACCACACCACTGCACCACTGCACCACGGACTGTCACACATAGCTCACATGGCTCGCTCATACATGTGACCCTCTGCTCGCCCTGCAGATCGACATTGGCCCAGACGGTTACGCTGATGAGTCGGACACCTCCCCCAGTGGCTTCCCCTTCCCGGCCGCCGTGCCAGTCGAGGGCGCCTACCTCAACTGCCCTGACACGCCATGCGGCGGTGACCGCCACGTACTGGTCGTCGACAACGCAACCTGCCTGCTGTACGAGACCTGGAGGAGGTGGGGCGGACGCAGCGGACTGCTGTACGCTTTGAGGGCTGATGTTGCGTACATGTCATATAGCAAGATGCCTCCAACATCCCACTTGCCATGTGCCGCAAGCTATGCCGCCGTAAGGCACTTTTGCCTTAACTGTTGAGCCAACCTACCTCCCCTGCCTCTGCACATTCCTCCCTCAAACCCTCAGCTTCCCGCCCGCCGTGACCGGCACCGGCAAGTGGCAAGCTGACATCATCGCTAGGTTCAACATGTCACGCAACGCCCTAGGCCGGCCGCTCGGCTGGACGTCTGCAGATGCCGCCGGCCTGGCCATCCTGCCCGGCCTGGTCAAGTGGGATGAGGTGGTGAACAAGGGCGTCATCGATCACGCCATCCGCTTCACGGGCCCCAACTCCCGCCGGGCATACATGCCTCCCGCCACCCATTTCGCCCCCACCGGCTACCAGGGTGCCGATGCACCCGCCATGGGCATGCGCGTGCGCCTCAACGCCGGCTTCGATTGCAATCCGCTGGCACCAGCTGCGCGCATCTTCTGTACGGCACTCAAGAAGTACGGTGGCATCTTTGCGGATAACGGCAGTCCGTGGTTTTTTACAGGTGAGGGGCGGGGCTGAGGGCCATTGGCGTACCCGAATGTTCGATCCGGTCCAATGCCTGCTGTTTTGGCCCCTTAGGCCGATCGAGCTACTCATAATTGTGACTTAAGGTCGGCTTCTTGGTAACAATGACTCACACCCGACTCCCTCCGCCTCCCTCTTCCAGGTGAGGCCACTTCCAACTGGGACAGCATCTTGTCTCAGGTGTACGACATCGCCAAGATTCCCTCCTCCGCCATTGAGGTCCTGGACACCGGCTGCCTCTGCCTGGACTCCGACTGTACGACATCCGAGTGCGGAGGGGTAAGCAGGCCGGGTCCTATCCACCGCCGCGTGACAAAGAAATGGGTCTTGAAATCATTGCAGTTGCAAGAATACTCCGAACCAGTTTTCTGATACCTCCAGTACCTCGTAACTTGCGCGCAGGTGGCCAGTGTCGACCCTGCCGCCCTGCCCGTCTACTCGGCTGTGGCCAACGTCGCCGACCTGTCCTTCGCCAACAACATCTACTACAAGGCAGGCAGCGCAGCTGGCATCCGCTACGTGGACCGCCGAGTGGCGCCCATGGGCTACGACGGGGGCCTGGCGGGCTGGAAGGCCTACACTGGCAGTGACGCGGGCAGCAGGGAGGCCAACCCCGCCATTGACGCGGCAACATACAAGCCTAGCGGCGCCAGCCCCGCCATTGGATCCGTGCCGCGGCTGGCTGTGGCGGACGAGGACTACAACGGCGCCTCTCGCGGCCCGCTGGGCGGCATGACGGACGCCGGTGCTGTGCTCGCTGGCTGAGCGTTCCCTCGACTGTCAGCTTGTTCGATATCAAGATTTTCCGAACGCGGTCAGGAAGCTACGAGCAATTACCTCCGCAGAGGACGAAGAGGTGGCTACATACGGGCCCGCGAACCTTTGCATTGTTGGATGACGGTGGCTCATACATACAGTATGTACGTCGTTGTACATACGCTATCATGCACGTCTTTTGTCGGCTTTAATGAAAAGGGCAAGCTTCGTCTTCTATTGTTTCGGCTACCCTTGTTTCGGCCAGCAGTTAATACGATGGGATGCTTGGTGAAGCAGTCGGATGGAGTTGGCGTTTTAGTCGCTTTGTTTGGTCAGTTAGTTTCAGCCATTGCTGCATTCATCATGCAAATGCGTTCCATCTGGTCTACGTGCGCACGTCTACGCATGCACCGAAAGGTAGGCCTCGCCTGTACCCGCTCATTCGTCAGCCGCCGCCCCTCCCCCTTTTAGCTACCGGTATTGGTTGTCGTATCATTCATCTCGCAGTGCGCGAGTGACTTGCAGCGCAATAATGTCTTCCCCGCGTCTATCTGGCGAAACGATGAATTGCTGGTAATTTGTAGTTGATTGGCATGTCGAGCCATCGTTGGTTAGTTGATTTGAGCGTAGGTTGTGTACCGGAGCCTCTGCTGGTGTGGCGATGTGCATGTGGGCTGTCCCGCTGACCTTTTCGGGACCACCACAGATGCCGCCCATCCAGTTGCCAGGAATAATTTAATAATGCAAACAAATTGGAATGTTCGGACGACATGCCTGGTCATTGTTGTAGTCACCTCGGAGTTTGTTGGCCCGCATGCATTTCCTTTTGATGAGCGGGAAAGACGTTCCTCGTTTCGTTTAGGCAGCAGCGCCGGGCAGTAACACGGGAGGGCTCGTGTACAGGTCGCAAGTGTGCACCAGGTGTACGCGAGTATCACCATCCGGCGGCAGCAGCCGTCCCCGGCAGCACCTCGCTTCTACTCGCTGCTTGCCTGTTTCCGCGCTGGGGCCAAAGCATGTAAAATCCACTCGCAAGCTCACACCCTCCGAATCACCGTGGCGGATTGGGACGAATAGAGCCCGCGCCGCCTTCGTTCCACATGCATGCCAACACCAACTAAGCAGCTATCTTGAGGCCCATGTCGCTTGAATGCTTTATATTTGGGCTTTCCATCCCTTCAGTGTCCACGTGTTGACTTAGGCGCGCGGTAAATGTGTGCGTGGTGGTTGCCATCGCGGCCTGGTGCGCTGCGGGTGCTACATCAGCAGAGACGCCCATCTCCATCGGGGTAGCCATGCTAAGGTCAAGAGCGCCTACTGTGCTCCATTTTTATGGGGATATCAAAGGAACTCGAGATGCCCTGGCCGCTGTATTTGTATTACACACATTTTAGGATTAGGTTTGCTTCTAACCATTTCTAACAGCATTGTCCCGTCCCTCTGTCCCATCCCCTACCTCCCCATCCCCGTCCCATCCGCGTCCATCTAGTCTTGCTGACCTGGAGACTTTGCTCGACCGGAACCAGTAAACGACTCGACAGGCTACCCGGTCATGACCTTGTTCCCGTGTTCCCAAGAATGACCGGCCAGCCGGGCATGGCCGTGCTCCCGCCTTGCGTCTCCATAAATATCAAATCCTTGAAATGGCATTGCCGGCCCGCACACGAACACCTGCACACGTTTACACACCTACAGACATAACGGCTACCACAATCGCTGCTCAAGTCAATATGTGACCGACAATCGCGCGCTTCGCACGACGTCCTGTGGCCATGCGCACGCCCTTCTCTCAATCATTTTGGCGTCGCTGGCCTCCGTCTCATTATCGCTGTCGTTATCTCGGCGTAGCTGGCCTCCTTCTCGTTATCCTCGTCCATCTGCCTTGCAGGCTTTCTCCGCGCGCGCTTGCCCAGCGCAGTGCCTTCACCGTCGCCGCCCTCCGCGCCCCGCGCCCCCTGCGCATGCCGCGCCGCGTGAACCATCGCCGGCGAGGATGTTTTCAACCGCCTGCAGCGGAAGTTCCGAGGGACCGGCCCCGTCGGCGTCACCCATCTCCCCTGCCTCAGCAGCCTCCCCAGTTGCGGCTGCTGCTTAAGGGCCTACCTGGCCAGACGTCTCGGAGCAAGTCACCGTAGTGCTCGACGAAGACGGGCAAATGGCGGCCCCGGCCGCTCGCCTGGCCGCTGCCTCCGCTGCTTTGCGCGCCTTCTTAGAAGCTGCCACCGCCAGCGCTGCTCGCGGCCATGAAGCCGCTGCTGCTTTGCCTGCTCGGCGGCGAGCTCTTTGGCGGCCTTCTCCTCCTGCTCGTGTCCCTTCTGCTCAGCGAATGCAGCTCCAGTCATCAGGCGCCCCACCGTCGCACGGCGGGAGGGCCCTTGCTTGGCGACGGGCGGTACCGGCACGCGAAGAGCTGCCCTTAGCTCTTAGCTGCGCCTGGACGTGACCGCCACTGTTGCCAGCGCCGGCGGCGGCGGCGCCCCCACCGGTTCCGCCGGCACCAGCACCAACACCGGCAGCGGTCCCCTCATCGATGCCGGCGCCACCGCCCTCCACCTGCACGCCCCCCACCTACACGAGCCGCCCAAGATGGCCGGTGTCAGCTGCTGCTTGACGCGGATTGGGTTGGGCACCATCGTTTGAGCTGTCGCTTTTCCTATGCTGCCCTATCCGCCGGGTCGCTCCCTCCGGAACCACCGACAAATTTGTTCAAAGTTTTCACTGTGCCTCTATTTACCGGCTGTCGCGGCCCGATTGGGGACTGGTTTCGCAGTGCTACACAACTTGCAATTTGGACGCACAGCCTGGTGTCTGCTGTGTCCTCAAGTCGAGGCCTTCTCATTTTCATACCGAGACAAGCAAACAGTGGCGCTTCGGAGAAGCACACGAAAGGTGGTTGTCGCAATGGGGCCCCTATGCCCAAGAGGGGGGCGATTTAGGCGAGGCCCAGGCACTAGCCAGCGTGGGACCGGCATACGGCATGGAAGTAGTGCAGTGCAGGGCTGCAGGCTCTACAGTATTCGTACACAGCACCGCGAAATATATCAAGTCCGTATGCGGAACTGAAGCACCGTAAGCACGGCGCGGCACGTTGCCAAAACAACAACAAAAACAGTAAAATCGTTTGACCGTCTCGCTATTTCCCGGGCCCCGCCTGTCATCGATTACACACGTCCCACACGCGCCGGATCGCAGCACCCACTCCTGCCGCCAATCACGATGACCAAACAGCGCAGCGGTACGACACAGCTGGCGGGTCCTCGTTGGACGACCATATACGTTCTGCCGTGGCCACGTCGCTGTGCTGGCGAAGCTTCCAACATGCGTATCATTATGTACATAACGTCGCGGCACCTCGCATCAATATCGGAGCTGTACGACAGTACATGTACGGCGACCCCGGCCGCAACGAACTATCCAGTACGTGGTGTCGTCGGTCTCCTGGTGATTTCCCCCCCCCTCCGTGCCACCATTGCTATCGAGCCTCCCGAGGCCTCGCATGTCGGTCCTCGGGCCGCAGCCGTCGCCCTCCCTGTCCGTAAACCTTCTACCCCTGCGCATGCACACGCACCGTAGAGCGTCGCGCCTTGGCGGCAAATCATCACGCGCGCCACGCATGCAAAGGAGCAAACAACCGTCATTGTTATCAACTCGGCGAGACGTGTCCGGGTAGGCTGCGCAGCCGCCGCTGCCGGCCGGCCCTGTTCCCCCCTGACATCCGGCCATCCAGCGCTTCCCGCCCCGTCCAGCTCCCCCGGAGCGTACACCTGTCAGGAGTGAACCATGTCTCCGCGCCTCCGCCTCCGGGACTCACTTCCGCCCAAAACGTACGACAGGGCGCACGTCCCGCAGTACCCGGAACGCGCAATCCACTTTATTGCCCCGTCTCCCCTTTCCCCCTGCTGGCCCATTCTTCCTTACACGGCGCCGGTCGACGGCCCCTCAGAACATGGTCTTGCCGTTGCCGCCGCCGCTGCCGCCCAGCGGGTGGCGCCCCCCGTTCGCCCGCGCCTCCATCAGGTAGTCCGCCACGAACTTGAGCGGGTCGTCCGGCCGCACCTCGTTCAGAGAGCGCAGCGCCTCACGCAGCACCGGAACCACCGTGGCGTCCATGTACTGCCGTACAGGCAAACCCGCCGCCGCCGCCACGCCGCTGGGGCTGACGGAGCCCCGCGGCGCAGCCGCGGGCGCCGCCAGGGCCGCCGCCGGAGGCGGCGGCGGCGGCGGCGGCGGCGCCGCCGGCGGCGTGGGTGCACGCAGCGCCTCGGGCGCGAAGGTGCCGGGTATGGCGAGCTCGATGACGGTCTTGAGGCGGTGGTAGGCGACGTCCACATTGTCGTTGACGACGCGCGCGTCGAAGAAGCCGGGTGCGCGCGAGCGCTCTATCTCCGCGGTGGCGTTGGACATCCGCAGCTGGATCTTGTCCTCGGTCTCGGTGCCGCGGCCGCGGAGGCGCTCCTCCAGGATCTCCAGGGAGGGCGGGTCCACGAAGACGTAGCGCGCCTTGCCCGCGGCGCGGGAGGCCTTGATCTTGGTGGCGCCCTGTGGGTGGAGTCCAGGGAGGGGACGGGCGCGGGGGGTGGTGGGCTGGGGAATCGGAGGTGCGGGGCTGGGGGGTTGGGTAGGAGTAGAGGTGCCTCAGGGTACGGCACGGGGTTGGGCCGAGGGGATGGGCGTTGGGGGGGCGCACTGCCGCGGTGAGACGCCGTCGAGGTCCCATTCGAACTCAGTGCTCAAGTGGCTTGGTGGCGTTGGGGTTGTCGAGGTGTGCTGCTGAGTGCCGCCACGTCGGATCGTTCCGTGGGCTGTACGACAGGTCAGTTGCGATACCGACGTCCTGGAGAGCTGAACGACCTTAATCCGTCAGGTCAGTTCAGGCAAGGGCTTTGTAACGCCAGCCAGCTTTGTGATCCACCCAATCCAGTCCAACCGGGGTTCCACCCCCCAGTGCCGCAATGGCGAAGCGGTCGCAGCCCGATGACGAGACCACCTGGACGCCCTCCGCCTTCCTTGCGGCCCCTCCGACTCCCCCCGTCCCCTTCCCCCGACAACCCACCCACCTGGATGTCAATGTCCAAGACGGCGATCCGTCCGGAGCGGCCAACCATCGCCACCGCTGCCAGGCTAGTGCCGTACATGTTGCCGTGCACGTCGGCGTGCTCCAGGAACAGCCCCGCGTCCACGTCCCGCTGCATGGCCTCCCTGGAGCGCCCGGTGGCAGCAGCAGCAGCAGCAGCAACGGGGGCCGGCGATAACACGGGGCGTCAGGAGTTGAGGTGTTTTGCGCACTGCCGCCCCGGCGTCACGGCGCCGAAATCAGAAGGCGCGGAAGCACTGCAGCAGGCCACTGCAGCAGGCCGCTAGACACAGGAAGAAGTTGTCCTGTGCAGGACGAACCAGAAACTTGCGAACAGCGCAGCGGCCAGCGTTTTTCTGAGACCGCAACTCGCCGTTCCTTGTGCCGGAGGTCATGGTGGAGGTCATGGCCGGGGACTCACCTGGTGGTGAAGTGGTAGTGGACGCCGTCCTGCTCGCCGGGCCGGGGGCCGCGGGTGGTGTGGCTGACGCTGAAGCCGAAGGTGTCCCCGTGGTCGGCCATGAGGCGGGAGATGAGCGTGCCCTTGCCCACCCCGCTGGGGCCGCACACCACCAGCATGGCGCGGATGTTGCTGACCTGAGGAGAGAGAAGAGGGGCGGGCGAGGTTGTGAGGAAAGCCCGTGGATCGGCACTGACTAAGGAAACCGTTTAGGAACCGGCGGGTGGGAGCCGGAAGGCCAACTGGTGCGAATGTACGCGACTGAGGTCAGCTTGCAAGCAGGGAGGGCAGCGGCAATTTATACACGGGGCAGCAGCCCAGGGGGCGGGGGTGTGAGAGGAAAACCAGTGGGTCGGCACTGAATAGGAAAACTCGCCCGGAGAGGGGGGCGCGCGCAGGGCCAGATCCCACGAGGGGGCCAAACCGGTTTCGGCAGCTGCGTAATTCGGAGACTACACAATGCAACCCCCGAAACGAGGCCGCATGGCACAAGTGGCGAATAAGCAGGGCCGTGACGCAAGCCCCCAACACGTCCCGACCAATACACCCTCATCACCGCGCCGGTCGCCGCACTTCACGTGAGCTGAGGGAGGTGGGGTGGATACCACCGCAAGCGCAATTCCCCCAGGTTTCTCTCTGCGAGCCGTCGCGCCTGCTAATATAAATTCGACAGGGCCATCGCATCGCCGCGCCCTGAGCAGGCAGGGCACGGCCCGCAGTCCCACCAGAAAGGTTCCTCCACGTTCCCCCGCCTTCCCACCCTGCGACCTCACGTTCCCTCTCCTGACAGCCCGCTCACGCCCCTGGCACTTCCACGCACCTGCTCCACTGCAGTAGCCTCCACCTCGGCTGCTGCTTCCGCCTCCGCGGCCGCTGCTGCTTCCGCCTCCTCGGCCGCCAGGGCTTCCGCCTCCGCAGCAGCCTGCGCCTCCGCCTCCGCTACGGCTGCCGCCTCCGCCTCCGCCTGGGCTGCGGCTTGCGCCTCTGCCTCCGCTGCCGCCTCCACTTCAGCCTCGGCCTCCTCCGCCGCCGCTGCCGCCGCCTCAGCTTCAGCCGCTGCTTGCGCTGCCGCTGCCGCTGCCTCGGCCGCCGCCGCCGCCTTGGCCGCCGCCTCCTCCCTCATCTTCGCCACCTTCTTCCGGTCCAAGTAACCGCGGCTGGCCGCCTGGATCCTCACAATCGCCTGGTCGTACGACAGGTCAGCCCCGGGAGCATCCCCGACAGTCTCCTCCGCTTCCGGCGCCGGCTTCGCCTGCTCCTCCGCCTCCTCCTCCTGCGCCTCCTCCTCCTCCTCCTGCTCAGCTGCTGCTGTTGGCTCCACATACAAAGCCCGCGCGGCTGCCGCCGCCTTAGTTTGCCGCAGCTCCTCCACTCGCTTACGGTCCTGATGCCCTCGTCGCGCCGCCTGGATGCGGATGACGGCTTGTACCTGCTCGTCTGAATAGTCCTCGGCGGCGGGTGATGGAGCACCCGCCTCCTCCGCGTCCTCTGCCACCGGTTCTTGCGCCGCCGCCTCCTGCGCCGCTGACGCCGCCTTAGCCTGCCGCAGCTCCTCCACCCTCTTACGGTCCTGGTGTCCTCGTCGCGCTGCCTGAATGCGGATGACGGCTTGTACCTGCTCGTCTGAATACCCCTCCTCGCCGTCCTGGCCGCCAGCAGCGCCCTCCTCAGCCTCCTCACCTTGAGGCTCTGGCTCCGGCGCTGGCTGCGACTGCTGCGCCTGTTGTCGCCTCTCGGCTCGTATTTGCTCCACCCGCTTCCGGTCTAGGTAGGCGCGCCTGGCGGCTTGAATTCGAATAGCCGCCTGCACCTGCTCCTCGGTGTACTCGCCCGCCTCCGTCCCCGCCCCCGCCTCCGCCTCCGCAGCCGTCTCCGCCTCTGCAGCGGTCTCCGCCTCCTCCGCTGCCTCTGCCTCCTGGCTCTGCGCCGCTGCCGCCGCCTTAGCTTGCCGCAGCTCCTCCACCCTCTTACGGTCCTGGTGTCCTCGTCGCGCCGCCTGAATGCGAATGACGGCTTGTACCTGCTCGTCTGAATACCCCTCCTCGCCGTCCTGGCCGCCGCCCGCGGCCCCGCCGGCGGCGTCATCGTCTGCCTCCCTGCCCTCCGCCACCGCTGCCGCCGCCGTCTGCCCTTCCTGCTGCTCGCCGTCGGCCTCCTCCGCTGCCGGCCCCAGCATCTCGATGACCCTGGCGGCTTGGGCGAAGGCCTCCTCAGGCTCGCCGGACGCATCGATCTCCACCACGTTGGCGCCCTGCAGGCGGCAGGTCGGGTCCCACGAGGAGGTGGTGGTGGTGGGGGGCCAGTGCGTGTCAGGCGGTGTCTTAAAGCCGCCCATGCAAGCAACGCACTAGCCATGGATACCGTACACGTGGCCTCCCGGGCTGCTTGGGTTCCCGCCGCGATCGGATTCGCGGAACTGGAGCGGAACTGAACGCCCCGAATCCCACCCCGGTCCCGAGCCGCACCTGATCACGCAGGATGTCGATCATGGGCTGCGACTCGACGCGAAACGCATCCAGGCGGTCCCGTACGGCCTCCTCGCTGTCGTACTCCTGCGCCGCCATCATCCGCTCCACCGCCACCTCCTCCGGCACGGTGAGCACCAGGACGCCGTCGCAGGGCTTGATGCGTGTCTCGAAAGCCTGGTGCGCGGGTGTGTTCGGGGGCACGCGAGGGCGTGTAAGGTGTGCCTTTGGTTTGCCGGCACCCCACGAAACTGTGTGGATATTGTTATTCGAAAGTAACAAGGAAGGATGCAAAATCCCAGGCCCAGCGCATTGACGTTGCCGAAGGCGCGCGTGGGTATTGTGCGGGGACGGCGCGCTGTTATCGCCTCTGTGTGGCATTGGGAGGTGCTTGCGGTTTCGATGCTGTGTTTATGCATTCATGAACGGGCGCGAGGGGAAGGTGCGTGTAGCAGGCGACCGCCGTGGTGGCCAGCTGCGGGAGTGGACGGCGGTCTGGAAGCGAGTGATCGATCGGCAAAGCTGTGAATCAGGTTTCGGATAGATTTCGATTCGAGGTTTGTGGCCACCGCCCGACGGGGCCTCTCACCTCCAGCTGGTCCAGTTGGCGCGGGAAGCCGTTCACCAGGAAGCGCCTCGGCGGGGGCGTCGCCAGCATGGCACCCAGCAGCACCGCAACCATCAGCTCGTTGGGCACCGGCTGGCCCGCAACAAGCAGCTCGGCGGCCTGCAGGTGGGACGAGGGATGAAGTCATATAACGGCGCGTATAAGACGAAGTCCGTGCAATTGCCTGCTGCGATAGAGGTGCAGAGCCCCCAGGTGGTGCTGCGGTGCGGCTGCTGCAATCTGGCAGCATGAGCGATAGTGTTGTCTACGGGTGCTGGTGCCGGCGACGGTGACCGGAGGCCCACCACTCCACCAGTCCTGCCTCCCGGCCGCCACAGGCAGCCAGTCCCACGCAGGAAAAGAGGTGGGTGCACCGTCATCCGGTGTGGAGTGGGCTCCTGACCTCACCTGCTGGCCCAGCTCCGTGCCGTTCTCGATCTCCTCCCTCAGCAGGTCCACAGTGGACAGGTGGGTCCAGCCGAACCGCTGCTTTATCATCTCGCACTGCGTGTCCGGGTCAGCACCCGGGGCCCCCACCACGTACACCACAGTCGCGTCAGCCAGCTCCGGGGGCGCAGAGGGAGCGGCGGCGTCGGGCGCATCGTCGGCGCCGTCCGCGCCGTCAGCCGCCGTGACGCCGCCGCCGTCGTCATCCCGGCCAGCCTCCTTTTCGGCGGCTGCACGACCATGGCGGCCAGGTGGCCAGACGGCGGCGGCAGGTGGGGGCGGGGCGCGGTCAGAGAGGTGCTACACGCGGCTACCGGTGTGTGCGGCGACACGCGGAATCCGACACAGTGCAGCCAACGGCTTGCCCCAACCCTCAGCCCGCCACGTCGTGCCGCCTGCCGGGCCGTAACGGTACCCAAGCGGAGGGCAAGCAGCCCGCAGCCTCCCGCCGCGTGAGCCTCTTACCCCGTCACCGCCCGTCTCCGGCTAGCCGATATCCCCCCCCCCCCTTGGGACTTCCGGCCCCTCAGTTTCTCGCTGGCCCAGGCCCCTCCCTGGACAGCCTGACGTCACGAGCTTGCAGCAGAAAGCAGCACGACCAACGGCAGGGCAAGGCCCGCCTTCCACCACAGCCCCCCAGTTCACCCCCAGCTCCCCAGCCAACCCCCCCTCTTGGTCCCGCATCATCGGGACGGCGCTGTGGGCGCATTGCTCCTACGCACCCGGAGTGCCCCGCCGTAACACACCGGCGCCCGAACCCTCCTCCGAACAACGCACGATGGGTCCCTGGGCGCCTGGGCTGTGGTGCCGTGTGGTGCCACCTGCTGCTGCGCTCCTCGCCCCTACCCCCACCCCACCCCTAGCCTCTCTCGTGCCGGCGACCCACGACCCACCCTGCGCGTCCATGTCGTCCATGAACGGCTCCAGCGCCGCGAACACCTCGCTCTCCTCCGTGCCCGCGTCCACCTCCAGCACGTTGCCGCCGCTGTCCGCCAGGAACTCGATGGCGGGCTGCGACTCCGCCCAGAACACGTGCATGCGCTCGCGGATGGTGTCCTCGTTGTCGTCCGCCCGCCCCGACGTGGCCCCGCGGGCCAGCAGCCGCTCCACCGCCACCTCCTCCGGCACGCTGAACACGATGGCGCCGTCGCAGGGCTTGACCTGAGGCGAGGAGGGGGGGTGCGTGGGTGCGTTTGGCGGGGTGGGGCGCGAGGAAGACCCGTTTGGTGAGGTGGGTTGCGAGGGAGACTCGTTTGGTGGGGTGGGGCGCGGGGTGCGCACCGATGCAAGGAAGACCCGTGTACGCAAGGAAGACCCGTGTACCGCCGGGGGGGGGGGGGTGCAAGGAAAACCCGTGTACGCAAGGAAGACCCGTGTACCGCCGGGGGGCGGGCAGGGGTCACGAAAACTCCCCCGTGTGCTCGTGAGTTGGGCCGCACGTGTCACGAATTGCGGGCTCTACCAGAGGGCCGTGCTTGGGTGCTCGCGGTGCAGTTGCCTTGTGTGGCCGCGTGGGCGGAGTTGTGGGAAGGGTGCAGGTCGTGGGACCAATTCCAGTGGCCCATGGAAGATCAGGGCGACGAACCCACGCCAGCACGGGCACAGAACGGCCAGCCGGCGGTCGTACTGGGTCGTACTGCCGTACCTGCGTCTGGAACTCCATCAGCTGGTCCAGCGTGCGCGGGAAGCCGTCGATGAGGAAGCGAGTGGCGCCGCTGCTCGCCATGGCGTTGGTGAGCAGGTCTGCAGTGCGGGGAGGAGGTGAAGCAGCGCTTGGCGGGGAGGGAAGGCGAGCGGGCGGCATGACATCGGCTGGGCTGGCTAGTCTACTCCCGGCAGCATTGTTTAAGTGAGGCGGCGGTTGTGCAGTGCTTCGACAGTGGAATTGAAGGGCGCGGGCGGGTGGTCAGGGGGAGCTGATTTGTATAGCGGTTATGTGGCCGCGGGTGGTCTGTTACTTGATTTTTGGGTGCGGAGGCTGTAGGGCCATCCCGTAGGTTTAAATGGCGTGAACGTGTGTCATGTGCACCGGCTCGTCTGCCAGGCCAGGTACCCGGCGGTGCAGACATGTGGGGGTCACTCACCAAGGATCATGTCCGTAGGCACCATCTGGCCAGATGCTATAACCTCCTCCACCTGCTGACCCTGTGTGGAATAGTGTAAATATTGCAGCAGGTGGGTCATATCCAGGGCGGTTCTGGCTGCGACACACAGGCACGCGCAGCAAACAATACCGCATGTCTACGGTCCGACAGCTTGGCGAGGAACGCCCGCGTGCCAAACACCAAGTGTAGTGGTAGCACATGTAGTTTGAGATAAATGTATTCGATATGTATCGCCAGGCGTCGCTCAAGGCCAGGCGGAGGGGTGACCCCTGTACCCAAATTGCATCCGCGCCTCACCAGCTCCGAGCCCGCCTGGACCTCATTCCTAAGCAGATCGCCAGTTGACAAGTGTGTCCAGCCATACTTTTCCACAATCCTCTTGCATTGTGTGCCTTTGCCGGACCTGCAGCATCGGCGAACACCTTAGAAGGTTACGAGCGCCCTTGTCGCCTACAACAGTAACTTACCCAGGCGGTCCGAGGACAAACACAATAGTAACTTTCTCCATTGAAGAGTTTTAAGCTAGGGAGGGGGGAAGCCCTTTTTGGCCCAAACTTTTAGAACATTATTATAGAAAAATTGAACTAATATTGATCATGCTTTGCACGTGTATGGCAACTGGCGCGTATGAAGACCGTCTGCACAGTGCCCTTGTGTACGACGTCCTGTACTTGGGCAAAATGCCAGGCACGGCAAACATGTCCGCAATCGTGTCCAAAACCACAATTGGATGAGGAACATGCAAAACTAGATCAAATGGACATGCTTGAGCATTCACTCGCGAGCCTTGTGCAGGGCGCGAACGCCGTTTCCCGCCCTGTCGCGTTTACACTACATCTATGCTTTGGACTGACTTATGCAGCTCACCTTTACCGACATCGTCATGACTGGGCACGCGGGCCATGGGCGCGCTCGTTGTTGTTCTTCCCGCTGCAGGGCGGCAACCGTCATGCCGTCTTCCAGGTTTTCGCATGGGTGAGCTGTCGCCAACTGCACCACCACCAGAGAACCTGTCTATGTGAGCTGAGCAACCGTTGCTCCCCTCCCTTTGGTAAAATGGCGCGAAGCGCGTTGGATGTTGCGTGACGTTGCTTTGTCCCCAGCGCCAACATATCACCTTCGCGCTGCTGCTCCTGCCTCTTATCCCGTTCTATATTGTTTCCAGGGCCTGTGGGGGCTGTCCGCCGCCATCACCCTTCCAGTATACCTATCGCTCCTCGCGGCCGGACCCGAAAGCCGAGCCGAAGCTGCCAGCCTTGGGCCCCGCGGTGGCCTGCTAGGCCTGTTGGGGCTTCGTCGACCCCTCATTCCTTTGACGCACGTTGACGCTGCTTCGGGGGCTGCCGCGGTGTCCAGCCTCTGGGGCGAGCTGTTTCTGCTGAAGGCCCTGCTCGTTTTTGAGGGCAGCGCGCGCCTGGGTGGTGGCGTCAGCAGCAAGCAAAGCCCGAGGAAGGGCACCAAGGCGGGCCGCCGCAAGGCGGACCACGCCCAGGCCAGCGAGAGGGATCAGGCCAAGGAGCGAGGACAGCAGCCGCGGAGCCAGCGGCAGGTGCGCTCTTAACGACCCAGCCATGGCTGAGGAGTGAACCGCTTTGGGCAGTGCACCCGCGCAGCCTGTAGGAACTCGTCACGGAGCCGTTGTGCAACGTGTGCGGCAACTGATCGCGTCCCTCTTTTGGAAGCTGTGCCCCCGTCCGACCCACGGGACGCCCTTACCACTCACCCTCTCAACGTTTTGCTGCCGGGCATGACAAATTATGATCCGGGCGGCCCCCTCCCCTCGGCCCCCGTCCCCTCCCAATCCGATCCATTGCGGCTGCGCTTCTACCGTTCAGCCCACCACGCGCTTCCCCCCTCCCCGTCAAAGTTCGTCCCTCTGTCGCTTGAGCTCCGGTGCCGAACATCAGTAACCCCCCCCCACGCACACACACACCAGTCGCGTTACCGGTTCTTCTATTGTACCCCCCCCCCCACACACACATCTCCCGCCCCAACCCCACAGCTGCTTGCGGGCCCCCTGGCCAGCCTGCTGGTGTGCCTCATGGGCATGGCGCTGTCCATCACCGGGTTCGTGCTGCTGCTGGCGCTGGAGCACATGCCGGACACGGCGTCACGGTGTGTACGGCAGTGCGCCAGGGGGGCCACGGGGGGCAGGGTTGGGGCTCCGGGGGGTTACAAGTATAAGAACCGGTAACTCGACTGGGGCTCCGGGGGGAGGCGGGTGGGTACTTGTTGCGGGGCCGGCAAGAATCGGCGAATGGGTGGCGGCGGCGGTAGGGGGTGTGCGGAGAGGGTTGCTCACCCTCGTTACGCAGCGTACAGGCATCGGCCTGCCTGCTCCCCCGCACCTCACCTCACCCTCTGAGGGCAGCATCCCCCTCATCGCCCCCTCATCGCCCCCTCATCGCCCCGCCTGTTGCGCTCCCAGGGTGCTCTACTGCTGCCTGGCGCTGTCCTGCGTCTTCATCGGCGCCAGCAGCACCCACGGCCTGGGCGGCCACCTGCGCCACTGCGCCGGGGCGGCCAGCAGCGCGGGGGCGGCGGTGCTGCGGGGCGGGGGGGCGACCAGCAGCGCAGCGGCGGCAGCTGCGGAGCTGCCAGCGGGGCAGCGGGGCGCGGGCGACCCGGAGGTGGCGGACCCGGGGGACACGGAGGTGGCGAGGCCATCGTGGCGCTTCTTCCAGCCCTTCCAGGGCGGATCCGTGTTTGTGGCGACGCAGGTGGGTTGGGATTGAGGGGAGACCCGGGGGTCGGCATTCTGCAGGGGGAAGCCGACGCAGGGGGGTGGGGCGGCTGCTAAGGTGGGTTGGCGGCACGGTGGGGCTGGGGGGGAGGCGAGGCGTGTGGGTGGAAGCTAAGCGGCGATGAGGCCGCAACGGTCACCAGCACCCGGGGGGAAGAGAGTGGACATGGATACAGGACATAGGAATCGGAGGGCAGCAACCCGGGGGGGGGGGGAGTTGATAAGAGAATCAATCCGCGAATCCACGGCCGACAAACCGAGGGCGGTGGAGGTGATGGTCCAGCGGAGCGGCGCGGCAAAGAGGAGGAGCGGGGGGCCGGGCACTCGCGCAGGAGGCGACGTGTGATGCGCAGTGCTCTGATGTAGCGTATATGTTGGGCTGGTGTGGCATTTTTCGGCGGCCAAGCGAGTTTGTTTTGCTTTGCATGTCTACGTATGGTGACGTGAGGTCTGGGGAGCGGCGGGGTCGCGGGACGAGGGTTGAGCCCCCGGGGGGCACCTCGTCCGTGGCCCCCACTCCGGCACCAACCCCCAGTCCTCTTTGAAGACGTCCGCCCCCCCGCCGCACCGAGTAACCGGTTCTTTTTTCTACCACCACCACCCCCGGCCCACCCTCCACCTCAGGCTATCGGCTGGACGCTGTTCAGCAGCACCGTGGTGGCCGTGCTACTGCTGGCCAAGCAGCTGGTGGCGGGGGTGGGCTACTGCCTCCGCTGCTGGGCCCTGACGGCGGGGGCGCTCATGATGGCCACGCAGCTGGTGGGGCGGGCGGGGGGGGTAGAGGGGAGGAATTGGCCAGGCCAGGGACAAGGGGGGTGGCGAAAAGAGGGAAGGGTGGGGGGGTAACGAGAACACCCGTGGAAAGGAGTGTCTTGAAAACCATTTACGCGACAAGGGGGGGGCAGGTGGGGACGAAGGAGGGAGGGAGGCGGTGGTGCCTCCTGTTCACTTGTCATCGGCTTGGAGCTAGTTGTCGGAGCCATGGGCTCGGAGCTACCGGTAGCCGTCGCTAGTCACGGCTGGTGGCTTCGCTTCCGCGCACTGACCCTCAGGCTTCCACCACCACTTCCACTGCGCCCTCCCCTCCTCAACGGTTTCCCCCGCCCCTCCCCTCCGCCAGGTCTTGGGGGTATCCATCCTGACCTACCAAACCCGCCGCACTGCTCGCCAGCTGCTGCAGCCGGTGCTGCACCACCCAAGGGACTCGTTCGCGCGGGCAGCAGGTGGGGAGCAGCGAGGAATCTGGTTGGCACGACATAGTAACCCGGGGGCCCGGTGTGTGCGTGTGTGTGTGTGGAGGGGAGGGCAGTGCAGTGCCGGAGTGAGTGGCGGGGCGGGGGAGCGCACACCTCAGGAGAGGGGGGGCATGAAGACCGGTTACACGACATAGGTGTAGGAGAGGGGGGCCGAGACGAGAGAGGGGTGGGCATAAGGACCGGTTACACGACATAGGCATAGGAGAGGGGGGCCGAGACGAGAGAGGGGGGGGCATAAGGACCGGTTACACGACATAGGTATGGGAGGGGGCCGAGGCGGGCGATTGCTCCCACCTCCGACTGACTGGTGGGCACGATTGGGTTCTCCCCGGCTCGAATGGCCGTAACCCGAGGGTCGCATTACCCCGCAGGAACAGCTGCCATGAAATAATGCATCTAAAAGCCTAACTAGTTTTATTATGTGGAAAACAGTGTAAAGTTCTCTTCCCCCCACCGTGGTCAGCTCCCGTCATCCCATTCCCACTTGCCAGCAAACCCTCGCCAGCCTTGTAATGCCCCCACCGCGCTGCCCTCCCCCCCCCACCCATACACACATGCACACCCCCTCTCAGGCCTCGTGATGCCGGTGGTGATGATGTACCTGCCGCTGCACTTCAGCTGCTCGGCCATTGCCGCCGCCTTCGCACTGCTGCCGCTGCGCCAGGCCGCGGCGGCGGTGGCTGCCGTACTGCTGCCGTACTTTGTCATCACGCTGCGGGGCCACCCCGCGCACTCGGGTGGGTTGCGGGGGGGTGCGAGGTAACCCGTTGGAAAGGCTTAGTACGACTGCAGTTGTCTGCTCCAGCAATGGTCCTAATGTCCTACCGCTCCAGCACTGGTGCAGTACGAGGTGCAGGGAGGGCAGGGTCGCGACGCGCGGCGGGACAGGGCGGGTAGCTCCGTCGGCTGTCGTACGGCAACGGCGCGCTGCTGCTGCCAATGGACCTCCCCCCTGACGGGCTTTCCTCACAACCCTCCTGCTGACTGCCCCCCGCCCCCTCCTCGCACCCCCCCCCTGCCACCCCTCCGTGCGGCCGCTGACTGCCCCCAGGCTGCCGGCGGTGGGAGTGGCTGTGCCGCTGGTTCAGCCGCGAGGTGGAGGGCAGCCTGGCCTTCTGGGCGGGTCGCCTGCTGGTCATCAGGGACTTCCCGGGTACGGCGCACGAGGTGGCGGACGAGCTGGAGCGGCAGCGGGGCGAGGGACACCACCACCACCACAACCAGCACCACCAGCTGCCCCAGCCCCAGCCCCAGTCGTCCCAGCAGTCGTCTCAGCCCCAGCAGCAGTCGTCGCAGCAGCACCGGCGGCGCTACGTGTTGGGATTCCACCCCCACGGGCTCTACCCCACCGGCGCCGGCTTCCTGCCGCTCATGCCCAGTGTGCACGCCGCCCTGCCCGGCAGCACCATCGTGACGCTCACTGCGTCCATAGTGCACTACCTGCCCGGGCTGAGGGACATTGCGGGCTGGGCGGGGTTCAGACAGGTGAGGGGGGGGAGGTCGAGGAAAGGGGGGTTTCGAGGAAGACCCGTGGATGCGAGAAAAAAAACGTTTAGGACAGACGTTTAAGGTGCATGCTGGAGATCTGGGTTGAGGAGACGAAAGGGGGGGATGGAGGGATCGGTGTAGGCCCTTGAGGGTTCGGGGGCGGGGGCGGAGACGGCGTTCTGGGGATTGGGCCAGGTAGAAGGGACTTGTTGCTTACTGCTGGTTGCCGCTGGGGCGGGGCGGGGTGTGCGCAGGGCTCGGACTCGTGACCCGGTTGCTGTGGGACGAGGGTTTGGGAGGGGCTTCAGGCGGGTGCTGGAAAGGAGCTGCGGTGGGGGGTGGGGGGGGGAATGGGAGAAGGCCACAGCAGCGCACACACACACACACCGCCACCTCGATGCGGGGTGTGTGTGTGTGTGTCGCTTCGTGTTTTGCCGTCGCCTCCTCCCCCCTATCACCGCCACGACCATCCCCCACCCACACCACCCTGCAAACCCCGCTGCCCCCCACCCCCCCGCTCGCCCCCAGGTGACACGGGCCACTTTCCGACGGGCGCTCCGCGACACCGGTGCCGTACTGCTGTGTCCGGGGGGCCAGGCGGAGCTGGTGTACGCGGACAGGGCCCTCCCGCCTCGGGGCTCACCGGCAGCAGCGGCCGCCTCTGCCGCTAAGGCCTCCCCACATGCCGCCCTGGAGGTCGCAGCAGCAGCCGGGGGGGTTGACGGTGACGAGAAGACCCGGAGCCCGGCGGGCGCAGCCGGGGGAGGCGGCCCGGAGGGTTCGGAGGCGTCAGCTGCTGGATCATTCGGATTGCGGCCGCCGTCGCCGGAGGCTGTGCCGCGACCCGTGGGTCGGCAGCTGCGGCAGCGGCACCAGCTGGTGCTGTACGCGGGCCATCAGGGCTTCGTGCGGCTGGCGCTGGAGGAGGGGGCCTGGCTGGTGCCGGTGCTGGCGCTGGGGGAGACGTTGCAGGTGGGGGAGAAGAGCGTGGGGGAAAGGCAGCCAGGAAACCGACGTAGGAGGAAGAACGAACGGAGTTTTGGGGAAGGGGGGTAACGGGGTGTTAGACGGTTGGGACGGGATGGACGAGTTCAGCGTCAAGGTTTGAGTCGGACTAGGGGCCCGACTGCAGGGCAGCAGCTGGGTGGCCCCCTTGTACCCTTCACCTTCGGCGGCCCCCCACGCCCACCAAACCCCGCACACACACATTCGCGCACACACTCAAACACACACACACACGCACGCACGCGCTCATTTCACGCCCTATTTATAGACATCCTCCCGTACCTTCCGCACCCTTCCGTAACCCCCCCCCCCTTCCGCACCCTTCCGTAACCCCCCCCACACACACACACACGCAGCTGCGCAACCTCATCTCCGCCCCCGAGCTGCAGCGGGCGACCTACAAGCGGCTGGGCTTCCCCGTGCCCTTCATCCTGGCGGGCCGCTGGGGCCTCACCACACTGCCGCTCCGGAACCCGCTCGTGTACGTCATCGGCCGCCCCCTGCAGCCGCCCGCCGGCTGGGAGCAACAGCGCCAGCGCCAGCTGCTGGGGCTGGGCCCGGAACCGGACTCCGCAAAGCCGCATGGGGCGGCCCCGCCGCCGCGACCACCTCGGGACCGGAGCGCGGGAGGAGGAGACGAGGGGGGAGGGGGCGCTGCCGGGCAGCAGCCCCGCACCTCCCACTGCTCCACCGGGAGCAGCCCCGGTGGAAGTGGAGGTGGTGGTGGTCGGGGTGGCAAGGCAGGGCCGCGGAACCGGCGGCAGCAGGGCAGGCGCGGGGCTTCGGGCGGCATTGGGTCGCCGCCGGCGGAGGCGAAGGCGGGGGGGGGCGGTGAGGGTCCGGCGGCTCCGACGGCGGCCCCTGCTGCGGGCGTCGTGGCGGTGCCTCAGGCGCTGGTGGACGAGTACCACTGGCGGTTCTACGCGGCGCTGGAGGACCTGTGGCGGCGCCACCACCACCAGCACCCGGTGCTGCGGCATGCGGAGCTGCTGGTGGAGTGGGGCAAGCACGCGCCACCCAGCGGCTCCGGGCAGCAGCAGCAGCAGGAGGGCTGAGAGGAGCATGAGTAAGGATAGGGGCATGTGGGGCGTGAGTAAGTGGCGGTACGAGCAGCGGCGGGTGCAATAGCTTTGCGTTCGGAAGGAGCGGCATGAATAAACAGGGCAGCGGTGGGCATGTATGAGGGAGTCGGAGGAAAGTGTGCAGCGCATGGCAGGACATTCTTTTGGAGGTGACGCATGGTGGCGGCGATGGAGGGGTGGGGGATTGGGGGTGATGGGAGGTGCCGCAGGCGCGGGTGAGGTGAGGGGTGTAGCAGGCGCGGGGAGGATTTGGAACCGGGTGGGGGAGAAGGTACGGCACGGCTTTGAGGTCGGTAAGGTATCTGTCACCTTGGAGCAGTGCGGTTTCGAAAGGCGACGGAATCCCTTGGGTCGGAAGTGGGTGGCCGGTACCCGTACGGCTACACAGTGGTTCCGCCGATAATACGTGCGGCGTAGGGCGCTGGAGCCGGAGCCCTGGGCAGGTGCAGCAGTAGCGGAGGAGACAGTAGCGGCAGCAGCGGCAGTAGTGGTGTGTTTGTGGAAGTGTTTCGACGCATGTGAGTGGGTGGGCAGCGGCGCGGCCGCAGGTACATACCGAGGCGGTGGGAGCATGAGCGTTGTAGTGTGGTGGTGCTGCGCGGGGAAGGGGGTGGGGCGCGGGGTGGGGCGCGATGTGGGGCCGAGGTGCCCGGCGGCTGATCGTGTCGGGTACTGAGGCCTTCCTTGCGCGGTCGCGGTGGAGCAGCTGACGGTCGCTTGTCGCTATGTGTGTATTGCAAGGGGCGCCGACGCTGTCGACACGTTCCCGGGACTCACTCCATCCCGAACCCGACGGGACGTATGCCATCCCCGAACCCCTGGAGACGGCGGCGGGCGGTGGCGGCCAGCCATCGGGGTCAGCCGCTGAGGCGCTGCGAAACCAACCGTACGACGAAGAATGTGCGCGTGTGATTCGTTACCGTTGCATAGGCGACGGGTGGTGCTGCGCCCGTACTGGCTGAGAGTCATTTTGGGTCAGCTGAAAAATGAGGGCGGCGGCAGCGGCAGCCCGGGCGTTCGAAGCTCGCTGAAGTTTTCGTGTCGGCTCTTGTGGCATCCTGTCGCTGGAAACGCAGCGGAGGACGTCGGAGGGTGCGTGTGTCATGGCGGTTGTTGCCGCTTTGCTCCATTCGGAAAACGGAAAACGGAAAGCCCGGCATGTGAGGAGCGCGGGCGGCCGAGGAGAGCGAGATTTGTGAGCTGTGTGGGGAGGGTGGGCGGGTTGGTAGTGTGCGCAGTGCCGAGATTTGCTGGATGCTGCCTACCTGGATCTCGTCTGGAGGGGCGGATATGGCTGGAGCGGCGAATCAGGCGGGGCTTCGTCGGGAGCGGCCTTGATTTTGCCGTGGGAGTGGCTCGCCTGCTGTGACTTCGGTGGCGGGGGTGGGAGTGGCTGCTGTGGCGGCGACGGCGGCGGGGGGGCTGCAGGGGCATGTGTGGACCGGCGCGTCCCGCCGCTGCCAGCGCAGCGCTAGGGGCAGCACACAGGAGGCGGAAGTGGAGGATGTAGGGATGTACGTGTTATAAGTGAATCGGGGGGCGCCGGACCTTTTGTCACGTGTGGCTGGCGCTTCCATCCACGGACGCCGCGACTCCCGGAGGAGGAGGCAGCGGCTGCCTGCTTATGTGGTTATAGAGCCCGAATCCTGGGCTTCAATCCTAAGACATGGTGTTTTGTTTGATTTAGTTTGTTCCTTGGTATAGTATGTTCCTTTCGTTGCATCAACCCTTGCCGGCAAAATTACGCGGGCAGGCGAACGCATAAGTAGGATTGGTGCGGGGGCTAGCAGCGGACCACGGCCGTTAAGCTGCAGACGGGCAGGCTCTGGTGATGTACGGCGGCCGGTCGGTGTACGGCGGCCGGTCGGTTTTCGTCATACGCAAAAGGTGACACGTGGCTGATTGGGCGCAGCAGCCCAACGGGTCGGTGGGTCCTCGCCCGAGCTGGAATTTGTGGCACGCCGTAACGGCAGCCGTCAGTGGTTTCCTTCTTTAAGCTAATTTGGCAGCCTGATTGCAGGTGTGCATCGGAATGGCGGGTACGCTTTTTTGCCCTCGTTTTGCGGCCGGGGGGAGCTCTTAGGTTTCTCCTCGGGTGGGTTCGGATCTCCGCGAGAGTTCCCTCCCTGGACCTTGTCCGCTGCTGCCGAGTGTGCGAGTGCCCTCGACGACGAGCAGGAGGATGAGGAGGGGCCCGAGCCGGGCGCTGTAGGAATACTTTGCGCGCTATGAGAGGTGCAAATCCCCATCGTTCGGCACCGAGCGCAAGCGCGGTGTCTCGATTACGAATGCAGGGGAGGAGGGGCCTCCGGAAGTACGTTGGACGTGCGCACTGCGTGCTCCAGGGGCACCCGCGCACTGCGTGCTCCAGGGGCGTCCGCGGCGGGTCCACGCTGCGGTGGCATCCGGCTGCAAGGCAGCTACCGATACGGCACGCGCGGTGGCAACTGCCAGCGCACCGCTTCGCCATTCGGGCGGACGTGTCGGCGGCTGCACGGAACACACGCCTTGGCACGAGCGCTGCACCCCATGGCGGGGCCGGCCGCAGTTGGTGGCAGGCGTCGAGGGTCATCCTAGATCCTCCGTTGTCGAGATGGGGCGTTTCCCGAGGGATGGTGGGCGGGTGCGAGAAGACCCGGTTGCGCGACATAGGAGACGGTGGGTAGAAACGAGCTGGCGAATAGTCTTTGGTGTGGCACGCAATGTGGTTGCATCCTACTGCTCGCAATGTGGTTGCAACCTGGCAGGTGCGAGCCTAGACCTTACCCCGGAGGTGGTATCGCCCGGAGGTGGTATCGCCCGGAGGTGGTATCGCCCGGAGGTGGTATCGCCCGGAGGTGGTACCGCCCGGAGGTGGCCGTGTTTCAGTTGTGATGATGATCTACCAATTGATTCACCTGCTGGTCTGCCAACTGCTCCGCGAAGCTCCAGTGTCTTTCGCATCTGTGGGTGTCTGTGTGCGCATCCATGTGGTGGGGGCCCCGCCCCTCATCCACCTGCCATCCCGTGCTGGCAGTGTAACGACGGCGGAGCCTTCCTACGCACCCGCCCAGGAGAAGAAGCCATCTAGCAATGCGGGCGTGAAGGCACCAGCCAGGGATAGCATCACGCGACCGCCAGGCCTCCTTGCCTTGCAGCTTGCGCCCCCGGATCTACCTTGGCGACGGAACCACTCAGACAGTACCGCCTTTGACTCCCAGCCCGCGCGATTCCGACATCCCAATCGACCACCCTCGTATAGCCCCAACCCGCACAGCTGCCTGCCGTTACTTGCCTTACTTTGCTGAGTGCCCTGGCCGTACGTGACATATGGCTGGAGCAGCATCGGTCGGAGGGCGCATGAGGCGAGCTCACTGCAACAATTTCGCATTACAGCGCCATAGTGGGCCCAACAAGGAGGTCACCCGCCAGACCCCACTCTTCTAGGCCGCCTCGAGTCTCCGCCAAATCCACCGCCGCGTCCGCCACCCCCCATCCTGCCCCGAAATCCCCCACCATCCCCATTGCCCCACCAAATCCGCCACCGGATCCGCCAGCTTGCCAGCCATACGGCTGCCAGTATGCAAAGTAGCTGACCCTCGCCCCCAGAAGTCAATATGGGAAGAGTCCTCAAAACCCCTGGAAACAAGCGTCGTACTGTACGGCTCCCGGCTGTGCCGCGCTGCCGTCCAGTCGCTCCCACACTCGGTTGATGGCAGTGGGGGCGGCGTCCCGTGGGTCGGCCGTCCCCCACCCGTCCGGCCCATCCGGATGCGGCGCCATGTCGGCCACCCAGGAGTAGCGGCTCGCGGCGGGCGACCCAGGGGTCGGGAAGGGCTGCGAGGGGCCGGGCAGGCCGTCGTCTCGGGGCCTGGACCGGGCGGCGGAACCGGGAGAGAGGGACACGGAGTGGGTGGGAGCGGGTTGCTAAGACTGCGCAGAGAGAAAGCCACGTTGGGGTAATGCGGTCCTCTCCCCCCCGGGCATGTCATCAAGCGCTGGGGGGCTGCGCGCAGGTCCACATCCACATCCCATTCCCCGAGCAACCGCGTGTGTATCTGATGTGGACTGTGGAGGGCTGCGAGCCCCTCCAAGAGGTCCCGATGGCCCTCCCTGGCGCCGTCACACGACGCAACACGTCATCACTACACCCTAGCGGCAGCACAGGTTGCGACCCCAGAGGCGCGCCTCTCCTACCACCTCACCGAGACGACAATCTGACCCCTCGTGGCCTCCAGTCCACCGTAACCAGGGAGTTGGGAGTTGGGAGTTGGGACGGCGTCGTCGTCCCGGTAGCTCCCGCACAAGCCCTCCACCCCAGGCCCTGACGGGTACCCTCGTTGCCCCGGACCCCAACGCCTCCCGTCAGGTCGTTTCTGCCCTTCGTTTCGCATATCGTGTAACCGGTTCTTCTCGCCCCCTCCTCCCCCCACACATACCTGCCTAGGAGTCGCAGCCGAAATAGGACCTCGGACTTTTAGTTTCCTCGATCAAGTTCTCCAGCGTGCATCTCCAAACGTCTGTCCTAAAGGGATTTCCTTTCGTACACGGGTTTTCCTTGCAGCGACACACCCACCCACCTGCACTGGATGTCCCGCCAGAAGGCAACCATGAGGGTGATGCGGTGCTCTCCGGGCCGGGGGCTGGGGCCGCGGCCGGGGATGACCCCTGGGTGTGTGTGACGTGGCGGAGGAGGACGGGGGATCAGCTGCCGTACACGCGTCATTGGTGCCGTACACATGCTCTGAAGCACGAAGTGTTTGGAGTCTCTCCCTGCCCCCCCTCCTCCCAGTGGCTGCCTTGGAAGCGGGGAGGCCAAGAGGAGTAGAGGCCGGGTGGTCTTCGCGTCGCCGCCCTGAGTTGCCTGCTGGATCTCAGCTCGGAAAGCCCAGCGGCGACTCGGGGGGACGACACGAAGGCAACCCGTCTTCTTGACCTTCTCGCATCGTATACGCACATGCACTTGCGGCGACGTGCGCTGAGACCCCGCGTACCAGCCACTGACACTACGCACCCACTCCCCCCCACAGACCCCAGCCATCCAGTCCATTCCCCCAACCAAGCGATGATCCCAACTCCACCCCCCCCCACCATGCAGCACGGTGCTGTCGAACATGCCCAGCCGGTTCTCCCGGGGGTGCACCAGCCACCCGTGAGGGGCCAGCGGCCCGCCTAGCAGCTGCGGCCACGAGGATGGGTGGTCGAGCGGGGAGGGGCAGGCGGGGGGGGGGCAGGTGGCGGGGGTGGCGGGGCTGATTTGAGTTCACTGCTGAAAGCCGGAAAGGGTACTCCAGCGGCAGGGGGCTTCAGAGGGTTCGGCGCATGACGGGGTTCGGAGGCGGCCGCAAAGCAGCGGCAGAAAGGGACTGCAGGGAGGGAAGCTGTACGGCAGGGGATTGAGCGCTTCGTATTCGCACGGTCCGTCGTACGCGGCGACTTCAACCGCGTACCTGGGGAGTGACGAGCGTGGGACCTCCGACGCCGCCTGCCAGTGCAACAACGGCGGCGGGAGCGAAATGACTTTAGGGTTTAGGGCCCTTATGGATTAGGGCCCTAAGGGTATAGGGCCCAAGACAGCTCCGAGCGTATCGGAACGGCTGTAGACCCAGAGAGGGGCAGTAACAGGAAATGCCGTTGACGGCAAAACACGGTATCCCCCTTGCGTTAGGAGCCCCTGTAGGCTCCAAAGCTCCGAAACCCAGTGCCTTCAGCAAACGCAACCTTGCCCGCCCACATGGCGCGGCCTCCTCGAAGATGGCTTCGGTGCCTCTCCTTGTGTGGACCGCGAAGTGGGCCCCACAGCGGTCCATTCCGCTGCCCCTGGCCGCCCACCTCGGGGCGGATCGGAGTCACACGGCGCCCACCACCCACCCGTGAGGTAGATGACTGATGACACGAGGGGGTTGCGCACCCCGCCCACCCCCTCGTCGTCGCTGTCGAAGTGCAGCTGGTGGCCCGAGGGGTGCCGCCGGCAGTGAGCCCACCACTCCACGTACCGCGCCTCCGCCACCGCGGGGAAGCGAGCCACCACCAGGCGCTGCAGCAGTGTGGCGGCCTGGTGGACGGCGCTGAGGCAGGGGGAGCCCTGGGGGGGAGGGGGGGGAGGGTATGTGAGGAAAACCCGTGGGTCGGCACTAATTAGGAAACCAAGTAAGAAAGTGTCTGATACGCATGCTGGGAGATGCATGCTGGAGAACTTGGATGAGAAAACGAAATCCGGAAGGGGCGGGGGAGGGTCGAAGGAGGAGCGAGGCAACGGGGACGGGGACGACGCGGCTGAGGCGGGTGAGTGAGGTGACGGCTGTGGGGCGCTTTCAGCAACATGCCTGCAGGTGTAACAGGAGGATCCCCTGTCGTCGGCCTTCGCTGTCGTACCCGTGTACGACACCCACCCACCAGCTCGTGCATGTACGAGAAGTAGCCCACCCTGCCGTAGCCGTGTTCCCGCCAGAAGCGGCTGTCGGGGGCCAGGGCGGTCCGCAGTGCACCCAGCAGCGCGGCGGGCAGGGCGCCGTCTACCGCCCGCACGTAGCGCTGGTGGTCGGGCTGGGACCCGGAGGAGGCGGAGGAGGCGGAGGCGGCAGAGGAGGCGGAGGCGGTGGCGGTGTCGGAGGGTGAGGGGTCGGAGAGGAGCGGGTCCAGAGGGTAGTGGAGCACCTGGGGGGACCCGGGGGCGGGGCGGGTACGGCAGTGGTGGGGAGGCGGAGGAGGAGGTGGTTTGGAAGTGGCGGGTTGAGGCCTGGCAGCAGACAACGGACAACGAACAACGGACAACGGGTTCAAACGGCCCGGGACGAGATGAAGGATTGAAGCTGGGGCGCAGGTGGTTGCAGCAGTCAGGCGTTTGCCCTGACAAGCTTCATCAATAAAAACACCGGTCGTACTTTTCACCGCCGGCGCATCGCCGGACAACCCGGTTGCTGAGCCGCAAGCCGGGGCAACGGAAGGACGGAAGCCGTCGCCTCCGCCTCCTCCCAGGCCCCGGCCCCTCAATCCCCCCTTCTCCCCCCCTTCCGCCCGCACCTGCCGCGCCAGCCGGTGCGTGAACTCCAGGGAGGCCAGGTGCGGCGCCGCCTCGTCATCACGCCCCGCCTGGCACAGCATCATCGCCAGGGAGCGCCGCGCCGCCATGCCCGCCTCCCACTCCCGCCGACACGCCGCGTTGACGTCCAGCAGCAGCGCGGCGCCTCCGTCGTCGTCGTCGTCGTCGTCGTCACCGCCCCCATCGCCTCCGGCCCCCAGCCGCTCCGCCACCCCCAGCGCCCCCGTCAGCAGCTGCTCCGCCTCAAGAAGGTCCGCTGTCTGGTCCGCACGAGAGAGCAGGGCCTGGGAGGGGGATGGAGAGGAAGCCCCACGGCGGAGCCGGGGGCGGGGACGGGGATGCGGGTGGGACGGGGTTTAGCAAAGGGGCAAGTGGGCGAGAGGAGGGGTAGGGTGTGTGTGTGCGTTTGTGCTGGCTGGTGGTTCTGATTTGTTATGGTGGGTGGCGACACGGATGGTCGCGGAAGAGGTGGCGGTTCGGAGGGCGGGGAAGCGGGCGATGAGCTGCAGGAGGTGGAGGCGGTGCGAGCGGCTGCTGCCCAGCCCAGCCACCTCCCCGCCACACCGCTGTTCTTCTCCCCAAAGGCTCAGGATTGGGACAGCCCACCATAGTGGCCGAAGCGGCTAGCGGGTCCAGGCACGTACAGGCTGACGTCGAGAGGCGGTTCTTCCGCAGGCAGCCCGCCCCTCCAGCCGGCTGCCCGCCTTCCCGGCATCGCTTCATCCCCCGCCTCCGCTGCCGCCGCAGCCGCCGCCACCGCAACCAGCCCCCCTTCCAGCCCGCGCGCTGCCGGCCCTTGCGCCCCGCCCATCCCACAGCTCCCACAAACGTCGCTACTGCCGAATCATATATAGCTGTCGCTCTTGTTCGCAAGCCAAGATGCATAACATATTAACACTACCGAAGTACGACAAACACGTGCCCCCACCTGCGCCAGAGCGATGGCTGCCGCCACGAAGTCCGGGAACAGCGCCCGGGCGGCCCCCAGCTGCCGCAACTCCGCAGCCTCACGCCGGGGCCACATGCGGCCCAGCAGCTTGCCTGGGGGGGGGTGCGAGGAAGACCCGTGGGGTGGGTGGGTGGGCGTGGGTGGGTTGCGAGGAAACCCCGTGTAGGCGGGGTGGGCGGGCGGGTGGGGTTAGGGAAAAGGGATGGAGGTGTCCGCAGTTGGGGCTGGCGCTGCGGGTGGGCCTCGGGGACCCTCCGCCCTGCACCCTCCGCCCTCCCATTTCCTCCCCCCCCCCCGTGCGGGGGGGGGAAGTAAACCCCCTCCGTGCGGGTTTACTTTTCAGACCTGACCCCGGCCCCCCCGTTCCCGACCCTCGGGGCCGCACCCAGCTCCAAGTGACAGCTGGCCAGCAGGAACCCAGGCTCGTCCTCCCAGTCGTCAAGATCCAGATCCAAGTTATGCCGCACGACAGCGCTGTACGATCTTATCCCGGCCGACAGTGCCTCTAGCGCAGGCCACACTGCCGACAGCGGGTCCTCCTCATGCTGGGCCCCCTGGAGCGAGCCGTCAAGACTACTGGGAGCGCCGCCGCCTTCTTGCGGCGCTGTGGTGGTGGCGGCGGTGGCGGCGGCGGCCGGCCAGCCCATCTTCTCCTGCAGCTGCTGGCAGCACGACACCAAGGCTGCCAGCGCCTGGGCGTCCGAGCGGGCGCCGCTGATGGGGGTCCAGGCCTTGACGGCTGCTAGCGCATGCCTGTAGAGCTGAAGGGGCGTGGCAGCGGTGCTGCGCATTCAAAAGGGTGGGGGCAGGGAGGAGCCCGGGTGGGGGCAGGGCGGGGAGGAGTGTGAAGGGTAAAAGAGATGGGGAGGCGGGGAGGGCTCGGCAGCCGGCAGGCGGACGGGAAGCGTGCAGATCGCAGGGACAAACAGCCAAGTGGGGGCTAAGGGCTGGGGCCGGGGGGTTGGAAATCCGTAGGGGGGTGATTGCGGGTTTCTTCAGGTCGCAGAAGCAACTCGGTGGCCGTGTGGATCCAGAACAGTGCCGTACGTTGGTGTGCCGCATTTACGGGATCGCCAGGAGGTGAGGCCTTATGCTGTGGCAGCACAGAGCTCGCCGTCCGGTCCACGGGTGAGCAAGTACAGGAGCGCACCAGCATAAACGAACCCTTAGGGGAGCGCGGACATGCAAGCTTGCGGAGTTGGAACAACAACCGGGAGACGGTCGCCGACACGTACGCGTGCGTGTCAGTGTAGCCAGACCTACCTCGACACGGCTCTCCCCTTCCGCTTGGCTGCACCGCCTTTTGGTGCCATAGCGGGGCTCCGTCCTGGCACACGGCGGCAGCGTGCTACAAAGTCGTAGGTATGGCCGCCGACATGTCACGACAGCAATGGGTAAAGTTAGGCCAATTGGTCGCAAGATAGGTATTGCTTATTGATTTGATATTACTGCATTACACATGTTCCTCTCACCAGGATGGGCTTTAGGCGAATTCCGGCATGCAAATTGGTGCAAGTCGTACCCCCTCAAGCCTTATTGCACAAAACTAGTTGGAACACAAACTATGCGATCCAGCTATCGATATTACTAATAGTATAGGTGGTTCCCAGTTTTTGTCGGGAGGTCGCGACCGACCCACGTCCGCTAACGGCCACTGCGTGCGGGCCGGCTGTGCCCCATGGCTACAAATGAGAATCAACTTGACGTCTTGCTCCAGGCAGTGGAGGAGGTGGTGGAGCAGCCAGAGGACCTTGAAGGCTGTGAGACGCTCATTGAGGGTAGCTCACTTAAGAACAACTTCCTACGCATCGGCCAGGCGCTAGTGACAATCAATGATAGAAAGCTTTATAAGAGAGCGGGATTAACTTCCTTTACACAGTACATTGAGCAAAAGAGCGACTTTGGGTTCGGACCCCGGCAGGCGCTGCGCTTGCTGGCCGCCACGCGCTTGGTACGCAACTTTCCTCCAACCATCGCCTTACCAACGAGCGAGCGACAGGTGCGCGCGTACAGCACCTTTGGAAGAGCCTTTGCTCGACGCGGTGGTGTCGGTAGACCCAGTGGTCACTACTAGTGGTAAAGCACCTGAGTATGTGCCAGTTAGTCCACAAGGTCTGTGCACAAGGCCGATCAGTTGCAAATGTCTTTGTGTTGAACTAGATGGTTTCTATGGGTGTTTCACAGCAAACATGCTGCGAGGCATTTGGAACGGACACCGGCAAGTTCGCCCAAGGAACATGTTGCAGATTTACTTAAATAAGTTTTAGAAAACTGGTATGCGCTCACATTGGCGCGTCGTGGTCCAAGTCGCTGTTGGGTACTCAGTCATCACAGCAAGTTATCTCCACAACACATGATGTTTCTTACGAACTGTCCTTACTGTCGCCGCGTCGGTTCCCCTTCGTTATTTTCTTCCTTTGGAAGAAAAAGAAAGTTCCGTCCATCATGCGAAGGCCGAACAGTACGGTCCCCTGACGCACCCCCTGCCTGCTCGCCTGGTCTCCTGCCCACCAACCCCCCTTCCCCACCCCCACATGCCACCCACCATCGCCGCACGCAACCGCTCCCTCGTTCCCCTTCCCTCGTCGCTTCTCCCCGCCCTCACCTGCGCTGCCCTGCCCCCCCATCCCCTGCCCAGGTCCGCGCCCTAGTTGGGCTGGAGCAGCAGCAGGCCGTCAAGGTGTGGGTCAAGGCCAACCTCATAGCCCAGGAGACTGGGGTGCCCCTCACGCACCGCCTGGTGGAGTCCGTACTGGGCAAGGAGCTGCCGGCCAGCTACCGCCAGGCCACCCGCGACTGGCAGGTACGCGGAGGGCACGGGGGGCCTTTATGCGGTGCACGGAGGGCTTAACGCGGAAAGGAGCCTTCGGCAGTTTTGCAGGAGACACGCACCGCGCAACGCAGTTACTGCCACCTCGCTGCCAGCGTTGGCATCAGCGTCGCCACCGGCCTGTCCTGTGCACTGTAGACAGCCCGCTGCTATACGCGCATGTAGTACGAGCCCGCTGCCGACCACTTCCCGAGGAGGGGTTCACCACGGCTCCTACGTTAGTTCCGCATTCGGACCACCCTGACGGTCTCACCCTGACAGCCTAGGGCCAGTGGGCACCCCGCGCTCGTCTCCGCCTGCCAAGCTCGCCTCTTGGCTGCATCACCCGCGCTCCCGTCCCGTGCCGCCTTTCTAACGCGAAACAAATAGCCTTTGGCCTCGCGACTCCGAAACCGACCTCTGCCCGGTGTGTCCGCGACCGCTCTGCCCGGACCCCCTCATGGAACATCCCCCCCCAACCCCGTTACCTTATCGGTTTTACTAATCTGTTTTACTCCTCAGTGTCGGCCTTATGGATTGTTTACTCAAAACCCCGTCCCAACACGTATTTATGACCGATAGCCTTTCCTCGATTTTCTATGCCGTGTTCAACGGTTTCCTTGCCCCCCACCCCACCAACACCACCCCACCCCGCCAGGACTACGTGTCTCCCGACTCGGAGTACTACGCCACCCCCGCCCACATCCTGACGGCCGTGCGCAAGGTGTTTGCCGGCGTCATCGACCTGGACCCCTGCTCCGACGAGAAGTCCAACGGGGCCATTAAAGCCACCAAATTCTACTCAGCAGAAGACGACGGACTGGCGCCGGAGAATGTGTGGAGTGGCAAGGTGGGGCCGGCAGGGCGGTGTGGCGGTGAGGGAAGCCACGGGCGCCGCTGGGTGCCGATCCCGGCACGGCCTGGAACTCGGGCCTGAACCCCGGATCGAGCTCATGACCGGAACCTGACGTGTAGTCGGGTGTGAGTGTTGAGATGGACCCAGGTGGGCCAGGCTGACGCAGTAGACCCAGATGGCGCTTCAGGCAGGCAATCGGATGCCATGGGCCGGTACCATCAGCTTGATGACCAAGCGAGCGTCACTTACCCAGAGCTTCGTCCCTCCTACCCTTATTTGGGTCGATGACAGCACCGGTGACAGCACCGGTGACAGCATCCGTGACGCCGCGCCTCAAGCACCCAACTGCACTCCACCGCTCCCCCCACCCTCAGCCCGCGAAGCGCCCCAAAATGTTTTCTTGTCGGTTTACTTACATCCGTGAAGTGCCGACCCATGGATTTCCTCTCAACCTCTCCGGCTCCCCCGCGCCCGCCCCGCCGCCACTCCCCCAGGTCTTCATCAACCCGCCCTCGGGCATCATCGGCGCTGAGCCAGTGCAGGGGCTGTTCCTGGAGCGAGCCATCCGCGAGGTGTCGGGCGCCAGCGCCTCGGAGTGTCTGCTGCTGCTCAAGGCGGCGGTGGGGCAGCGCTGGTTCGCCCGAGTGTTCGATCACCCGCACTGCTGGCTGTCGGAGCGCGCGCAGAAGAAGTCGGGGGCGGCGGCCGCAGCGGGCGACAGCAGCAAGAGCCCCCGAGGCATGATCGTGGTGTATGTGGGGCGGCGGGTGAAGGAGTTCTGCGACCACTTTGGCGAGATGGGCCACATCCCCGGGCTCAACGCCTGGGCGGGCGCCAAGGCCGGGCGGGACTGACTGACAGGGCAGTCCGGGGGTATAAAAGCCCGGGGGGGGTTCGAGGAAGCCGAGGGGGGGGGGTTATAAAACGAATCCGCGAATCCACGGCCGACAAACCGGGGGGGTGGAGGAGCAAGCAAATGGGCGCACGCCGTTCTTTCGCGGTGCGGAATGGCAGGGGAAGGGGGCCGAGGAGGCGGTTGCAAGGAAAGCCCGTGTACGGAGGAAAACCGGAGGGAAGGAGGGGGAGGGGGAGCAGCAGGGCGCGAAAGGCAAGGCGACGAGCACAAGGGGGGTGGCGGCGCGAGCCTCGTTTATGGAGCGTGCGGTGTATGTACGGCGCGTGACGTACGGCGAATGTGTATGCCATGTCAGCCATGAGGTACCGTCGTGTGGTCACTTGCTGCCGTGGTGGGGGAGGGGGCGAAGCCGCGCTGCGCGATGTTTTGGGGGTGATGACCACCGGCCGGTCGGCGTTCTCAATGAGGGGCCCATGAGCGCTCGGATAGCGGCATGCAGTCCGGTTCCGGTCCAGGTTCCGGTTCCGGTCCGGTTCCGGTTCCGTTTGGGGCTCGGCTGAGGGTACCGATAGCTTCGATTGCAGGGTAAGGAGGAAGGGGTTGAGGGACGTTCGTCGCAAAGCCGTTGCATGCACCTGGAATTAGATGCAGACTGCGCTTTTGAATCGGGCGCTGGATCCGGCTCGCGCTGGATCCAGCCCGCGCGTCCGGCTAGCAAGTCGGCACGCCGATTGCATTCATAGTGGGTGGGTCGCGGTGCGCAGTTGCAGGGGCCAGCATCAGGGGGTAGTGCGTGGATTTTCAGCAATTGTACGGCACAGTCCATGGGTGGATGAGGGGACCGTGCGGACAGTGCGACGTGCCCTGGATCTCGTACCGTACTAGTCAGGTGCATGACAGCCGATTTGCGGTTTCAGGGGCTTGGGGGCGAGGCTCACGTGATACCCCGTACTCACGGCTCTCCGGCGCATGCACAAACGCACATGTGTACTCGTATTCTTTTGTTCGTGGTGTAGAGTGATCAGCAATTGTGTACAGTGATCAGCAACTTATCTCGAAGTGTGTGCATGCCCCCATGGAACATGGAGCGAGGTGATGGATGGATGACTCCAGGGGAGACGTCGGCACGCAGGCCAATGGCCGGCCGCTTACTTCTTTTTCACTCACGAGGCTAAATACGCAACGAGCGTAAGCCGCCCAGTGCGTAACCGCTTTGACCTTCCACGGCAGCAGGGGCTCCTGCGCCCCGGCTCGCTTCATGGGTGCGCGCCCCGCGCTCCGCGTGCGGGGAGGGGGCGGAGGCCGCGCGCCGTGTTCTGAGGCGGGCGCTGTGTGTTGGTGGCGCGAACGGAAAACGCGCTAGCTAGGAGTGATCGTTATGGACCCGGCACGTCGGTGCATCGCCTCTCGACTCGTGACCTGCGCCGTACGTGCTGTGGGTCAGTCGGGCTTCGGGCGCGTATTGCTGCACTGCGCTGTGATGTATGCTGCGCTGTGGGTGGGGTGGGGTGCTGCGCCCAGTGCTCGCGTCGCGGCGATGGCAATAGTTTGGCGCATCGCGGCACGTGGACGGTTAGCAGTCACCGCTAGCTCATTGCCCGCGTCTGAGCCGGGTTACCGGGTGTGTGTACCGCGAGTTGTACGAAGTGGCGTGCCGCGGAAGTGGCGATTGATTACTGTCGCGGAAGTGCCGTTTGATTACACAAGAAGGGAACTGTAGGATACACTAGGGGCTCCGATGCATCATGAGTATCAAACCCCGCGTGCCGCTTATTAACTGACAAGGCCAAATGTCTGCTTCCCTCCGTACAACCGACTCACACAATGGTACCCGCCTGCGATAAAAGACTCCCGCCTTTGCGACATACGCCTAGTGCGCCACAAGCGCACCATCAATGCGCTGCATTTGTAGCGCACCTCGATGCGTGACCCACGGGACGCCGCTTGCACGGTCTGGTCTGCTACATCATCTGGCATCGGTAATGGCGTCTCACACTCTCTCTAATAACCGTATCAACGTACTCTACAAGATGGCAACATGTACACGTACCGTACACCAACAGACGACCAGCCACCGCTCGGTGGCCGAATGGTACAGTAATGACCTACCTATGCGGAAACACTCAGTGCCTCCAAGCAGTATGAAGGGACCGCTGAACGTCTGGTCCGAACTCCTGAACCCTCTGCATTTATTACGCCAAAAGCATAGCTTATCTGCTAGGTACTTTCCAAAAACAGCTACGTCTGCCGGCACGCCGCCGGGCAACTTGGTCTTCTCTCTTCTTCACAAAGGCTCAAGACGCTGCCCTCGCCAAGGGCCGCCACCCAACACCGCTCTGGCCGTCCTTCATGTGCGGCGGGGCGCTGGCAATCTAAACTCCTCCTGCTCGCTGACACTTAGAAACCAGCGAGCGGATAGCATTAGGTACATAGGTACACAAGGACATGTACCTTACATCAAGTACCTTGCATCAACAAACGGCTTGGGTCACAAGTGCGCGACGGACCGCTCGACGGATCGACCCTGCAAAATAGCGCTTCCGTGCCCGGCGGGCGCCGCTCGAGGCATGGCCACAACGCGTAAGGCCACAGATCCCGGACAAACACAAATGACATTAAAGCCCAAAACACATTCTGGCAGCGCGAGTGCGCCCCCGCCGCCCGTGATGACGCGCGTGAGGCCCCCCCTCCTCCGGACAACAACAACAACAACACGGTCCATCCACCGGACCCGCAGCAGGGCCCCTGCCGCGGCCACCCAGTCCCCCGCTCGAACCCATCAACCCGCACATCACACTCCCGCGCGGAACGCGGAAGCTTCCGAAGCCTCGCCCCACAGCTGCTGCTGCCTACGCCCCCCGCACGGCCAGCCTGGCGATCCGCTTGTACATGGGGGAGCTCACAGTCGGGGGCCGTCCCTTGCCGGCGTCGCCCTCGCTGGCCCCCCGGCTGCCGTCCTCCTGCTGCAGCTGCTGCGGCTGCTGGCCCTCCGGCACCATCATCGAGGCGCACGCAGACGCCGAGGAGCACGGCGAGGAGGAGGCGGAGGCGGCGGGTAGCACCAGGTCGGGGCTGGCGCTGATGACGTGCCAGTAGCCGGCGCTGATCTCCTCCCGCAGCTGCCCGGCAGCCCAACCGCTCATGCCCAGGACCAGGTGGAAGTCCGAGGGGCTGACGATGCCGGCCTTCACCATGCGAATGGCGTCCGCCAGGCCGCCTGTCAGCGGGGGGAGGCGCAGAGTGGGAGGGCGGGAGGGGCGGGCAGGTCAGCGGCGGGAGGCACGGACACGGTGCAGAGGCGGACGCACGGGGTCGTGTTGTCACGAGTGGAGGAAGGATGGAGATCAGGTGCTGGCGCTATCGTACGCCACTGGACAAGTTTGCTGGTGCGCATGTAAAGATGCAAACAGGAAGCGGAGCAGGAGTACCCGGCCGGCCTGGTGTGTGGGGTTAGGTAGGGACCGGTGGGCAGCCGCCCGTACCCTACCCTCGGCCTAATGCTGCGGCGCTGCGCTGTGCTCATTGGTCACACGCATGCCGCCAAGTCATCACGCACATGGCTCCGCGGGCCAGCTGGCCCGGCACCCAGCCCAGCCTCAGCTTGGGAGAAGCTTGGGAGGGGCTGCCGCACTCACCCATGAACATGCCGTCCGCGATCTTGTGGCTGCGGCTGATGCCCACGAAGCGGTGCAGCAGCGTCACGTGGTCCAGGTGCACGGGGCCGCCCAGGTGCAGGCGCTGGCTGCCGAACGCCTCCTTGAAACCTGATGGTGCCGCAGCGCAGGAGGTGTACTGGGCGTCAATACGGTAGCCCAGGTGTAAGGCGCGGTGGCTTGAGCACTCAGGCAAGTGTTCAGCCAACCAAACGAATGCTTGGTAGGACACCTAGGTGGCGAATCGTGATACGCTGACGCGGTGTAGCCGTGACTCAGCTGCCGACAAGTAGGGGTCCACCCCTGCATCCCGGGCGCTGCTACGGTACTGCCACTGCTGCGCCCTTACCTGAAGCCGCTCCAAGCACTTGCAACTCGTCCACCTTGAGAGGGGAGGGCTTATTTAGGACGTAGCCCACGGAGCCCACATCGTCGTCTGCGGGGCATGAGGCAGGCCACGGAGGTTTAGGCTGGGCCGGGGGGAACCCCGTGCAGTGGCGCTGAAGCCCGTTGATACATACACAAATGCAAGGGAGGCTTCTATATCTCTTCTGTACGCACCGTGTGAAGTAATCAGTATCACGGATCCGGTGAAGAATTGCATGGTGTCGTGCCGTGCCAGGAGCAAGCACCCTTGTTCGGGCTCGGCCAGCGGGTGGGCCCAACTCTCGCCCGAGACGAGGGGCGGGTAGGGGGGCCGCTGCAGTGCCGATGTGCGCTCGGCTGCGCGTCGTGCAGTATGTTCCCAAGCCACCAGGTGCGCGCGGAAGGCCCGCCAGTCCTACAGAAGCATTTGCGGCATCCGTTTCAGAGGACGCGGTCGCGAGGAAAGCATGGAACAGCTATGGCAGAACCGCGACATATAGGTATTTCTA
Source organism: Yamagishiella unicocca (assembly GCA_003116995.1). Lineage (NCBI taxonomy): Eukaryota > Viridiplantae > Chlorophyta > Chlorophyceae > Chlamydomonadales > Volvocaceae > Yamagishiella > Yamagishiella unicocca. Next base: position 113,102 of record BDSL01000025.1, on the reverse strand, counting down.
CCTTTGCTTACCTGCCCGGTCACATCAGTCGTTGGGAAGCGGCAGGATGGAAAGCCCTGCAATCAGCAACCGCTTCGAGGTCAACGCTCGGATTCACGCCTCGACCCGGAACAAGTTCTAAAAGCTATGTACAGCGCTTACCTCTGACGCTTCATCCCTAAAAACCGAGCGACACGCTGAGCGCTTGACCCGAGAGCTGCACGGGCAGGAAACGCGTAAGTGCCGGCACTAGGACGGCACGCTATTGCCGCGAGTGGAACATACCTTGCCGCCAGGCGGCTCACGGATGCCTGGCGCCCGCTTGAGACGCGGGAGTCCATTTCTCGTCCGCCTCGGCGCACTTTTGAGCAGCGTTGCTTAAAGCACAGGGCTGGGATGTCCAGAAAAGATTTCAACAAAACCTCTTGGCCAGTCGCAAAGTTTGGTGTGCTTTCGTGCTGTCAGAGTGAGTCGCGACCTCGATGAACAGCCCTTGTCTAAGATGACCTTAGCGGAAGCCCTAAGCAGAGGCGCTGGCTGAAGCTTGTAAGAGAAGATAAGTGCCAATGGCAACTAGAGCTCTTTAACCACAGGGATACCGTATGTTCTTTCCCGTCCTTCGGTATATCCCACCGTTTCAGAATTTAAAGACAAAGTTTAGGGCCCAACAGAATGCTACAGAAGTAATGTGTGTTTTGGTCTTATTAGGATATTGTACCTTTAGGCTGTGGCGATATGCTTCTGTTTTGTTCCAGCACAACCGCTTCCCGCGCATTGATCTCGACGCATCTCGGCAAGGTTCTGTCGAGTCAAGCCCGGCTGCACTTGCAACTAATAGGTTTTTATTCAGTTGATACTGTGCATCGACCCATATCGCCAACCGTCACACTGCTTCCCAAACACCACGTGCATGCGTTGGTCAAAGCACGTGAATCTCCATCTGCCGGAGACAGTTGATATCCTACCCTGATTTGATAAAGAAAGCGTGTAGTCCCTCTCTTGTGCATTGAGCTGTGAAATTTGCCGCAAGGTTGCGTGGGTATTACACAGCATCAACCATCAGCCACCTATGTCAGGCTCTTCTGCCGACTCCGCTACCTGCTGTTTTGGCATCATGTTGCCACGGGATCGGGCGGACGACTGCGACTTGCAACTGCCTAGCTGACTGGCTAGCTGGCCGGCTGCCGTGAAGTTTTGCAAGGCGGTACCTTACACCCTCGGCGGCTGCTCTAGGGCCGACGGCCCGACGATACCATGTTACGCAACGTCACGGCTGCCGGCTTCTCCATCCTTGGCCGCCGGGCCAGTGAAGGCCCCACCGATACCACCGCCGGCCATCACGCACGGGCAGCTTCAGGACGCAGCCCACGGCATATGGAAGTCGGCCCCACAAGGGCCCCCTCTGCAGGCCCCCCTCTGCAGCAGGATCTTGCACCCGCAGTGGCAGTAATCATGGCAAGTTGATGGTTGGCGGTGGCCACAAGCACAGCCTGAAGCCCCTGCTTCGCGGCATGGTGACCAGGGCCGCTGCCTGGCCGCAAATGCTGGTTGCGGTCCCGCACGCGTGCAGCTGCACCCCTACCTGGCGCACTCATGCTGCCCCTGTGTTGGCGCCAGGTCACCCACACGCGGCACTGCAGCGTGTGATCATCAGATGTTCAACGACAGAGGCACGACGCGACTTACCTCTGAAACAATCAACAACAGGGGTACATAGCGTCGTCGTCGTCCTTCACCACCCGCAGGGCGGGACAGCCGCACCTGAGGGGTCCTGAATGCACGTCAGCAACGTGTATCAGGGTTGAAGGCACCCATCTTGGACATGCTGTTGCCTGTCCGTCATCCACCAGGTGGCGGAGCCGGCAGACCAGCCGGAAGAGAGCGACATGGGTGTGCTTGTGCCCCAGATTCGTCATACGTCTTGACGATTTGCAGGCAAGGGACCTCCTCGCCGCAATGGGCGTGACACCCTTGACTGCTGCGTCGATTGTGTCTGCGATTGCACCACAGAGCGCACGCAAGTCAAACAATTGCCTCAGGTAAGTCCTGTTATGCTTATAATCACTGTATTTATTCGCAATGTTCACTATGCAAGTTGCCCCGCCGGTTTGGTTGCTCACACGTACCTGCGAATCACCCACGCTAGCCAAGCTTGTCCAGGTGGTTTTATGTGCGTTTCCTTTGGCCGTTTCATCCTATTGATGTAGGCAAGCATCGCATCGAGCACGATCTTCCTCCCATTCCGGACCTGCCTCTTTGGTGTAACACGGTGGAGTTGCTGAAGACTCACAAGCATGCACAACAAGACGGTCACGTGCAATCTGGCTGTGGACGAGGAGGATGTTGTGGTGGCTGCTGATGAAATAACAGCTGGGGCACAGAGCAGGTGAGAGGAATTCGTACTTGACTCCTGTTGTACTGTATAGCGTGATCTCTTAAGTGACGTCGTTGTTGTCCCAGGCCATTGATGTGCGGTAAAAATAACCTGAAACGAGAGATTAAAAATATCCTTTTCGCATGCATTGTTTTGTCCTCAGGTGGTCAGAAGGCGGACAGGCAGGCAGGGGTGCTGGCACTGCCCCCAGGGGGACTGACCCCTTCCCGGCACCTGAGGTGGTGGTGGTGCCTGCCACGGCGGGGTTTCTAAGACCGGCGCCACCACGAAAGAGGCGGCTGGGTTTGGTACAAGCAAGGCGACGTTGATGACACTTTCCAACCACGCTCAGTGTCCACATATGGCACAATAATAGCAGCGTGGCAGGGGTGACTGGTTTTGATGGGGACCTCATAATAGGTAGGCATCGGAACAACGTAGACAACATGGGAGGGCATGTTTGTTGGTGTACCCTTTTGTGGGCGGCGGTTGACAGTGTGGACAAAGGTATGCATACTGCATGTGACAGAGTGGGTGAGAAACGTGTGGATGACAGCGTGGTCAGCCATGTGCGGGCGGCGGGTGGCAGCGTGGACAGCCGTGTGCGGGCGGCGGGTGGCAGTGTGGACAGTTGTGTGCGGGCGGCGGGTGACAGCGTGGACAGCTGTGTGCGGGTGGCGGGTGACAGCGTGGACAGCTGTGTGCGGGCGGCGGGTGACAGCGTGGACAGCCGTGTGCGGGCGGCGGGTGACAGCGTGGACAGCTGTGCAGCTGGTCCTGCTTTGTAATACACCAGAATGGATGCCAATCTGTCGTTGCTGCTGTTCACAACCAGGCCGGGTCGGGCTGGGTAACCAGGGTTAACCAGTCCGTAGGGTCGGTTATCGGGTGGGTCATCTTCGGTTAATGAGTGTTAAACCCCCGTTTGGGATACCGAGTGCATGGGTGCAAGGGTACCAAAACACATGGTTTGTAAACCTGGGTACCCGTTTACATGGGTCGGTAGCCAGAAACGGTACTGTAACCCAACCATAGGGTTCGTTAACCGGGGTACCTGTTGGGTACCCGTTTACCCAACCACCGGGTTGGGTTACCCTTGCACTCGGTAACCGACACAACCGTTTACCGACCCTCTAACGACGATTGACCGACCACCCGATAACCGACACCCTCGGTCAGCCAAAACGACCCATAACCGACGCGTTTATGCCATAGGGCGTCAGCATGGGAACCCGATCTACAAAACACCTGGGCGGCCATGGCATCCGAGAACAACAAATGATGTAGGGCATCATCCCACGCATGCCTGATGTCACGAACGGGCTAGCTTAACAGGTCCAAAGACAGTTTCGGCCCCTGGGTCCCTGTTCGCGCGACGAGTCCGTTCCACCCCCCCACCCTGCACCACGGGCTTCCTCTTCGGTTTCGGTACTTCCTCTTCGCTGTCTTCCGTCTCCGTGTCGCCGTCCTCCAAAGGATTCCACTCGGGCTGGTGCTGGGCTGGTGCTTCCTGTATGTGGGGACAGTGCTTCCGTAAGGTGGGGATGGTGCTTCAGGAAGTATAGTGATTACTGAATGATACCTACCTCCGCCTTCTTCTCTGTTTTGTGCCTCTGGAGAAGCTTCTTCCTGGCGTCCAGTTCGGCTGTCTGAGCGTCCAGCCTCCACCCGTACTTTTTCCGGTCCTCAACGTACAGCGCTTTAGCAGCGTTCGTGCGCAAACGCTTGATCTCGGGGGGGATGGGGGTGTTACCATGGCCCCACACCTGTTAAAAAATAGTTTAACAAATTAGTTTAGGGTTTAACACAGCCGATAGGGTTTCGAGATACTTACACCGGGGGACTGTCGGGTCCTTGGTGAGGCATCCTTCCGGTTACCCCATTTAACCAGCTCGTCCATTAGACCATTTACAGCCTGCACAAACTTGTCAATCCAGTAAATGGAAGCGGGGTCGGCCTCGTCATTCATGACAGTCATAATGATGAACCGGCACCATTCCTTGGCGTGGTCCACCACTGTAACGACGTCGGCTCCCGGCTCCGGAAGCCAAGGTGCCATGGGATCTGGGAGATGCTCCAGCTCGAGCTTGTAGAGTTTCTCCGCCTGAAGTGGTATGGGATATTAGGGTTTAAGTTCGGGAAGTACGCCATTCAACATTCTTGTAAAACGCTCCTTACCATGGCCGGTACGGCAGGCCCTCGCCCCGATATGGCCGCAAAGCTGACGCTGTCAAAGCTGTCGATCCCCATCTGCTTCAGGAAGGCAGGGGGCTCCTCGGCCTGCTTCCGTGGAGGAATTGGACGCTTCGGTGGCGCCCGCGCGTGGGCATTGTGGATGATAGTCACCATCTCCACCGCCATTTGCTTCTGGGTTGCCCCGATCTGCTCCATGCTCCCCAGCAGCTGCTGCACCCTCCCCTCCACCTTTTTGATGGCGCCCATGAACTCCGCCTTCTGGATGGCGAACAACTCCTCAATGCGTGCCATGTCCACGTCACATCCGCCAGCACCTACGGTGATGGTGGCCATGGTGGGGGGTTGTGTAAGGGGGAGTTTGCATAAGTGTCAGAACCTTCTGCCCACATCCCACTCCTGTTCCTGGTAATACTGCAATACAGGAAGTTCGAGACCTGGGCAGAACATGGTGGGTTCTCGGCTCAACAAGCTGCGGAGCCAGCGAGCGACATCAGGGACACAGAAACAAAAACTAGGACACGTCCACTTGCCTTTCAGCGCCTGAACCTTGTTCACGACGAGGACCTCGGCGATCAGCTTCGGCGTGACAGCTGCGGGGTCCTGTGCGCCTCCGTGCTTGGGGACATCGCCAGAGCCTATCTGGTATTCAAAAGGCTCGAGAAAGGGCCGAGCAGCCATGTTCGATTGAGCCTCGGACGGGTCAAAGTTGGGCTTTTAATGATGCATTAGGTTCTCTTAAGAATTTATCGTACATCGATTCTCATATATGTTTGTATATGACACAGTTCGGAGCCGAGCCGCTTTGCCAAAATCAGTAAGCAGGAATTCAGTCACGATGGATCGCCGTGTTTAGCGACGTACGGGGGGGGAGATGAAATCCAGCCGTGTGGGCGATGGATCCGGGGCGATTTTTGAAAGGTCGGATTGTAATCCAAGCCCAGGCCGCATCTTCTTCATTTCTCCAGAATCTCTGTTGTTATTTCGAGCTACACCGAGCTTGCTGTAAGGAGAAGTCAGTGGGAAAGACGGACATGCATTTCACGCTAAAACTTGTCAATATCCAGAAAGCAGAGTTTTTGCGCTATTAAGCAAAGTCAAACGAAGGCACTATGTGTCAACATTGTACTGTAATGAGAGCAACCAGCGCTTTGCACAGCAATCACGTTGCGAACCGTGCAAGCATGCAAGCATACCCACAACGCAGAACTATATTACCATCACCCAATTAACCTTACATCACCGATGTATCCACGCCTCTGGTACGGAAGCAGAACCCGCGGCATTGGTAACTTGGCCCCGCCGGCAGTGGTGCACGTGGTGTATGCATGCAGTGAGGCCGGCACAGGCGCAGCTGGTAGATAGCTCAGGCAGCCCCGGCGTTTGAGGTAGGCGGCGCACGCAGGCGGCTCAGGTGACACGCACAGGAAGCTCAGCAGGAACGCACCTGTAAACCAGCTATTCATTGATGGTTGGCATCGCTTGCGGCTTGCGCCCATCTGTACGGCTCAATATCCGGGGCTGTACCAGGGCCGACGGTGTTGATAACGATCCCGGGATTATGGTGGCAATTCAGTTGCTATCCGGACCCTTCCCAAGGCTATGCTCAAAGTTGCCACCCCAGAGGACCACATGAACCACTGCGCGTATGCGGCAGGGGCGCCCTGCATGCCGTGCAGGGATGGGACGCCCAGAAACAGCAATTTGCACTCGGCGAGGGATGACTGCGGCAGCGTGCATTCTGCCGCGTGCGTGAGAGTGTGACGTGGGTAAGCCGACAGTCATGTGTAGTCATGCACCATGGCCCCTTACGTGCCCTTGCTGTTTGGCAGATCCTTTTCTCATGCCAATTACGGAGTTCACACTGTTATTGCATACCGGTAGCCGGCGGGTAGCTGGGGCAGCACCCTGGGCCTCCCTGGGAGTCTCCTCTAGTTAGGGGCCAACCGGCAGCGAGTACTTCTACGCCATAGGGGTTCCTGGTCCAAACGCATAAAGGCGGTGATATGATGCGCTCAAACCCAAAATGTAAAGAAGGATGGCCGCAACACTCGGTCCTGCAAGTTGGTTGACAACGACCACCCTAGGCCACTTTGGCGGGAGTCCACGCAATGAGTTAGGACTCGTTGAGCCAAGTGTTCCTCATCTATTTATTCAAAGTTGCTGTAATTTTCTTTTACTTGATTTCTGCGCCTAATGGCACCTGCTAGCGTAATTACCGTTCCAAGCGGGGCGCGCTCTGATACCGTTTTGCACAACTTGCCCATCAAACTCTCGCAAAGCACGACCTCGGCGCAGGTTGCGGATAGATGGAAACCGGAACCAGCAGGTGATGGGTCCTGTTGCCAGGTTATGTTTCGGTACAAGATACCAACTTTTGTTCGGACATGTCCTTCTCGGCTGCCGTGCGCAGAGAAACCAGACATATTGGAAACATATCTCAGAGGCCGGTTGTTGCGAGGTGTGTGCGATGCCCCTTTTTTGTGTGCACCGAGGATGGGGTTGATTCCCGCATAACAGGGCCCTGTCTGTATCAAGCAGGTGCAACTGTGGGCCTGCCCGCTGGGTACACCGGGCTCGTGGTGCGGTCCAGCAGCACGCAAGTTAGCTCGGACGCGTGCCAGCAAGAGTGGACGGCAGCGTCAACATTCGGTTCGTTCGTAGCGTGGGGCCACGACGCGCCGCCCGCCCCAAGCGACCCCATCAGGCGCATGCTGGAGTGGTGCGCGCTCTCCAACCAGGCAAGTGCGGGTGTTCCGGGGTGAACGGATGTGGTGGCCGTTGGCTATGGTTTACAGGGATCGGCTCATACCGTTGGCTATGGTTTACAGGGATCGGCTCATACGTGGCCTGGTTGGGCCGTATCAGCAAGGGCGGCTAGGTGGTAAAGGTTATGGTTTTCCAACCTCTAGAGACCCAACATATTGCTTTTCCTGTTGCTGCAGGTGTCCATGGCCGCCGTTACGGAACCATCGTCTTGCCGAACCTAGAACAACCTGTTCGGCGCAGCTATCTTATAACACGGTCGTACCCCCTTGCCCGCCACAGGTGCATACGCCCGTCAATGCTGCTGACGTGGAAGAGGAGTTGCGCGCTTTGCAAGCTGCTAAACAACAGTGAAGACCAACCAGGAAGAGACAGGAATAGGATCTAGCTGAGTGCTCGAGGGTGCTCAGGGTGCTCGACGCCCGCATGGGGTAGGACGCTGTACGGCAGCGCTCGAGCAATTCACAACCGATGTGAACGGCATGGTGTCATTGTACGGCACTATCCTGATAGTTGTGACCCATACTCAGGTTGCCGGCGGTGTGTAGCCTTGCGACCATTGTAAACCGAGGCGTACGTCTGAGGTTCTTACACGCCAGACGGCATGGACGTGGCCACTGTTGTCCACGCCACGCAAGACCAAATCCCCGCAGCCACAAGCAGCTGCCTAGGCGCTAACTAGGCTCATATTCCCCCTCGCAACTTGCAAACAGTTAACCCAAGAATCGCACTGATGACTAACCACGCACGCGTGAACCCATAAGCCTAATCGGCATTGGACAGTTACAGGCTTGACAACGGGTTGTTGTAAAGCGGTGTAAAGCCTAGCACATGCCCGCGTCCACAGTAAGTACGACTCATAAGGTCGCGCCCAGACCAGAGCTGTCAGTGGTGCTTCAGAACCCCAAGCGACAGTCTATGCAAGCCGTGAAGCGTACTGCTCGCCCGCCGCAGCTGCCGGTTGGGTCGCCATCAACATGACGTTGCCACTGCTGGCGAACATTGCCTGGCACATTGGCTGGTCCGCTGCCGAAACCTCTGTTTTGTTACGGATGGAAGTCCGTTCATGCAAGCGGTGACAGGCCGCCAAGCTCGCCCTTGCTGACTCGGTCCGCCACGGCCTTCTCAGCGGACGTGATCTCGGCCTGGTCGCGCCGGCTGTACAGGCGGTGCCCGAAAGCGTGCATGTTGTACAAGAACTGGGGGAGTGGCGAGAAGACCCGGTTACACGACATAGGAGGGGGGGCACACACAGGGACGCCGTGTGAGGAACCAGGGCACTGGGAGCGAATGCGCGAAGGTATGCATGGGGCCACCTCCCGCAGCGCGAGCTTGGTGCGAGCCCATTCGGTCGTCAAGGCCACAAGCCGTGGCGCCAGCACGCAGCGGCAACGGGGATGGCGTAATTGGATAGGTTGCAAGGCTAACAAAGGCTGTAACTGAACAAGAGAGAGCAACGGCCGCGTCAAGGAAAATGACACGAGCAGGGGGGTTCCCAATGGAGGGACGTACCGTGTGGTTTCGGTTCTTGTGCGTGCCAGTGGGGTCCACCTGGCGCCACACAAACCTGCACGCAAGTTAAGTCGGGGCCGAACCAAGGACACGTTGTGGAAACGACCTTAACGACTGCGACTCACACACAAGTAAACAAACCCACGACCCTAGTCGTCAGTCACATGCCAGGCCCCACAGCATCAGCACCCACCCGGCGGTACGCTTGTAGACTATGGGCTCCTCCGCGTTGACCGCGTAGTCATCGTACATGGTGCGCTCGCGCCAGGAAATGATGCGACTGGCGATGGATAGGAAGGAAGGCACCGCAACCGGCACATGACATCATGAAACCAGCTGCTGTACTGCAAAATTGGTAAGCAGCATTGAAGCCCCCGAGCCGCAGTACTCACTCGCGCCGGCGGTCCTTCTCCGCGACATCCAGGAAGTCGTTCCATTCCTTGTACGAAGCGGCATCGCTGTTGTTCTTCTCCCAAACATAGGAGAGATAGTCTAGAAGGAATGCCATCGTAGAGCGGGCGTGCAGCTCGTGGCCCGACCGGTGCCTCAAGAGGGGCGACAAATATGCTATGCCCCTGAACGCACACCCCACTATGAACGGCCTAGCACATGCAAGTATAATAGTCCCTTAAAGTGTAGTGTGAAGGAAGGCTTCAGTCTTCCCACTGCCGTACGGTGCTGGACCAATGCAAAGTCTTCCTCTATATTCCCCACTCCCAACGCGGTGCCATATATCGTTAGGGGCCTGTGCCCCACCAACTCAGGCAATATGGGGGAAAACTACCTTAACTCGCTGATTAGTCTTGTTTCCAAGAGCGACATTCGCTATGAAGGCATCCTGTATAACATCAACATGGAGGAGAGCAGCATCGCGCTGTCTCAAGGTGAGTACATCTCTGCTGTGGGCGTAGGTGACTGCATTCGCTAGGTCCGAGCCTGCCCTTCTGCCTTGCAGTGAGGTCTTTCGGGACGGAGGGGCGGCGAGTCGGTGGGCCGCAGGTTCCGCCCAGCAACGAGGTCTATGACTACATCATCTTTAAGGGTGGGTGTGGCCGGGACATGCCAAGCAACAAACTTTCGCTAAGGGATCGCCCTTTGCGATCTGCGCGCGCCCAAACACTTGACATGGGGATGCCCGTTGCTACAACGCAGGCGATGATATCAAGGACCTTACAGTGTTGGGACCACCGGGCACGGTTCCAGGTTCCGCGCCAGCAGCTCCGCCCGCGCCTGCCCCGCCCCCGCCCAGCGAGTCACTGCAGTCGGTAAGACCTTTAAGCTGGCGGTTAAACAACAAGACAGCTTTGTGCTGATAATGGTCAGCGTAGTGCGGTGCCGGTGTTTGGAGTGAGGAAAACGGTTGGCGTGTGCCGTGCGCTTTTCGAAAGCACATGGCTTCTTGGCTGCATCTCTGACGTTACCTTATGACATTATTCCTTACGCTGACAGAACCCCTGGGGTCAGCCACCAGTGCCGACGGCGCAGCCCTACGCGTCACCATTGTACGGTACGTTCCGAACTAGGTCTGGGCGGGAAAGCTTTTTGGCTGTTGCAACGGCCAAGGTCTGCGCGGAATGCGTGTATGCACGTACGCCTATCACTGGCAAAGTTTGGACCGAAAGGAAGCCGTCGGCGGTCAAGTGGATTCGGCCGCACACCTCGTACTCCTGTACCTGCCACTTTGCAGGGACGGACCAGTGGGCCCCCGCGGCTCCGCAGCAGCCTCAAGCACTCCCGCCTCCGCAGCCCGCATACACGTAAGCTTCATGGGCCTGTCCGGGCATCGTTGCTGGTCATCCTGCGGATGGTCGTCGTGTATAATGCAGGGTCTGATTCATTATGGGATGTCGATGGGACACTTGCTGCATGCAGCATAATCTCCTGTGCGGCCAGCAGCCACGTCAAATAACGTTGCTGGCCTCCTGCAATGCTGCCTCTTGCTGCAGGACATCACCTCCGCCCGTGGCAGCGGCCTCCGCGCAGAAGGTGGCACCGCAGGTGCAGGTAGCCCCGGCGGCACCGCGCGCGCCTCCGCCCCCGCAGCAGCCTCCACCCAAGCCCTCAAACTATGCGCAGGCCGCCGCTGGTAGGTAGAAGAGGTTGGGGCATTGGGTGCCAGCTGGAAGGCTTGCTACCACGGCTAAACATTCGAACTAACCTAGGAGCATCAGTCTCCGGACAGCCTGTTGTGAATGAATTAGCGCATGGGAAATGCTCCTAAGGCCAATCCGGCCCTTGCGAGATGTCTGGACCAGGAAGCCGTAGCTGATGCGCAACACTGAGCGGTCCATACTTGCAGGTGGTCGTGGCGGTCCCCCTGGCAGGGGCCCACCTCCGGGTCCCGCTCCCGGCGGTCGCGGTGGTGGCCGCAACGGACCGCAGGCGCCATATCAGGTCAATGCCGGTCGGGGTGCTCCCCCGCCGGGCGGGGCCAGGGGCCCTAGCGGCCCTCCGCCTCCCCGCCCTGGTCCTCCCTCGGCAGCAGCCGCAGCGGCTGCCCCAGCTTCTGGTGCCTCGCCCATGGCGCTGCCGGTGCCCGCTGAAGACTTCAACTTCGAGGAGCAGAACGCTAAGTTCAAGAAGGACGAGGTGGCCAAGGTGCGGTGGAGGGCGTGCGATAGGGTGCATATCGGCGAGCCTATCGACGTGCCGCAACAAAGTGGGGCATTTTAACGATCATAACCCATTGGTCTTAGGACAAGGCGAAGCCAGCTTTAATTTTGCCAGTGAAGTGGATACGGAGTGGGTGGGTTGTGTGAGCAGCGTCAGGCACGCTTCGTTTCGGAAACTCTGGCCTGCTGTTGTGACAAGCAGAGGCTGCGGCCCGGCGTCGTCCTCGTGACGCAAGGACGTCATGTCGCGCATGTTGAACTTGTCTTGCCTGTGTTACCGCTGATAGGAGATCGCCGAGGCCGTGAAGCCGCGCGGCTCGTACTCGCGGGACGACTTCTTCGATGCCATTTCGTGTGAGACGCTCGAGCGCCTCAACATCGATAGCGGGCCGGGAGCGCCCCCCAGCATGGGCGGTGGGGCCCCCCGCATGGACGGCGGCCGCGGAGACGGACGGCAGCGCGCAGCTGATGCACGGCGCCTGGACATGGAGACGTTCGGCGGCCTGGGCGGCCTGCGGCACAACTACAACTACGGAGGTCGTGGCCGGGGGCGCGGCGGCCGCGGCCGTGGAGACACAGGCGGCCGGGTAAGGATGTTGGCCGTTGGGTCTTTCTAGGACGAACAGCAAACCGCGTACGGGCGATGTGCTCCCCCGGGAGGAATAGAAAACGCATGCGTGTTGTCAACATCACGCCAGACGTACATCGCGTACGGGCGATATAGGCTTCCTGATACATATCAACGTGGCGTCGAAGTAACCGTCCAGACGTACAGGGATAGTGGAAAGACACCAGTTCCCGATGTCTGCCGTGTTGCATGCTGCATCATCTTTACATCATTATGGGTCCGGTGATGTCATTGCATGCACGGGCACAACGTTATCTGCATGAGCACCGATTTAGTCTGTATGTCCTATGGTCTCGATGCTTTGCAGGGTGGCGGCCGCGATGGCGGTGACCGCGGAGGAGACCGTGGCGGAGACCGTGCTGGTGGCGGCGGTGGCGGTGGCCGCGGGCTGAGGCCCCACGCGACGGGCGTGCCGAATGGAGGAGGCCGCGGTGGAGGCCGTGGGCGCAACTAGCTGCGTCCAGTTCTCCAGCCGTCCCCTGATTTGCTCGGTCGTAGCTTTTGACCACATGACGCTTTATTGACTCACGAGTCACGCCCCTCACGGGCCGAGACTCCTGGACGACTCACGAAACGTCGCACAGCAATCCCCCTGAAACCCTTGCACTATTCATGAAGCATGTCGCGGGGCTTCGCAGTCCAGTTGGGCCGGACAGCAGGTGAAGCTGACTCCTCAGGAGGGGTGTCCTCGCGTTGCTCTTATGGGCAACCCGAGGTACTGCCAGCACAGCGATATTCCCTGCATTGCTCGCTTTAGGATGCGCTTGCTAGGGCGGCAGCTGGCTAATGCGAAGCCGGAGGTTTTGGTGTGCGCCTCTCCAAGCAAAGCAGGACCTGTTTGTCGGATCTGCCATAGTGTTGGAGGGCGCGACAAATTTGGACGCCTGAAACGCCCCCGTGTGCATGAGTTTGGTGGGATCTGCAGTGCGTGAACATGGGCATGTACCTGCTCGTTCGGTATCCTCGAGGGGAGCGCCGAAACAATGGCGCGATGCACCTACCGTTGTGCCTGCCTGATTGGACGCCTACCTAGCTCCGGTCGTGATGGTTCGCTGGGCGCACAGCGGCTGTTCGGGTTACCGTACCAGTCCGATGTAATCCTTGCTTGTCAAGCGTCAGTCGGACGGCGTGGCTGATGATGGTAAACGCGTAAAACGTGAAATAAGGATTCGTTCCGAAAGCTGAGAGGTCGCGGCCTTGAGAAGTGTAGCAGGGAATCCTATGTTCCAGCGGGAACGCGGCGTGGGAGGGCGTGTATGTCAGCGTTACGTGTTAATGCTGCGGTTCAGTGCTGGCAGGCGGTTGCAGTCTGGGCTACCCTCAGCGGTCTTGAGCACATGCCCTGGACTCCCTAGAAAGGCTGCTTGACTTGTGCAAAAGTTTACAAGAGAAAAACAAGGGAAAACATGCGAGTTCGTACACCTACTTCATATACCCCGAACCACCTCCGTATGGCGCTCAATCAGGCTGCATCTTCTTGAGCGTAAGCAGTCACACGTCAACCGCCAGACATCAGGCTTCAAGTACTGGGGTTGTGACAGTTTCGGTTAGAATTTTGCGGTGTCTCGAACGGCAGTATAATGGAGTTATCGGGCATCCCTTCTTCGCATTCTTTCACGGAATGAGAAGCTTACTTTGGGCCACGCATTTCGCGTTCAGCTATGGGACCTAGCAAAGGCAGACAGCTGCGAGAGATTGGTCATCGACTGAACGTTTTACAATCCTCCCATCGCGGAAGTGTCTGCGAACGTCTGAATTGTTGTTCTCTTTATTGTTGTTGAATCCCTGGACAGCGTTCATAGTGCTCTCCAAAGATCTTCAGCAACATGCAGCGTAATCCTGCAAGTTTGCAGTCCCAGAAAAGAATAGTTCATAGCATATGGGAGGCAACGCGCCTCTATCCATGCTCCTGAGTTCATAGCGTACAACTACCAACGGAAATCGACACAAAAGATCAGCTGCAACGCGCTTCGAGCGACTAACAATTACCGTTGGTCGCAAGAACACTTGAATAAAGGCTTCCGCGCTCAGTTTGGACAGTACGCAGCAAGCGGCACGACAGCGCAAGGGGCGCAATAGCGCGCCCCTTGTCGCGGGGGCATGGTACCCCGGACGAGCGCACCTCCGGAGTTCGGTGAGGAACGCCTCCAGCTGTGCTATCTATCAGCCAGATCGGGACACACCCGCCGCTGTCACCCCGCCAACTGCAGGCGGCTAGCACTCACTGCTCGCCCGCGCGCTCGTCGCTCATTCATGGTGACTACCCACCCAAGCGTGTACATAAGCCCCCAACGAGCGCAAACATTTACCATACACCCACAGCCCCAGCCACCCACAGCTGCTACCCATACCTTCCTCCCCGTCTTTCCTCTACGGGAGTATTTTGCCCTTCGCTCCTTCGAGAGGCCCGACTACCCCTCGGCTCTCGGTCCCCGGGTCTCCTCGCCAACCCAACCCCTGCCTCCTTAACGCCACAATGTACACCAGCGCACCGGACGGGCCGGACCACACCCTTTCCGTTGTACTTCTTACCGCTGGCCCCGCTCGCACAACGAATTGGAGGGTAGCGGTCACGGTGTGTGCGTATGTGTAGGGCGGCCGTGATTGCAGCCGCCCCTTGAGCCCACAGCACAGCACAGCGCCGCAGTGCCGCAGAGCACCGGCGAGCCACCCGTCTACTCGTCCGACTCGTCGTTGGCGAGGTCACCCCACCGAACGCCGTACTTGGCGGCCAGGTAGTGTGCGCCCACTGGCCCGCGGCTGCCGTACGGGTACAACTCCGGAGCGATCTGCGCGGATGTCCGGGCAAGCAGGAGGGCGTCAGTGAGGGAGGTGCTGACAGTGCCAGGTGACGGAGCTAGAGGCACGGGGATGCCCCTCCCCGCCTACCGTGTTAGGTGGGATGGTGGGGACATTACGGTTTACGGTATCGGCCTTCGTCTGCCGCAGTCCAAATCGAACCCACCCACCCACCCACCCACCTTGCGGCTCTCAATCTCGTGCAGCAGCGGCGTGAACAGGTCCCAGGCGGCCTCCAGCTCGTCAGCGCGAATGAAGAGGCGCTTGTCACCTGCGGCGCACAGGCAGCTACAGTGTCAGCGGCAGCCGTCGGCGCGGTGCGGGGTGGCTAACGGCGAGAAGGGACCTAGGGGCCGCTTGCAGCCGGTGCGGCGAGGAGCTGATTGAAGCTGGGTAGTGCTGTCCGCTGGCCCCGGGGGCGCAGCGGCCTCTTTCCTTCGCCACTGCCCCCAAACTCACCGTTGACAACATCCAGCAGCAACCGCTCGTACGCGTCCGGCAGCTCCTTCTGGTTGAAGGCGCTCTGGTACTGCAGGTCCAGGCGAGTGGTGTCCAGCTGTAGGCCTAGGCCGGGGACCTGCGGGTAGGGGGGGATGAGGGGGTTAGCGTGAGCCCGGTTAGCATGAGCCCGGTTAGCGGTATGTGAGGGCCATCCATTCGTCAGACGCACGTTGCTGCTAGGTGCTCGGTCCCTCGTGCCGACATCTCACCCACCCACCACCCCACCTGATCGTCACTCCACCCCGCGATCAATATACCGGTCTTCCTCTTATGCCTCATCCCGGACTCGTCAATGTTTTCCCCTCCTACTCATCCTCCTTTGGTCGTGTAGACAGGTTGTGTCCCCACCCCCCTTCACCGGTCCTTTTCTGTAACCCCCTTTTTACGCCCAGGCGTTGACCCCCGCCTACCTTGTTGTTAACCTTGAGGTAGATGGCCTCCTTGGGCTGGATACGGATGACCAGCTCGTTGGTGGCGCTGTCCAGGTCGGGGCCGAACTTGTGCTTGTACAGGTTGCCGGGAACGTGCCTGCGGACAGACACAGGACGGGGACGCAAGAAAAAAGGCAAAAGACGTCAGCAGCGGCAGCCGCATGCAACACCAGGTAGCTGCTACCCCGGAGGTGATCGATCGAGCACCGCAGTCGCACAGTCGCGTGTACCGGATGCCGGGCCCCCTCCCCCTCCCGCCCGTTTTTTCCTAGCAAACCCCCGCCCGCCATCCAGCACGCATCTCCAAACGAATGTACCAAACGTCACCTGATCCGAGCCAGCGGCTTCCCCTCATACCCCCCCGCTCCCTGCCGACCCAGCCGCCCACCTGAACTGCACTCGGATCTCGGCCCGCCGCGTGTGCAGCGCCTTGCCCGCCTTGAGCAGGAAGGGCACCCCGTCCCAGCGCGCGTTGTTGATGAACATGGCGCACGCTGCAAACGTGGGCGTGAGGCTGCCCTGCGGGTGGGGGGCGGCAGGGGGCCGGGGTTGGCAGCAGTCGGGTTGGCAGCAGTCGGGTTGGCAGCAGTCGGGTTGGCAGCAGTCGGGTTGGCAGCAGTCGGGTTGGCAGCAGTCGGGTTGGCAGCAGTCGGGTTGGCAGCAGTCGGGTTGGCAGCAGTCGGGTTGGCAGCAGTCCTCCCGCCTTCCAGGCGCGTCTAACACGTCAAGACGAGTGGCGGGGTAGTGGTGATCCGAGGCAATTCGTCTCGGAGAGTGCGAGCGGGCCCATCCAAGCCTCAACCCGCGCCCTGTCTTTCTTCCTCCCCTTCCCCTTCCCAGGGGTACCACCCCACGGGTCTCTTGTCGTATCCGCTTCCCCCTCCTCACCGGCGGCACCGTCTTGTCCTCCAGGTAGCCCGGCAGCGTCTTGCCGCTGTGCACCCGCGAGCGGTACTGCCCCAGCACCGTGTCCTCCATCTGCACGTTGCGCATGGAGCGAATCACCTTGACCTTCTCGTTGCGGATGTCCTCGGCGGCCAGGCTCACCTGAAGGGGTGAGAAGGGAGGTGGGGGGGGCAGGGTGAGGCCCGGGTGTGGCGGGTTAAGGGTAGGCGCTCGCATGGGCAAAGCCAACATGCAGGCGCAGCACCGGCGGCCCCCCGACTCGAACGGCTCACACCGCCCCGCACCCCCCGACCCACCGGCGGCTCCATGGCAAACAGCGCGAGGATCTGCAGCAGATGGTTCTGGATCACGTCGCGCATGATGCCGTACTGGTCAAAGTAGCCGCCGCGGCCCTCCGTGCCGAAGTTTTCACTGAACACGATCTGTCGAAGAAAGGGACGCGGTGAGGAGAGGAGTGTGCAAGGGAGGGGAGCGGGGATCAGCTAGGGCAGTAGGTGCGGAAGCGGTCAAAGTGCGTCGCTGTGTCCCTCCCCTCCTTGGAGCCCTGCTGTCCACCCCCCTGCTGTCCCCCCCCCCCCACAACACGCCAGACTGCACGAGTCGCTGGAGCCTAGAGTGCCGGGGTGCCGCTGCCGGAATGCTAATACTCATTTTGCGGCATGCGGCCCGCAAGCCCAGTCTCATCCGCATCGGGCCCACCTGGACGTTGCGGATGTATTTCCGGGACCAGAGCGGCTCGAAGACGAGGTTGCTGAAGCGGAGCACCTGGGGTGAGGGGCGAGGGCGGGATGAGGGGGTCGACGACACGGTTGAGAGCGGATGCGTCCGGGTGGGAAATGCGTCAGCATCCACGGCGACGCCTCTATCGAGCGGCGACCTGAAACCCTAGAACCCAAAACCCTAGAACCCGTCATCCCCTTGACGACCACCGCAGAGCTTCCCGCTCCCGGCTGATCTCGACCTCCCCCCGGGCGATCTCAAACCCCCGCCCCCCCCCCGCCCCCTCACCGTTAGGTTCTCGATGAGCTCCTTGCCCAGGTAGTGGTCGATGCGGTAGATCTGGTCCTCCCGCAGGTGGGCGGCAAGGCCCCGACCCAGGGCGGCGCTGCTGGCGCTGTCCTTGCCGAAGGGCTTCTCGACGATCACACGAGTCCAGCCGGTCCTGGCGAGTAGGGGGAGGGGGGTGGGGGAATGTGAGGTCGGGGTCCGGGTCGGACGCGGGTCGGCATTGCCCAGGACACCGATGAGGGAAAGGTTTGGTACACACGTTTGGACTTTGGAGGTGCATGCTGGAGAACTCACGAGGGTGGGGGAGGGGCCGGTAAGGGGTGGGGCGGGTGTAAGGGTCGCTTATCGGCCTAACTTCGTGGCCGCTGATCCCCTAGTCCCCTTACACGTCGTAATGAATTCGTACTGAATGATTGACAGTTGTACGAGTATCCTGTGCCAGCGGCCCCCATGAAAACCACATCTGCCCGCCGTCTGAGGCACTGCAGCACCCCACGTTGCACAGAAAACGCGCCTGCATCTCCACCGTCTGCCGTACCACCGCGTGCCCCCCAGCCCCTTCCCCTCCCTAATCCCGTAGCCCTCCCAAACCCTACTCGTCCCTCGACCATTTACGCCCTTAGGCGCCTCTATCCACACACGCGACATGCCCCCTGGGTGACAACGAAATACCCCGCCCTCAGCCCACCGCCCTATCGCTCCTACACCCCACCCACCCCCCGCACCCCGCTCCCCTCCCGACTCACTTTGTGGAGCAGAAGTCCGCCGCCCCGCCAGCCGCCGCGATGAAGACGTTCGGCGGAATGGACAGAAAGAACATGCGGTTGGCTCGCTGCTTGCCGCTGGCCATCTCCACCTCGCCCATGCGGCTGCTGAGCTGCTTGAACGAGTCGGCCTCGTCGTACTGGCCCTGCGTCGCGGGGGGGTCAGAGGTGGAGTGAGAAGTGGGCTCCGGCGGGTCTGGGGACGTTTCCGGACGGAAGCGGCGTCGGAGACAACAGAGAGGCCCGGCCAGAAGGGTGGAAGGGATGCCGGAAAGACATCCATATGTGCGACATAGGAGAAGGAGGAGGAGGAGGAGGAGGAGGAGGAGGAACAGGGGGAGGGGGTTGGGGAGGGGGGCCCAGCAGGGCATGGACAGACGGCGCAAATCCCTTTGCTGCTGAGTATGCCGGCGGTGTAGTAGAATGAACCTCGACCAACGTCCCTTGATGGCCCCCTGCTCCCGCACCGGCCTGCACCGGGCTGCCCCTCCTCTTCCCAACCACTCCGCCCACCCACCGGGCTGTAGAAGCAGCGGCGCAGGAAGTCCTCCGTCTTCTCCACGCACTTGTCCCTGCAGCCGCAATGGGGGGAGGGGCGGGAGGGAGCAACCCGAGAGTCAGGATCGCTGTCGACACGCCGACCCAACGGAGTCACCGCAACCTCCCCCCGGCGCGCCGGCCCCACCCCTGGGGGCAAACACACACACGGCTCAAAAGCGGTGGTAGCACTCACGAGGTACCATCAGACGCGTCTTGCCGTCGGCGGCATGGCACCTGTGGTTCCGGAGCCAATCACTCTGCCCGCATCTCCACTGAAACTCTCGCCCACGGCAGCATCCTTTCCTCTACGGCCACTACGCCGTGACCCCTGCGCGCACTGTGCCGCTGCGCACACTGTACCCCTGCTCGTACTATACGGCTGCTCGTACCGTACCACTGCTCGCACTGTACTCCTGCTCGTACTATACGGCTGCTCGTACCGTACCACTGCTCGCACCGTACCCTCCCACCGCCGCCGGAGAGGACCCTCAACCCGCCCCTCCCCCACACAGTGCTGACCACATTGCATACTCTAGCCCGGACTGGATTCACGGAGGCCACCACAACCCCAGCCTCCCTCCCCCGCGGCCCGCCACCACGGGAGCACCGCCCGGGGGCCATGTGCGCCTGGGTGCCCCGTGTTGCCTTCCGGGCCCTATCCTCGTTCCCCCTGCGAGACCTGACCCCCCTCCACATACACCCACCCACCCACCCACGGGCGGCTCAGCGGTAACCCCCCCCTCCGCCCTCCCACCTGGCCGAGATCCTACAGGTGAGCGTGGAGGCGATCACGTCCCGGAACTCGGCATCAGTCATCTTGCTGCGCGCGAACCCGAAAATGTGGAACTCCTGCGCGGGGTCGACGTGGAGGCAGGACGTGGAGGGGATGTGGTGAGCGGGCATGCCGCGTCAGAGCGCAACAGAGGAGGAAAGGAGGGCGGGGCGTAAGAACGGCGCAGGGAGAACGGCGCACCGGGTGGCGGTCCCAAGTGTTGGGACTCAGGAGGCAGCAGATGGGGTAGAGGGGGGGGTGTAAAACACAGCCGCCCGGTCCGCGGACCAAACGGCTGGGTGTGGTTTCGTCAAGGCAGGTTCCGCACAGCACGCCAAGCGGGTCAGCCGGGTTAATGCAATGGCACGGGGTGAAGGGGGGCGAAGTCCGGGTGTGCTACAATGGCGCTTTGGTCCATGCCTGCCGCGATAAACCCTAATCCAGTCGCCCCGCCGTCGTGTCCATGTCGCACCTCCCCTCCGGGTCCGCGCCTTAACCCGCCCCATACGGTAGAACGCACCGGCGGCAGCAGCCCCTCATAGTAGAGGGCAAAGAGAGCCGGAAAGATCTTCTTCTTAGCAAGGTCACCTGACGCGCCGACTACTACCACGCTGAGCGACGTCGTGTTCCAGTCGTTCCTCTCCAGATCATACGCCTGCGCATCGCAGCAGGAAACATGAATTCGAGCACGAGCAGCGCTGAGGCACTGTTTGTGGCGAGGGAAGCGACCTACATCCTCGACATTCAGGCTTCCGAAAGAGTAGACGGATGGAGTGGACTGAGCGATGCCGTTGGTCGACGCTACGATCGAAGTATCTGCGCGGACCGCAAACATGGACAATTGGACTACAGCAGTGCAGGTATCGAGCGCCGATTGTATGATGGTGTGTGCGGGCGCCCTAGTTACGTAAATGCTCACCAGTAGCGGCCGCAGACCGGACTGGCACTGATGTGGTTTGTTGCAGTGACTGCTGCGACTGAGGGCAAGACTGCGGCCCGGAGCGCAAGCCCGCAAACATGGGGCGGACTGCCTTCCCCAGTGGAGTTGGGGCCGAGGCTAGCCGCATGTGCCCACGGCATGGTCCCCGCAACTGTTGCATCATTGTTGATACACTAGGTGTTTGCGCCTGGACGGGTGGGTTCGTGTGTTGTCGACTTGCCAAGCAATCAACTAAGAGTACCAGTATGCGGTTGCTCAAGTAATTCTTACCGAGAAGTATTATGAATATATATGCTCTGCAAGTTAGTTATGTGTACAATTGGCCGGATTTTGCCAACAGGCCAACCGGCCCTTTCGATGAAGCGGCGCTGACTACTGAGCTCTTTCCCTCGGGCTCTATCTTCCGGTCGTTACGAACGCCATTTTATTGCACATATTGGAGAATTCAATTGCTTGCCTTAGATGTCAATGGTCGTGGAACGCAAGGCCAGGGGGCCTGACTCCGTATCGGAAAATGGACCTTTTTCCGGAACGGTGCTCCGCGTAAAGACCTTTAAGCCCAAGAATTTAAAACCGATAATAGTAAAGACTGTTTGGACAGAGGTGTGGCTTTTCTCCCCTTTCGCCGATGCAAGCATATGCGGACCATTGTGGACGGCGGGGCTTTGTGACGACAGGTAGTCGGCCAGAAGGCTTCAACGTAGACTCCCAGATGTTTACAACAGAGCTCGGGCGGGTACTCGATTAGGTTGTGGCTGGCCTTATTAAGGCAGGAGCCCAAGAGCCCTTCAGGCCCTTAAAGGTTACGGCGCTGAGCATCCCCTGCGCTGAACCGACGGCTATACGAAATCTCTGCCGTTACACAAAGGTGCTCTGCTTACTTAGAAACGACCTGACCGGTCCTGACGCATCTATCGGCTGGAGTGTATTGGTTACGCCTCTGTGCCCACTACCTGAGCCAGGGGAGACACGACAGCTAGCATGCAACCATCAAAACACACCAGGCATGCAGCCCGGGTACGCTCCATCGGAAGACGTCAAAGTAAACCCTCCTACACACTTGCCCGACTGTCACAGCCTTTGTGTCCCGGACATGACGGCCTCATTTGATTTGTCCTTCCAAGCCAGCATCCTAGTCCGTCCCACCTAGAGGGTCGCGGCAGGTGCCAGCGCCCGGCTCACCGCCAGATCGCTTCAGGCTGCTACGTTCAATGCCGTACGCCAGGGCCAACTGCATCCAACCGATTGAACTACACGCCAACAAGTCGCAAAGGGTTTCCCACGGACAATGACGAGATCACTGGCTGCTCCTGCTCCGTATCGAACAGCCGACCGACGCAGCAATAAGACAACCGCATCCGCGCCGCGAGCACGACATTGCGGCAACAATTTACTCGACGAAAGGCAAAGAAGCGGCCGAGCGTCTCCCCCACGTCCCAGTGCCGACCCACGGGTTTCCTCCCACACCTCCCATACGCCCTACCGCTCTCCTGCTCCGTCATCCGGGCGCCTCATTCTATTCATTTCCCAGCCCTCCCCCTCAAACGACCCAGTCGACCAGCGACCGGCGCACGCGGCGGCCCATCCTATTGCGCTGCCGCCTCCCGGCGCCGGGCGCATGGTCGGTCAGGGAGTAATGCACTTTAGGGGTGTCACGTCAAAGCACGATCAAGTTCGTCTAACCTGCCTTCCCCCCTTATTACAGCAGTGGCATGCACCCAGCACAAGGCCCACCGTCAACCCTTCAGTCTCCTTGCGCCTACTTTGAAAGCACAATCGACTGTTAAGCCCAACACCGCGGCGCCAACCGCCACCTACAATCCCGGCCGGCCAGTGGTTTCCCTCTGTCTCCTATGGTCGTGTAAACGGGTTTCCTCGCTCTCCCCCGCACAACCGCCAGCACTCCGAAACCACGAGTGCGCCCTCCTACTCAAGCTCCACATCGTTCAACTGGTCCAGCTCCTGCTGCAGCCGCGCGTTCTCAACGCGCAGCTGCTCTACCAACGCTGCCCGCCCGCCCTCCTCCGCCACCGCCTTTGCCGCCTCCGCCTTTGCCGCCTGCAGCGCCTCCCTCATCGCCCCCAGCTCGTCGTCCTTGTCCGCCAGCTCCTGCAGCAGCTTTTGCACCTCCTGAGTTCGACTCGCCAGGAGGCCAGCGGTCCTCTTCTGGAGCGACTCCGCCTCCACCGCCGCACGCTTCTGCGCCTCCAGCTCCAACCCCAGCTTCGCGTTCTGGTTCTTCATGTCCAAGAAGCGGGCCTTGAAGTCGGCAACGGAGGGGCGGCCGCCGATGACGCTGGCGCCCCCCGTTGCAGCCGCCACTGCAGTGGCCGCGGTAGCGGAGCCCGAGGCGGCGACGCTGCTGCGGTTCTCCAAAGATAGGGGCGACTCAGCGAGGGCCGCTGGGAGCGATGACGTCATCGCCGCGGTCGGCGGCGGCGCCTTGACCGGCCGCGGCATGGCCGGCAGCGGCAGCCCGCCGCCGCGGCCGGCTGCCGTACGGGCAGCTTGCAACACTGCCGCGCCCTCGCCGCCGTCGATGGCCGCCACTGCATCCCTAAGACCCGCCGCTGCCGCTCCCGCTGCGGCCGCCGCTGCCATTACCGCTGCCGCGGCAGCTACACTTGCTTTCCCCGGCGCCCGCGCTTTCCCCTGTGTAATCATAACATCCGCGCCTCGCCCCGATCCAGATCCAGACGGCTGGCCCCCGGCGGCGCCGCCGTCCCGATCCACGGATGGCCTCGCTGCCGCCGCCGCTGCCGCCGCGGCCGCGACGCTTCCGGACCGGAGTCCCGAGGTGCGCGGACTGCCGGTCGCGAGCGTGTCGCCGTTGCGGCCCTCCGCCGCCAGCGCTGAGGCGCGGCTGCGGGCCGTCGCCGAGCCGTCGCCCTCCAGCCCGGCCGCGGCAGCCGCCGCCGCCGCCGCTGTGGCCGTGGCCGCCGCCGCGGCCGCAGCCGCGGCCGTGCGCTGGCGCTTACTGGGCTGGTGCGACAGCGGCTGGGCCTGGTCGCCCACTAGGTTGTTCTGGGAGGAGCGCTTGTTGCTGCTGCCCGGGGGTCCTGAAAGGGGGGGGGGACGCAGACGCAGACGCAGCAGACGCAGCGCGGTGTGGGCGACGTGCAGCCGAGGGGCGTGCGCGCGGCCCGGCACGTACGACAGGCAGGCTTGGCGGCAAAAGATGCTGGGTGCGGCTGGTGGCTTGGCGCCGGTGCGGCCCCGGGCAGTGCGTGGGCGGATGGGTGCGCAGAGGCCGTGCGGGATGAGGTTGTGCCTCGCCCCTCCGTCTAGGGTGTGATGCTGTCGCCGCACGCTGCATTCCAAAAGCGGCGCACACTCCCAGGCGTACGGCATGCAAGGTCATATCGCTTTCCGTGAAACTCACGTCCTTTCCGGGACCCGCCGTTGGCTGCTGCTGCGGCGCCCTCCCGGGCGTCCTCTTCCTCGTCCACCTTCGGCTGTGCAGCGGAGGAGGGGGGGTTGGGGTTTCGCAGACGACGCAGGACGCGGGGGACGTCCCACTGCCAGCTGGTGAACGTTCAATTGCAGGGCGCAAGACCTGTTCATCAAGCCTCATCATCAACCCACAGAAACGCGGCCTGACCCTCCACGTCCCCACGGAGAGCCCCGACTCCATCTGTGGCCATCCTTTTGCCTTCACGGCCTGTGCTGTCGTACCCCCAGGCCCCCTTTCCCTCGGGTTCCGGTTTTCCTTTCGTGCACGGGTCTTCCTTGCAACCCCCAGTTCCGGAACTCCTCTTTGCCATCACCCGCCTACGCTGCATGCCAGGCGTCCCCGGCGATGGCGTTGATGTCTGGATCGCGGTCACCGTACCCGCGCTCATGGCAGCTGCGGCCATCCCAGCCGCGGCAACGCACCTTGGGCAGCAGCGCCACGTCGAGCACCGGCACGTGCTTGAGCGCCACCAGCAGCCGCTGCGCCCCCGTCAGCAGCGCCTGATGCGACTGCGCCACATCCCTCGCCGCGGGGTGCGCCCGCAGCGCCGCAGACAGCTCCTCCGCAACGGGCTTCGCGTAGGCGAAGGCGCGAGCCAGGTGCTTGCGTAGGGCGGCGTGGGGCGGCATCTGCAGGGAGGTCTCGCTGAGGATCGCGCAACAAGTCAACAGCGCCTCGAGGGATTCGAACGGGGGACCTTGCAGGTGGAGCGTCACCGGCCCAAGAGCCGAAGCCGACGCCGCGGCTGCGGCCCCGTCCGCCGCCCCCGAGTCGCGCTTTGAATGCCCGCTGCCGGAGCTGCCGCCAGACGGCGGCGACGACGTTGACGGCGCCGCCGCCGCGCCGGCGGCCGGGACCGGCGACGCCGGCGTCCTGGCGCGCTGCCGCTGCAGCACCGCCGCCACGCATGACTGCATGGCGGCACACACGAGACCCAATCCGTGGGCCGTGACGTCAACGGGCTCCGAAACCTCAGGCTCCGCTGCACCGTTGCCGTTGCCGCTGCCGCCCGCGGCGGCGGCGTCAGGTGCTGTCGTACCGGCGCCGCCTGTTGAGCCGCCGCCTGCGGCAGCCGTGGACGTTGCCGGCGTCGTCGCGGTTGCCGGCACCTCCGCCGCCGTCTTGGCCGCCACCTCTACGTCCATCTCGTCCACCCCGGCCGCCGGCTCGCCAGCCCGCTCACCCGCCGCCGCCGCTGCCCCCGGCCCCCCAGCGCCACCCGCATCAGCTCCCGCCGCTGCCGACCGTTCCGCCGCCTGCCCCGTCGTTGCTGCCGCGCCCGCCGCGTCGGGCTTCTGCGGCGACGCTTCGACTCCCGCACCGTCCTTGGCGGCCCCCGTCGCTTTCGCCGCCGCCGTCCGCGCCGCCGACGCCGCCGCGTCTGCCGTATCAATGACAGCGCCCGCCGCCAGCAGCGCCTTGAGGATCTCGTCCCCTTGCTCCACATCGGTTGCGTCGCGGCGGTAGCGCAGCATGTCTTCCAGTATGGCCATCAGCAGCCGTGACGCCGCCACCGCCACCACCGGCTCGTCGTGCGTCAGCAGCTGCAGCACGTGCGGCGCGCATGCTGCCTGCAGGGCGCCCACCGACACTGCGTCGCCCACGTGGTCCGCGAAGGTGATGCCCACCGCCGCCAGCATCTCCGCCAGAAGAGAGGGCATCATGGGGAAGGCGGGGCAGAACTGCAGCAGCCGCGGCAGCATGGCGGACTCCACAACGGTCTGCCACACCTGGGACGCGTGGAGGAGAGGGGAGGGAGGTGGAGCGATAGAGGCGGGGTTTCGAGGAAGACCCGTGGATGCCCGAAACAAACCGTTTAGAACAGGCATTTGGAGATGCATGCTGGAGAACTGGGTTGGGGATACTAAAGCCGAAGGTCGTAATATGACCTTTGGCGGGGAGGGTGGGGCAGTCGGTGTCGTACTTCGCACGGCAGGTACTGGGCGAAGCGCGCACACTTCACAGGGCTATGAAGGGGTCATCCATGCGTGCCTGCAGACGGAACAGCAGGCCCCTCTTGTCCCGTCCGGTTCCCCACTACCCCCCCGCTAACCCCCTTCCCCCTTTTCCTTTCGAACACGGGTTTTCCTTACAAACCCCCCTCCCCGCACCTTGTCGCTCTCTCTCGCCACGTCCAGTACGACTGTGAGGATATCGAACGCCGCCTCCTGCATCTGGTCGCGGATGCTGCGGGCGGCCTGGTTGAGCGACTCCGCGGCCGCGGTGGCCGAGGGCGCCACGTAGGCGCCCTTCTTCTTGCTGCCGCCGCCAGAGTGCTTCTTGGCCTGCGGCGGGGCAGCACACACACCGTTGCAACGCTTGCTACGGAACCCGAGGGGTAGCGAGAAGATGGGGTGCCGCCCGAGGGGCCCCCGCGGCCCCCATCGGCCGAACGGCGCTGCTTGGTCGACGCGCCGGCGCCACCCCCCGATGTGGACACAGCCCAAGGCCCCAGCTCCAGACCCGAGTCAGCGTTCCCTGCACTCGTATGTATCCCAGTTGCACTCGCAATACCAAACGTCGTATCCGGACGACAGCTCCGACGTGCATCCCGGCTATAGCAGCGGCACTACCGGGGCACTGCTGTAATGCTGGCAGGGCTTGCCTGCAGAGAGAAGCTGAGTGCCGCCCGACCCAGTTCCGAGCTGGAGGCCCCACCCACCCGCTCACCCCTACCCGGGCAGCTGGACCCGTGACCGCCCCAACACACACCTCCCACCCATCCAGCCGCCCCGCCACCCACCGTCCTCCGTGTGTCTGGGTCCCCCCCCAGCAACGTGTTTGTGAGCGCAACGGGGAAGTTGGGCATCGCCACCACAGTGTCAGCGATGTTGGCTTCCAGCTGCACCATCTCGTGAAGCGCCTGCGGGGGGAGGTGGAGGTGGGGCGGCAGCAGGCGGGGGGGTGGGGGGCAGTTGGGATGAGGTCAGCGCTGCTGGGGCATTTTCCTCAGGATGTGCGCGGCAGCAGCAGCAGGGCAGCAGCCAAGGACTTGCTTCTGCTTCCCGTTCACTGCATCCAGTTCCTGGAATAACCAAATGGGAAACAAGACAGGTATGCGGGCAGCCTGTTCCCCCACCCAGGGGTCTTTCGGCTTCCCCCTCCCCTCCCCCCCCCAATTCCTTGGTACCCGCCTCCCTCCCTGTCGTGCCGGGTGGCGGGGTGCGGGTCGAGTGTGCGCACCTGCAGCGCCTCCAGCTTGAGGCTTAGCTTGCCCCCCGGCCAGAAGGCCATGTACGCCACGCTGGCCGGCACCCCGCTCTCCCGCAGCCGGATGGCCAGCCCCGGAGTGAAGGGCGCCCGCTTCACCAGCTTCACCGCAAGCCTGCATACGGCGCAGGCGGCGGCAGCGGGTGGGGTTTGGCGTCAGATACGTCGGTAGCAGCAACAGAACAACGGGCCGCCAGCCGGGAGAACAACCACCCCCGCCACCCGCACCGCCATGCCAGTGGCAGCTGTCGAGTGCGACTGCTGCCCTCCCCCTCCCTCACCGCGGGGGCAGCAGCCCCTAGCCCCCTGGCTCAGAGGGACGTTGTGGGAGGACCGGGGGGCCCTGGCAGGACATACGACTACCCCCTGCTTGCGTCCCAGCAGGGAGGAGGCAGTCGGGGCCCCTCCCTGCCGACCCACGGGTCTCCTCTCATGCCACCAGCGCAGGGTTAGTGTGTCCCTCCCAGCCCCCACGCGGTGCCACCTGCCAGCACCCCCCCGGCACCCCTGCCAGCAGCCCACTGAGTATCATGGTGCACCGCAGTCGTGAGGGTGGGAGGGCACGGCAGCAGCGGCCCAAAGACCCTTACGGCCGGCGCCCCGTGGGTGCCCCAGCCCTCCCTGTAGCGCCGCCCGACACCTGCCGTGAGCCCCGCGGGTCCCGACGTCCGTACTGAGCTGCCAGCCGCCTTAGTAAGCTGAGCCTCGCCTTACCTCGCCGCTGCCGCCTCTCCAGCCCCGCCTAGCCCAGCTCAACCCAGGGGCCACCTGAACACCCCCTGTCACCTTCACCGCCCTCGGTTTGTCGGCCGTGGATTCGCGGATTCTCTTATCAAACCCCCTGTCACCCCACCCCCGCCCCCACCCCGCCGCCAGACCAGTGGCTCCCGGTCCGCTGTCTCCACCCGGCCCCACATCACCCCGGCACACGCAGTCCAATCCATCCGGCCGCATTCATCTTTGCAACCCTACCAGAACCGCCCACCGCCCACCTCTCCCCCCTCCCTCAAATCGTGAGAAACCGCCCCCCTTCCCCCTCCCACCTCCCGCACTCCCACACACCTGACGAAGGCCGACAGCCCCGACAGCCCCATCTCCGTGCGCATGGCCGCGAACACCCCCAGATTCGTCATGGACCGCAGCAGCCCCGCAGACAGCGCGTCGTCGGCCAGCTCGGGGTGCCCGCTGGCGTCGCACGCAAACAGCTCGTCCAATAGCTCCAGAGCCACCTTCACCTCCACGCCGTCAGACCGGCCCTCCATCACCACCTGCACCAGCCGCACCGGCAGCGCCGTGTTGTAGCCCGGCTCCGTCTCCAGAGCCCCCAGCTGGGGCAGCCTCGCGCCCCGCAGCACGCGCACGAGGCGGGAGTCGGCCATGCCGGTTGAGATGGCCGCGAAGAGGTTCTGGAAGGTCTGGCGCAGCGAGCGGTTGGGCAGCGACTGCTGGGCCGCCAGCACGGGGCCGGCTGCGGGCTCCCCGCGCGTGGGGCCCATGATGGGTATCCCCGGGCAGCCCTCCGGCCACACCAGCACCACCACGCGGTTCAGCAACACCGTCAGCGAGGTTGCCAGGTGGTCCAGGATGTAGTCGGGGAGGAACCTGGGGGGGCGGGGGAGGGGGAGGGGAGAGGTAGGGGAGGGGGAGGGGAGGAGGAAGACAGGGCAGGAAGGGGTGTGGGCCCGGGAGTGTGGGATGGGCGGTTGGGTGGTGTTTTATGTTCGCGAGGGGGCGGACAGGCTGACGTGGCGGCGAGTGGGTGGCGCCCGGTTGCGGAGGGGGCTGCTTGCGCGAGGTCAGCAGCGGCGCGGAGCCAACACACTGCCTCCGTGAGGACCCGAGAGACAGACAGACCCGGCCTCTCCGACCCGCCCTCGTAGACCTAGGCCCCAGACGCAGGACATCCCGACCCCAACCGAGTGGGGTCAACGTCATCATGCCACGTCATCTTGCCACCAACACGTTCGTGTCGCAAAACGGGGTGCCAGTGCGGCCGCCCCTCTGCGGAGTGAGCGGCAGGAGGCCCACCCTGCTTCCAACCCACTTACATCCACCAAGTCGCAACGTATTCAAAGTTGGAGGCGGTGCACAGCAAGCGTCTGTTCGCTGACGCCCCGTGCCAATTATACCTCGCCTGACTCCCCTCCTGTTTCGTGAAACGTCTCTCTCGCCCGCTAGCAGGTCCACTACATCGCTCTCTCTTTTCCTTTCCTACGGTACAACCCCCGCAGCTGAAACGTCCGCAACACCCGTCCCCTGCCCGTTCATAAGCATTCGATGTCCAGGGGCACCCGTGCCTCCACATTCCCCCCCTGCCCCCTCCCTCCCTCCCTCCCTCCTCCGCTCTCCCCCTCCGTCGCTCCCAAGTCCCCCGCGTTCCCCACCCACCAGATCCATGACAGAATGGCCGGCAGCATCACCGGCATGCTGATGGCCTTGGGCGCACTGGCCGACCCCGCGATCGCCAAGCTGGCGGCGGCCACCGGGTCCGGCACCTGCGAAGCCAGCTGCTGCAGCTGCCCGTTGAGCGCCGTCACCTTGCTCGTACGCAGCGCCGTCACCACCCGCCCCGGGGTCACCAGGCAGTTGTACAGGGTTTTGCTGGCCAGCAGCTTGCTCTCCGGCTCCACGCTGCCCGAGGTAACGAGCTCCAGGCACACATCCACCACATCTCGCGCCACCAGCACCTGCTGCTGCTGCGTGCTGGCGTACAGGGTAAGGCCCATCAGCGCGTCGATCAGCTGCAGGGAGGGAGAGCCCGTCGGAGGGGGTGGAGGGGAAACCCGGGGGGGGGAAACAGGGCGATGTTGGGATTAAGGCGGGGGAATGGACAAGGGCGCGCAGTGGGAGCAGCGCAAAGGGGGAGGTTCGGCCGTTTTTGTTGCGAATCGCGACAGCTGGTTGGGTGTCGCTGGGTCAACCGCGACAACAGTACGATCAGGTGGCGTGGGCCGCACACAGTGCGCTGCTGATTGCGCAGAGTTGGCGCGCGAGGACGCACCTTGTACAGCATCGCGCGGACAACCCGGTCCGCGACGGGGTTGCGGAGGCTGTGCCGCAGCGTGCTAACGAAGGCGTCCACAACGCCTGCCTCCACCGCGCTGGTGAGGATCACCTTCGCTTTCGGGTTGCAGCTGGATATTACTGCTAATACTGCCACCGCCGTCGCGCTGGCATGGCGCGTCTTTGCTGTAGGCGCGAAGGGTGGGGAGGACGCCGTCGTGAAGCACTTCGCCAAAGGCGCCACTAAGTCCGCAAACTTCCGCCAATCTTTTGCCGTAAGCTTATCGGCTCTGTACCCGTCCGGGTCGTGAGCCATGATGCCCGCCTTGACCTTTTCCAGCAGGTCTTTGGAACGATTGATAGCCGTCTGCTCCTGGACTTGCTTGTAGCCGCCAACATCGTAGAAGGTGAGCTCTTTAGCCACTTCATCTACAAGTGCCAAAGACTCCTGCAGCGTTGCCATTCTTGGCGCTGACGCTGGTGCTGGTTAGGGACCGGTGCACCAGCCCGACTTGCCTTGCTGCGCAATCATTTGCTAATCATTTGAAGCTGATGTTTTAGCAGGTAGCAACTGTTGTGACCATGGCACCTGCCCGTTGCAGCTCACAAGGCGCAGTTTCTGGATGACGCGTCCGCAAGCCCCTCGAAGGATAGCGCATAAAACCGCGCCTCTCCCGAAGCCAGAGCTCCTAATTACACCTCGATTTCCAATTATGGATTACTAAAGCCAGCAATAGGACATCCTGCCTCCGTGCGAATCAATCATCCTTTTGGGAGGGGCCCAAACGGGTACGGGGTTCTTAAAGGCCGACCCGTGCTTTGCGCATTGGCTCAAATATTTCCGCATCGCCCCCAGCGGTCACAATAACGCCAAATTGTGATTTTGTCGAAGGGAATACTAAATATGGGGCCACTGGCGTCACGTATCCTCCTACGCCGGTAATACCCAAGATATAGGCCACCAAAAATACCCACCGCCTCCCAAAAACATCCATCGGGTAGAAGGACCATACCAAATATGTCAGTGAAACAGGTGGGCATGCTCCAACTCAGATAAAGCCTCGCATGTAGGCTGCAGCGAATTTAAACCAACGCCGTTCTCATCCTTATCCATCCCGCCCTGCCGCTTCTGTAATCCCGGAAACCTGTTGGAAGCCTGAGGTGCGCGCTTTAACGACAGCCATGAGGGATCACACGGTGACCCTTGTCACAAGCGAGAAGCGTCGGTGCAGTCTTGGCCCCCAAAACACAGACGCCTTGAGACGCGTTCACTTCCGCATATTAAATCCGTGGTTACCCCCAAACCTTCAATCTCAAAATCTCCACAAACGGCAACACGCCTCAGTGCTACCAATTCTATAATTGATGGCCGCCAAACGCGATAGCTGCGCTTGGCTGTCTATCTGTGTGGCGGCGTGTCTCAGACAGGTCCTGCCCGGAACTTCGCCAATTTTGCTACTATCCATGAAGCGCCAGGATTACGGTTGGTTGGTGTTTTGTGCTGCGGACATTAACAGGGTGACCAGACACAGGGCGGTTCCGCCTCTCAAGGCTGTGCACGAATTCAGGACAGCAGGGGCGGAGGGGACCTGAGGGAAGAGAGGGGAAATCAGGACATCGCCAAGCACCTGAGACAGCAGAGGAAGCCACCTCCCATGAAGTGGGACCTTTACCATGGCGACAGTGTGGAAGGTAGTGTCAGAACCAGACCGCGTACAACAATACGCATAGCCACTACAGTACATGCCGTATGACACAGATGCCTAAACGCATGGTAGTTTCCATCGTTACGCATTTTCCTGTTGTCCGTTTTTTGCAGCATAACTAGGATGAACGGTGCACTACGCCGGCTTGGGCTCCAAGCCCTGAGGCTGCAGGCGCAGCTGCCGCAGCAGTCGCAGCAGCCGCTGCGTAGGGGCCTCGCAGACTATGCTAAGCCGAAAGTAGACACCAGCTTGGACCATGTGTTCGGTGACAACAGCAACAAGCTGGCTTACAACGTATGTGTCGCTCCGGCAGGGCGACTTCCTGTCTCGGTGCCGTGAATACATTATACTATGCAACGATTGGAACCTTCTTACGCTGATGGCCTTATTCGCTGCGCTTTCTCTGCGCAGTTCGAGCCCATGCCCATGGGCTCACTATTCGTGCGCACTGTTGTCATGGTGGGCGTGTTCTTCTTCCCTGTCTGGATTATGCTGAGCGATGAGTACAAGTATACAACTTTCCTTGACAAGTGAGCCAGTGGGAGCATGATAATTTGCTCATCATAGGGCTGCAGGTTGCCTCCTACAATAAGAACCCTATGTTCCTTCAATTGCAGGTTGGCTGCGGCTAAGGCCCAAAAGGAAACGTAAGGCGTGACCATGGTCAGAGCGCCCATGGCGATTGGGGCCCCGTGACGCTGGAGAAGATTACAGCTTAGCGGCGTCAGCTTGTTACGTGCATCAAACTGGGGGCAGCGAGGTGGTTACTAATCGTCGCCAACCCCGCCGGAGGACTCGCTGGATATGAGGACGCCGGTGACACCCCCTTTCTGCTCCAGCGTGTATAGTGCAGCCATGGAGGCCTCCACCATGCGCCCTGCAGCGGCAGCATTACGCGGAGCGACAGGCAGGGCCAAGCAGATTACGCTTATAACCCTGAGCTCACCTGCCTTTGCTGGGTTCTCAGCGTACAGCAGTCAAAAGGAGGGTGTGCGTGCGTACACAGGACGGCGTTTGCAGCGGCCCGGATTGGTGGTTCTTAGAGCGGTGAACGGTGCACCGACCGCCCTATGTAGGGGGTGTTTTCAGACTGCCTTCGGAGAAGGGGGGGCAGTGCACCACGGCCTGCGCGGAGGCGCTGACACGGCCACAGCGCGGCTTGCCTGGGCTGGCTTATTTTCTCGTCCTTCCCTAAACCCGGACCTGTTGTTGGCGCTGTCGTACGCACCGGCGAACACGAAGGGCATCTTCCGGTGCGGCCAGGCCACCTGGTCGCTGGTGAGCTGTAGGAACGCCTCCCACGTTGGCAGGTCCTGGGTCCGGCCCTGGCGAATGCTCTCGAGCACCTCGCGGTAGACAAATGCGGCGAAGCCTGCGGCCAGCAGTTGGAAGGCGATCTGGCGGGTAACCGTTGCCTCCTCTAGGTTCTGCAATTCTGAACTCAGGCGTTACCGCAAGGTGTGGTGTCCTTCCCGAATTGCTTTAGATGTGCTGTTAGTGATGTCCTGTTAGCGATAGGGAGCTGGGAAGGGACATAGGGAGCAGGTAGAGATTGAGCTTTTGGATAGCTGCCCTACGAATGTAATACGAAAGTGACCCAGCCGGGATGTTTCGGGTATGCTGCGCCAGAATGCGGTGCTCGCGGTGTCGGTGCAGCGGCGGAGCCTGGGAGGAGACTAGCACGATGTCCTGCGACGGCGCTGCAGCCGGGCTCGTGTGGCGCAAAGACAGCGAGCGCATGTGACACTGGCAGGTTTTGGGACACGGTCACGTGTCTTGACCCATGCAAACAGTTTACCGTCCTCGTGGGCAGGGAAGACGACAAGTTGGGGAGTAGGCCTGTAAGGCACAGGTTCGTGATGTACGCCTGCCCTGGTACAGCGCAGTCCCTCATCATACCAGCGGTACCGCAATCGCTTTTCAAATGCCGCTACGGCCCTTACACGGAGCCGTCATGAGCCACCCTGCTCATCAGTTTTCGGCCATTCCCTCACCGCACATCCCCGGTCCTGAAGGCGCCTTTTCCACGCTCACCCACTAATAAGGGACACCTTCGCACGGCACTGACACACCTGACTTGGTCGGGAACTCGCCCACCAACTTGTAATCGAATATCTCCGCCCGCTCGCCGAAGTACCAGGCATTACCTGGCTGCGGGGGCGGCACGGAAGTCGCTGCAGATCGGCAACGGACGTCGGAAAGCCGATTCGCATTCCAGGAGTCAAGGCAGGGGGGACTTGAGAGCATTCCAGGCGTGTCTGCCATGGCATCCGCAAACCTCAACCTCGACGACACAGGTACATTCAGCGACGGCTGCCTTTCAATGCATCCTTTCTTTACGCGGGGGCTCGGTTGCGGGTGTGAGGCTTGGGGCGCTCAGGTGCTCGGATCGCCATGCAGGGCGCAAAGAATAATGCAACCTTGTCGTACCTCGTCCATATCCGCCAGCTCCGAATCTCCCTGAGCACGTTGCGAACGGGTCAAGGGAGAAAGGCAAGGGAGAAGGCTGTTGATGTTTCGATGGACCCAGTTGAGTCCATCGCACGTTCCCATGAGACGATCCCCTGGAGCAACCCGCTCGAGCGCGCGGGAGCGGGCACGCCGCTGTCACTCCTGGTGCCGCTGCCGCCGCGGCCGTTACACTCGGATGAGGCGAAGGTTGTTAGGGGTCGGTGAGAACACGCCTCGTGCGGATTCCACGGTAGGCAACGTGCGGCGGCTAACGGCAGCTGCTGCGGCCGGCTGTCCTGCTGCCGGGGTGCCTCGCTGGTCCTCCACTTCTCACCTTGGACAGCTTGGGCACCAGCTTGCGGGGCACGTTGATCAGCGTCGCCACCTCTTCGAGCTTGGCAGACTGGTTGGGTCGCACCGGTGGATGGCAGGCGGGTGTGGGTGGCGGGGTGTTGCCAGGGAGCGAGTGGAATGGGGCGTGGGCCCAGGGAGGTACGATCACCCCTTCCCGCGATTTTTATCGCAGGGCTGTTTGGACTGTGTGCTGCTGTTTGAGAAGTATGGCGCTGTTGAAATAATAGAAGGAATTGAAGGTGGAACATGCGGGGTTTGGGCGGTTAAAGAAGTATGCACGGCCGAGGCAACACTAGCTAGACAGGCTCTGGCAGGCTGGTGGCGTGGGGCAGGTGGGGCACTGATTTCTCAGAAGCACGCAGCATACCTGAAGTTCGCCGGGCTGCAGGACCGTCCTGGGATCAATAGCGTATACTAATACATGGGGGGAGAGGGCGGGCGGTGACACGGCGCCGAGCAGGGGCCTGCAACCCTCAGCACGCAACGTTGGAGAACGCATGAACGCGAATCGCACCTTCCACGTTCACGTCGGCTTTCTGCAATCCCAGGAACTGCAAAGAGTCTGATAGCTTCCAAAGACCTGCAAAACCGGCGGGTGCTGCTCTTCGCGAGCACCGCGCGGCTTGACGAAGCATCGGTGCCTGTGGTTCCGCCAATCACAAATAGGTATCGACCGTATCGTCAAGAGCCAGTTGAAGGCTGCGAGAATGCATTAATATAATGAAAGTGGCTAGCAAAGTGCATGATTACTCTATACCGGTATGTGAATTACTCAAAGCTCCGACCCCGGGGCCTGAGTATAGATTGCAACTACTGCGCTCTAACTTAACGCACAGGAACTAGTCGCTAACGCTTTCGTTCTAGATCTAAACATGCTGCCTTGCAATCAGCGTGCACTAGTCCAGCGCGTCAGCACGCGTCGATGTGCGCTCGTTCGACCTCGAGCACATGCAAACGCTGCCCACGAAACGCAGCAGCTCAAACAAGTTACCCTTAAAGTGACTCCGCTTACTCCAGAAAACATCAAGCCCTTTGGCCAGGTGTGACTTGCACCGTGGACGTCCCGCAGTCCTCTCAAAGACGACTGAAGGCCGTCCCGGCTGGCTTGTGCTGTTGTAGATCGTCGGCAGCTCTGATGACGGAAAACTTTTCGACAGAGAGGACGCGCAGTTGGTGCTGAACCAAGGGACGCCGAGGTACGGTGCGCACTGGCACAGTAGTCTCCAATTGCTTTGCTGCAGAGAGCAGGTCATAGGGACGATGCTTCGAAAACAACATATTTTGGCGCTGAACGAAACCCCTCCACTTGCCTTCTTCGTTGAGGAGCGGAGCATTGCCTGCCGAACAAAACATCGCGCATCATCATCACGTGTGCCACCGTGGCCCACACACCAGCGTTTCCACTTCGCCTAGGAGGCGATCTAGATTGTTTGCCTTACTGCTTAGCCGTATTGTCGTACCAAACCAACCGCCCTCCCTTGTCAACCTCCGTCCTTATTCTCCGCCCCCGCCAACCCCCCAAGGTTCTACATCATGAACCTACCTGCCCGCGACCTCCGCTTCCACCGAATTACTTACCACGGCAAGGTGACGCAGTGCCTGGGAGGCCTGACGCCTCCACACCCTTGGTGCGTCTGGCTCGCCCGCCGGGGTCGTACCGCCCTAGCCCCACCACTCGCCGATGAGACCCCCTTATCCCAGCACCCCACGAGCCACCGAGCCTCACACGCACCGCGCGAGAGTACGCGAACTTTTTTCCAGCGAGGGTCTGGTGGCGGCCGCGGCGTCTAGGCCGTCATCAGTGCTTCCTGCGTCCGACCTTTCTGACGGCGGCTTCCTTGCGACGAACATGCGGGCGCGTCTTCTGGGTTGCAGCGCGTTGGTCCTCTGGCGCTGCTGTTCACCTTGATGGGGCCGGCACGGCGCCGGATGGGGGTTGCCTCGTCCTGCGCACCTGGGCACAGGGGCCGGGGGGTGGGCAGCTGCGAGCCGACATGCGGCCCCAGGTGCCGGTCCGGCTCTCTGCCAGCATCCGCCCCCCTTGCCACCCAGCACGTGACCCCGTCCTGGCCCTGGCTGTGATGCGCACCCACACCGGCCTGCCCGCCGTCGTGGACCTAGGCGGCCGCGCTCTCTCCCGCACAGCGTCGTCCCAATCCCCCAAACCCTGGGTGCCGCTCCCGCTCGCCACTACATGCCTCGTCCCTTCGCTTGCGCCCGCCGACACACACACACACACACACACCCCGGGCCCCGCTGGCACCCCTCACAGGTACGTGGCGCTTGCGGCACCCACGGGCAGCCTGGAACGGTATCCCCGCCCCGAGGACATCCGCGTGTTCCGGATCCCCTTCGGCAGCTTCCTAAAGATGGAGGTTGGCACCTGGCACGCAGGTGGGAGCACCTAGCACGGGGGGGGAGAGGTGAGGGGAAACCCGTAGGAGGGAGGACCTAGCATCCGGGGGGGGGGCTAGCACGCGGGGGAGTGCCAGAGAAACATGTGTACATGACATAGGAGAAGGAGGAGGAACACCCTAGCCGGGGAGCGGTTTGGATCACGCGCATGAGCACGCATGCTGGAGACCTCAGTATGACTATCGGACGAGTCTCGCCCACGGCGCCCTGGAAGGACAGACCCATTCGCCGGACAATTTGGCGTCCACATTTGGGGTGCGTGCGGAAGGATATGGTTGGTCAACTGACAATATCGGGAGCATGAACCTGGCCAAGCCCGGCACGGCACCAGCCCGCATAAAGACCGTTACCGTGTTGACGACGTACGTTACCCATCTTGACCATCCAGCGTCCGCGCCTGGCTGCAAGCCCCGCACCCCGCCGCCTTGGCTAACACACATGCGGCGACAAAAACAACAGTCCCGCACGCCTACAGCCGAAAAAGCGAGCGCACACGGAAACAACTTCATATAGCCCTATATCTCGAACCCGGCGGAGAGACCCACCTGGCCAGAGCCCGGAGCGGTTAGCGACGGCCGTCATCGCGAAGCATGCGGAAGGATGAGCAACATCGGGCGTTAGGACGCGCGAGGGGCAATGGAAGGGATGTGCAGGGGCCAATGCAGCGATGAGCCTTGGGCGGCGCGTTGAAAGAGACAGGTCGATCCGTCGGATATGCCTAGGTTGGTACAGCTGTTGTTGGTGGGTGTGGCCGTACGGCTGTACGACGGCCAGGCGCACACAGAGGGGAGCGTGATAGCGCGCATGGCCGGGCGTGGTGATGGGTGGCGGGCAACCACTGGGCGGCAGAAACGGGGCCGGCGGACAAGGGCAAGGGGAAGAAGGGGTTGACAGAGTGTGCCGCGCGCCAGGTGTGCTTGTGTGTGTAAGTGTGTGGCAAGCGGTGGGGGGTAAAAATGCATCCGCGAATCCACGGGGGGAGGGTTCGCGCCAGAGCAGTTGCGCGCATCTGCCGCTGTCGTGCAGGGTCGTTCGTGGAATTTATAAAGCAATCCTCGAACGGATCGCCAATAGCACGTCAGGGATGACACACGCTGCCTGGATCGGTCCGGTCGCTCTTGACGAGAGGCGCCGCCGGGTCGCCGTGTGCGCGTGGCCAGGGGGAAGCGGAAGGCTGCTGGGTGTGCTCGGGGTCCTTGTGCCCAGTCACCTGTGCGCTTTGCTGCCTGTGTTTGGGCCGGACGTTCGGCCAGCAGGCAGGCAGGCCAACGGCTGCTGGAGTTCCGGGCATCGCCATGTGCTGCCGGGGAGTTTTTTTTTATAAGAGAATCCGCAGATCCACGGCCGGGGAGGGGGGCTCCAACTCCTTAGCTGGCGTTGTGGCTGTTGGGGGAAGGTGCGCGGTGCTGCCACCAGAGTACGGCACTGTGCCCATGAGTCACCAGCCGCCATTCCCTGCCCTGCGCCCCGCCGGGTCGCCCCTGCATTCGCACGTGCCCCGCGCCCGATGGCTGTGCGGGAGGTCACCTGCCACTCGCCAGGGACGACTGACCGACTGACGCAAACACCGCAGCGCTGCCCGACAGCCGCTGCTGCCGTGGAAGCTTCCACACAGCACCGCACAGCTCCCAACCACCCCCCCGCCTCCTACCTGCGTCTAAATGCCCTCGGTCCCCCCCACCGGGTCTCCTCGCTACCCTCCCCCAAAGGCCCGCTCTTCTCTGAGCCCAACGCGATGGACTTTTACAACCTGGAGCTGTCGGACACCAATGTGACCGACCACAACACGCACGACTACCGCCGGACTAACGGGATGGAGTTCGTCGTGGAGGATGAGGAGCGAGCTGCAGCGTAGGGGCGTGCAGGTACCGTATGCCGTATGAGCACGTGGCTGGTCGAAGAGCTGCAGAGGGGGTGGCTGGCCGAGTGGCTGATGCGGTGGTGTGTAAGAGGGCCGGGTTGCGGTCGGGTGGTGGCAGGGATGTGGTGAGGAAAGGCGCAGGCAGCTGTAGAGGGAGGGAAACGAGTTGCCACGGGCAAGGCGAACTGGTCCCATGCCCAGCCAAGAGCTACGTTGTACTGAATGTTCAGATTGGGTGTGCAATGGGCGCATACCTGCTTTACGTGACAGTGCGAACAGCTAGCAGGATGTCACTGTCATGTGCGTTTCAGTCAATTCGGGGACACTCATCCGACGAAAGGCATGCTCGAGGGGGGGAGAAGTGCTTTCGAATCCGATACGCCGAGGCACCTTGCCGCAGCAAAGGTCTGGTGTGCAGCCACCGAAGTACGGTTGGAGGTACGTCTTGTAACACCTTACGTCGTTGGCTCAATGTAAGGATTGGTCTTCCCTTGAATTCCATGGGGGCGTGAGATGTTTTCCTCTTCTGGTTACAATTACCAGTTGCAATGTGCACACCAATCTTCATTTGGGTCACATCATCATCGGCGTGGTCGCCTCTCTCAGCAGTACACACGGCGGGTACCGTTGCCACTCTTCCAACGCAATCGTTGCTACCCTCTCGAGAGAAAATTGATGCAGCCTTCAAACAGCTGCACAGCTTGACCCCCCAACGTTCTCCTCCTAACTATTGTACATAAAGAAATGGCAAGATCGTGGTTTGGTGAAACAAATGTTCCACTCTGTTCCACGCGAATAGCACCTTCGCTTCGGGAATGCTCCCAGCAATGCGCGCCTGCAGCCCGTAATTTGCTTATAGGCAAGCAAGGTAATCTCGGGAGGGGGAAACTCCTAGCACAAACCCGCATCACCATAAATGCATTAAACACGCCTCACGAACAACAGCTGCCACGAGGACCCGTTCAAACTGGTTTAGACGTTCATCTGTTGCGTCAAACCAGAAAGAAACAAGCATCTGCATGCCTCTGGTGGGGGCCTGGACGAACAACCCACCCACTGTTCACGCAATGCGCAGAGCTGCGAGTAAAGACACACAATAGGGACCGGCCGCCATATGGGCCCGAGCGCCAGCACACGCGTGCAGGCACTAGCAGAAGGTGACACAAGACCCGGAAAAAATCGTCCCATACACAGCACAACCAGACACGCGAAAAACTAGCGACGCGAGATGCACGCAAGTTTAAGAACGACACTCGGACATAACGCGACACCCCAACCAGCGGAACCCAGACATACAAAAATACCGTCCGCCGCTACTTCCCACATGGGATATGCCAACATGGGACATCCAGCCCCATAGTTAGGCACGCTTTACGGTAAAGCCTGCCTCCTCGCACTACATAGCAGCCGCACTTGGGACACAAAGACTAACATGGCGAATAGCGCAAAGCATGCGCGGAGCACCGCGACGGCAAGAACCCGCAGCGGCCATGACTGCCAATCGTGATCCACAATGGATCCGCGTTGGCTAAGTGGAACTCTTCTATGTGCGATCCCCGTCGTAGTCGTGGCATCATCTTCGTCTCCCCATTTCAGGCCCCGGCCTGAGCAGCCCGATGGGTGTCATCTTGCTGCACCCCTCCGCTAGAATATATACACTCTTCCCAACCCCAACGCTCATTACGCCCGCTGAACAACATTGTAGGATCCGAAAGGACTACTACCTATTAACAACAACACACGAGGTAATCAAAACACATCGCACTTGTCCACCGTCCTCACCTCGGCAAGCCTGACCCGCTTTTTCTCACTGAGCATTGACCGGGCTGTAACAGGACGCACGAGGCATGCAGCAAGACCAGCTGGGAAACAACAAAAGCAACGGCGGGCCCGGGCAGACAACGTGTCGTACCCGCAAGGCCCCTCCAGCAAAAATGTGACTGAACCCCTTCCCCAAGTTGGTGCAGCGCATGGTCGCTTATTTTTGGCGGCATGTCCGGTTTGGGCTTGACTCCGCGCTTGGGGTTGACTCCACCCGCTAAAAGAGATGTTCCCTTAGCCGTGACGAGCACGCACGGGCAGTGCTAATCGAGCTAGTCAATAATGTCAGCCTTCCGCACTTCACCCAAAGCTCAGCAAGAGCACGCCACGGGCCGCAGCTGTTTCCGTGGCCGCCGGTTAAACATTGCAGGCTGCGGCCCAGAAATGTCTGTTGTTGTTCTCGCAGCAAGCGAGTGAAGAATCGGCGTCTCATGCCCAGCTTCCTACGCAACAGGTTGGCAGACAGAGGGAAGGGTCCAACACTGTAAACGCGCGATACCGTCGGACACCGTCTGCAACAGTTTGCTGCTACTGCAATGCAGCAGCAGCCTAAGCAAAGCCACGACGTCACGGAGGCGGATGGAATTGCCTCGCGTGCGTCTATGGGTATCGTTCAGGTATCGCAGCTGCAACCATAATCCAATTGACCATGTGCTGGTCAGGATGCGACAGAAAGGAATGACACGCTACGGTATTGAAAACGGGTGCCGGGGTGGCTTCGCGATTGAACGAAATCTGAACAAGAGATTCGACCTCGACAGCAATTGCAAGAGCAGACTGCATACCAAGAGGTATGCCAAAACAATTCCCATCCAGTCTACGGACTGTGATGCTGCCTGACAATTGCGGGTGTTTAACGCTACACTAACAGTAATCTGTGGGAAGCCTCACAGTCGCGCTCGCACCTGATAATCGTCTGATGATGCGTCCAGGTATTGAGACTCCTTGCGAAAACAGTCTTCGTCGTGGTGTGCCTCCGCAGAGGAGTCTGAGGCGGTCACAGCGACGCCATCGGCTTGCCCAAAGAATGCCGGTCCACGGTAGAAGAGCGAATACCGCAGCGCTTCAAGCGCCTCGTACTCGTTGTAAATACGCTGTGCTTGTCCCTCAAATCTGCAGCAAATACTCCCGCATTAGGCCAACCGCCAAAAGAGACGCGGGCACCCGCGGCCTACCCGTCATATTCGATTGGACAGAGTGACCAAGCCATCCCACGCTTTACCTGTCAAAGTCACGCGCCTTGCGCTTGGCTCCTGATGTAGCTGGCAGCGCCGCCTTCCGCGGGCCCTTGGTGACCACGACGGTGTGGTGGACCTGGGGCACTTCGCTACGGGTGGTGTTCACTGAAGAACGCCTGGCGCCAGGGAAGTAGCCAGCCAGCGAGCCCTTGACAAGATAGCGACTGCCGCAAGCATTGCATAGCGTGGGCTTCTCCGGTGGTCCCTTGCGCCAGCACGGCGTTTGCGATGTTCCGCAATGGCAGCAAGGTCCTCCGCTTGAACCACGCATCGTTAAGGCAGAAAGTTGCTAGCAATGCTGGATATTGTGTTCAGCAAAGGTTACGACGTCCCGATAGGTCGAGTGCGGCCGCCGGAAGCGCGATGGACTTTCAGCGCGCGCTGGAATACGTGCAAAGCTGTGAGAAGTGGTGACGATCTTATGATGAAGGCTTTCTATACAGGTGCTTGATCTAACTATTGAGATTGAAGCGACAAGGCGTGAGTGAAGAAGAAAACTTCGCTGGAGGCACGTCAGCTTTGCCGTAATTCCGTACCAGAGATGGGGTCAGGGACCAAGAAGCCAGCTTGGCAAGAGTATCGCTCGCCTCGGAAACCCACCTTCAGGGAATTTTATCTTCGAAAAACCAAATATGAACTGTATCAGCAAAAAGGTCGCGAATAAACCAGAAAGCGCGCTGGGCGGCCAAACCGTTCCCGAAAGCGACTCTTCAGCTACCTTTAAGCTTCCATGTATAATAATGCTGTGCTATGTAGTGGGTAAGCTGCGCATTATGTGACTTCATTTTTGCCGTCGATTGCTGGATCGCGCTCTTGTGTTCAACCGAAAGCGAAGCCGCTTTTTCCGACATCCGATAGAGTAATTTTACAGTTGATCATTCATGAAGTATAGGCGGTTAATGCGTCCTTGGTTGCAGGGTGGGAAGTCATTTATGTGAGTGGGGCACCTATCTTGTTACGCGGTGTTCATCAGCATTGGACCGCGATATGTGATTACTCGTGTTAAAAGGAGGCTGCTTGGAGCATGCAGGCTGGTTACGCCAAGGGATTCACAGCTTTCCACAGGGGTAGAAAGGTTCCAACTTCACCAAAACCAGTTCCCCTCTCGTCTTCTACACCAGTATGAAAACGCCACAGTGCCAACCAATCGCCGACAAGGATAACCAGAAGTGCGTCGCAACTCAGCACGGTGTAGCAGTCGAAGCACAAACACACAGATACACAGCTCAGGCAGAGACAAAGGCATGCAGCAATATGCAACCATCCCTTCCCCGCACTTTGAATTGGCGAGAACACCACGAAGTCGGACAGAGGGCGGCCAGCTAAGCGGAACAAAGTACCTCGGACCCTATGATGCCCTGAGGCGGCCACTACAACAGCATGGCTGTTGCTGTCCGCGGATGGTAAAATGCAATAGCGACGAAGTTGAAACCCTTAGTCATTACAAGCCGGTGGGTGGGCTTCCTAACTTTTATGGGAGCATAGGTAAATGTGGACTTGGCGGTGCCACAAAGAGTTGCATGAGCCCCCTCTGAAGGAGCATCCACGTCCATTGGTCAAGAGGCAAGGTCCCCAAAACAAACACGTCCGGGCCGCGTCCGTACCAAAACTCATAGCAAGGTATGCCAGTCCTCATGGCTGCAGACGCTCCATGACCCACGGGTCGGTGTCGCTGGGCGCCGCGCGACGGAAGCGGATGCGGTCATGCAGGCGACTGGGCCGGCCCTGCCAGAACTCGATGCTAGTGGGCCGAATCAGGTAGCCGCCCCAGTGAGCCGGCTTGGGCACCGGCTGGGCGTCGTCCAAGAAGCGCTGCTGCAGCTCCGAGTTTCTGATCCAGGGGCGGCAGCAAAGGAGTGGCAAAGAGTAGGGTGCCGTCAGCAGGCGCGCACCGTTTGCGGCAGGGGTCATCGTGTTCACGGTTGAATGCAACCCTCGCACAACGCCTCGCACAACGACCAAAGGCCAAAGCACACAGCTCGTGCCGTCACGCGCCGCCCAGGCGACGGCACCTACATGTGCCTCCAAAACGTGTCAACAAATCCCCTTGGTATGAGGCTGTGGAAAAAACGGACGTTACTGCCTTCCGGCCAATCAAGTCACAGGCGCCTGAAGCAATAGCCGCCTGCTTTAGATCCGTGGTCCTAATCCCCGGCCTTCCGGCGTTGGCCCCAGCCATGGCCCCAGGCCCCCGGCGTCATCCCAGCCCACTAATCCTCAGTTTGCTGTCACAGCACGGGGCAAACGCGCTAAGAGAAGGAGGGTGTTCCACTGCCCCGCGGCACACCCACAGTCCCCCCTAGTGCGCCGGCGCTCACCTCTCCTCCAGCTCCTCACGATCCCGGCACGGCTGGCTCTGGTTGCTGACCCACGCCCCAATCTGGCTGCCCCTCGGACGGCTGTGGTAGTACTCGGTGCTCTCCGCCTCCGAAACCTTTTCTACAATGCCCTCAACCCTAACATGTGCCGGGCAGTGGAAAAAGATGGGGCGGGCGGTTGAGCAGCAAGAGGTGCCAATTCGTAGGACTCAAAAACAAAAAACGGTGTCAA
This sequence comes from Yamagishiella unicocca, assembly GCA_003116995.1. Lineage (NCBI taxonomy): Eukaryota > Viridiplantae > Chlorophyta > Chlorophyceae > Chlamydomonadales > Volvocaceae > Yamagishiella > Yamagishiella unicocca. The sequence continues at coordinate 68,314 of BDSL01000025.1, read as the reverse complement.
TTTCGAAGGTATTAGATGCTGTAGATGATGCTCCGAAATCTGTTCGCGGGTGGCCACAGTCGAGGGGTGGCACCGCTTTGGGTCAGCCCTCGCAAACAAGCGCAAGAAGATGTCTCTCTGACCGCACCTGATCTGCCGCTGTAGCTTCTCCCAGTATATCGAGAATGCGGCGTAGCCATTGACGAGCTCAGAACCCTTCCGACTCGAATAGTTGGTGTAAAAGACGAAGCCTGCGGCGGCGTGGTCACACGAATGATAACGTCACGTTCACGATGTGCGGGGCCTGGCGATGAAACCCATATAAGCGACAGGAAACAGGCGAAAAGGCCGGCGAATCGTCGGGAACACGCGTTTGAGTCTACATGCCGGAGAGAACTTTGTTTGACTACCGGAAACCAGCGGACGAGTCTCGCCTACGGCGCCCTGCAGGAACAGAAACCGAGCTATCAAATTTTACGTTCCGTTGTGGGCGGTAGGACGGAAACCCATGCGGCGGAGTGAAGAGAGAAAACCCATGCGACGGGTTTTCCTCTTTTCGGGGGGGAGGGGAGGGGAGTTTACTGGCATACGGCAAGAAGCCTAAAGCTCTGGGACCGTGGGGCCGCCATAGCGCTGCTTTCCACGTAACCGGGGACGGCCATGTCACAGCCGCCGCGATGCCCCTGACGCTGGCGATGGACGCAGCGCCTTCCAGGCGACCGCTTCCTGCCCAACACGGCCCAACACGGTGTGCAGTTGCGCGAGCTTCTCAACACGCTGCTCGGCGACGCGTTCGGCTGTGTGGCTCAGTGCTGCTGCCCTCCTACTCTGCAAGCCCCTCCGGCGCAAATGCACCAGAGCAAGCTTGGACGCAGCCTGCTCCCGGCGCCTCCCAACCAGCCGCACCGATGACGTGCGGCAGCTTGCCGCAGGAGTCGCCCGCCCCCCCGCACCTCGCTGGTCGTAGCCCTTGAGCAGCACCACCCGCACGCTGGGTTTGCCCTCCGTGTCGCATGAGGCGACGTTGATGGCGTTGGGCTCCTCGCACACCTGGCGGGGAGGGGGCGGGGGTTTCAACAAGGGTTTCCGGGGTTTAAGGGGTTGCGGTTGTGGGGTTTTGTGGGTTTCCACAGTAACGTACGGCAGGGTACAACCGGCTGCATCACCAATGCGGCGTTAGGTGAGCCGGAAGCCCCAAGGCGACACGCGCACGGCCCACGGCTAGGACACACGCGGGCGACGCATAGACATTGCTTCTCCTCCAAACCACCACCACCACCACCGCGGCCCCTCCCTGGCTGCTAAACGGCTCTTCTCGCATCCACGGGTCTTCTTCGCAATCCCTCCCGGCTCCCTGGCGCCTGGTCGGCGACACAGCCCCCCCCTTGGCTCCTCGCTCGTATTTCATCCGCCCCACATTAGCACCAGTGGCCGCGCCAGCGGTGCCCGCCTCCCACCCGCTACCCTGCGCACTGCCGACCCAGCACTCGGTGCCCGGGCCATCCGACTCCAAAACAGTAAACCCTTTTTTTCAAGCCACGCACCAAAACCCCACCTCACTCGTTGCCACCCAGTCGCTTGCCGGCTTATATACTCTTGACATCACCCCATCCCTTAGCCCCAGGCCACCTGGCTCACATCCCCACAGCCGCGATCACCTTGCCCGCCACTGCCGCCTTGAACCACTCGTCGAACACGTCCATGGGGTTCCGGCCGCTGAAGGCCGCCTCCTCCAGCCCTCCGCGCTCGTAGCTGATGCGCATATCCGCAACCTGGTGCCGATAAATCGCACGTGACAATGAAACGGGTTGGGAGCCAGGGGTCCGGTGCGCAGGATGAGGGGGTTGCCGGGGGCGGGGAAGGTCGTGGGGGTCGAGAGAGAAAAGAAAAACACTCCGTTTACGAGACAGTAAACGAGGGGCAGAAACGGAATGCTGCGGGGTAGGGAAACCTCCGCCCAAGGCACGGGACTGTGGCTGTGTTGCGAGGAGGGGCTGGAGCGACAGAGGCCCGGAACGAACAGTCAGGCGGACCGCCACGTCCTGGAGGGCGGTGCCAAAACCCACAGCAGCAGAATTGGTCCACGCCTCATACATTCGACGGTACTTGCAAGTAATACCGGGGTGGATAAAGAGAATGTTCGGCAGCTGGCCTGCCGCGACCTGCCCCCGAAGCCTCGCCACGCAAGTTCCGCCCCCACCACCCATCACCGCACGTTTCCACCCAGGACCCAGCAGCAGCACCTTCTTCGCCTCGGCCGCTGCCGACTCGGCTATCGCTGCGGAGCTGGCGCCGCTGCCTCCGATCCGTACGCACATGGCCGTCCCTGGGTAGGGCGGCAGGCTGAGGCTGAAGCGCTCGCGGATGGCGGGCGGCACAAAGCGGCCGCCCAGGTAATGGTGGGCGCCCTGGGGGAGGGGTGGCAAAGGGGAGGTGGAGAGGGTGGCGGAGCGGTGGTGGCGGAGAGCTGGGCATGGGCATGGCTGCTGAAGGGGACTGCCGTATTGCTGCAGTCGCAATGTCCGTGGGAGGTTAATGCGGACAGGGGAAGGCAGACAGTCGCTGGATTTGGCTCGGGGGGTAGCCGTCCATCGCAGGCGGCAGCAGGGCGGGCGGGTGCCGCACCTTGAAGTGCCGGGCACACAGCTTGGGCGCCGTCAGCGACACCAGCACGTCGGGCTGCAAGGCGCTGCCAGGTGCGGCGGCGCTGTCGCCCTGCTCCACGTGCCAGCCGCTGGGGATGTCGACGGACACGATAGGCGGCGGGCTGGCGGCGGGGAGCAGCGCCTAACAGGGGCAGCGAGCGGCAGCGGAGAGGTCGTGGGTCAGGCTCCGGCTTATCTAGGCTGGGATGTCGTTTACGGCTGGCCCGCCCATCCAGCCACCCACCCACCCGGATGATCTCGGCAAACGGCGGCCGCGGCTCCCCAGTGAAGCTGAACCCGAACAGCGCGTCCACCACCACATCCGCCTGGACCGACAGGGGGCCAGCCGCCGCCAGCTCGGACCAGGCCACCAGCGGGATCCCCAGAGCACTGATCCGCGGGACGGAGGAACAGCCAGGGCCGAGTACCAGGCGTCACTTGCACGTTGCGCGATGTGGAGCGTCATTACTTGGCGAGGTGCGCGATGGGAGGCGCAACTGCGGAAGTGGGCGCGGGGACGCAGCGCCCCCGAGCATCGCCTGCACCCCCTCCCCACCTGCATCACAACCCCGCCCTCCCACCGCTGTGGAGCTCTCGGGTACGTCAAACTGCCATCTTCCCCCGTCGCTCAGTCTGCCCACCTGATTTGTTTGACGAGGCCGTTGTACAGCGGCTTGTCGGTGGGCTTGGGGTAGCACACCTTCACGGGGGGGGGAGGCCACACGCGAGGGCAGACCGGCCTCGAGAGCTGCGGGGCCGCAACCGCCTGGGGAGCCCTGCAGTGGAGCTCATGTGCGCCATACACACGTTTCCTACCGTTGTATAGCTAGCCATTCACTGATTCCGCATTTTGCTTTTTGTCGCAATTTGCCTGGTAATTCTTCCCAAACGTAACGCCGCCGCGCTAACCCACCAGATTACACAAACTGGTCCGAGCCAGCAGACCGCCCGAACCCGCTCCGCGACACTCCGCGCCCACGGCCCCCGCCGGGCTCCGGTGCTCATCAGCAAACACAGCGACTGCCCCGACTGCCCACCTTGACGTCATATCCGAAATGGTGCAGGTGCCGCGCCGCCACAAGCCCGTCCCCGCCGTTGTTGCCCGGCCCCGCCAGCACCAGCACGCGCCGTGGCTTCGGGACCGCCGCCGCGCCCCCCACCTGTCCCAGCCAGCCGCGGAGCAGGGTGAGGTTGCGGGTTCAGGGTCGGTCGGTCGGTCGGTCTGGCGAAGCAGCGATGCAGCCCACAGTGCCAGCCCGCGCCTCCATTTGCCCACTCCAGCTGCGGAAACGGCAGCACGACAGCCTACAACAGGCGCCTCCGCCCCTCCGCCCACTGCTGCGCAGCACCATCAACGCCCATCTGCTCGGCGCCGCCCGCCCGCCCGCCCCAGCATGCGGTGCACTGAGCGGTCCACTGACAGGCACCCCGCGCACCACGACGTCGGGAGGGTACTCGGCCGCCAGCGAGCAGGCCACGCTAAGTCCCGCCAGTTCCATGAGCTGGTCCACACTGAAGCCCAGCGCGGGGCCCATCAGGTCCTGGTCAACAGCGATGGCATCCGCCTGGCTCCTGCACGCGTGGAGCAGGTCGGGGCGGCGCGGGGAGGGGCGGGGCGGGACGTTGGTTCTGAGTTGCGCTGCCGGTATGCTTGGCGCAGGCGTGCAGCTGGCAGGACAGCGGTTGGTAAAGTGGCTTGGGGGCCAGGAGCGGCGGGTCCGCCAGGCGGCGGATGAGCACCGGGGGAGAGCCGTGAAGTTGCCAGCGTGTGGCGTGGCGCACAGCAGCCCGGCACTGCGGTAATGCGGCTCCGACAGGGATCGCCGACGATGCGTGGTTGGTACGTTGCCACATGTGTAGCGCCTGTGAACCCTCGCCGGGCTTGTCCACTGGCCAATCGCGAAGATTGGACCCGATTGTGGCACATGAGGTACTCACAGGTAAGACACCGGGTCGGGGGTGAGGCCGGAGGCTGTCGTCGACATGGGAGCAGTCGCGGCGGTTGTGGTTGCAGGAGAAGCTTGACACACGGGCGTCGCGTGCTGCAGGCTCCGCGCTAAATATTCTTTGGGATACAATGGGTTGTGGATAAGCCGTTCTACGCCTCCGAAGCGCGTGCCGGTGGTCGGAAGACGCGAGTGGTGTGGAAGCTTCGGAACTCCTACGCTTGCCTGGTAAATCGGCCGTGTCGCCGTGCGGTATAGCATTGGTTGCGTGCACGAAGTTCTAGCAGTTGCCTGCGTAATTGCGCAGATCAGGGCAGCGGTGACGCGCGATGCACGCATAGATACGCGAAGCATGTGTGACCAGGACGCTACTCTAAGTTACCTATATTCACGCGAACAATAAACCTCGCAAGGGGTGAAAAAAAGGCAGCAGCAATATGGTACGACAGTAACGGTGTGGCCTTATGGATTGCCAAGCGGGACCACATCCAGTGATTCGAAGCACACATTTCGTCTATTCACTGGAACGATAATACTCAGTAAAAAGTTGTGTTGATGTGTTTTCGCAGGATACCTAGCAAGCTGTCCTTTGCACTGCAACACCATGCCTGCCGATTACTCGAAGTAACCTGCGTAGCCTAGTAGTATATTGTCTTAATCAGTTAAACTACCAGCAGCTTTGCGGAGTTTGGGTGCAGGGTCGCCGTAATGGCGGACGGCGCGGAGCCCACATTCCGGTTCAACTTTGGGAAAGAGGAGTCAGAGACAGTGCAGGAGGAACAGGGTCCTCCGGATTATAGCGAGCCTGCGGGCGAGCTTGTTCACCGGCCGCAACCGGTGAGCTAGCAGCTCAGACGCAGATCGTCACGGCAAACCTTTCGCACTCCGCCTGTGGCGTTACCCAATGTCGGCTACGAACTTTCTCAGGGCATTCCTTTCTACACTGAGGAAGCAACCATCGCTGAAGGTCTACACCTCATAAAGGTGCGCTGTCCCACCCTCTCCCGCGAATCTGTTCCTTCCCCCCTCCTCATGTGTGGCACATGTAAGTTGCGTATGAGGTACGCTCAGCCATACGGCATATGCTGCCCAGTCTGGCCGCCCTAAAGCGTGCGGATGCGGCTGGGGCCTTGTCGAGTTCCTTCGGTGTGCAGCACTGCTCGCCTTACCTTTCTCCAATCGTGAGAAACCGGAGGGGGGAAGAGGGTTTGATGGCCATCATCAGCCAACGAGATGGTTGGAGACGATGACGTGGCAAGTCAAGCGTACGCGTGTTGGGCGAAGGACAGGATCGGACAAGCCAGGGGCTGGTGTGCCGGTGGGGTGCGTTCGCGTCTAACAGGTGCATCGAGTTGCATGTACTCGGGTTTGGCTCGGTCTCATGCAGCAGCGGAGGAGTGCCACGCTAGGTTCCAATGAACGCACACGCGGACGACTGGGTAGGGGGGGCAGCTGACAGGGGGTGGGTTTCGAGGAAGACCCGTGGATGCGAGGAAAAACTGTTGTAGAAAAGACGGGGGTGGGAGGGAGGGTCCTCGCAGTCGGGCATAGCATGGCGGGGTTTGCTAGAAGACCCGGCTAGACCCGGCTACACGGCGTGGAGTGGTGGGGCCGTGCAGGTATTTTGGTTCTCCTAGGTCGCACCAGCGGCCCGGCCACGAGGTTACTTGAGGCCCGATGGCGTAAACATGCACCCTACACACATATGCACGTGTGTACAAATCACACGCGCATGGTGCGTGAGAGGTGTGGACGGTGGAGGGGTCGGGGGCACACGGCGGCGTCCAGCCGCTGCGTGGTGCATAGACACGGTGACGTCGTTATACACTGGCAGCCGCAGCCCCACGCATCACGTCCTCCCCATCCGCCGTTTCCTCCTCCGCAGCGCCTCCCGCCGCACCCGACCTCCCAACGTGCCTCTGCCTCCCCCCCCCGTATTGCCTGGAACATAGCATACGGTCCCTGTCTGCTGTCCACGGGGTTTCCTCTGACCCCCAGCCCGCAGGCCTCGACGGCACCGCGCCAGCCCCGCGCCTGCATCCGCACCCCACCCCACCCTCCTGGTCTCCTTCAACCCGCCTCCTCCAACCCCCTCTTCTCCGCTCCCCTCCTCCCCCTGGTCTGCAGGGCATCATCAGCAGCGAGGAGGCCGCCTCCATCCTAGAGGACCAGCGGGTGGCCACAAGCGACCTGGTGCCGGGGAAATATGAAGGTGGGTTGAGAGGAGACTCGTGGGTCGGAAACTGGGTGGGGGCGGGGGGTGAGGAGGGCTAAGAATGGGGAGAGGGGGTGCGGGTGGGAAAGAGGCGGGGCGGTTGGCGGAGGATTGGAAGGAAACCCGTGGGCGGAGGAGGGCGGGAGTCATTGAATTGCATAGCATTGGGCAGAAGCCAGGGAGGGAAGGGGGAAGGCTTGGGCGCACAGGGCTGGGACGAGGCACAGCAAGTTAGGAAAGGACGTGGCAACGCCCTTGTGGCCTTATCGGTAGTGTGCCGAGGGTGGTGACCACGAGGTGTTTCGGCTGACAGGGGGCGTTGGCCGGGTGCCGGAGTACGCCGGGCGCAACCCCGTCTGGGTAGGACCGTGCGCGCCCCGTCGGAGGTGGAGGGGGGTAACACGAGGAAACCGATGGAGACGATCTGGAAGTAAGGGAGAATGTTACTAGTGGGAGACAAGTTTGCGATATGTGTTTGGTGACGGGGGCGGGGGTTGTTCGCAGCGGCACGGTGCGGACATAACCTCCCCCCCCAACCATGTACACCTCCCTGTCCGCCGCCCTTCTGCCCTGGCTTGCCAGGCGGCTTCAAGATGTGGGAGTGCTCAATAGACCTGAGCCAGCTGTTGCTCAGCCGGTACGGGGTGGATCCAGCCCAGGTATTAACGGCTCCGGAACTGACTACGGAACTGCAGGTGAGCTCACGCATACAGTGCAGTGACTGCAGGGGGCAAGAGGCAGCGAGGTGGCCGGATCTGTGCGGATGTGTGTGTGGGGGGGATGGCGGGGTGACGGAGCGAGACGGCGGGTTACCGTACGGAATGTCCGGCTAGTTAGGAGGTGGTGATGCGGAAAACGGCGCAAACACCGGGATGTGCGGGATCAGTCCGCTCATGATGGTTTGTCTGCTCACGCCACGTTGCGGAGTTGTGGGGCCCGGGGCGTGCGGATATGTCTTGCGCAGAACGTTTGCCTCACGGGCCAGTCCTTTATGGGGTTTCTCCGCTGTTGCATCACTGGGTTCGGGGACGGAACGCGGAGCCGGGGGCCTCAGCTGCTGGTGGGGTAGGGGCAAACCCGTGAACCCTGCTGCGGGAGGAGGGGCCCAACCCTCTCCATCGAGGGTAAGGGTAGGATGGGGTAAGACGGGCCGAACGTAAGGAGACGATGCAGTGGGGGCGGCCAACGCCAGCATACAAAAGTGTCTGTGGAGTCTGTTGGTACCGTATGTGTCGTACCTAGGCATTGTGGATGTCGTACCTCCAAAATGGATGGAATTCCTACATGCCGGACTCAGGAAGCCTGCGTGCCGCATTCCGGAATCGTATGTGTCAGGCTCCCGCGTCGTCCTGCCTGGCATCCATGTCGCCCAGCAGCCGGAACTCCACCCCGTCACGACAGCCTACCCGCACAGCAGTCACCTCCTCGTCCCGCATGCACGTCCCGCAAGCGGTGTCCGCGTGCTGCTAGCTCGACGAGTCTTTGCGGAAGTGCTGCTCCCCCTGGGACGATGAATGCACGTACGTGTCAGCCGCCCCACCTTGGGCCCCTCCTGGATTGTGTCGCACAGGGCAAGAAGGTTCTGGAGCTGGGCTGCGGGCACGGTCTCCCGGGTATCGTTGCTCTCATGTGCGGGGCGGAGGTGCACTTCCAGGTGCGTGTGCGGGGGCTGGAGGGTTACGTGTCTGCCGTGCGGGCAGGGCAATTAGCGACGACAAGCGGCAGGCGGGATACTGCGTGGGAGCTCCCAGGGCCGTCCGCTGAACGACCGTGCTGTCGACTGGCTTGGCGGGTTGGGTTTCCCTGTTCCCGAAGAATTTAGCAGTCGCGGTAGACCAGTCCTTAGTGGGCAATGTGGATTTCACAGCGTGTCAGACAGTGCTCTGTCAGCCTGGCCCGCTCGCTTGCTTTGCCCGCAGATCCAAACCCCGGACGCTTTCCGTCCCTCCGCGCCTGCTCCCCCCTTCTGAACCCCTCCGCCTGCTCCCCCCCTCTGAACCCCTCCGCCTGCTCCCCCCCTCTGAACCCCTCCGCCTGCTCCCCCCCTCTGAACCCCTCCGCCTGCTCCCCCCTTCTGAACCCCTCCGCCTGCTCCCCCCCTCTGAACCCCTCCGCCTGCTCCCCCCCTCTGAACCCCTCCGCCTGCTCCCCCCCTGAACCCCTCCGCCTGCTCCCCCCCTCTGAACCCCTCCGCCTGCTCCCCCCTCTGAACCCCTCCGCCTGCTCCCCCCTCTGAACCCCCTCCCCCCCCCCCCCCCCTCTGAACCCCTCCGCCTGCTCCCCCCCTCTGAACCCCTCCGCCTGCTCCCCCCTCTGAACCCCTCCGCCTGCTCCCCCCTCTGAACCCCTCCGCCTGCTCCCCCCCTCTGAACCCCTCCGCCTGCTCCCCCCCTCTGAACCCCTCCGCCTGCTCCCCCCTCTGAACCCCTCCGCCTGCTCCCCCCCTCTGAACCCCTCCGCCTGCTCCCCCCCTCTGAACCCCTCCGCCTGCTCCCCCCTCTGAACCCCTCCGCCTGCTCCCCCCTCTGAACCCCTCCGCCTGCTCCCCCCCTCTGAACCCCTCCGCCTGCTCCCCCCTCTGAACCCCTCCGCCTGCTCCCCCCTCTGAACCCCTCCGCCTGCTCCCCCCTCTGAACCCCTCCGCCTGCTCCCCCCTCTGAACCCCTCCGCCTGCTCCCCCCTCTGAACCCCTCCGCCTGCTCCCCCCTCTGAACCCCTCCGCCTGCTCCCCCCTCTGAACCCCTCCGCCTGCTCCCCCCTCTGAACCCCTCCGCCTGCTCCCCCCCTCTGAACCCCTCCGCCTGCTCCCCCCTCTGAACCCCTCCGCCTGCTCCCCCCTCTGAACCCCTCCGCCTGCTCCCCCCCTCTGAACCCCTCCGCCTGCTCCCCCCCTCTGAACCCCTCCGCCTGCTCCCCCCCTCTGAACCCCTCCGCCTGCTCCCCCCCTCTGAACCCCTCCGCCTGCTCCCCCCTCTGAACCCCTCCGCCTGCTCCCCCCTCTGAACCCCTCCGCCTGCTCCCCCCCTCTGAACCCCTCCGCCTGCTCCCCCCTCTGAACCCCTCCGCCTGCTCCCCCCCTCTGAACCCCTCCGCCTGCTCCCCCCTCTGAACCCCTCCGCCTGCTCCCCCCCTCTGAACCCCTCCGCCTGCTCCCCCCTCTGAACCCCTCCGCCTGCTCGCCCTCCCTCCCCTCAGGATTACAACCAGGAGGTGCTGCGGCGGCTCACCATGCCCAACGTCATTGCGAACATGGAACGCCTGCCGCGCTCTCGCGCTCGCCCCTCCAGCCGCTACTTCTCCGGTGACTGGCGGCTGGTGGGCGAGCACCTGACGGGCAAGGGCTACGGCGGCCACTACGACCTCATCCTGTCCTCGGAGACCATCTACAGCGTGCCCGCGCAGGAGCGGCTGCTGGAGTGCATCAAGCAGGTGCGGCCGCTGCGGCGAGTGCGGCTGACGGCAGTGGCGGCTGCGGGGTGGCGAGGACGGGGCCTTGGTTAGCGGCTGGCAAGTGCAGGAGAGCGGCTGAAGGGTCGTGGCGTGCAGTGGGTGGGTTCAGCCCGCAGAGGTGCATAGGGGAGGGGCGCCGGGAGGGAGGAGCGAGGCCGCTGGGGGTTACAGCACGATTCGTCGTCACGGTGATGATGCTTATAAGTATGCTAACCATCGTAATTGTAGGAATTGTCGTAATCGTTGTGATTGCCGCAACCGTCATCATGACTCATCGGTGATCCCCCTGGTCGGATGTGGCTGGCGCCGCGGGCAGGCTTGGGGGGGGCATTCGCCAGCACCGCATCCCCCGGCAACGCCTCCCTACCCCTACCTGTGTGGACCTTACCCTTCGCCCTCCCTCCCCCCTCCTGCCTACCGCAGTTGCTTCAGCCCCCCCACGGGGTGGCCCTCATCGCTGGCAAGCGGTACTACTTTGGCGTGGGTGGCGGCATGAAGAGCTTCCGGAGCTTGGTGGAGGGAGACGGCATCTTCGAGACCAGCGTGGTTGCCAAGGTGGGTCAGATATCACCTGGGAACTGTTCTGGGCCGACACGAAGGGCTCCGAGCTCTTGAGGGGCATGGGCGAGAAGAGCCCGCGGTGGACGTGTTCAGGAAAGGAACGCCTGGGCCAGGGGGCCGGACGTGTGAGCCCGTGAGTAACCTACCTGGCACCTCCGCCTGGGGACCGTGCTGGCTGGTTGATCGCCCTGCATGAAGGATTCGGGCCCTATGGTCCAACCCCGGTTCGGATGGCCGGGCGCCGAGTGCGTTGGCTGACGTGTCCCACACCGCCCGCTTGCTGCCGCCTCTCCTCGTCGCTCAGGTGGAGGATAAGGCATCGGGCAATGTCCGCGAGGTGCTGATGCTCAGGTTCCCAACCTCCATCCACCCGTACTTCTTGTAATGACCCACGCACCCCAGAGGGCGGGGCGGCCGGCACTCGCCAAGCTTGCCGCCGTGAGACCCAACACCAGGGTGCGACCTGCCAGGACAGGACACCAGAAGCGGGCGGCTGGTCGAGCGTCTGACCTGTAGGGAGGAGGCCCGTGAACCTATAAAGGGGGAAGAAGATGTGTGCACGCCACAGGGGGTAACGTAGAAACGCGTTACGTGATGACATGGCGCTGACGGACAAAATGAGGAACCATAAGAGGTGAATGGAATCCACATGGCCGTGCGCACAGGGGCTTGTCCTAGCCGCCATGGCGGGGTCAAGCCACGGATGGCGAAAGGCTGTTGCATCTCCACAGCGGGAGAAGGCGGCGATGGGCTGAAGCCCACTGGGGCCCTTGTCCCGGGGGCCCCATTGCTTGGTGTGGCCGATCGGATCGCCTCGTGGAGTACAGTGTTTCCTCCTCGTAACATGCATGCATGGAAACTAAATATAAACCGGCTTGTGCGCACCCCGCCTCGAGGAAGTGACTTGCCGCCTTCACCTGACTGCTTAAGCGTTATTCCATGCGTTGCGGCTGGGCCAACTGGCGAGGAGCTGGTGGGCCCACCGGAAGGGATGTGTGCCTTGCGAGGCAGCTGGGGACGATATTGCTGGGCACTCGGATTGCGCCTCTAAAATGAAATGCGCAGCAACTGAATGTGCCAATCCTGGCAGCCTCCTGGCGGCGAGCTTGTGTCGCTTCGCGGGTTTGGCAGGTTTCCTGGCATGGCGGCCTGCTGGGGTTGGTTTGGCGATGGTGCTGCTGCCGGCGGGGAGCGCGCTCTTGCCCTGGGTGCGGCGGCGCAGCTGACATGGGTTGCACCCCCAGGACTTGTGGGTTGGGGACTTGGCGGGCCCGTTGCGCGTAGCGTATGCGCGAGGTTGAGCGGCCTCTGTAGTGGCCCGGGCGACTACATATGGAAATGCGTCGGCCCTTTGGCCCGTAGTCGGCTTTGAACATGGCCTCTTGATCAGGCCCGGGCATGTAGCCGGAATCTGGCCTGCTGCGGCTGTCCTTGGTGCTTGGGAAGTTCCGGAGGTTCTTAACAGCGCAGCCAGCATCTCAGCACTGGCTTGGGCCACAAGGCTGTGTTGGCGCAATGAAGGAGTCAGTGCCGGTGTGGGTGGGTGTCGGTATGCAATTCACGCCTGCTGTTTGTTTGAGCCTACGGCGCGAAGCAAATACCGCTTGGTTTGGTGGCTTGCGCGAGCAAGCTTGGACACCTCTTTGGAACACCTTTTTCCCCGCAAGCACACCGGGTGCACCCGGCGAGCTTTGGACGTGTTTGTGGGGGCCACCGTGACGAGATCGATCGAATGCTGTAGAATAAGGAGGCGGCAAGGAGAGGCCATGCAGGGAGTCTTTTTAGTGTTCTGCGTCTGCCTTTTCAGTGTTTATGCAGCTATGTCTGGCGCACCGCGCTGACTAAAGCTGTGTAGCAAGGAACACGGGGGCAATGGCGGATGGGGGCGTGGGTAGAAGTTGCCCGTATGCTCACGACAAGAGCCGTAGCTTTGGTGGCCGAAAGGGTTATCTTTTACCACGTTGCCGGCTCCGTCGTGCCTGAACCCGGCCAACATGCTGCTCTCCGCCAGCAGCGGCCGCTCAGCGGCGCTCTATCTAATGCGTTCATTATCTTGATAAACCCGCAACCGGAGGCGAGAGGATTATTTTATGCGTGTTGCAGCGTCTGGTCAAATGGGCGGGGCAGAAGCGGGCCCCGCTGCAACATGGCGCCAGCAGCCCTTGTGGAAAAATGCGGCACTCTCAAACTGCAGCTGTCAGCTGCCATGCCTTTCGGTTATCGTACTCTTCGCCACTCAACCTGATGATGCCTTTGTTCAAGCCAGCACGTTGCCATGTAGCACACATTGCCCGGGAGAAGGCACCCGTCGCATGACCCCACAACCACCGACTCATGGCGGCACGCCTGGATGGACCATAATCGCACCGTCAACCTCATCCGGTTAACGGCACACACCCCGTACCCTGCAGTATGCTCACTGTAACTCAGGATTATGGCTGAGGCATCAACCGCCCAACGGCGCTACATAGTCATATCCGACAGCTAACTGCAGTGCATCGCCTCTCGAATGTGCGAGTTCCGTGCAGTGCCGCCTGGGTAACCTGTGCAGCAGCGTATGTGTGCTGCGTCGGGTCATCCCTTCTACGGTATACGTCCAGTATGCCGCACCGCATCGCCTCGCACCAAATATATACTCGTCTTGGGCCCGTGAGCCCATCCACAGCAAACCCGATACATGTAAGCCCCGCCCCCACTCGCAACACGGTTTAATTTTGGCGCCAAACCGGTTTCCTTTCCTTGCTAACCCTACTTGGCCTTGCTGCTCATGGCGTATATCGCGAGGGCCGTCGCAGCGCCCACGATGCCAGCGCGGATGAGCGTGTGCGTGACGACGGCCTTAAGGGTCTTTGTGTCGGCCGGCTTGTCCTCGTCGGCGGCTGCGAGGACCTCGTCAGCGTAGGGCTTCACAATGGCGCCGCTGTAAGGGAAGAAGCTGGCGAGCAGCGCACCGGAGAGAAGCCACATGGTCTTGGTGTGGGGCGTCTTGCCGCTCTGTTGGGAGGGGCACCGGACGGGAGGATACCAAGTTGGTTGCTGTGTGCTGCAGCCCCGAGCGACGGGACCAAAACGCTTGGTCCAGGCGTAAAGATTGGATTTCATGTAAAACGAGGCACAATCTTTCGGCATCCCTAGGAAGTCGCCCCGGCACAAAGGCGGGGCAGCCATATGAGGCGGGGCAGCCATATTGCAGCAACCCACATGGCATTGACATTATGGCATTAACGAAATAATCTTGACGCGACCCGTCTTCCGGGTGAGACATATCGCTGCGCGAATGTTCCCAACATAAGAAACCCTCATCAGCGTTATACCTGAAGAACAGCAGCAATGGTTCCGGCTGCAGCAATGGCTGCAAGAGCAGGGCGGGTATTCTTGTAAAAGTGCTTAAATATTTTGGTAGAAGCGTCCGGAGCGGCTGACATGTCGGAGGCATGATGAAGGAGCACCGACGTGAACGCCACCCCAGCCGTCGCAGCAATGCATCCTGCCGTCTGAGTCATTTATAAATCTGTTTGGATGCCTGCTTGAGTTACGCCGATGTCCGGAAGGATGTTGCTGTCGACGCGGTAGAGGAGGAACTGCGCTGTGCCCTGTGCGTCCAGAGATGCCAGACCAAGCGAATACGCAAGCTATATTATGGCTTATTGATTACGCCTGGACTTTCCAAGTAAACGTCCGGAAACCAGAATGTCCTGTGAAATGAGGCCGTACGCTTCAGCAATCTAAACTGGGTGCTGGCCAAACAAAACCGTTTAACACGTTGATTGGAATGTGTAGTTGAAACGGTTCAAGCAGACCCTGGGCCAACGTATTAAGGGCTTCCATCGCTTCAGTGAGCAGACAGTTGCATCCCAGGAACAAACTTGAGTTCGGTGCCGAGGTAGGCGAGGCAGTACTGGGGCATTAAGAAATTTCGTCCATTCATTGTGTTGATGGCTGCAAGAAAAGACGTCTGTCGCTGTATGCGGCCCGACTCCACCCCGCCGGGTCATCCAGGCGTCTATGTGCAGCCTATGCACTAGCTAGCGGAGCCTTGCGGCTGTGTCGCACGTAATCGTTGCGCGTTGGAGATCAGAACGCATACTATGACTCCTGCGTGGGGAAAGCGCGTTGATAGGGCTGGTGCGTGTGCGATTTAGGTGCAGCAGCTAGCTACCGCTAATAAAGTACACCGTGTCCTTAAAGCAAGCACTCATCTCCGTCCATGGTCGCGTTACGAACCGACCAAACTGTCGAGTTCAGAGCCAGACCGCCGCCGAACTTCGTACAATAGCAATGAATGTTGGCATCTGCATCCTCTCACGTCGCGGTCTCGCGGATGTCTGATGATATGTGCTTGGTGAGCGTTCGTTGCTTGGTCTCACTGGTCTCACGACCCGAGAGTGCTGAAGGTGCTCGCTCACGCTGCATGGCACGGCGGCAGCACTGCATCGCGACGTCGCGGTCCCATGCTGATGCTGGCTGGTCACTGGCTCACTGCGGACTGTGGACACTGCACAGGAAGCCCTTCCCTGGAGTTGCTAGGCCGTTGCATGTGCGCTGACGGCACCCTAGTGCCAGTGCCCACATTACAGACACGGTGTCGTCGTTTCTTCCTTCCATCCATCCGTCCCCGATGTGTCTGTGGCTGCTAGCAGATAGACTGGTCACGCACATGCATGGCTTGCGGCGGGCAGCTTGATGCTTGGCCCGCCCCCTGCTGTTGACATCGATGTTGCCCCGCCGGTCCTCCCGCTCCGCCCTAACTTCTCCCGCTCTGCCTTTACTTCGCCCTCTCTGCTCGTACCGTACGTAGTTTCGAACTTCTCATGGTACACTACTAGCCATAACAGCTTACACGTTTCTGGGATGGCCTGCACTGTGTACGTGAAGTTTCCTATAAGCAATTGTCCATGTGTTTGTGGCCTGCAGGCACCGGCACATCATGGCGGCCACCGTACGTTACTTAAGGGCGCCGCTGGTGATAATGGTTTGCGTTGCAACCAGAGGGGGCACCGCACGCACAGGACTGCACCATGCGTTGTTGCTCTGTCCGACGGCCGACTGCAGGCGATCCTCGCGATGAATTGGTAGGGCGTGTTAGATAGGGCGCGTCATCTTTCCTTTCTTCGGACTGCATTTCCTCCAGCGTGAAGGTTGGTACGTTGCCTGATTAGGAATCCTGAATGTATTCCTTGTATGCGGGTTCGGGCGCTTCCACGGGCGCTCGAGGGGCCTGCATAACAATGCGTGGGAAGTGGGCCGGGAATCTGTAAGCACGCGCAGGCTGACAAAGATCTCGTACAGTACAGTAGTCGTTCATGATAACGCAGTTGTGCTGCCCGTGTCATCTGCACTAGAAGACGTTGTAACTGTGATTGCAATCCCACTGAGCGCTATCTGGAAGAAGGGAGTCTGTTCCCTGCAAATGGGCCCTATGTCGCTTCGATGGAGCAAATCACAGGTGTTGATCTCCCTTCACAAATAGCGTATCTAGTGTAAAGCATACACACAAACAAAGCCATACATACAAATTGCTCTCAGAACTCAGACCATCGATAGCGTATCTCTACTTCATTTGGCACGCGCGCTGGGTCGTGCGTGGTCTTCACCTTCTTTTTCAGAGCGCAGTCGAGCCCCAGTTTACGCGACATTAGCTTACGTGGTGAGGAGGTTCGTGGATCATCTCAGAACTGTGCGATGCTTGCTGCATGACCTACAAGCCTTTTCTGCCTTGTTCAAGGACACCCCTGTTTCCATTAGGAAATTCCTTTCCTACTAGCTCGCCTTTCCATTCACGTTTAGCTTAACACCGACGGATTTGGCTGTAGTGCATACGTGCCATCTTCACTGGCCTTCTTTAATGTTTGACAACAACCTGCCAGGGCATTTGCGTAATAAACTGTAGATTTTGTTGATACCTGAGCGCAGCAGCACTCGTAGGTGGCGACGAGTGCTAATGCGTGCCGCCGACCGGCGCGGATTTGCCCTGCCCTCCTAAATCACTTGCTTATCACGAAGCCCTTCGTCGCGGACGCTTTTGCACAGGACGTTATATCCTCGCTGTCAACGGCAGTCATCAACTAGTCCGCGGGAGCTGGTACTTATTAATTGGGTCGCCAGACAGCTTTCACTGCCTCTCGTAATGCTCATCTGCAACTGGGACTCAGTGAACACGGAGCCCCAATTTCTACCGACGCCTTGTGAACGCGAAGAACAGCGACACGACCATTTGGACGGTGTATACTCTGGCGGCACCTATGATAGCGATGACGATGACCCTGGACAATCACCAATGTCGTATCAAGAGTGGGCTACGCAGCGGCGGCCGTTCAAGCTTCCGCCCGGCCTGCCGCGAGCGCCGGGGAGCCCCGGGCCTGCCATACCCTGCGCGTCGCAGCGCGCGTGCTCAGGCGTCGGTTCGGCAGATGATGAGTTGGATACTGAATATGATGCGTGGTATGAACGCAACGTGGCGAACGGGGCCTTCGCTAATTGGGTAAACGACGAGAGCCCGTGCCAACCGCCTCCACCTCCCGTCGCCGCCTGCCCAGCCATCAGCTGCAACGACGACGACTTGGACGATGAGTGCGACGAGTGGTTCCAGAGGAACGTTGCCGCCGGTAACTTCTCGTCTTGGCTCATGGACGAGCGCGGCGTTGCCTCGGAAGCGCCGGCCGGCCCCGCCCCGACAATGGCGCCCGAGCCGGCGGTAGAGGCCTCTATCCCGTCAGCGGAAACAGCGGTTGACGTACTCGCGTCTCCTGCTAAGGCCCTTGCTGGGGTAGCACCAAAGGGACGTTTATGCGCGGTTCCTGTCTTCGACCTTGACCCGTTTCCAGCAGCGGCAGCCGCTCCTGTGGTGGCGCTGAACCGGCTGCAGTGCAACCGGTCCTGCTTTGCCGGCGGCCGGGGCGCTGCTGACGACAACGACGACGACAGCACGCCCTCAAGCCCAACGGGTTCCGATTGCAGGGCGGCCTCTGAAGACTGCAGCCGCGACAGCAGCCGCAGCTGCAGCGTGCTGAGCCTGCACTCATGGGACACGCAAGGCAGCAGCAGCGAGGAGGTGGAGGAGTTGGATTCGGGAAACTGGGAGGCTGTTAGGGGGGCGTCTTGCGGGTTCCCTTCGGAGTACAGTGGTGGATGCGTCGACGCGACGGAACCGGGGGCGATGGTTCCAGCGCCGTTGCGGTTGGTGGAGTGTGAGCTGTGGGAGCGGACGGTGGACTGCGAGATGGCGGCAACGTCAGGTTTCGGGGCGGTGGGTAATGCGGAGCTCGTCGATGAGGGCGTCTGCGCGGCGTGGTTGGAAACACATCCTCACTTCGCATGCCTGGTGAGGTGGGTCGTGTCGTCGGCGCTGTTTGATTCGGATTGTCGTTTGAGTGACGAGGAGAGAATCATGGTTCTCTGAGGAGGCGGGGGTTTATCAGAGAAGAGCACAGAGTTTGTTGGGGCCCACAGAGGGTCCATAGCTTTATAGGTATTGATAGGAGCTGCGTTTGATTTGTTTGCTTTAGATACGCTTTCCTCGTCCCGTACATTTATCAGTGTGCTTTTCTGTAGGGAGAGTGGTGGTGCCCTTAGGCTGCAGTCCCAGGGGTTTGTTAGGGAAGGACCCGCGAAGAAGAACTCGACTACCTGTGATGAACGGCCGCAAACAGTTGGGCCGGAACGTGCACACGGTGGAACCGAATGCGCGTGACCTTGATGTGCAGGGGGAACATTAGTACACTGTTTGCTCGTGTGCCGCTCCTATCGGGAAGCACCGAGTGCTCTTGATATTCGAAAGTAGTGCTTTCGTTGTGCTCGCAACTTTATGTGCCAACGGGTGTACGGATCTTCCTTTACTTATCTTGCTGATTCCTTCAAAATACTATGGGGAGAGTTTCCATTTTTCGCTAATAAAGGCACAGTGTTGATATACAGGTGACGCGAGCCTTGGGTGCAACGCTTGGGCCCCACGCCCGGAGGAGGTGCGCACGCCAGGACGCCGTGAAATGGATTGAGGCATGAGCATGAGCACGCACAGCGCCGTAAGGGCGGCTAAGCAGTTATTTGCGGGTTGGTTGTGCATGGATGGCCTTCTGTTAGTGAGATTTCTGTTCGACGTCGACTGCTTTGCGGTGTAGGGGAAGAACTTTGGAACCGCACATCGACTGGTCCGTGTGCGGTTGCATTTAGGTAGCTTAGGTATGTCCGCATGTCGTCTGGTGGTGAACCGGCTGTCCGTGAGATGTACTGGACGGTCCTGGTCGGGACATGTGTCGTCAGCGCACAAGTGCGATGTTTGAAGTGGTCAGGTGGTGGGTTGGGGTCGGAGTGCCAATGCCTTGGGGGTTCGTGTCCACTTTCACCAGCTCCAGGAGAGGTGCCCCACGAGGCTGAAACCCGCTGTCATGGAAACGATCCCTTAATCCGGCTTTGCCAGAAGCCACCGCACCATCAGCTTGTAACGTCGCTTGTTATGACGCCTTCGCCCCCTCATACCCAGTGACGTGCAAATGCGTAACTCATGTTGCGCTTTGTGCGCGGGCGATCGTACCGGTTATCCCTGCGTGCGACTTGCCTATGCTCCGAGCGCGATCGAATCTCGCTCGAGTCCGATTGTATTCGACCGGACCAAAACAAAACCGGACCGGACGGACAGACCGCTGAGCGGTACAACCAGACACACCGATAAGCGGTAGATACACACGTTGGCCCACGGCTTTCCTGTGATAGTTGACGAGTGGTACTAACATTACCGCAACTACCGCTACTTCAACTACCGTGTGCAACTATGCTGCTGTTTGCGCTGCCCATGCTTTCAGAATGTTGCGCGGAGGGGACATTTCGTTAAACGGCTCCTTAAAAACACGAGGGCATACCACACACAGTGGCCTGCCGCTTGTTATCCTGACACCGTCATGGCGAATAGCGCTGCTATAACCGGCAGTCCAGTGCCATGCAAGACGCGCAATCAAATCGCATCCGCAGATGCAGCTGCGCGACCCCCTGGCATGTGCTCCATTCGCAACCTGATTATGGTCGCGCTTGCATACGCGACGGCTACAATCGCGGCATTTCCACGCCGTCATGGATGACCATTGCTGGTCCAAATCCACAAACACAATGCCCAGCCAGGAACGACGCACCAACTGGGGCAGAGCTCCGTTGGTCAAACTCAAAAGGCATAGAGCTGCTACGCCCGCATCCTGCTAGCATTCAGATTTTGAAGCCCTCTTCCTGAAACTTCAAGCCCTTCGCCATCCTACTCGTCGTCGCTTGTGTCCAGGGTGCGAGCAAGACTGAATAGGTCTGACACGAGCTGACCCTCGGGTTGCTGGGCGGCTCTCAGCTCGGGGAGCAAGCCGCCCCCAGCCGGCGATGCTGCAACCGCGGCCGCTCGTCGAAGCAGTCTCCGCGCGTCCGGCCCCAGCGCCTCCATGCCGTCGCGCAGAACCCGCGCAGCCTCCTCCCGCCCTCGCTGGAGATGCGCCGCGGCCTCATCGCCCTCAGACGGGGCAACGGAGCCTTCCGTACTACTGGCCGCACGGGTCACCTCAGCTGAGGCCTCAGACGCGCGCTCCAGCAAGCTGCGCACCTCACCAGCGAGCTTGACATCGCGAATGCCTGGCAAGAAGTCAGTGTGTTGGTGCATCAGCCGGTCGCGGGACTAGGAATGTGGCGAGTCAACGGGGGAAGGGTTCGGCCCTCCGAATTCCCGCAGTGGCCACGAGCAACGTGGGAGCTAGCCCAGATGTGCGCACTGGCGCAGTGGGTGCACGAAGTGGAAACTGAGTCCAGCCCGAACCTGTGTTTATGGGCTTGCGGGGTGCGGCGAACCGTGTCCCCCCCTCCACCCAACACGGCACTCGACATCATCACGGCGCAGCTGCGCTCCGCTCACCCGACAGGAGGGTGCCGCCCTGCTGCCGCAGCGTCTGGTCCTTGGCGGCAAGGTTGAAGGAGGACGGGTCGGAGGGCACCTTGGGCAGCCGCCCCGACGACCCTCCGAACATGGGGTGGTTGGGGTCCCGGCCCTTGTTGCCGGACTGCAGGGGAAAGCCAAGGGTGCGGTCGACCGTGAGCTCAAAGGCCAAATAGTTTCGCCGTCTAGGTCGTCGTATCAACACAGGACAGATGGTAAGGCCGCTAGCCCCTTGCGCATCTTTTTGCAACTGCGTTATCGAGGTAGCAGAGCGTACGTTATGCTCCAACCCTACAAGACCTCCGCTGCGTGAGCCAACCTTCCCCTCGCCCCTATGCTCTCCGCTCCATCAGGAGGGAAATATCCGCACCGTGAAGCCGTTTGCCGGAAGCAACAGCATCGACCTCGCCGTTGCCGCCATCTCAGGGTCCACGGGCAGCGGCCCCAGGAAGGCCTCCATCACGGCCCCCGACAGCGCCTCCTGGCCGTCCAAGCGCGCCAGAAGGTACGACTCCTGATCACCAACCAGGCCGGCGCTCTGGGCTGCGGGACGGACGGGCACAGAGCACCAGGAAGCCGGGCGCAGGTGGGTCAGCGGTGGCAGCTGGTTGCGGTGGCCGTGACATTGCTCTTCCCGGTCACTTTCCTATACCCAAAGAGTCCTTTCGCATATATACCCAAAGACTTTCCTATACCCAAAGACTTTCCTATTTCCTATACCCAAAGACTTTCCTATACCCAAGTGTCCCCGCCGAAAAGCCGGTGCAGTCCACTCGACTCCCTGCTTTCCTTGGATCTATTTTCCACGGGTGCCCCCGGTCTTCCCCTTAGCACGCTAATCGTCCCCCCCTATTACGACCCACCCTGCAGGACAACACCGCCTTCCGGCTCAAGCGTCAGCCACAGCGCTCCGCCCTTCCGCCAGCTGCGGCCCGAGCCATCGACCAGCGGGGTGCCGGACAGCGACCCGCCCTCCCCTCCCGCCAGGCTGGGACACAGCGCCGACGGCAGCGACTGCAGCAGGCAGGCGTGCGGGGGGATGGGGTCAAGTCACGTCAGCAGGAGCCCTCGAAGCATAGGACACTGGAAGGCTGTTTACTAACTAGCGCTGGACGTCTCCAGTATGCCTATTATGGCTCGTACACCGACGACGTCAGCGCCCAGCACTTGAAATTGTCGTCAAGCAAACTGGGTAGGTAAACACCAGGACACAATTCCCTGCTTGTGACGATAAGTTCACCGCCATGAACGGCTGCAGATCTGTACAGATATGTACAGCTGCAGACCCATGTAAAAAGGTGCAAAACACCTCAGCTGGATAAGCCCCTGCTTTCGCACCGATCCAGCCCACCCGGCCAAGAACCCATGTGTGCCTCTCACCTGAATCAGGCGTAAGCCCGCCTGGACCGACAGCTCGTGCTCCCGGGCGTCCATCCGCCGCCAGCTCACGCCCAGCTCGTCGCAACCCGCCGCCTCCTCCGCAGCGCGCTGCTGCGGGGCGGACTCCAGGAAGCGGCTCGGCCACGTGACACCGTTGAGGTCGGTCGGGTCCACCGTAGTAGGCTGTAGGCGGCGTGGCACCGACAGCGGCGCCTGGCGCTGCAAGTACGACGACATGAGGTCGCGCCACGTGCTACAGGGAAGTTGCGGCCGGCGGGAAGAGATGGTGGATGGGTGAGCAGTTGGCAGCGTAAAGAGGCGCGGCACCGCCATGCGGTCTAATGGAGACGCCGCTGTGGCTTCAGACTTGGTAGTAATATAAAGTGTCGTCAGCGGGTCACATAGGGGCGGCCACGAACGATTGTTGCAGTTATGTGGTTGACATCAACAGCCGGGAGCAGCATGAGAGAGGCATCCGCACAGGCTGCCCCCCTAGGGGTCCTTACAACCCGACAGCGAAGGCGCTAAGTTAGTTGGGATGGGCGTGCACAGCGGAATAAGCCTCAGCCAGGCCGGGCTGGAATGGGCTTGCGTGTCGGGCCGCCTCCTACTCTTTCCTACCGGGTATGCTCAAGGTTGAGCCAGCCGACCCAATACGATGCATAAACGCGAGCACGCGACACCTCCTATAGGCCAACCAGCAGACAACCGTGTGCACGGCCCCATGCTTGTTTGGGAGTGCCGAAGCGGCTCACAGGCCCCCGCAGTCCCCCGACCCCGCAAATCTGCCTTCAAATCTTGGTGGTAATGTATCATCAAGGACCGCCACATGGACGATCTGCTTGTGATTGTTGCAGTTATTGTTTGCATCATAAGCCGATCAAGGACTTGAGGACCGAAACCACAGCCACACACCCCACGGAAATGCAAGCATCCCGCAACCACGTATCTCAGTTCCCGCGCAACCCTTGCCTCGCGGCATAGACGACCGCCAGCTCATGGACAGCAGCAGCTGCCGAATTTCCAATCCACACAGCATACATTCCGCCGCACCTGACGTGCGCCTTCTCTCGAAGAAATAAAGATGGCACCCCGACAGAGATTCCGTCCGTTTGCACCCACCCCGCAACCGAACGCGTGTGCAACGTTACGCACGGAATGTGAATGGCCATCCGTCTTATCTTCTTAACTCATGTCCCCCGACCTGCAGATCTGGCTTCAAATCTTGGTGGTAATGTATCATCAAGGATCGGCACATGGACGATCTGCTTGTGATTGTTGCAGTTATCGTTTGCATCATAAGCCAATCGGAGGCTGTAACGCGAGGAGACGTAATGTACCCTCACTCGCTTGTGATAAGCAGGACATGGTGCCGAGCACAGCGCTGCAAACAACCCCCTGGGTGGCCTGATGCACGCGGGTGCCAGCTGTGGCTCTAGCTTCAGACTTGGTGGTAATAAAGTGTCATCAGCGGGCGACCCGAAGGCCGCCACGTATGATTGTTGCAGTTATGTGGTTGACATCAACAGCCATGGTCCTCCAGCGCGTAGGGGTGCTCGTACCCAGGGCGCATGTATGCGGTCACCCCTACCAACGTGTCATGCCCCGAGGCCCGCCGCCGTACCGTGGGCCCCATACAAAGACGCACGTCCTTGCATAGATAGCCGACATGATCATGTACCCATGTGCAGTGCATACATGACTCCATCGTGACCTCGGCCCTGAACTAGGCAGGAAAATGTCACCATGATCGGTATGACCGGAGAACGAGTAGTGCTGTCCTTTTCTAGCATTGAAGCTGCTGCCCAAGAGACCCCTTCCCCCCTGGAGTCGGATGGAGCTACAGATGCAGGTGCCGGCATTGCAAGTTTGATCGAACGAGTACGACACAGGAGCTGAGCTGACGCCGGAGCCGTGGGCCTCAGACTTGGTGGTAGGTGTTCAGCAGGGCACGCCCTTACGAGCGGCCTTGTATGATTGTTGCAGTTATGTGATGTACATCATCAGCCCACGGTCGGCGGCGGCAGCGGCTAGGTTCAGAAAGTACAGCTGGTTGCCTGACAAAATCTTTGTTGATCATGCCTGTGATACGAACTGCGTGCTGCTTGCTTGCACGACTTGCCACTGCGTGGCGGCTGATATAGAACAACGCAGCGATTTCTTTTATAGCGACGACACTAAGCAAGGATTGGAGAAGCTGTCCCGGAGCCCACACGTAACCAACAAACTCGCCTGGCTTTGCCTAGAGGTGCGACACACCGTAGGATACAGGTCAACATTTGCAGGGCCCGTTCTCTCCCTCCGGCTCCCTCCGTATCTCCTTCCGCGCTTCCCTGGGGACTTCCTCGCCCCGACGGCACCTCGAAACCCAAGCTCCGAACCCGCCAAGATTCCTAAGCTCCGAACCCGCCAAGAGTCCTGAGCCCTGAGGGTTTCCCTCACAGCCCTAACCCAGCCCTGCGTCCACCCACCTGGCCATGTCCTGCAGCGGGATGTCCCTCGCCGCTGTCAACACAAACGTCATGCCCAGCAGAGGTCCACAGCGCACCACGTCTTGGGCGTACAACGGATCTTGAATTACACCGTACGGATCGCGACCTCCGTATTTGCGACCCAGTATCTGGGCACGAAACAACAGATGTGCACGTGGGCGCGGGTGACTGTAATTGGCTGCAATGAGGCCCGACTGCAAGCCAGACCACTATTTGTGCGGTTGGGAAAGAGCTCCCGGTATGAGGGACAGGTCTGGGACGAAATCTGTGAGGTGCGAGACGGCTGCAGCTCACGGCCATCACCCACGCTTCCCGTCACCGAACCCGCACCACAATCATCTGCTGTAATACCGCAGTACCCCACCTAGAGTACAACAACGTCTGCTGCTCTAATTGAAAAACATGCATCTCCCCTTCACCCTGTCCCGGCCCCGTCATAAACCCCATCGCATCTTCGGCCCCTACATGCGGCCCCACCAACCTGATTGGTCATGGGCTCGTGCGTGTACACCTCCATGTCCCAGTCCTTGACGCCGTCCAGGCCCCGCAGCCAGCGGGTGGGCCGCCGCCGCCACATCGAGCCGCTGGCCACGTGCCCCTGCGCGCAGAGGCCGTGATGGAAACCGCCACACTTGAGGCTAGGGGTTGGCCACACAATGACAGCGAGTGCAGAATTGCACCTTAGCCCGGGGCCGGCTTTGTCACTTTACAGTACACAAAGGAAGAGCCATCTCCCGAATTCCACCTTTGCATCCGTCGACGACTGACTCCGGCATCACTGGTCCGGCTAGTCGCGCCTTTCGCGATACGTACCGCAGCCAATGCACCCATTATCGAGCCATCAACTGTGTCGGCCGGGACTGCGCCTGACACCCGCCCACTCACCCAATCCAGCTCCAGGTCCTCCGCCTCCTCGGGCGCCATCACCGCTATGGGCCGTCCGGCGCTACGCTCCAGGCCAGACGCAGGTGCCACGGGTAAGGAGCGGCCCACCGGGTCCTCGGGGTCCGCCACGGGGAATCTCCGACGCCGCTCGTACAAAGCCTCGAGCTCAGGGTTGTTGTAAACATACTGGTGCAGGTCCCACAGGGACACCTGCAAGGGAGAGGAAAACCGAAGCGGGGTAGGACACCAAAATCAGGAAAGGATTTCGAAGCCTGTACCGATACCTATACTCGAATGAATGCATTGAGGTAGGGACTTGACTGCATGAAGCAACTGTTTCAGTTACCGCTTGGCTCATACAGGCGCCGAACGCGCGCGGAACGAAGCAAGGCGCACTTGTGGGATGACGCGACAATCCACCGGCGCACCGGCCCCGGCGGCTAGCTTACCTTTGACCCGTCCTTTAAGGTGACGAAGAGACGCTCTTGCATGATGCGCTTCTGCACAAGATCGTCCATTGCCTCACGGTCCTCCCCGGTAAGCTCTGAAACCGACTGTTTGAAGGTCTGGGGGGGATGACAATGCAGTGGCGAGCCAGGAACAATGGAGCCACCCAAATGGACACAGGACAAAGCGACATCATAAGGTCTAGGTCCTGGTCACTTTCCCTGTCCGCATACCGTGTACAGAGTTGCCTGGCAAGCGCAATCGTCCACGACCAGAATTGACACGTTCGCCCGTTGTTCGCACCTTCCATAACATGACGTTCCCTTTCTCAATCTCCTCTCGCAGCTCTCGCGGAGACAAGTACGTCGTGCCAGGTGCAAACTTGGTGGGGTCGGGCGTGCCGACCCAGCCGCCGTCATCCTCCACCGCTGCGCGTACGGCGGGGTCGTCATTGGAGGGGAAGGAGATGCTGGCCGGGTCCCTGCGAAGGCAACGGCAGGAAGTGTCATCAAACACACATCGGCAAGAGTCACGGTGGCAGATCCTTGCAAGGAAAAACGCGGGGAATCATGCGGTATGTGCGAAAGCTCATACAGCTTCCAAGACTGACGCGGGTCGACGAGTACCTCAGCTATCGTGATGTGTGGAGGACAGTAAGGTCTTGCACGTAGACCCCACAACGCGTGCACATTTTGCATGAAGGGCATTATGGAGGGCTCGAGCGCCGCGCAACTGAGCAAATCCACTACGGCATGCGCGTGACGCCCTTGCCGACCATTCCGCGCAACGCAGCACCATGCACCATGTGGGAGTGCGTCCGCAAGCCCAGATTTCGTACCTTGCTAGATCTTTTAGCGTAACATTGGCTCCGCTAGGTGGAACATAGGCCTTGCCGTCGCTGTCGTCAGCCGCCGCCGCGAAATGATCCCAATTCTGGGGTCCGACGCCAATTCTTCTTTTCAGCTGCCCTGCCAAGTCAAAGTTCCATGTTGCGGGGGCGGACTGTGCTGCCATCTGCCTTTGCAGCCGCCCCCCTTTAGGGGCGGTATGTGGTGCCCAAGTTCCGATTCTATAGATATCTACACGTGTGCATTATTCATGCTCGTTCAGCCTTCTGTGCCGCAATGTATCGCCTACGAGTAGGCCGCCTACTGCAATTCGGGCCTCGCCTTTCTCGCCTGCTGCAGCAGTGTTGGAACTGTATAAGATCCCTCGATCCTTATTCCTCCGGTGCGTTTTGGAATAACGCTACGGGCAGCCAGGTGGGTATAGCCCCATGGCTGCCCCCATGCAGGTCTCGATGTTGCACCTTGCACGTATTACCCCAGATGGGAGCATGCCGGCCGGTACATTGCCGGCTGCGAAATTTTTGGTTCAACGAGCTCCACATGTTTAAACGTGGTGTAAACGATGTTACTGTGTGTGCCAGGCAAGCTTGTTACCCTCGATTCCCACCGCTGGCCAACGGAGCTGCTTATATTGCTTGACATCCTCAAAATTGGCGTGTCCTTAGGCAATCAATTTGAATGTTGATTAGTTGTATGTAGGGTACCGTGAAGGATACAGCTGGGCTGAGTCCTGAGTGCAATCGCTAAAATGGGGAGCGGCAGCAAGCGCGCCCGCGACTCATCTCATTCCCGGAGCCCAACGAGGTAATGCGTGTGTCTGAACTCACGCTATGCGGTGGCTGTGCGCTGAGGGCATTTTTGCAATGTCGGCCATCGGGCTGCGGGGTCACAGAGCACATTGCGCAAACCAAGCATCAAGCAGGTAAGCCGCATCGCTCAAAGCTGGACAAGCTGCAGTTCGGGTACTTTAGGCATCAGCTTGCATGACCCGCACGTGCCCTGCATACGCGTGGCATCTAAACCGGCTCTTGCATGCCAGCGCCCAGAGCTGAGCGCCTCTTGAGGCGCTTCGAGGCTACCATAACCTGTGGGAGGAGGTGCGCGGTCATTGCGCGGAGCGATGTATCGCTTAGTGAGCAGACGTGTGTATGGGCATGTGCTAACCCCATTTGGCTCTTGTGCTGCTAACACGACCTCCTTGGCGTAACAGCCCTACTTTGGTTTCCCTTCCCCACCCTCTGGGTAGCTCTTTGCGAGTTGATAGGTCATTGCGGAACTTGCTGCGAAGGCTCTTTGTTATGCCAGCCATGGTCGGTGATACTGCCTCAGCATGGCCGTCCAACCAAACGGTGGACGGATTCCCACACGCGCTGTCGCTGACGTTAGCTACAACATATCGATTCGAACGCCTCGCCTGTTGCGTACCGCCATCGCACGGACGGCCTTCAACCCGAACAGGAAGAAGTCCGATAAGAGCAAGCGCAAAGAGAAGGACAAGGAGACGCGCAAGAAGCGCCAGGCCAGTGTGTCACGATCGCGCTCGCCCTCGCGCTCACGCTCTCGTTCTCCGCCCGACAAGTACGACGCATACGACAGCAAACGCAGCGGGAGTAGGCGCAGCCCTTCCAGGAGCCCCGCACGCCGCGGCGACCGTGACCGTGATCGCGATTATCGCAGTTTGCAGAGAGAATCGTATCGGGAGCGGGACTCGTCGCATCGCGGGTCGAGAGACTACCGCGACCGGGACTACCGCGACCGCGACCGGGAACGCGAGAAGGAGCGGGAACGAGAGCGGGAGAAGGAGCGCGAACGCGAAAGGGAGAAAGAAAAGGAACGGGAGAGGGAACGGGAGAGGGAACGCGAACGGGAGCGAGAGCGGGAGGCGCGGGAGCGGGAGGTGCGAGAGCGGGGTTCCCGTGGGCACGGGCGGCGGCACTCCCGGTCGCGCTCTTGGTCCAGGTCAGCGTCAAGGTCCAGGTCGCCTGAGCGCCGTGGCAGGTCCAGATCCAGGGACAAGCTACGATCCCGTGGCAGGTCAGAATCCAGATCGCGCAGCCGTTCGACGTCCTCAAGCAGCCGATCGCGGTCGCCCTCCCGCGGCCGCCGTAGCACCAGCCGAGGTCGAAGCCGGGATCGCAGCAGGCGCCGCAGCGCCAGCAGGGACAAGGGCCGGTCGCGGAGTCGAAGCCGCGGCCGTGGCGGCGGGGATCCGGACGGCGAGCAGGGGCCGGGCGCCGCGGGTGGCCTTGGTGGGAGGTCGGCCCCCGGCACTGGCCGCGATGGAGACGATGCAGCAGCTGCAACCGGAAATAACTCGGGCGCTGGGAACGACGACAATGCGGGGCTCCTATCCGAGGAAGCGCTGCAGCGGTGGGTAGCGCTCTGCCGGAGTGGCCCAGCAGTCCGGCTCTGGGGCGTGTGCTGCTATGGCGACCAGCGGAGGCTCGCCCGAGCGTCAAGTCCGCGGGCTGGGAAGGGAGGGTTCGTGCGAGGAAGTGCACTTTGAGCTCTCAAATCGGGTCGTTCGCTGTTGAATAGAGAGGCACCCTCTCGCGTTAGGCGGGAGGCCTAGGCATGTGGCACTGCGCCTTCGTCTGGACGGTAGGCAGCGGCAGGATTGGGCGAAACGACGGCCTGGCTGGGGCCCGTGCGAGTTCCGGCACACCGCAAACGCCCCGCTTTGTCTGGCACTCCGTGCAGTACCCCCTCAGCCCCTTATCGCTGATGGCCCTTACCCAACGCTGCGCACCGGTTGTAGCGATTATTAGGGGTACACTCGCAGTGCGCTCGATACGCACAATGATGCCCCTCGTGCCCCTTACTCTGCAAGCTGCCGACCCTGCTCCTGCCCCAACTCCCTCCCCTTCCCCAGTAAACGCGCTGAGCTGCAGTCTCGGCTGGTACAGGAGGAGCTGGACAGGCGTGTGGCGGCGTACGTGGAGGAGCGTGTAGCTACGGTGCTCAGCAGCGAGGCGGTGCAGCGGGAGCTGCAGACGCGGTTGGAGCGGGAGCGGCGGGCCATCGAGGAGCAGGTGCGCTGACGTGCGGAGCGAAGAAGCCGGTGTTTACGACAAAGGAGAAGTCGGCGCAACACTAGCCGGGGAACAGTTTGGAGCACGCGCTTGAGTGTGCGTGCCAGAGGACTGCCCCCCCCCCTGGCGGGCAGCTTGTCAGTGCAGGCCGTGTGTCCCAGTCTCTCGAGGGCAATGTAGCAGGGACGAAGGCGGGGGCAAGGGTCTCGTAGGAGGGATGGCGATGAAGCTTATATGTGCCTCGGTGTATGAGCTGTACCTTGGCAGGCATGTATGCATCCACTAGCTGCCCCAGTACTCGCCACCAGCAGCCATGTGCGCCACCGCCGCGTCTCGCACTTGCCGTCGACAGGTGGAGCGGGAGCTGGTGGCGGAGCGCGAGCGGGCCGCACGCGAGGAGGAGGCCCGGCGTGAGGCCATTCGCGCGCAACAGCAGGAGCTGCTGGAGCTGGAGGTGGAGCGCAAGAAGGAAGTGAGTGGTGGCGTAATGCTAAAGAACTTGGGAGTCTCCGGAGCACGCGTCCTTGGGCGCGCCATATTACAAAACATGGGCTAGCAAACACGCACGCCAAGCCTGGGCGTTCGGTCTGGGGTCGCATGTGTGCTCTTAGGGTCGCATGTGTGCTCTTAGGGTCGCATGTGTGCTCTTAGGGTCGCATGTGTGCTCTTAGGGTCGCATGTGTGCCCTACTCCTAGTTGCCAACAGACGCAATGCGCTCGTTGTTGCGATTACAACCGTTTCTGTGTTCAGGAGGAAGAGGCCGCAAAGCGTCGCAAGGAGGAGGAAGCGCGACAACTGGAGCAGCACTTCCTGGAGCTGCAGCGCAAGCAGCAGGCCAAAATGGAGGACGAGGAGAGGTACGCGCTGTCCAGGTGTCGAGTGTAAGCTTAGCTGCTGGCTTGCGACCGCGGTGCAATGTCGCATGGCAGCCTGGGAGCGTGGCAGGGGGTGTGAAGTTGCCACGGCAGGTAGGGGCATCACTTCGTGGCATTTCACAGCTAACAAACATCGATGACGGCCGTGCGCTGATGCAGGAAGAAGAAGGAAGACGAGGACCAGAAGCGACAGCAGCAGCTCATCTTGGGGAAGGGCCGAAAGAAGATGACATTCAGTCTGGGGTTCAAGATGTAGCGCTGCTGGCTCCGCATTGCTGTACTGTCGGTGTGACATGGGCAGAGCCGTGCGATGGGACAGCGACCCGTGCGGCCTTTCAAACACACAGAATGTTGGCTTTAACGATGCTGTTCTGTTTCAAGAATCCTCTTCGGGATTTCGGAAGAGTCAGCAACAAAATTACGGCTAGCGCAGTTTTGACGTTCTGGTCACGTGCTGTTGGATTGGCATCTATCTCGCATCGTTCGGAAGGCGGTTTGGTGTTGTACGTTGTACCATTGTGGCGGAGTTGTAACGACAATCATCCTCACTGGACCAAAGGAACAGCACATCTATGGCTTCCAGCCAAGCAACGAGTGCAGCCAACGTAACCGCTGTACGAGTCTGCACTGGGTATCGGGCGAACGGGCCGCGGTCGGGAAAAACACAGGCAGACAGCGTTCATGTTCGGGCCACGGGTGCAGAGGCCGTTAATTACACGAACCCTGTGCATGTAAGCGTGAGGGCGGGGCCATTCCGCCGCCACAAGGAGCCAAAAATGAATGGCTAGCCTGACAAATGCAAACTTCCCCCGACCAGCACCCGCCTTGACCTGAAGGACGTTTATGAAGTTTACAGACAACCACATCTGCATTACCACCACCACCACCACCACAGTTTTACTACCGCCAGCAACAGGGCGCGGGAAGGTGCCTCAATAGCAGCACTTTGGGCGCAGGCTCGGCAAAGGTCCTGCGGTATTAAGGTCCCCCCCTGACTGCATGCGTACACTTGCCTCGAACAAAACAGTGCCGAAAGTCAGTTCACGGTCAAAAAGAAGGACGCATAGACACGCCAGACACGCAAACTTATCTGGTAAACGCACCGAACCGAAATGAAAGACCAACGCCTCACATCACATTGTCGCATTAAAAAGTAGTCTCGGTTTGTTGCGCGGACGGTCCCCCCCGCCACTCAACTTGACAATAGTGCTTGCCGACCCCAACACGTGTTGGACTGGCGACGATCCGTGCTGGGCCTGCAGCACCCAAGCGGTGCCTCCCCGCCAGCTACTGCCTATTACCCAAGGCCCGCACGTCGCCACCCGCACTGTTCTGTGACTCTCGAACAAAACGCCTGCAGCGGAATGCGGTGCGGGCGGCACTGCCGCCCTACACAACGCGCTGCGCCGACAGATGCATAAATCAAACGTGCAGGCGCAAGGTCCGCCGTGTGCTGGCTGCCATCCCGACTGCGTCGCATTACCCAAGTATTCCCGAAACGTGTCCCATCCAGTCGGCTCACCATCGCCGGCCTTGCACGTCGCACGCTCCCTCGGCCCAAACCCGACCATTCCGACTACCTCGGTACGGCCACGCCACATCGAGGTGCATATGGGACGCCGTGCATCCGACATAAGAGTGCAACGGTGACGACGTCAGTAGGCAATGCGAAGTGGCGCCGCCAAAACCACTGCATTCGCGCGCCCTCGGCTCGCCGCACCCTCTCGGCCTGTTGCCATTTGCTAACCCCCTAAACCCCAGGTAAGCTCTGTGCCACGTAGCGATAGACGCCCACATCAGGGACGTTCCCCATGCCTTAGTCGTTCTCTGTGCAACCACCCACCCAGCCGCCGCCCTCAGTCTCGGAGCGCCTGCACGGACGCGGCGTTGTAGACGCGCCAAATGGTCTCACCCAGCAGGTTTGCCACTGAGAGTATGGTGAGCTGCGGAAAGACGTTCTCCGGAGATACGGGGATGGTGTTGGTGACGATGACCTCCTGGAACACGCCGCTAGACAGGCGCTCCACGGCGGGGGGCGAGAACACGGCATGCGTTGCACAAGCATATACCTCGCGCGCTCCTTCCTTGGCCAGCACCTTGGCTGCGTTGGTTATGGTGCCGGCCGTGTCGATCATGTCGTCCACCAGCACCGCCACCTGCAGGGGTAAGGTACCCGTTAAGCTCGTGTGCCCACGGGGCCGAAGGCTTGCGTGCCGGCGAAGGGCCGGGCATACAGTTGAAAGGACCTGGCGTGCTCACGTGTGCAGCCGGCATCACGCGGCTCACCCCAATATGTTTGCAAGCGCGCGGCAGTACCCAATCCGCGGGCAGATCACTCCCTGACCCGATCGAACAACGGACTCCCAGGCCTGACCTTGCCGCGCACGTCGCCAATGAGGTTCATGACCTCGGACACGTTGTGTGCGGAGCGGCGCTTGTCCACTATCGCCAGCGGCGCATCGTTGAGCTTCTTGGCGAACGCGCGTGCTCGCGCCACGCCTCCCACATCGGGGGACACAACCACCAGGTCCCCCGTGGCGATGCGCTTGGAGGCCAGGTAGTCGAGGATCACCGTCTCGCCGTACACGTGGTCCACGGGGATGTCGAAGTAGCCCACGCACTGCCCCGAGTGCAAATCGATGGCCAGCACGCGGTCCGCGCCCGCCTCTGTGATAAGATTGGCGGTCAGCTTCGCGGCGATGGATTCGCGGCCCTGAACCTTGCGGTCTGCGCGCGCGTAACCGTAGTAGGGGATGACTGCCGTGATGGAGCGTGCGGACGCGCGGCGGCAGGCGTCGATGGTGATGAGCAGCTCCATGAGGTGGTCGTTCACGGGCGGGCAGGTGGGCTGGATGAGGAACACGTCGCAGCCGCGGATGGACTCCTGCAGGCGCACGAGGGCACATGCGCGCGGTTTGAAGAGCTTATAGAGGGCGGCAGGGGATGCGGTCAGCGCGGGGAGAGGCGATAGTGTAGGAGGTAAAAAGGCGGCGAAGCGGCAAGTGGGTGACGGGACACGTGCCTGGGAGTCAGGAAAGTAGCTAATGCGCTTTGCGCATACTTCGATAGTGTCCAGGCATAACGAGCATTCCCGAGTATGAACGCCGTCCATTTCCATTGCTTGCGGCTGGTCAGCAAACCTAATCGCAACTGAGAGCGGTTCGGAAGCACGTTCGCGGATCGTCATGATTGGGCAGATATGTCGTGTGGTCACGAACCGCCCAGACATCCGACATCTCTGGAAGCCCAATAGTGCTTCACAGTCCCATCCATCCCACTCGAGAGGTACATTGTTGGCTTCCGATGTGAAACGTAATGGTGGAGCGCCCGTACGCAGGCACCTATTCACGAAAAGAGCCCGTGAATTCAGCGAGGACCGGGCTGTCTGGGGTGAGGGCGCTGACGCGGCGAAGTGGCTCCCCAAGGCAGCGTCCGCCGCAGATGACCCCTAATGACCCACTACGCCGGATACAAAGGCAAGCAGATAGCTCAAAAATCGTTACCCAAGCTGGTACGTCGCAACCCAGTCACACTCCTTCTCAAACCAGCAGTGCCATCTTACAGCAAATCCTTGCCACCCTCAATGCGTATCTGGAAACCGGCATTTATGCTCGAAAGCTCGTGCAGGAACGCGCATCCACACTCCGCCTAACCGGGGAGGGTACCCAGGACCATGTAACTCGTCGTTGAATAAATGAACTGCATGAGAGTGTCCATTCCGGTCCCGGACAAGGCCTGTCCTAACGAGTGCTAGCTGAACGTTCTTATGCTGCCTTTCTCATGTCGCATGCCAATCACCCCTCGATTCCAAACTGGTGCTCACCTGAACCTGAACATAAATCTCGCCGTCAGCAAACCGCTTGCACTTAATCTTGCCCAGCTCCATGCCCAGGTATTGCGCCACCTCGCCAGCGAGCGTCTGAAGGTACAGCCATTGCACGTCACGAGGCGCGGACTGTCATAGGACTGTTGCAACGGAAGCAAACCTCAATAGAGAGCCTAAAAGCTCGATAGTGATGAGCAATTGCGACTACCTTCACCGTTGCAACTTGCACCTCTCCCAAACCACTCCATCCAAGTTGGACATACAGCACAGCATCAGAAATCAACACCTTTCAGCTGTGAGTCTTTCGATACGGCAGGCTAACATGTTCTCCACCAGCCAAGACCTCCCTGACCACCACATCCTTCTATGCACAATCCTCACCGGGTTTGAGGTCCCAGAGAAAAGCCGTAGACGGCTGAGCGATGCTGGCCCTGGTTGCGAAGTGCGTGTAGTATGGCGCCGGTACTGATTCTCCCAATCGGGGACCTCCAGTATGGGGCGGTTCGGCACGGCCCCTTTGGGCAGACCCACCGGGATGCCGTTGACGGCTGGCCGCGCCTCCTGTAACGTGCATTGCACGCGCACGGCCGCAGCCTGTGCGCCCACAGAAGAAAGCTATATGATATGACGTAGATAGGAGGCGCTAGAAAAGATTTGGGGGGGGGGCATGCGGCTCGGGATGACCAGCTTACCCTTGCAGCCGTGGCAACGCGGCATACACGAACGGTCGAGGGCCGTGCACCTGCGGAAAGCGGCAACCCAATGAGTACTATATAGCCATCATAGCCAGTCCTTCAACTGTTGTTGGCATTGAAGGTATGCGACTTCAAAGCGCCGGTAAATGGCGTCGGACGTAGTGCAGCGCCGCCGCCTCACCTGCAACGGAGCGATAGCTGGTAGCCTGCATGATCCTGTTATTGTCGAAGCACTGCATCTTCCCTTAGCCCCAACTCAGCATCCGGAACTTGCAAGACCCAGAGACGAACTGAGGCACAACCAAGACCGTCGCTATTGGTCTGTCCCGCAAGAATAATGAATACAATGCTTGTAAATATAACATGCAAATACAGTCTCTCTCAACTGTGGTTGCAGGGGAGGTGCGTGAGCAAGAAAGGCATGTGCGCCGTACGGTCTTCTATTGCTTCCGAAGTCACCATGAGACCATGTGAAAGCATAATTGACGTAAAATCATGCCTCTGCGTAGTGTGAGGAGCCATGCTCCTCACCAACCGGCTTTTGTATGCCACCTTGGTTTCTGGTCACAGCTGCTTGCTGCTATACTTAATTTTTGGAACGGCATTGAACATCATCAATGGTACGGGGATATGTTCTTCATAATAGCCTGGTAACATAGCAGCGGTGCGTGTCTGCGTGTCCCCAATCGGTGCACCAGGGTGCAGCAGACCAGAGCCGGAGGGGTTAAGGCGCCGACTGCATTTTGGGTTCTGGACGACGCGAAGACGGCTTCCGTCGGGACTGCTGCGCACAGGACACAACGATACCTGATTCGTCGTTCTAAACCCAGCACTGGTAGGAAACGGCCCGCCGGCCCAATCAGGTGGCTGGACACGGGCACGTGCACGGAATGGCCGGCGTACTATGCACCGACAACTCCGTGCACGTACCCGAGCGCGGGTGAGGGTAGGGTTGGGGTCGTTGTCCTTGCATGTTTTGTATCAAACACAGACGCACTGTGGTGACCCAGGGTGACCCTAGTGGAAGGGGTGAGGGCTTTTGAAGGCATAATGCTGCAATCCTGGAGAGTTTCAGACTTTACTGCATGGGGATGCCGGGTAACTTACGCAGCCAGGTCCCGACGAACGCCCGCGCGTCGATAGTCGACTGCAATGCCAATACGGGCCGACCTGCCGACCTTCGGGCACACAAAAGTGCCGTACGTGACGCATACGATCGCATGGACTCTTATGATGTGCACGTTGATATGAGAGTATTTCCTTGGAGCCAAAGGTTGCCACAAGCAGCTTGATAGGACGTAACTGGCGTAGCAAGCGAGTCTTTAGAGATTTTCAGGTCAATACGTTTCCTGCTGAACGTGCTGCATCAATTTAAGTAAAATATGGCTTTGCGCAGCTCAGTAGGACTCACCCTTGGAGCGGGCCGCTTCTTGCCTTGCCTCAGTGCACAGCTCACCCGTGAGCTCCAGGCCTTTGCTGGACCCAGTAAGTTCGCGCGAGAGGTTTGTATGGCAATGTTTATATGGCAATGCATGATAGTCCAACTCACGTATGTTTGGGTTGACGCCTGGGTTGATGGATATTCCGGTGTTTGCTGCGCCTATTGCGCAGGCCGCGATGAGCAGACATCTGAGGTCCCTACCAAGGTAAACTTGTTTGCGTATTATCGCTCTCT
Source organism: Yamagishiella unicocca (assembly GCA_003116995.1). Lineage (NCBI taxonomy): Eukaryota > Viridiplantae > Chlorophyta > Chlorophyceae > Chlamydomonadales > Volvocaceae > Yamagishiella > Yamagishiella unicocca. Next base: position 31,464 of record BDSL01000025.1, on the reverse strand, counting down.
GCTTGCGTTCGTGCGCCGTCCATCAGCAGCTAGCCATGCGGCCGACAAACCTCTATTGCAGGGCCCGGCACAGCTGCAGCAATATCTCAGGGATCAGACTGATATGGCGACGTATGGAAAGCTCGGCCTTGGCTTCGCGGCGCAACTCGTTGGAAAGGTTTGTTCCGCTTCTACGTTCAGTGCTATGAAAGTTCAGTGTATGAAGGCATCGTAACGTAAACGCACGCGCGCAGGGGGAGCAACAACCGGCTGCTCCGCGCCTAGCCTCCGCTGCTAAAGCCTGCGACTCCCGTGCCACGCCGGTCCTTCCCACCCGCACCGCGCGCACACCGCTCCTGCCGGGCATGGCGCGCATGGGAGCCACGCCGAGCTTCCCTCTAGTGGGTAACGTACTCTTGGCACGGCGGGTGCTTTTGCTGGCCAACCGAGCTGAATGCGGCAGGGCTGGGAGGGTGGCGCTGCTGGTGTGGCTGGCCTGTCGGGCGATGCGTTTGTTCCCATGGCCCTGAGGGTTGAGGGGCTTACTTTTTGTGTGGTTTGCGTCCCGAACATGGAATGAAGGAGGAAGCTCCTACGATTCGGCTGGACGAATCTGGGAGCGCCAGCGCGGCTTTTGTCGGCCCTTGGGTGTCTTGCCCAGTCGCTATCCATTTGAAAGGTGTTGGCGTGTGTGTCTTTCATCCTTTGCGCCAAGGATTTCGTCGTTCCAGCCATCGCTGCGTCTTGGTAATCCACCTGCTTCACGGCACGCAACTCCTGATGCCGTGCTGGTCTTTCAATGGCATCGTCTGCCCGCTTCCATGTTGCGCCGTATTGCTTTGGACGGACTGGCGCCCTTAGTCAAGCCTTGTCTATATGGCCTGCCCGTGGGACTTCCATGCGCTGGCTGCATGCGGACTGGCATGCGAAAAGGGAACTGCACGGACTTCGCCGTGCGAATGGTCATGCGGATGGATTTTGCCGTGCGGATGGCGGTGCAAGGGATGCCGCCTAACCGCAGGCCGTGCTACCCGCTGCCTGACCCCGTCATTCTGCCCCCACCTGCTCGACGGCCAACGCCGCGCAGGCTCAGCGCCGCGGCTACAACGCCTGGTCTCCGGCCCAGCGCTACTTCGTGGAAGGAGACCACGTGGTGTCGGCAGAGGCGAACCGCATGTTCCAATTCACTGGTGGGTTGCTACTTGCGGGGCGTCAGAGACCTGCAAATGACATGTAGGCATACATGCGACTTCTGCGTTGCGATCGTAAGCGTTTCCCTTACCTAAAACATATGGCTGGCAAGAGATGCATCATCGAGCAGGTGACAGTCTAGGGTGATTTGTCTTTGGCGTCGGGAAGCATGGCAACAAAAGCGGTTGACGCATGCGAGGCGCGTGGCGGGAGTGCGGCAACTCTTGAGAACGAGCCACAAGGGCTTGCAGTGGCTTGGTAATGTGCGGGAAGGCACGCGGCGATCCCCGTTGCCTGCGCCACATGCTGCCTGTCAACAAGCCCTGGCGGATTAGGCTCAGTCACGACTGTCCTGTACGTGAGGATGAGATGGGGGCAGGTTAGGTAGGGTGCACGGATGCCAGCGGGACGTGGGCATGGTGACGGCTTGCTTGTCTCAAAAATGTTGCCAGGGCATGATTGGGCGACAATTGATAGCGCCGTTTCTTTGGCGCGGCCGTGCATGTCTTGCCAACGTGGGTAGCCTACGTAATCGGTGTTGTGTGAAGGTTACTTGAGAGCGGGGGCAGGTAATCTTGGTATGGCTTGAGTTTCGCATGCCTCTAGCGGTGCTGTCTGCGACTGGGCCACAGGAGCAGCGGCTTAGGGCATGTGTCAAGACTCCGACGCGGGATGTCTGCGGACTGGGCTTAGTCAACTACGTCTGAAGTAAAGCGTTAAACTGGTTTGACGGGTTGATGCCAGTTGCCAGCCGGCAGTTAATAAGTCATGAGTGCGGGTCATCTTAGCTTCCAGCATGCGTGGGCGCGACTTTCACCGTGGCGCCCTGGCCGACGATGTCCTGCAATCATTATACGGCCACTGGTCCGCATCGTTGTCGTACTTGTACTGACCATGGTGTTCCATTTGCGTCGCTCGTTCCGTTTTCCAGGCCTGGACTCTGGGAGCTTCTACCCTTATATTGTCGCAACCCTCATCGCCACCGCCATCTCTACCGTCTTCATTGTGCTGCCGCTGGTCGTGGCGCCCTCGCGCGTGGACCTGGACAAGTCCTCTGCGTACGAATGCGGCTTCGATGCTTTCGGCGAGGTGGGTGGGTGGGTCGATGGGCAGGTGGTTTGGACTAACACAAGGGCAGTGCATGTTGTAAAGCATTTGCCGATGTTGGGGTCACCCTGCCGGACCCTCTGGGGGGAAGCCAGCAGGCCTCCGCCCGGATTGGCTGTCCCGTAAGACGACACAGAGATGGTCTGGACGAGGATGAGGTGCCCAAGCGGGCTGAGGGGGGCCGAGAAGCGGTCAACAGCGATCAATAAACGATGACATGGGCCAGTGGACGTTCTGGCTAAAGGATGCCTTGCGACACGTGTGCGATGCATTGGCACTGTTCGGCGCTGCATTACCATCAACTTCCCGCCTCGTTGTCTTGCAGGCCCGTCAGACGTTCAGCGTGTCTTTCTACCTCGTGTCCATCATGTACCTGCTGTTCGATATCGAGATTGTCTACCTGTTCCCGTACGCCATGACGCACGCCAGCCTGCCCATGTACTGGACCATGAACCTGTTCCTGGCCATTCTTGTCGCCGGTTTCGCCTACGAGTGGGGCATGGGTGCGCTTGAGTGGCGCGAGTAGACGGTCATCGCTCGGACCGCTACCTGCTCCGACACGCCGCAGGCCTCGTACGGTCCCATGAGGCTGCTCGTGGGCATGGCCATTAGCTATGTTCCGCCTGGCAATTCGAACGATCGGTGGTTTCAAACAGCTTGACAACTTGGATCTGGTCGGCATTCTGGGTACGCGCGTGCGGGGTTTACCTGAGGGGGGCCTGAGCGCCGTTGAGCGCCGTTTTGCCTCGGCTTTGTTTGTAGATGGGATAGAACGTCGTAACAACCTCATGAACCGCGCCTGGGATGGTTGGATGGTGTCTCTATGTCCCGCGGTTGCGTGCGTTTGTGTAGAAGCCACTGTGGGCGCGTAAAAGTATGGACGTAAGGTTGGCACATGACATGCCATGTAGCTGCCATTCTGAAGTCGAGGCATATCATTCAGACTGGCAGAACACCCCGGATACCTGTCCTTGCGTCAAAGTTCAGTGCATGTAAAGCCCATGTCCAGAGTACAGTCACCAGTGCAAGGTGTTGTCATACCGCTGCCGGCGCGTTGGCAGCTACGATTCGCCCCGACAATTGGCGTGGAGGGTACGTTTTGGGGTTATCCGTCCATCTGGGTAACCGAACTGGGCTGCAAAAAAGTCCATACCCCAGCCTTCCTGCTGAAGGGTCCACTCTGCCGGTTCCTGGACCTGACTTGTCTCCACCTTCGTCCCAACGTATGTGGTAGTGCATGGAGTTATGTAGTAGGTAGGTTGGAATAAGAATCGCCAGGTACGTTCCCTCTGTTTCACAGATAAGAGTCGGACGTATTTCAGCTGAGTCGACACAACAGCCGCAGCAGGACAACCAGGCGGCCTCATTTGACACATGCTAGTGCTCGGGCATACCATATCTGCGCCTGTTCAGTCTGCAGGCACGGAGCCAGGGAGTGAGGCCAACGACTGAATGAAAGCACTAAAGGTCTGGTCTCGGGAACACTGTAACAGCTACTAAAACTACGCCGATTTCCTTAAGGTTGAGGCTGTTTCAAGGGCCCAAAGTAAATGATTCGTAAGTTTGAGACTGTTACAAGCAAGAACTGCACCCTGACCGCGACTTCGTGCACAGGCAATGCATCTCCCTTTGCACACAGAGCCCGGGCTGGAATGTGGTGCTGGTGTGGTGTGGTGCTGGTGAGAGACTGCTGGGTGGGTCTCCTTGGTTGGTCTGTTGAGTGGTGCTGGTGGGTGGTGCTGGCGTGGCGCTGCTGGGTGGTACCGGTAAGGGTTAGGAGACTGCGGTAAGGATTGAGGCCGCAGTATTTTCTTAGGTTCACCCGCACCCGCATGTAGACAGCTGCCTCCCATCGCCATAAACTTCGCCACACATTCTTATTGGCTCCAGGATCGTAAATCCTTTCGGGACCTGCGACTTGGATTGGGCCAAGGGCCCTCACGTCTCTGCAAGCCGATTCACAGGGGATGGTGTGTGGTTCTGGTGTGGTGCTTCTGGTGGCTCTGAGCACCGCCTCCCCCGCCGCCGCCTCCGTCACCACCGCCACCGTCGCCACCTCCGCCGCCGCCATCACCTTCCCCACCTGCTCCCCCGACGCCGCCGACGCCGCCGACGCCTCCCCCACCGGCGCTGCTGCTGCCACCCCGGATGCCTCCCCCGACGCCACCCCCGCCGTCACCTCTCCCTCACCTCCTTCCCCGCTGTCGGCTCCGCCACCACCGCCGCCTCCTTCCCCACCTCACCAGTCCCCCGACGCCGCCGCCGCCTCCTTCCCCACCTCCTCCCCCTCCTCCTCCGCCACTGCCAGCCCATCCACAGCCTCCGCCTCCCAAATGCCGCTGCCGGCTCCTTCCCCGCACCTCCCCCGACGCCTCCGCCTCCTTCCCCTCCTTTTCCTCCTCCTCCCGCCACGACCTTCTCCCTCGCTGCCGTCATCGTCTCCCTCGGCGCCGCCGCCTCCACCTCCGCCTCCAACGCCGCCGCCGCCTCATCCCCCGCCGCCGCCTCATTCTCCGCCGCCGCCCCCGCCGCCCCCGCCTCCTTCCCCACCTTCTCCCCTGACGCCGCTGCCGCCTCATCCCCCACCGCCGCTGCCAACGCCTCCCCCGCCGCCTCCCCCGCCGCCCCCGCCGCCGTCGCCTCCCTCCCCCACCTCCTCCCCTGCGATCTCCCCCGCCGACGCCTCCGCAAACACCGCTGCCACCGCCTCCTTCCCACCTCCTCATCCGGCGCCGCCGCCACCTCCTCCCCTACCGCCGCCGCCACCTCCCTAGCCGCTATCGCCGCCGCAACCGCGCGAATTCCCCCGTGTCCTACCCCGCCTCCGCCTCCGCCACCACCGCTGCAAGCGCCTCCTTCTGAACATTCTCACCCGATGCCGCCGCCGACCCCACGCCCATCGCCACCGCTGCCGCCTCCCCCGCCGCCGCTACCCCCATCTCCTGCCCGCCCTCTCCCCGATCCCGTCCCCTCCGCCGTCTCCACCACCACCGCCGCCACCGCCTTCTTCCCCACCTCCTCCCCCGACACCGCCGCCGCCTCCTTCCCCACCGCCGCTGCCGCTGCCTTCCCCGCCTCCACATCGCCTCCAACGCCCGCACTTCTCCTCGACCTTCTGCCCTACCTTCTCCCCCATCTCGTCCCCGCCGCCGTCTTCACCCCCACCTCTTGGTCCTCACGGCCCGCCGGGGCCGCGACAGAAAGGACGTCGAAGCACGTTGCCCCTTCATGTGTGAAGCACGCGGCGACGAGGGCGAATTAACATGGTGCACAGCAGGGGATGAGGGATGTCGGTATAGAGCCGGGTGAAGCCGTGCGTGACGGGTAGTGCGAATTGGGGGGTTCGAGGAAGACCCGTGGATGCCCGAAAAAACCGTTTAAAGCAGACGTTTTGAGATGCATGCTGGAGAACTGGGTTGGGGATACTAAAGCCGAAGGTCGTAATATGACCTTTGGCGGCTAAGCTAAAGCGGCTACGGCGAGACGACAGGAAGCGAGGACCCCACGCGACGCACGGAAACGTTTCGCAGAACCGGTTTTGGGCGCTAGAAGGAGAACTGGGGGAGGTTGTTGTAACGGTTACAGTGGGTTCCAGACCAAGAGGTAGAACCATCGGGCACATCGCCTGACACTGAACAAGACGGAGGAAACAAATACCGACATGCACCGAAACAAAGGCAAACCACCAGAACACCAAGTTGACAGGCCGTAGGCATACAGAGCAGCAGCCAGCACCCCAGGGGGAATTTGCACTAGAGGCTCCCCTATCAGGAACTGGCCACCAACCAACATAACAGCCCAGCACCCGACGAACCAGTGGAGCGCCGCAACGATGCAAACATCGGAACCCGCCACCTCTCATCCCAAAAGGCACGGACCCCTAGCAGGGCTCAACACGCCTATATAGCCAGAAAGTATGAAGCACGGGAAACCCCGCTCCCCAAGACAACCCGAGCCGATCAGGAATCCACCAGTACCTCAGCCGGTCCCCGCACACAAGGCGATTGGCGACAACCCGCAAGAAAGGATGCCGAGGCCCCACTGCATCCCAGCCTTTCTGGGGAAGCCCCAGCGCAGCAAAGCCCTTCAAAAGGGCCCAAAACTCCACCACCCCACGGCGAACGGCGCGATCCAGAAGACCACTACCCGGAGTAAGAGGGGGACCACCAGCCCCCGCCCTCTTCAAGGCCGCGGCCATAAAACGGCGCCCCACCTCCATGGCAGTAATAGCCGCCAGGACTACTACATCCCAGACGCAGGACTGTACCCCGGTAGGGGCTTGCACCAACCAAACTTGCGCCCGTGTCACCCCTGCACCGAGCTGGGTCTCGAGTTGGGCAGTCACTGCTTGAGCCACCGGGCAGAACCAAAAGTGGTGTAAGCGGGGGGTACCCGCCCCTGGAGACTCTCCAGCCGGCACACCGCACCCACAAGGGGCTGCTGCTGCCGTCCGCATATGAGAGTTCCCGAGGAGGGGGATCCCATCCACAGCCAACCGCCACCATCCCTCCTTATAGGCCGGCTCCCACTTCATGCCAGACCAGAGCCGCCGGAACACTTGCTGGGGGAGGTGGTGAGCTATGGGAGAGCGGACAGCGCGGTCCGGTCCCGATCCCGGTCCCGACCCGCCCGAATACCGACCCGATGGTTGCGGACGTTGCGAGGAAGCCGGTCATTACCAGAGAAGGAAGGTCCGCCGGCGTCCATACATGGCAGGAAGCCGAAGCCGCGCCGCGCCGCCATGGGGGACGCGAAAGCCTAGACGCAGGTCCCGACACCCGCAGACAAGAGTGCAACGACTAGCAAAAAAACACCAAAACAGGGGCCCAACCCAGCGGCGGAACTCACCTGGCCACGGCCCAGAGCGGGTGGGGAAGGCGGTCGACGCGAAACATGCGGGCAGGGGGCAGCAGGAGGCGTGAGGAACAACATCCAGGTGCGGATCGGGTGGACAGGGGTCAAAACAGGCGAAAGAGGCGGAAGCAGGGAAGGGGAGGTCGGATATACGGGGAGACGGGTACGACGCGGTCTTGTCCGGCGGTGTACGGCGGAGGCCTGCACGACGGAGGAAGGTAGTGAGAAAAATGGGGCGTGAAGATGCGGGGCAGGGGGGACAGCGAATTGGGGGGTTCGAGGGAAACCCGTGGATGTCCGAAAACCCGTTTGAAACAGACGTTCTGAGATGCATGCTGGAGAACTGGGTTGGGGATACTAAAGCTGAAGGTCGAAATATGACCTTTAGCGTCTAAACTATAGCGGCTACGGCGAGACGAAAAGAAGCGAGGACCCCACGCGACGCACGGAAAGTTTTCGCAGAATCGGTTTTGGGCGCTAGCAGGAATTGGGGGGTGGGGGGCTGGACCTGGCGGGCGTTGTAGGCCTGGGGCATCGAGAGCAACGCGTTCGAGTTGCTGCATCACCAGGGGTCGTAGCCAGCGGGGAGGGTGGTCGAACACAGGCCGACGAAGGAGGGGGCGAGGGCCCGGAACAGGTGGACGGAGAACGTGGCGGCGGCCGACGAAGGGCAGTGGTGGGAGCAGCTGAGGAAGCGAAGCTGCTGCAGCTAAGGTGGTGGGCGAGATGATCGTGGAAGGCGTCGGCCCAGGAGCCGAACACCGGCTGTGTGGCGATGGGCCTGTGCTCGTGGGAGGAAGCCCAGCAGCGGATCGCCATGGCTCTGGGGGGATGGGTCGGGGTCGGGGTCGGGGGCGGGGCCGGGGGGATATGGATCAGTTGGTGCGCAGAGGGCGGGCTGAGACTGCACAGGCTGGCTGGGGGCCCCAGCGCCGCGTCGTGCGACCCTTCAATTTCCCTGGCTTGCAATCCCGCACCCATCGGTACTCGGGGGGCCCAGGGGTGGACCTCAGGCCGCACGTTAGGCCACCAGGCGGCGTGTGAGAGGTTACGCGTAGGCTGGCACCAGGTTGGGGAGCTGCTGCGCGTGAGACCACAGGAGGCGGGGAATGAGAGGAACGGGGAATACAAGACCCAAGGAAGTCAGTCAGCGGGTGAAACTCAAAGGATCACCAACAGCGAATGTCTGGCGCACGAGGCAATGCACCCCAAACCCACACACCTTGGGGTCAACTCCGCCATGGTGCGGCTGGCAGGGCATAAGCTCCCACTTCAGCTGCAAAGCGAGGGAGAGGGGGTCAGCGGCGGCGGCGGTGGGGGGATGCCAGGCAGCAAGGAGGGCCTAAACAATGGGTGGCTGGGTCAGAACATAGCACCCAATCAGTGCCGGGCAGTGGGCCTGGTGACCGGCCAGTAGCCTCCGAAACCTATGAAAGTACGGCATTCGGCACAATTCACACGTACGACGTTGCATGGATCCCCCCGTTCTCTGCCGGATCCTCACCATGCCGAATGCGAACACGTCCACACCGGCGCCAAGCAGCTGGCCTGCGCAGGGGCTGGTGGTGTGGGGAATGGGTTGGTGGTCGTGAGAGGGGAGGTGGGGTGTTTGCTAGGAAAACCCATGTACGAAAGGAAAATCGGTTGGAAAATGGTAGATTGGTGGGGAGGAGTGGTTGCAAGGAGGGATGTTGGGGAGGAGTGGAGGGGAGCGGTTGGGAGGAGTGGTTGGGGAGGAGTGCGTACAATGAAAGCCCGTGTACGAAAGGAAACCCGTTTAGAACAGATGTTCGGAGATGTATGCTGGAGAACTTGGTTAGGAAATTGAAAGTCGGAGGTCGTATGTCGACCTTCGGCGGCTAATGTGAAGCCGGGTTGTTCTGGGCGCAAGCCTTGGTGAGGTGGCTGGTGATGGGATAGCAAAAAACGGTGACGCCCCGACGCTCTCGAATACCGACCGGGAGTTTGTGAACGAAGTGGCTGAAGAAGCAACGAAACTACCGGACCGGGCCAGCCAGCGTCCGTGGTAGGATGCCGGAGGCGCGCCGCGCCGCCGTGGGGGACCGGAGACCGCGACAGCCCAGACGCACGCCCATATGCCCGCCAACAAGAACGCAGTAGACAGGCAGAAACGCGAGCAAAACATCTTCCCTACCCAGTTGGTGAACTCTCCTGGGGAGGAGTGTTGGGGTGGGGGGGAGGGTAAAACAATACCGTGGTGGTGTGGGAGAGGCGTTGTGTGAGCGCACGACCAGTGGGACACCGCAGGTATCGGAACCTGCATGCTGAGCTGCACGTTCAATATATAGGGTTGTCCCTCCCCATGTGCAGCTGGGGCTTGATAAATACCGCCTGGCCAACGGAATTACGAATCTCATAGGGAAAACGATTTCAGACTGCCATCGGATAGCTGCATACACTGCAGCTCCTCCCCCCCACAAACACCCGGGTCCCCCTCGCGGGCCTCCTTCCCTGAGCGCACCCCGGGAGAAGCACTCTTGCCACCGTCGCGATGACGATGTTGGGGCGCGGCACCTCGGGTAGGTTTCGCGGACGTACGCAGCAGCGCATTCAGACGGGAGGTTGTAGTCAGTCGGGGTAGGTGGACAGATAAGAGCAAGGTGAGGTGGGTATGGTGCCAGGCGGTGAAGTACCTATGGTCCACCACGACTACATGTGCAGCATTTACGACGCTCAAAACCTCAAACCCAACACCAACCGCCAACCCACCCACTTGGTGCCACGTACGCCACCTTACCGAGCACCTGCGCCATGAGGAAACCCGGCGACCCGTCCGGACCCATCTCGTCCAGCAGTCGTACAGTGTGCAGATCGAAAGCAGGGGCAGCAGCGGCGGCAGCAGCGGCAGTTCCGAGGAACGAGGCGTGACTCCGCTACCCTTCGGCGGCGCCACTTTGGTCGGAAGTGCCCTGCGCCCGTGCCTGCGTCCTGATCTGAATCGCTAGCTTGACACGTGTCCCCACCGCGAGCAAGACATACTGAAGATGAAGCCGAATCCACCATGCAATACTCAATAAATCCTCAGGGCGGTAGACGCGCTGTAGGTACGGCAATAGCACACAAAGACCAACCAGTTATGCCGCCGCAGCACCAACACCGATGCAACGCGAGCGCCACGCACAACCCATGCGTCGTTCCATAACGCAATCGTGCGTTGCAGGGGCGGTCTGACCTGATGCATGGCCAACGCCAGCGCAGGCACGCGCACGGGCGCCTACCAACTCCGAACCTGACCCGCGGCCTGCCGATCCTACCTCCGCCTCGACTGCCGCCTGTCGCTGGTGCTGCAGCACCGGCCCTGGCTCCGCCTGCAGGCGTCAGTCGTCCTGTTTCTAAGCGAGAGAAGATTACGTCAGAACGCTCCGAGACCAAGTCCCAGTCCGGTGAGCTTCATCGCCTTCGCCGCCGTCATCGCTGCCGCAGCCCCCATTACCACCACAACCGCCGCTGCCTCCGACACATGTGCCGCATCCGCTGCAAGGCAACACCGATACCTCAAACCGTGCTCCGCGTACTCGCCACACTCGGTCGCGTCCAGCCTTGCCTGCCACCCCGCAACCTCACACAACTGACTCGCTGCGACCCGTGGGGTCGCGGTAGCCCACCTACACCGCCACTAGTGGCCATCCGGCAGGAGCGCGCTCTTGTCAAACGCCACGAGCACGCAACCAACATAATGCAAGGCTATGTTCCTGTGGCTCCAGAACCTCCAAACCCACGTCCTGCAGCTTCAAGGGAAGTAACTACATAAACAACCCTACCTAGCAAAAAGCCGCCCGTGAGCTGTGAACTCGCACGAGGCCATCCCTTGGACGGCGCGGGGAGCATCTGTAAACTGGTTCACTGCATGCATTTCTGTGTCACACGCGACCCGCAACCACAAGCCCCACGCACAAGGCACACATTGCGGCTGCGGTTGTCTCTTCTCCATGAGCTTCCATTTCTAGCCGGTTTCCATGCCGGTCACTTCACAAAGCCAGTCCCTCCTTCGCCTCCCGTCGCTGGGTCCTGCGCTGCGCACCGCCGGGACTGTCCTTTGCGGTAAAGCAACAGACACTGCAGCTGCACCGATGGTGGTCGACCCGTCAGTCCCTTGCAGGTTCGACTGCCAGGACAGGCGCCCCACCATACAAGGACGAGGCTATCTCCCAGGTCCACACCCAACCCCGACACCAGAACCGCCGTGTGACCCCTTCCTCGAGCGCGGGCAGGAGTCGTCTTGGGGACGGCGACGTGGGCGGCGTGGGCGTAACGAGGGGCGAAGCGTCGGCGGTGTGCGGGCTTCGGCGGAGGAGGGGAAAGGTGGTGGTGTTGGAGGGAACGCAGGGAGGCTTCGGTCCACTGCAGTAGAGCTAGCAGACCGCTTAGCTCCAGAGTGTACAGGGCGCCAGTCAAAGTGCACGCGACACCGGCGGCGCCCCTAGGCACGTAGGTGTAGGTACGGGCGGGGTTGCCGTCACCGCCACCATCACCGACGTCGCCGCCGCCAAGCCGGAACTCGCAAACCCTTCCCGACACACGGAAACAGCCGTAGGGTTGCTGCCCGGTTGTTGTTCCGTGTTGAACACGCGGCAGTGAATCCGCAGTGACGCGATGACGAGCGTGACATGGGCGGTACCGCAGGCGATGCAGTGCGGGCTCCGCCAGCCGGCCAGCTCGCGATTCAGCCGCACCGCTTGTGCTCCACCCCGGAGGGCGGCTTGAGGGCGCCACACCATTGCGGCGACTGGTGGCAGCAGGCATGCGGCGCGCAGGGGAAGCGCGCCAGCACCAGGACGCGGTGAGCGGCAGGTGGGAGGACGGAGGCGGCGCATATTTCCATGACACCGCGTTCAGGTTGCTGGTGGCCGAGAATCCGACATCACGACACGCACAGAGTGACCATAGAAGCTACTTGTGCGGGTGAGGAGAATGGAAATAGATGTGCGTCAGCGGCCCTGGAGGTCGCCACGTCACCCAAGGCCCCATTTCGGCTTGTGTCGGGCCAGGCCAGCTGCAGTTCCGATCTCCCCGGCGTCCAGTGCGCGGAACGGCTGCGGAGGGCCAAGGAGATGCCCAACGGCCACGCCCGCTGGGCCGTACGGTAGCTTCCCCCGGTAACCGCGTAGCCGAAAACCGATGGGCGCCTGCGTCTCCGGGCGGTTGCTGTCATACCCGCATCACTCATCAATCGGTGCACCCCGTCCGAACTCCGGACAGATCCCGAGCTTCCGACCCTCTGCTTCTGGCAGCCCGTGGTTGCCTTTCCACGTACGGTACCACAAGCGCATTTCTTCTCTAACCTAATAATCGTGTGCCTCACCTGGATGGCTGCCTTGGCGAACTTGATACCCAGCTCAATGGCCTCGCGCGCGGTGTCTGGGTCTTCGCCAGCAAGTGGGTCGTAGGCAGCGGCAGCGAGCGGGGCTGGGCGTGCAAACGGCTGGTCATCGTCACATCCAGGGGCGGGGCAACGCAGGCAAAGGCAGTGGCGTATTGGGGGGGCCGCACGGCACCAGATGAAAGCCCAGGCGCCAGCACGCACCTGTGGCATTGGATTGCGTCCGTTTAGATGCTGCAGGGGGCGGGCGGGGAGGGGGAAAAGGAGCTGTGAGCGTTGGGCTGCGCGAGCAGGGTCACGTGGGCTGAGGACGTGACCTGGTGGGGGCGGCAGTAGAACATGGCCGACAGGGAAATGAGCACACCCTGGTGTGGGGCGCTGCTTCATCTCAGTCCGTCGAAGCGCACTGCCACCCTACTTCAGTCCTTCGGGCACCCCCTTGTGGGCCCCCCCGTCCCGCACACATCAGTTACACTTTCCCACAGGTCAGCTGGCCAAAGGGGGGCGGACGAATAGGCGCCGCTGGAGCACAGTTTGCACAGTTTGCACCTATCTACGTGGAGAACGCCGCCGGCGAGGGAGGGAGCTGGGCGACGCGGTGGCACCATGTCTCTAGCCAATGACCAAGCATCCGTGCAGTGCGTGTGCGCGAGGAAGAGGGGGTCAGGCCGCAGCAGACGCTCTGCAGCAGCAGGAGCGAAGGGGAGGATTGCGTTATATGCTTAGCAGCGATTCGTCAAATCCACGTAAAGAAAATGGGGGTGCGTGTGCAGCACAGACATGAAGGCCGCAAGCCGGCTCCCTCGCCTGGAATCAATGCCGCGGGCCGACTCCATCGCCTGACAGTCTCCCGCATGCAATCAAAATCAAAAAATAAAGGGGCTGCGTACGCGATTGTTTAGCTGATAATGCACGTTCCATGGGCCCCCTACCGTGGCCCACGGCCAATTAAAGCATGCACGAGAACTTCATGCCTGGTCGAGATGCGTTGTCTTGGAGAGCCCGCACAGAAGATCACCGCGGATAAGCTAAAGCACATGCTTCGCTTCGCTGAAGCCCATGCAGCAGCAACGGCCAGGAACCATTTGTTTCAAATTGCGGCCAGGTTTTACGCTCAGACCCGCCAGGCGGTCAGAACAATTGTCCGAAACGGCCCATAACATCCCTAGACTAGTCGTGGCTCCACAACACAATGATCTGTGCCATAAGCCTGCAGAACAATCAATCTCGCCTTGAGCGGCCTAGAAAGCTGGCCATCCCTTGCCAAACGGCGCCATCCCATCTGTTTCTCTGCAGCGGGCGTCTCCTGAGCCCTTTCCAGGTGAGAGCTCCAGATTTCATCTCGACGGAGGAGAATCGGGGCGCAGCGCTGCAAGGTGGTGCCGTTCCACGCCCCACAGCGACGCAATTGAGAACCGAACTCAGTGCGCAGCAGTTGACGCAACGTGTTCGTGTTTTGCATACACTTTGTATTCTAGAACATGTATGTAGAGCTGCTGAGCTTATAGTTTGCCGCGTTGCTGCGGAAGTAGTTGTGAAGGTCTGAAGGACATTTACGGGGTACGAGTCCGGGAAAGGAAACTGCAGGCGCAGGACGGGACTCCTTTGAGACAGTCAATGTTAAAGTAAACATGGCGCATTAAAACATTGTCGTTAAATCCATCAGGCGAGCTGAGCCCTCGTTGCCACATCGCTGCGTTGCGTCCATGCCTTGCCACGCACGCGCTTGAACCCGAAGGTTGTGTTGTTACATGTTCTTGCGAGGAATTCCTTGCAGCTTGTATATGCCGTGGCGTTAAACCACTTGGCCGACCCGAGGCTAGCTTACCGAACCGACACAGGCGAGCGAAGTCTGCAGCACTACCTCCGTTGCGGAAGAAGCGGCGCAGGGTCAGACGGCATCAGATTTCAAAGGTCATTCAGTGGCGAGACGGACGGTAGCCGTCACTGCCGCGACCGCGACGGCAGAAGCTGAGCGGATCGGCCGGCCGGCCAGGGACATCGGCAGGGAGATCAGGGCACGTCGCCAACCATTCCGACTTCGTTACAGTGAACGATGCTGTCAGCGGCAGGCGTGGTGCTGATGGTGGCGCCGTCGAGGAGGACCACCTGCTGGGCTACGAGCTGCTGGCCCAGCTGGCCAGCTGCTCGATGTAGAGCTGGATCCGCAGCATCCACAGCATGAACCGCGTTACGCACCAGGCGGGCAGGCGCACCCTTATTTGCACCCGCAGCCGCAACACCACCACAGCGGCGTCACGCAGGTGCTGCTGGGGCCGCATCCCTGTGGCCTACTGCTGCTGCTGCGGCACAACTGCCCACGTGGCACCCCGCAACTCGGGGGGCGAAGAGTGTCAAATGCGACTCGGGCAGTTGGCGCCGATCCTGGCGGCTTACCTGCTCGGCATGTTTCCCCCTCACCAGCCTACTCCTCCAGTAACTACCAGGGTTATGACATCGAGGCCTCGTCCGTCGACGCCGTCATGCAACAGCTGTGAAACCGCATAGGCACGGTAGACCTGTGCAGGCAGCAGCAGCAGCAGCAGCCCAGGGTTCACCCCCTTCCACTGGAGCTGGAGGGGCTGGTTCGAGGGTTGGGAGTGGGACCGACGGTGGCGCGTGGACTGTGCCAGCAGCGGCCAGTGCGGGTGTACGTGCTGCAGCCACTGCTCAACTCGCTGGCGGAGGCGGTCCGTGACGACTGGCGGGAACTGGCGAGTGGGTAGCTGGGGAGGGGACAGGGCCGAACGGCGCGGCAGGATGGGGTGCCCGTGTACCGCCCACCGACCCAGCCACCCGGCACTGCTACCGCTACTGCTACTGCCACTGCTGTTTGGGTAGGGGTGTAGGGACCTGCCACTAGGCGTTTGCAAAGGCCGGGCTTGCGCGCCGCACCACTTGCTGTGACGGCTCCATGCATTTCATTACGGCACCCGCAGCCTGCGCTCTCCCCCTTTTTCCCCCCGCCCGCCCGCCCACTCCCCTTCCCCCCTCCCAAACCCCTTTTTGATTTCGCATCCACGCGTCTTTCCGCAACTCGTCCGCTCCGTTCAGTGAGGCTGCTGCGGGCTGGGCACTGAGCACCTTGGCGATGGTAATGCAAGTAGGTGGGGGAGAGGGCGGGGGGCCGAGGGAAGTGCAGTGGGGGGTGGTTCGCAGCGATGAATGTGACAAGACAAAAGGAATGCTGCGGGGTGAAGGAGGGGGCGGGAAGACGCTTTCACACGACATAGGAGACGGAGGAGGAACGCACAGTCGTTGGGTGCTTTACGAACACGCGTTTGAGTTTGTCAGAAACTCCCATTGACTTCTGGGAACCTCTGTCGCAGCTCGTCGACGTTGTGCCAGATGAAAACAATAAAACTGCTGGGAGAGAGTTCGTTTTACCGTACATTTGGGCCGCCTACTGGAGGATTTGGGTTGTGGATGGGCAGGATACCGTGGGACCAGACGCGTCGGCGGCCCCAGCCCGCATAAAGACCATTATCGTCGGGACGAGGCACTTTACCACCCTTCCCAGGTAGCGCCGCCCTGGCTAGTAGGAGCGCCGCTGTGACACCAGCAGCAGCAGCACCCAGAAGCCCACAGCCGAAAACAAGCATACGAGCAGACGGTTCCTATATCCCGAAAGCGGCCGTGAGACCCACCTGCTGCTGGCCAGAACCCAAAGCGATTATTAGCGACGTCCGTCGACGTGAAACGTGCGGGACGGATGGGAAGCGGTATGAGGCGTCAGGACGCGTGTAAGGCAGCGAAACGAATCTACATGGGCCGAAGCCGTGAACAGCTGTGCGGGGGCAAGGCGCGCGCAAACATGGGGAGCGGCAGAAACGGGGTTGGGGTGGTGGGCATAATAACCGTGTTCGGGCGGGGGGGGGGTGGGGGGGGTGCACGGGGGTGGGGATCGCGGCACAAGGGGGGGGGCATTGAGGAAGACCCGTGGAGAGGGGGAGGAATTGCTGCACAGGGATTTACTACCGATAAACCTGAGGATATGGCCCATCGTTGGGCGGTAGCGTGCGATGAGGTGCAAACGGGGGAGCTGGGGTGCGTGGCGCGCTGGGACATGGTGGGGCCAGACGCGGCGAAGCCCGGCTCCATCCCAGCCCGTATACAGACCGTCGAGATGAGGTACGTTACCAAACGCTACCTACCATATCCGTTTCCGAGGCGTGGCTTGAACACTCCCACCCTGGCTGCTGAGAAACCGCGGCGGCTACAACAGCAGCAACCGCAACTGCAAGCCTACAGCCAAAACGTGAGCCTAAAGGAAAGACAAGCCTTAACCCCCGAACGCGGCCGTGAGGGGTTTTGAGGGAGACCCGTGGATGCAAGAAAAACCGTTTAGGAAAGACGTTTCGAGGTGCATGCATGCTGGAGAACTTGGGTGAGGATACGAAAGACGAAGGTCGTATGTCGACTATCGGATGCTAAGCGGAATCGGCGGCCGCTAGACGAAAGGAAGCGAGGACTTTGCGCGACTCAAGGCAACGTTTCGCGAAATCGGTTGGTTTTGGGCGCTAGCTGGAGAACTTGGGTAGGCGGCGAGCATTGGTAGAGCGGACAACGCGGCAAGGCCCCGACCCGCCCGAATACCGACCATAATGTTGCGGAGGACGTGAGGAAGCCAGGAATTACCAGATGGGGACCGCCGGCGTCCGTGGCAGGAGGCCAGAGCCGCGCCGCGCCGCCATGGGGGACTGGAGACGGCGAGAGCCTAGACGCAGGTCCCGACGCCCGCAGACAAGAATGCAATGACTAGCAAAAAGCGAACAAAACATGTGCCCGACCCGGCGGTGGAACTCACCTGGCCAGGGCCCAGAGCGGGCGGTGATGGCGGTCGACGCGACGCATGGGGGCAGGGGGCACTGGCGGGCGCCAGAAACAACACCAGTGTGCGGAGTGGGAGGGCAGGGGCCAAAATAACGAAGAAGCTCCAGCGGCGCGGCGAAAGCGACAGAGCGACGTGGTGAAGGGGAGGCCGGACATGCTGAGAGTGGGGTACGACGCGGTCCTGTACGACGGAGTACGGCGGTTAGGAAAGATGGGGCGTGTAGATGCGGGGCGGGGGGGACCGCAGGCGAGCAGACAGGAGACGGGGATGGCAGCGCGCGGTCCGGGCTGGACGGATCCCCACAGCACTGCCCACCCGCTCACCCGCCATTCGCACACCGTCTCCTCCCACAGGCCCCCCTCCCCCCCCGAATAGGCCCCCTGTCCCGCGCCCCTCGCCGCCGGCGTCGCATTGTGGCGGCGCCGTGCTCGCTGTGGCAGAGGGGGGCGGGAAGGGAGAGAGTGTGAGAGCGATGCGGTTGGTATAGCTTGCTGTGGGTGTTTCGGGCCGCCTGGTGGCGGGGGGAAGCGGCCGTGGAGGGGGAGCGGGGGCTGGCGGGGGATGAGGTGCGGAGAGAGGGGGTGGCGCGGCGCGCGTGGAGGCCGGGGGGGGGTTTACAGGCAAGGGGGGCCGGGGCTTGCTGCTGCAGCTGCGGGGCGCCAGAGCTGCTGCGGCGCCGGGGCGGGCTGCGGCGGCTGCGGCTGTTGCTGCGCGCTGGGGCAGGCTGCTGCGGCTGCGGCTGCTGCTGGGCGCCGGGGATGTCAGGGAGGTCCGAGGCTGCCGGCTTGCCCGACGAGGTGTGGGTCCCGCCGCTGGCGGGATCAGCCGCGGTCAGGTAGAGCGGAGCCGGCGGAGCGAGGGCGCGGGCGGGGCGGCCGAGGCGAGTGGGGGTGGGCCGGAGGGGAGGAGGGGGCGGGGACGCAGGGGCGATGGTGGGGGGTTCACAGGTGGCGGTGGATGGCGGCCAGGAGGCCGACGTCGCCCGTGCGGCGAGCGTGGTGGTAGAGGAAAGGGAAGGCCGCGACCTCGGAGCTTGGTGACCAGCCGACGTTGGGAGTGGCCTTCGGTGACGAGGTGGGCAACCTCGCTGGCAGCGCATGGGGGGGGCCCTTTTTGTTGTATTACGGTACCAGTTAGGCCTGTCAGTCTCCCTTGCCTACTCACTTCCTCTTGTTTATCCTTACTTCACTTAACCTTACTTACTCTTGCCGACCGGAGTCTTATCTGGCCGTAACTAACTTAACTGCAGCTTACTTGTGGTTCGACGTTACTGAACATCGACCCACGGGGCTTCGCGCCTTTGCGTCGCCGTGACACTGGTCACTGGTAGAAGTCTCCTTGACTTCCGTCTTACTTGTCTATCGGTTGATACTTAGCGGTCTTCGCCTAACGCTGACTGTAGCGGGTTCGCCGGTCGTGCTGTACGACCGCCCGCCAGTGGAGCCCTTCGCTCTGGCTTATCTTTGGCACTTCGCCCAACCGGTAGTTATCTCTACCACCTCTAAAGGACTGGTGGTACAACACTTTTGCATCTTGACGGTGGCGGCGTAGTAGGCGGGGGGGGAGATGGGCTGGCCCGTGGCGGTGAGGGTGGGGCGGGGGTATAAAAGAAATCTGCGAATCCAAGGCCGACAAGCCAAGGGCGATGACGATGGGGGTTCCAGAAGAGATGATTGGCGAGTAGGCGGAAGTGCTGTGGAGTCGTAAGATAGCGGTAACGTAGACTAGTAGGAAACATTGGTGCTATGAAGGCGACTAAGTGGTGAACTGAGTCAAGGCGGCTGGACGAGAAGCTGGTGAACGCTGGTCGGAATAACGTGAAGCCAATGGTCGCGACGACGTCTCAAGCGGAGAGCAGTCCGGTAAACTATCCACAGCCCGTGAATGCGATTGAAATGAGCAACGTACCCGGCACAAGAGAACCCGCCTTGCAACACATGGAAATGTAGACTGACCGGAAGAACGGCAAGGAAAGACCGAGGTGAGTGAGCAAAGGTGGCGGGCGTCAGGATTGGACCATGAGGATGAAGGCATGCGACGGGCAGGCAGGGGCAGAAGGGATGTGATGAGATGTGCAACGACTATGTACTGCTATGTTAATATGGAAAAGATGGAAAGGAGGAGGATATGGTGTGGGACGGGTGAGGAGGATGGGTCCGGCATGGAGGGGCGACGTATGACAGGCCAGGACAAGCAGGATGCGTGTGGGCTGGGGGGATAGGCGAGCTGCCTGGCACCAAGGGTGGGAGAGGAGGAGGGTTCGCATGTTGGGGGGGGGGGACAGGGCCGATAGGAGGGGGATGGGAGGAGGGGGCGAGAGTTGGGTAGGGGTGGGAGATCCGGCCAGGGGGTGGTGGCGATGGTGGGCCAGCGGCGGCTGCGGGAGGGGGGGAACGGGTGTGGGACGTGACGGGGATAGAAGCGTGGCGGGGGCCGGGGCCGCGATGTCGGGGGCTCAGGAAAACGGCGGGCGTTGGGAGGTGAGGACGAGGGTGATGGCGGCCGCGGAAGTTGTGGTAGGCAGCAGGGCCCGACAGCAGTGGAGACGGCGCGGTTCGTGCAAGACGGATCCCAATAGCACCGCTTGAGGCAGCGGTGGTGTACAACACAGCCATCGTTGCAGGGAGGGGGAGGGGGCGGCGGGCTCAAGGGGACTCAAGGGGCTCAAGGGGCTTGGGGCTCAAGGGGCTCAAGGGGCCACCGGGTGGGGGCACCAGGACGAGGATTTAGAGGTCCCGCACGCATTGCGTGTCGGCAGTAGACGATTTGTGGAGCGTAGGAGGACTTCCCGTCACGGTGATGGTGAATTTGGAGGTGCTGTCATGGGCGAGGAGGGCGGCGGGGAGGAGCTCAGTTAAGGTGTTGGTCCGGGGGAGAAGGTGTGTTGTTTTACATAGTGGTGCACCAAGGTGAGGGTGAGGGAATATGTCTTCACGGGGGGGGGGGGGCGGGGCAATGTGGGGGCGGTACCGGCCGTAGTAGTCCCAGCGTGCGGTGAGGGCAGGCTTGTGCGCATCAGGGAACATAGGATACGGTCAGGTGGTGAAGACAAGGCCACGGGCGCGGTGCTTGCGGTGTCGCAGGTGCAGGGCTTGGTCCGCGTATTAGGGGTGTGGTTCGCATTGTTGGCTACGACAATGCACAATGACTGCCACAGCCCTCTCTAGCTAGCCAGCACCGCCTCGCCACGTCACTGCCTTGTGAGTACCCACCACGACGTGAAGGCCACCGTCATGGCCACAACCCCTCGCCGACCCTCTCCCCCCCCTCGATGCGATTCCCACGACCTCCTGGCCTACGATTGGGTGCGATATGATTGGGTAACCCCCTTACTCACTCCTCCCCGTCCCATCCCCGCCCATCAGACCCAGCGGCTGCAGTGAATTGCCGCCACCCAGACTGAGTGGGGCCCAAGCTGTCCGTGGCGCCGGGGTTCCCTGGTGGCCGCCTGGGAGGCTCACAGCAGGGCCCAGCAGGCGCTTAAACATGTACGGATGGTGGGTGGGTGCGCGCTGGTCCCTGGGCGCTAAGCATGGGGCTGTGCACTTCGATCACTGCCACCACCATCACCACCGGGCCCTCTGATGGGGCAGCTCCCCCGCCCCCATTCGCACCCGGATGAAGCACACTTTCGCACACGCCTGTGCCGCCGCTGTAGGAGCTAGAGAAGCGCACCTACGAGCATGGTAATTGTCTCTGGTGGAGACGTTGTGCGGGTGGGCAGCTGCAGGAGGGAGTGGGGCCGGACAATTGGGGGTGGTGGAGGGGGGAAGGGGGAAGAGGGGCCATGGCAAAGGGGCGTGGAGGAAGGGGGGAAAGGGGGTTCGAGGGAAACCCGTGGATGTCCGAAAAAACGTTTAAAACAGAAGTTTTGAGATGCATGCTGGAAAGGGGGAAAGGGGGTGGGGCGAGCAAGAGGGTGTGTGGAGGGGACGGGGCAGGATAAAGGAGGAAAGGGGCTTGGGGAAAGGGGCGGGTGGAAAGGGCATGAACAATCATGACAATCGCGACAATCATCACTGCCGCCCTTCCCGTCCATCAGGCCCACCCCCTCCGCCTCTGTCTCTTACGTTGCGCCGCTGGGGATTCTTCGTTGTTTTGGCCCCTGTCCACCCGTTCCACAACTGGTTGCTGTTACTGACACCCGACGGTGCCCCCTGCCCACATGCTTCACGCCGACTGCCATCGCCGCACCCTCTGGGCCCTGGCCAGGTGAGTTCCACCGCTGGGTGCGGCACATGGTTTGTTCACTTTTTGCTAGTCGTTGCGTCCTTGTATGCGGGCCTCGGGACTTGCGTCTAGGCTCTCGCAGTCTCCGGTCCCCCATGGTGGTGCGGTGTGGCTCTGGTCTCTTGTCACGGATGCTGGCAGACCACCTGGTAAGTTCTGGCTTCTTCACGTCATCCAGAACCTTCCAGCTGGTATTCGGCGGACCGGGGCCTCGCCACGCTTTCTGCTATCCACTCGCTCCTCCATTTCGCCAACCATCGCCCAAAGCAATCCAGCTTCGCAGCACGTTTCCTTGCGCCACACGGGATCCTCACTTCCATTAGTCTAGACGCCCTCGCCAATCTAGCTTGGCCGACGAAGGCCTCCGTCTTTCATTTCCTCAGCCAAATTCTCTAGTATGTACCTCGAAACGTCTGTTCTACACGGTGTTACTTCGTACACGGGTTTCCCTTGCACCCCCCCTCCGCAGGGGTGCAGGACCTGTGGCGCAGCGGGTGCTGGTCAGCAGGCGCCACCGCCCCTCGCCTTCAGAGCCTGGTGCCGCCGCCCTGCGGGGCCGCCGTGACCACCGCGCAGGGCGACGGCCACCGTACATGTGCAGGGCGGCGTGGCGGTGGTGGTGGCGGCCTCTCCTCCAGCCGCGATGGTGCCTGCAACGTAATCTTCATCCTCTAGCTCCTATGGCAGCGGCGCAGTTGCGTGTGAAAAGTGCACTTCATCCAAGAGGGAGGGTCGCCAGGTAGCGTGCTTAAGCTCTCTTAGCCAGGTCAGCAGCCAGCCACCAGCACTGTGGAGGTGGTGTCCCGGATGTCGGGCTCCCCCTGCACGCTCTCGTTGGGCCATAGCATCTGGGCGCCAACCGACCAGGGCCAACAACCACCTATCTAGTTACAAACGCTATTATCACGAGGTACAGGCGCAACGTTGAAGAGGTGTCAGCTGTTCATGGGCAAGTTTATCAGGAGCTGCAGTTTATTTGACGACACCTGGCGTTGGTCGACCTTAGATGGTAGACAGGTGCTGATGCCGGTGCGCGGATTGCATCGAGGAAACACCTCGTTGGATGATTAGCAGGACATTTTTTTGTGATGCGGTAGCTCTGGGCTAGTCGGCTCAACACTCAACATGCGGCAAACTAATCTCCTGGAATGGCCCCGGGACTAAGGGTGTTTCTATGGACTTCGGTTTCGGCCATTCCTATGTCGGAGATAGCTTTTACTACGCTTGGCGTGAAAAGGTGTTTTTATAGAGACCCGGAATTAGACCGGAACCAAGCGTTTTCTCCACTAATTGTTTATTGGAGTCCCCCTGGAAGACTTAATCCCCAAAGCCTATTCTGTTCCATGTGGCTGCCGAAATGGTGCCCGAACATCGTATTACCAGCGACATTGGATGAAGGATCAAGGAAGGCTCGGCTCTCCTGGTCGACTTGCCACCATGTGTCCATAGCGTGTGAACGCCTCGGCCCGGGCGTAAATTATTCGTTTATGATTACCGAACGTACACGAGGATCATTCAAGAAGTAACTACTACCATAAACAAATGTGGAATTGCTCGCGTTCCGCGCCACAGCAGTTTGCCAATGGAAAAGCCCGAGCGTTAGGTTCGCAACACCAATCCGGCGAGCTCACCATTCCTGACCGTTCTCACTGTACTCTTTAACTTGCCGGCTGCCACGGCCAGATTGGCGACTGGCTTCGCAACGCT
The DNA here is from genome assembly GCA_003116995.1 of Yamagishiella unicocca. Lineage (NCBI taxonomy): Eukaryota > Viridiplantae > Chlorophyta > Chlorophyceae > Chlamydomonadales > Volvocaceae > Yamagishiella > Yamagishiella unicocca. Next base: position 8,221 of record BDSL01000025.1, on the reverse strand, counting down.
GCACAAACTACGATTTGGACGCGCAGCCTGTGTCCTCAAGACGAGGCCTTATAGTTTTCATACAGAGTGAAGCAAACAGCGGCCCTTCGGACAGTTGGTTGTCGCAACGGGGGCCCAATGCCCAAGCGATTTAGGCGAGGCCCCGAAGCTATTTGACGTCTACTTTGAGGGCATGCCGCAACAATAGGTATGAGGACGTTCTTGTAAGCACATGTCTGGTAAAGGCCGGTTGCCATTCGTTTGGCAGCTGAAAAGCCTTTGCCCTCTAGTAGAAGCCGGTAACGGTCGTACGATCGCTACTGGGTCACAACAGGTCCTGGCACAATCCTTAAAGCAGAGCGCCGCTTATTTAATGGCTTAACCCATGCGTATTTCATTCCTTCTTGAAGCTCGTATTCATGGGCTGTTAGTACTTTGGGCAATCGTTCCACAACATTCCTTCCTTGCCGAGTTGCCGACCGCAAAAGCAATGGTGGCGTTCCAAGATCGTGTACATTGCTTTCCATGGTGCGCCTCTGGAAGTCACGCGGATGGAGTCACGAACGACATTTTGCAGACATGATCCTGCGAGGTGGGGTAGCTAACCTGGAGCCTGCCTGGATTACGTATTAATCATCACTCCGTGCCTACATGATGTGTATATATAGTATCGTATTGATAGAATGCTGTTTGCTTCTCTTTCTTGCTGCTGCCATTGTAGTTGTCACGAAAGCTAAGCTGGGCCCCAGCGGCCTATTTTCCGCAACTGCTGAACACTCTGTTCTGTTATGCGTCAACAGGTATACCTTGCAAGCAACGACGGCCATGGCTGCTGAGAGCCATCACGACATATTTGCTTGTTGGCACGGACTTTGCAACAGCAGGCATCGAGTCACAAGGTTCTGAATCCGCCAACTCCACAATATTTAGGATGTCCGAAGCCCATATCGCGAAAGGCTCACTTCATAGGCGCGACGGAGGTAAGCCCTGGTCTTTACTTGCCAATTCGTCAATTCTTGCAATTAGGTTATCCTACATCGTTTAGGTTATCCTACATCGTATTCAATGCTCCTGCAGATCATTTGCTGGAGAATAATGAGTCCTGGTGGTTGCTGCTTGTCCCTGCAGCCAGCCAACAATTATGGAGCATGACCTTTCTTACAGTATGAGGCGAATTATAAATAAATTCCTTGATGGTAACAGCTGCCCAATGGAACCAGTGCTCAGCAGCCGACCTCTACTCCGCTCGCGCATCTCCTCCGAAGCAATCAACTCTAGAAGGCCGGCACACAAGTTGCAATTTATGGTTGCCATTTACTTCTGGGTGCTGAGTCCTGCTTTCATTTGGTCCCTTCCTCCTCACCCAAGGAGGTGGCCACACCAGTGCGCTCCAACATGGTGCCATGCTCACTGGTCCAGGATTGAAATCCATCATGGACCATGGCAGTGCTTCTCCTCCAACTCAGCCATCTGCCATCTCCTGGTTCTGGCTGAAATCTTCACATTGGTTTCATGTTTTCATTGCTACACTGGGTATTGAGTCCAGCTTTCATTCAGATTCCCTTCGCAATGGACACCATAAGGTAAGGTGCTGTACAGCAATGCCACACCCACCTATTGCAGCTGCAGCCACCCTCTCCCACTCACCCAACCCACACCAACATAACTCCCCAGCACCCACACGATCAAACCATCCCCACACCTTCACCCTTGTCCCATCACCCCCATCCCAGCAGCAGCACCTCCATACCCACACCCACCTAGTTCTCCAGCATGCATCTTGAAACATGTGTTCTAAATGGGCTTTCTTTTGTACACCGGTCTTCCTTTTACACCATCACCCCCATCACCCCAGCAGCACCAAGCCCAACCCCACACCATCACCTTCACTCCCACACCATCACACCCACACCCACAGCATAATTAATATACGTACCCTCACCATCATCCCTATATCCAAACCATCAAACCCTCTCCAAAACCATCACCACCAACCCACATGCACACCATCACCCTCACCTCCCCTCCATCACTCCCACCCCCATCCCAACACTTCCACCCCCACCCCATTACCCCAAACCCCAACCCATAACCCCCCCCCACAAACCATCACCCCCATCACAGCAGAAGCACCCCCAACCCCACACCATCATCTGCACACCCACACCAACCCCCCCAACCCCAGACCATCACCCCCAAACCCACACCTCCACCCTCACACCATAGCCCCCATCTGCTCACCATAACCCCCCCACCCCCACCCTCACCCTCACCCTCACCCCACCCCATAACCCCAACACACACAATTACCCCCAACATCCATACTATCGCACCCACATCATCATGCGCACACAAGCCATGACCCCCACACCCACATCATCATGCGCATACCCACACCATTGCCCCCACACCCAAGACATTATCCACACCATCTCCCGGGCACCAACTAACCCCATCACCCCTACACCCATTCCATAGCCCCAAGGACCACACCATCACCCACACCCATTCCATAGCCCCAAGGACCATACCATCACCAAAACACACCCCAACCTCATTACTCCCACCCCCAACCTATCACCCTCACCCTGGTTTGGTCTGGTGACACCACCGAATTTGGTTGGTTAAGGTCCTGGGTTCGAATCCTAGGGAGACTCCTGGCTGCAGCTATGGCTACCTGCCAATGTCTCTGTCCTGGGTGAAGGTGTGGGTGAAAGGATGAGGTCCGTAGGCAGGGCTATCCCAGTTGTCATTGGGGATCATCTGGAAGGTTCAGAGTATTACGAATGGTGCCCAGAGGAGAACGGGGCCATACCCATCACCCCTACACCCATTCCATAGTAGCCCCAATGACCACACCATCACCCACACCCATACACACCCCAACCCCATTACTCCCACCCCCAACCTATCACCCTCACCCTGGTTTGGTCTAGTGACACCACTGGATTTGGTTGGTTAAGGTCCTGGGTTCGAATCCTTGAGAGAGACCCCTGGCCGTGGCTATGGCTACCTGCTGAGATGAAGGGTAGCCAGAGCAAGGCAGCGAAGCTTTAGCATAGCCGTCTGCCTTTAGATTACGCCAGGCCTGTCCGTGCGTTGGTCGGTGTCTGCATGCGCGTGCCATACAGCCGGCCGGGCTTGGCAAGTCACCACGGTGATCGTGGCGACCACAACCGTGGCCGCGCGAATTCACGATTCGGCGAGTCGCCAGTTTGAGGCCTGAAAACGACAAAGGCGGGGCAACGCGTGCACGAGCGACCTCGAAATGATAAAGCCCCCCCCCCGAGTCAGTAGCTGCTGAATTTAGAACGGCCGAGTCAGTCGCGGCCGAGTTTAGAGCGGCCGAGTCAGTAGCTGCCGAATTTAGCAAAGCCGAGTTGGTCGCGGCCGAGTTGTGAGGGCTCCTCTGCGAACTCGCAGCTTGTAGCCGGAGCAAGGTCATGAAGCTTTAGCGTAGCTGCCTGCGAAGGCCTTTCTCTCGCGGGGCCTGTCTGTCTGTCTGTCTGTCTGACCGTGCTGCATGCGTGTCGTACAGCCCGCCGGGCTTGGCAAGTCGCCGCGGGGATCGCTTTGTAAAGTCACCGGTTCGAGGCAGGATTGCTGCGGTTGTGGTGGCAGCCATGCACGATTTGGCTTCGAGTCGCCAGTTCGAGGCTTCCAAATGCTGGCGCCGGCATAACTGCACGCGCAACCTCGAAGTGACGAGGGGGGGGGGGGAGGGGGGGCTTCGCCCCCCCCCCCTGCACCCCCCTCCCCCCCCCCTCGCCATCGCGCACGCGTCATGACGCCGCCGACGCCGGCGCCGGCATAACTGCACGCGCAACCTCGAAGCGATGAGGGCGGGGGCGAGGGGGGGCTTCACCCCCCCCCCCGCACCCCCCTCCCCCCCCCCTCGCCATTGTGCACGCGTCATGACGCCGACGACGTCGGCGCCGGTATAACTGCACGCGCACCCTCGAAGCGACGAGGTTGGGGGCATAACTGCACGTGCAAACCCTTTGCCCCGTGCACGTGCCGTGAAGCGTTCTTCACGTATGTCGGCGCCGGCGTCGGCTGCGTCATGAAGCACGCGCGACAGCGAAGGGAGGGGGCGGGAGGGCGAAGCGACGAAGCGACCCACCCTTTTTTTTTAAATTCGTCGCTCATGCACACGCCACCAGCCGTCCTTAACGTCTGCCAGCACAGTTGTCAATAGCTCCGTGAAGCGTCCACGAAGACGAGGGGGTGGGGGGGGGGGGGGCACTTTCTCCCTGCCCCGGCCGGTCTGCATCCACCACGCATTACTCCTGCCTCAATATTCCCCTTGCCATCTTCCAGGACCTTCGCCGGCCATCCCCGTCACGCCGTATCGCCCCGTACCGTACCACATCGACCATATCAGGCGCCCTGCGCCTTCATTCTCTCCTTTTCGCCGCGCCGCCTCCGATTCTTCGTCGCTTTCACCCCTGTACTTTGTCTGTTCGCTGCCGCACCGGTCCTAATGCTTGTCGCTGCTCCCCTTCCCGCATGCTTCGCGATGCTGGCCGTCGGTGCTCCGCTCTGGTCAGGTGAGTCCTCCAACGCGACCGGCGCTTCCACTCTGTCTATCCTGTGCACCTGTTTAGCTACCGTTCGCGTGCGTGCGTATCACCGCGGTTTCTGCCTAGTAAGTCGGCGCGGCTCAAGCCACCCGCCGGCAGTGGCCACGCGCCACTGCGCTTCGGTAACGTATCTCCTTTTCAAAGGTAATGATCGACCTCCGGGATGGGGATGGTCGGGGCCGTCTCCCGCCTTCGGTGCATCCCGCGGCTTCCTAGTTCGCCATCCCAGTTCTCGGCTTTGCACTCCATAATATAGTCCACGTTTTCGTCTTCTTCACTGCACCCACAGTCGTCGCGTCCGTGTGTGTCGCATGCGCGCGCGTTCGAAGTATGACGGCTAGACGCTAGAGCTATGCACCAACTACATTACCCCAGTCGAGTTACCGGTTCTTTACCTGTAACCCCCCTATCGTCTTCACGCACGCGCGGCGGTGATGCCGGCAGCGGCACTGGCACAAGTAAAGCACGGCCGACGGCGTGTGCAGGAGGGACTTCGAAACTTGTGCCGCTCGTCATTTCGAAGACATTTTTGCACACCGCCAGGCGGCTGTTACTTGTGCTGCTCTCGCCACCACAAAGGAGCGTGCGTGAAAGGGGGGGGGGTGCGGGGAGGGGTAAAGACGAGCGCGAGAGGAGCGTGTAACGAAGAAGCGCCTAACAAACAATGAGCGTGCAACAAACAATGCGTAATGACAGACGAGCGTGTAACGAACGAGCGCGATATGATGACGAGTGCATAACGAATGAGCGCGAGCATGTAATGAACGAGCGCATAACGAACGGTCGCGAGACGAGCACTTAACATTACGTGCGCTCGCCGCCACCGGGGAGCGTGTGTGAAAGGTGGGGGGCGACGGGGGGGGGGCTTGCACACGACCTTCCTTCATTCCCTCGAAGACCATATCCACTACTCCACAACAACTGTGCTCGTGCTTCAATGTCACGTACACGCCGATGGAGGGCTTCTGGCCGACCAGGTTCCTAAGGCGAGCCCACTCAGCCCACCGAAACATGACACGCTCGTGTTTCATTCTAATATTTTGACTACCTACCGCCCCATGCCTCTCGTCAACCCACTTCCATCCTCCTCTTCGCCGGCTACTGTTCCCTCGCACTTTCCGTACCTCGCCCATTGCCTGCCGAGTTGCGACAACCCCTCCACACGGACGCAGCTTGTTTGAGGCTCAGTTCACAGGCCTGGATTCACACGCTGGATTGATGGTGACTGCCAATGTCTCTGTCCCGGGTGAAGGTGCGGGTGAAAGGATGAGATCCATCCTAGTAGGCAGATCTATCCCAGTTGTCCTTAGGGATCATCTGGAAGGTTCAGAGTAATATGAATGGTGCCCAGAGGAGGATGGGGCCATACCCATCACCCCTACACCCATTCCATAGCCCCAATGACCACACCATCACCCACACCCATACACACCCACCCCCCGATACCCATGCACCCTCCCATACCCCCACCCCACCCCACCCCCCCAGCCGCCCATACCCACCCACCCAACCAACCAACCATACCCATCACCCCTACACCCATCACCCCTACACCCATAACCATATGAATGGTGCCCAGAGGAGAATGGGGCCATACCCCTACACCCATTCCATAGCCCAATAACCACACCATCACCCACACCCATACACACCCCCCCCATACCCACGCAACCCCCCATACCCCCCCCCACCCCCCCCCACCCATACCCACCCATCCACCAGTGTTTTTTTTGAAGTAATATATTACTTAAAAGGAATAAATGGGGGTTTGGGGCTTGGAAAAAATGGAACAGAACGAGGCCAACCCGTACATTTTTTTTGCTTCAGCCACACGTGCAGGACCCCACACGCAACCGCCTGGACGAGCACCTGGCGCTGTGCGTGCGCATGTTCACGCAGGACTTGTTCGACCTGCACACATTTCCGTTTGGTGACGCACTGCGGAAGTGGCTGGCCAGCAGCAGCAGGGGGCGGTACATGATGAACGGGTAGAGACCCAACGCTACTGTGCTGCGGTTTGCCCTAACAAATGACACTAAGAAACACACCGACTGTATGTGGCTCTGGGTCTGTGAAAGGACTTGTAACTTATCGGGGGGGTCTGGGGGGGGCGGAGCCCCCCCCAGCGCCGCACGCTATGGAACAAATATGGAACAAATATCAAACACCCCTGAAATTTTATTACTTAAGATGGAATAAATCGAGACCCCCCTAAAACGAAAAAAAAACACTGCCATCCACCCATACCCACCCACCCACCCATGCCCACCCACCCACCCACCCATACCCACCCACCCATACCCACCCACCCACCCATACCCCCAACCCCCCATACCCCCCCCCACCCATACCCCCCACCCCCCACCCAACCATACCCATCACCCCGACATCCATCATCCCTACACCCATAACCATATAAATGGTGCCCAGAGGAGAATGGGGCCATACCCATCACCCCTACACCCATTCCATAGCCCCAATGACCACACTATCACCCACACCCATACACACCCTTCCCCAAAACACACACAACCCCCCATACCCCCCCTCCCACCCAACCATACCCACCCACCCACCCAACCATACCCACCCCCCATACTGCCCCACCCCCCCATACCCCCCCCCCACCCACTCACTCCCCCACCCCCCATACCCACCCCCCCACCCATACCCCCCCACCCCCCCACCCATACCTCCCCCACCCATTCCCCACCCAACCATACCCATCACCCCTACACCCATCACCCCTACACCCATAACCAGAGGAGCCAAGAGGAGAATGGGGCCATACCCATCACCCTACACCAATTCCATAGCCCCAATGACCACACAATCACCCGCACCCATACAAACCCACCCCCCCATACCCATACCCACCCCCCACGCACCCCCCCACTCATACACCCCCCACCCCACCCCCCCACCCACCCATACCCCCCAACCCCCCACCCAACCATACCCATCACCCCATCGGTGTAGCTCAATTGGGAGAGCCCGAAAATCCAATCCTTGTGGCCTGGGAGATCCCAGGTTCAATTCCCACAAGGTGCGGCACAGGAGATGCAGGTTCGAATCCAGCCGCCGATCCCGATGGTGCGGGCAGCCAATAGCCATCGGTGTGGTTAGGGAGGACTAACTCTAGTATGAAGTGTTGGGGCTTAGGCCAGAGACGGGAGCGTGTGCGTCCTACGGGTGGCTCAACCATCAAGTACACTCAAGTACACCAAGCATGGCGGCATGCTGGACATGGAGCTGGCGGAAGACCGGTTTCCGGAGAGCGCTTGAATCTCAAAAATTGATACAAATATGAGTTAGGGATGTGGCAGGAGCACCAGCCTCCGGCGAGTTGCACTAACTGGTCGTGTTCCACAGCGACAATGTGGCGTGGGCCTTAGCGATATGAGGTGGATTGGTACTGGTGGCGCGAGCGTATAGGGTGTACTGATGCCCTCACCGCCCCGCCCCCTTAACAACATGCCAGGCCTAGTGCCGGCGTAATGTAATAATAATAATAATACCCATCACCCCTACACCCATCACCCCTACACCCATACCATATAAATGGTGCCCAGAGGAGAATAGGGCTAAACCCATCACCCCTACACCCATTCAATAGCCCCAATGACCACACTATCACCCACACCCATGCACACCAACCC